>OX465430.1:21052466-22252466 GCA_950005045.1 Agrotis exclamationis
ATGTTGTGACCGATTACAAGTTTAGTGCATATGTAAGAAAATTTTGTATTTTACAAGAATTTGGGTTGAATATTTATTAATAAATAAACTAAAAAGGGTAAAATAAAAACTTTCTCAAAAAAGTAACCGACTTCAAAAACAACAACAAAACAAAAAAGGGTGAAATAACCTAATTAATAACTTCTTTCGGAAGTCGGTGGCTAAAAATCAATTAAATAAAAATTAAAGCCACCGACGACATCCGAAAGAAGTTATTAATTAGGTTATTTCACCCTTTTTAGGGTTCCGTACGTCCGAATACAAAAACGGAACCCTTATAGGATCACTCGTGTGTCCGTCTGTCTGTCGCTTACAGTCAATTATCTCCGATTCTACTAAACCGATTGGGTTGAAATTTGGTACACATATCAATTCTTGTGACCCAAGCACAGAGGTGTGACGTGAATAGATGAAATCTGTATGTGGGAGGTAATTTTTGGGGGGGAAGGGGAAAATGAAAAAAAAAGTTTTGAAAACTGCATCGTGTGACATATCAAATGAAATGTCTTGTTGAGACAATCTTAAATATATTTTTTTTGTAATTTTAAAATAAATGGTTTCCAAGTTATTCAAGAAAATAGACGAAATTTGACCATTCCCCCTCCCCTCTTATCTCCGAAACTACTGAACCTAAAATTTTGAAAAAAATACAGTACTTAGTTTTCTACTTATAGATTATAGGAAAACCTATAAGAAGTCCATATCTGTATATGGGAGGTAATTTTGGGGGGGGAAGGGGGAAATTAAAAAAAAATATTTGAAATCTGCATCGTGTGACATACCAAATGAAAGGTCTCGTTGAGACAATCTTAAATATATTTTTATTGTAATTTTAAAATAAATAGTTTCCAAGTTATTCAAGAAAATAGACGAAATTTGACCATTCCCCCCCCCTTATCTCCGAAAATACTGAACTTAAAAATTTGAAAAAAATACAAAAATTAGTTTTCTACTTATAGATTATAGGATAACCTATAAGAAGTCCATATCTGTACATGGGAGGTATTTTTTGGGGGGGGAAGGGGAAAATTTAAAAAAAAATATTTGAAAACTGCATCGTGTGACATATCAAATGAAAGGTATTGTTGAGACAAACTTAAAAGTATTTTTTTTGTAATTTTAAAATAAATGGTTTCCAAGTTATTCAAAAAAAATAGACGAAGCTTGACCATTCCCCCCCCCCTTATCTCTGAAACTACTGAACCTAAAATTTTGAAAAAAATACAGGAATTAGTTTTCTACTTATAGATTATAGGATAACCTATAAGAAGTCCATATCTGTATATGGGAGGTAATTTTTGGGGGGGGAAGGGGAAAATTAAAAAAAAAATATTTGAAAAGTGCATCGTGTGACATATCAAATGAAAGGTATTGTTGAGACAAACTTAAAAGTATTTTTTTTTGTAATTTTAAAATAAATGGTTTCCAAGTTATTCAAAAAAAATATACGAAGCTTGACCATTCCCCCCCCTTATCTCCGAAACTACTGAACCTAAAATTTTGAAAAAAATACAGGAATTAGTTTTCTACTTACAGATTATAGGATAACCTATAAGAAGTCCATATTTGTATATGGGAGGTAATTTTTGGGGGGGAAGGGGAAAATAAAAAAAAAATATTGATAACTGCATCGTGTGACATATCAAATGAAAGGTCTTGTTGAGACAATCTTAAATATATTTTTTTGTAATTTTAAAATAAATAGTTTCCAAGTTATTCAAGAAAATAGACGAAATTTGACCATTCCCTCCTCTTATCTCCGAAGCTACTGAACCTAATATATTTTTTTTTAAATCATAAATTAGTTTTCTACTTATAGATTATAGGAAAACCTATAAGAAGTCCATGATATTAAAATAACATGGTAAATCACTCAATATTGTGCGTACCAATTTGGGTCAGATTTAAAAAAAAAGTGATAGGGAACATCGTACGGAACCCTCTTCACGCGAGTCCAACTCGCACTTGACCGGTTTTTGTTTTGTTGTTGTTTTTGAAGTCGGTTACTTTTTTGAAAAAGTTTTTATTTTTTCAAAAAGGTTTTTATTTTATAGTTTAGTTTTTAGTTTAATATTCAACAAAAATCTTCATATAATCGGCGTCTTTAAAAATGTAGAATCTAGGATTCTAGATCAAGCAACAAAAACGGATCTATGCAAGCTGTTCAATGTTACCTTTGGACATTGACTCAGCACTCGGCCTGGCTTACGCGCGGCCCAGTTAAAAGAATGATTTGGTTGCATCTTACACGCATAGGACACATTGATTTTGTATAATAGTGTGTGTTAAGAAAAAGTAGTATATAAGCAGAACATTTTGTAAATAAATCAGATTTGAATTTTATATTCTTTTCTCATTACCCCTCACTGTGGCCAAGACACCTTTAGCCATCTCTGATCAGTCTCGTGAGTCTGCGGGACTGGCAGTGAGTGTACCCTTCCCGAACCTGGTATTCCTGTCTACTATCCGTCTGTAACCTTAGGTCGCATGGTGCAGACATCCTGAACTTATTTATATATTTATTTATCACACACTAGGTATATGGTAGGTTAGGGCTGTAGGGCTTATAGGGCTTAGGGTCGTAGGGACTGTTAGGCTTGTAGGTCTTCGTAGGTTCCCTTAACTTATCATATATTTTCATGTACCTTCACACCCTTGAAAGTATTGCGGCCTTACGTGACGTTTGTTAGGGGTGGACGTACATTTTGGTCCTTCGAGCATTTGAATCGCGCGGTCCCCTTGCCCACTGTAGGGATATACGTTGACAGACTGACACTTCGGAGAACTGAGGGCTGGTGTACTCAACAAAGCATCAGTTTTCAGTAATCTGAAGTACATTGTACTAGGGTATTCTGTCGGAAAGCCTCTCGTTGCGGATCGGTCACTGGCCTCCCACAAGCGGGTCTCACCAGCTGATTGAGAAGTCGCACGGATATAACAAGAGCGCAGATACCACTAGTACTGACTTAACTATTAGAGTAGGGCTTAGGGTCGTAGGGACTGTTAGGCTTGTAGGTCTTCGTAGGTTCCCTTAACTTATCATATATTTTCATGTACCTTCACACCCTTGAAAGTATTGCGGCCTTACGTGACGTCTGTTAGGGGTGGACGTACACAAGCAACTTCAGGAGATATCTATTATTGTTGCATACTTAAACTTTCCCCAGAATGTAACGAACACTTTTCTGAAAACCGCACCAAAATCGGTTCAGCCAAACGCGAGATAATCGCGGACAAGTATACATACATACAGGTCGAACTGAGAACCTACTTTTTTAGGGTTCCGTAGCCAAATGGCAAAAACGGAACCCTTATAGATTCGTCATGTCTGTCTGTCTGTCTGTCCGTGTATGTCACAGCCACTTTTTGTCGAAAGTATAAGAGCTATCCTGTTGAAACTTGGTAGAAAGATGTATTATGTGAACCGCATTAGGATTTTCACACAAAAATCAAAACAAAACAAATTTTGGGGGTGCCCCCCATACTTAGAATTGAAACTCAAAAAAAAAATTTTCACCAAACCCATACGTGTGGGGTATCTATGAATAGGTCTTTAAAAATGATATTGAGGTTACTAACATATTTTTTTTCTAAACTGAACAGTTTGCGCGAGAGACACTTCCAAAGTGGTAAAAAGTGTGTCCCCCCCCCCCCCCCGTAACTTCTAAAATAAGAGAATGATAAAACTAAAAAAAATATATAATGTAGACCTCAACCAAAACTACCAACGAAAATTGGTTTGGATGAGATACAGTTAGCAGTTTTTGAGATATAGTACATTTTCAAAAACCGCAAATATAACTTTGCCATTCATACAAATACTATGAAAAACAAAGTTATTTTTATTGTTTGTGTATATTACTTACTAATCTCAATATAATTATATCTCTAATCTATGCTTGCTGCTACGGAACCCTTCATGGGCGAGTCCAACTCGCACTTGTTTTTGAAGTCGGTTAAAATAGACTTACACAAAGTGCAGATTGTATGAGCTATTAAATTATTGATTTCGATTTGGCAAGAAAATATTACTTTTACATGACTGACTATAATAATTTCTGTTATACCAATATTCAAAGCATCTATAATAATTTATCAAGAGGCTGGTAAAATAATTGGATACTATTAATTACCATTGGTGTTTAATGTGTTAGCACAGTTATCATTTCATCATATTTTTGAAATAGAATCCATGCTTGTAAACTACTACAATTTACAATAGATTTGTTATATTTACTTTAACATGGATTCAACAATGAATGTGAATGTGTTCTACTTCAATTCCTTTTCACTAACTGAAATGATTTGTAGATGAATTTTTACCATTGTTTTCCAACATGGTTTATTTTTATTCTATCTCATAAAACTTTGTTTTGCAATTTATTTTTTAAACATTTCCATATAGATACTCAAATAAGTAATATTAAGTTATGTTTATGATAATGCCAAAATCAGCACAGTGATTATTATTTCAAAGCTTTGAAAACATATTACAGCTAGTTTCGCAAATGCAAATTGTTATTTGTCAAGTAACCATCATATTTGCTTAATTCTTTACCTGTATACTCTTTGGTTGCGTCCAATGGGTCGATCCATACAGTTATATCCTTGACATAGACCAGTTCATCATTCAAGTATTCCACAATGTTATTCCCTGGGAGAACCTTCTCTATATCTATCACTGGCTGCTGCTCACAACTTGCATCACTCTTCGAATGTTCTTCAGACACCACAGTCAACTTCTCAAACGTGTTTTTTAGCCCGTAATACATTGCGCAATGAGAAGCATCCGTTACCGGATCGTTTACCCCTTCTAGCGTTTTACCTTTACTCTTAATGTTTAATTCTTGAGTCTTCCCTTCCATTACCTTCTTCCCACCCCTCTCAGCAGCTTGGATAGACGCTTTTAACAAACTCTTCAAGTTAATGAGATCACTTTTTTCCATAGGAAAACTAGGGTTCCCACTTCGCCAATAAATTATTAAAAATAATATGAAAACAACCGTGAAACACGCGAATTTATTTAATCTTAAAGTTCCACCGAAATTCATTGTGAGAGTGTTAAGTCTCGCAAATATTTACTGAATTTAATTTTTTGTTTTGAGATATGGCATTGAGATGATCGAGGTGTGGAGGGACTTTTCAAAACATGACAATGACATCTGACGCTGACAGCGGTAATCTTGACATTTAAGGTTTTGTTTGGAAATAAAATTCAGATAGTAGTAAAAGTTGGTGAATTTATCAAAATCGACTAATGGATGCCGAAATAGTAAGTTTTAACACCTCTACCACTGTCGGAAGAGGTCGCAACATGGACCTAGTATAACAATCTGGACTAAGTACTCATGCCGAAAAACGTGCCAGCTGAGAGAGCTAATTTGGAGGTAACCGTCTCTTTCTAGTAGGGTGCCCATAAGATTCTGAAACAAGATTTTTCCCGCTATAACTTGGCTGAATGTTTTCGTTATTTTTGCGACAGAACACACTGTTTTGGAGATTTAAACAAAAGAAGAGAAAAATATATAATTGCAATTGAAGTCAAGTTAACTGGAGTTCCAGTACCTTGACTGTGAGTCTCAAGATCATGAACCTGAACTCTAAAGTCACTTGACCTTGGCAATGATTTCCACTCGACCTTGACTTTCGAGGTGTACTGGGTGTAAGGGACAGCCCTCCGCAAACTTTCAGGGCTTGCTCAGTAGACGAAACTGAACAAGCTTTAACATTTTTTTTTCAGGAAATGAAAAAAAAGTCAGCCTTACCATAGAAAATTAAAAACTTGATTGGACAGTTTGTATAGAGAGGCTGATGTTTTTTCTTCATTTTTTGAAAAAAAAAATGTGGAAGATTGTTCAATTTCGTCTACTGAGCAAGCCCTGAAAGTTTGCAGAGGGCTGTCCCTTACACCGAGTTTAGATAATGCCCGGGATCATTTGATTTTAATTTCAAAGTCATTTTACCTTAACTCTAAGGACACTTGACCTTGACCTTAACGTCACTAACACATATTGGCTCACCTAAAGTTGTTTACCCAAAATTGTTCTTCCTAACGATTTGTAATCCTAATAATCACTCTTCCTAAAATTTTTCATCCTAAAGTTTTTATTCATACTATTTGTAGTGCTACCGGCGATGTTCATAACACTCATGTTTCCGAAAATTGTTATCAATAATATCGTTATTGTAAATATATTTAAACTCCTACTGTTTTTTATCATAACGTTTTTATCCCTAAACATTATTACGATAATATTTTCACTCATACTCAGAAAGGAACATTTACCAAGTGTAATAAAAAATATATTATGTGGGTAGAAGATGATATTTATGGTTTTAATTTGAGCGTGACGTCATGCGGTTAAACCTAGATGTATCCTTCCTTCACAGGAGCAAGTCGAAGTCGAATGATCCGGAATTATGAACATTAGTGACAGAGCAATTAGGAGTTGTGATCATTAGGATTAAAAAAAAATGTTAGGAATACAATTTTCGGGTTTCCAATGATCGGAGTTTAAATTTTAGCTGAACTTTGGCGCGTTCCACCAGCTTACTATTGGCACATCCCACAGGATCCCAAAGGTTTGATTAGGTGATTATAGATTAAAGTGGAGAATTTATTAAAGTATTTTCATTGTACCCCGTTTAGTACCCACAGACCGCAAAAGCACGATTTTTTGTAAGCCTCACTTAAATATTTGCTTTAATTAATTATTTATTTTTATAGAGAATTTATATAACTCAATACTTTGTTAATAAGTATTTGAAACGTCTACTTGTTGCCGATATCGAGAAAACAAGAGCAAAAACTCTGGGCCCTCTTTTTTAACCGACTTCAAAAAAAGGAGGAGGTTCTCAATTCGTCGGAATCTTTTTTTTTTTTTTTTTTTATGTATGTTCCCCGATTTCTCGAAGACGCCTGGACCGATTTGGAAAATTTTTCTTTTGTTTGAAAGGGTATACTTTCCAATTGGTCTCATGATCATCAGGTCAGGATCTGATGATGGAATCCCAGGGAAATCGAGGGCAACCTTCAAATTTTATAGGCACATAGTACCATTTTCATATATTTTCTAAAGCTGTTCAAGTATTTGCATCTGATAATCATCATCTCAGGTGGATGAGCTGATGATGGAAGGTACAACTCCTCAACGGCTTGGAGTAGGCATCGACTGATTTAGTTTGTGTTCGCATATCTCTGGAACTACAAGTCCGATTTAAGTAATTCTTTTTTTGTTGTACTAAGTATTGTTCAACTTACGGAATACTGCAAGTTTCATCAAAATCGGTTCATTAGTTTTTGAGATAGGGAATTTTATTAGCTTATTGTGCACTTGAGAGAGAATGATTTGACAAGAATTTGAGTTGAATATTTATACTAAAAAGAGTAAAATAAAAAACTTTTTCAAAAAAAATGTAACCGCCTTCAAAAACAACCACAAAAAAGGGTAAAATAACCTACAAAATAACTTTTCTTTCAGAAGTCGGTGGCAAAAAAAACAATGAAATGAAAAAAAAACAAAGGCACCGACTTTTGTCAGTTATTTTGTAGGTTATTTTACCCTTTTTTGTGGTTGTTTTTGAAGGCGGTTACATTTTTTTTGAAAAAGTTTTTTATCGTCGTAAATTCATCAAATGGGTCCTCCCATCCCAGGCGGGACGTGAAGGGGCTCTCAGACTTGTATTGACTAAAATCCACGGTGTTCCTTCAATAGCCCTTTACGTTCTGGGTCAACTGATAAGACAGTCCCGCAACCCCGGCCGGCATTGTCCCTGTTAGAGAGGCCCCGTCAGATTGCTGACAGCTGTTTGAGGCGCGTATGGACAACGCCCCGCTGCTGTCGACCCAGGTATGGTCCATGCGGACGAGCGCGGGTATTAGAGCCCCTTAAATATTATTTTTTTCTATTGTTTTAGTTTGTTATAGCGGCAACAGAAATACATCATCTGTGAAAAATTCAACTGTCTAACTATCACAGTTCATAAATACAGCTTGGTGACAGACAGACAGACGGACAGCGAAGTCTAATAATAGAGTTTCGTTCAACCTTTGGTGACGGAACCCTAAAAACACCTGGCTTGAAATGGAGCCTAATTAAACTAATCTATAAACTATTGCAATAATGTGATAATTACTAGTAGGTTCAAATTATATTTCCTATATTTCCTTAGTTTTCATCGCAAAGACATGAAAGAATAAGTAAGATTTGTCTTCAAAACTTCTTAAGTATATCCTTATCTGTGAAATGATACGCCACAACCAATATTATCAATCACTTCTATATACTGTCTTAAAACATCATATTTTACTATTTTCACAATTAAAATAAAAGATACCTGTAGTTCTATTCTATTCTATTTTTTAAAATGGCAAGCATAGGCTGGGTCGGCCATTTGCCAAAAGATGAACTGGGCAAGCAGAGTGTAGAAAAAAGTCACAAATTTAGAACGGTGGAATTGTCCGTTCGATAATACTGTTGAACTTAATGTAGACCTTCTGGTGTTAGTATGGGACTGAAACAAACAAAGAAATAAAATTACTTAAATAATAATGTAATGGTTAAAACATAAAAAATACACAAATAGTACCACATCAACACAGATGGAGAATTGCGGGGGAGGGTCAGAGCTTAATGTTATTGTGACGGATGAAAATCATCAGCGTCACAAGCAAATCTGGAGAAGAATGGGTTAAAAGGGAAGGGAAATTTATCGGGAGTGGGATCTTAATTTCAGGGAGACGGCTATATAAATCTAGGGGTGGGATATTGTTAGGGCATTCAAAAAATATGTGGTCAAGTGTGCCTTCCTCCAATCCGCATTCACAGAGCGAGGAGTCGCGTATACGGATTTTATTGAGGAACACTGGAGTGCAACAAAAACCTATGCGGATTCTACATATAACTGATATTATAGTTTTAGAAGCTTTTTTGTAGTTGTAGAACCATGGTTTTGGATTTATATACGGTTGCACTGCATGAAAAAACCGGCCTCTTTTTTGGCTGGAAACATTCCATAGCTCCTGCCAGGACCGGTGCAGATCTGCTTTTGGGAGGGACAATAGGTCGTAACCCTGATGGGAGTTGTGTGTGAGGTCTGACGTTACCGATGAGCAAGCATTTTTGGCCAAAGCATCAACATATTCGTTGCCCTTGATGCCACAATGACCAGGAATCCAAACTAGCTGAACATCCCTTTGACTATTAGCGCAGGAGAATAGGGAATGTTTGATTTTCAGAATAAGAGAACTGTGTAATTTGTTCTTAAATGGGTTTTGGACTAAG
This sequence comes from Agrotis exclamationis, assembly GCA_950005045.1. Lineage (NCBI taxonomy): Eukaryota > Metazoa > Arthropoda > Insecta > Lepidoptera > Noctuidae > Agrotis > Agrotis exclamationis. The sequence goes on from OX465430.1 coordinate 21,061,790, forward strand.
GCGAGTAAGCAACTGAGAGAATCTGTGAAGATGGCGGCTTTCACAATGTTATGGTGTGATTCAATGAAACGACAAGCTTCTAATATAGCCACGCACTCACCAGTGAACACCGAAGACTCTTTGGGGCATTTAAACTGCAAAATAATTTTGGAGTTTTGGTAGTACACTGCCGCGCCGGTGTGGCTAAGTTCAGACTGTTTCGAAGCATCCGTGAAAAATAACTGAAAACCGCTCCAACGCTCGCCCACCGCCGCATTGAAGGTCGAATTCGCCGACGGGGAATTTTTGGAAATACCAATATTAAGAATGGTTTTTGGAATGTAATTTAAAACTTCGTAGGCGAAATTGAAGATACCTGTAGTTAAAACGTATTTTTAAATAAGGTTTACAAAAAAGCCGCCTTTGAAAATTCATACGTCAAATTCAGTGTTGTCAGAATAATTATGTAATTATTACTGTACGTAGTCATCCAATAAATAAAACTTTACAAACAAAAAATAATGATTACTATTTTCTATGTATTATAAAAATATGGTAAAATACATTTTTAATCAATCTCACAAACTTATTTTACTTGTAGCTTAAAAATAACATAAATTACAAATAAATTAAGAAAGCCTCAAACTAAAATTTTCTACCATTTCTACCAATGCTTATCTCCTGGCAATTGTGGAAAAGAGATAGCGACCTTCGAAGTTAACCTCTCATTTCTCTCTTTAGTTTAGCCAGACAAAAAAGGAAATCTAAAACGTGATACCTAAGATTCATTTTTGTGTGGCAAAAAACTTGAAGAACGTGGTCTAGATTATTATAATATGTCTATGGGTCGGAGCAGTTCATAGACTAGTACAGTACATAAATAATTTCCTTGAATAATAATTATTTTATTATTATATTTTCAGTCTGTGACTGTGACCATCTGTGACCGGTGTTGAACACGAGAGAGTTGCAAAAGTCTCTCAAGTCAATTTATTTTTATGTTTAGATAGTTGATTTACTTGGTAACTGAAGCTTATCTCTCGTTAAAGTGTAATAAATCATACAAAATGATATTAGTTGACATTTACGATATGGTAAGTTTACTCTCATCATTTTAATTACCTACTCATCACTGTAAAATGGGTTTCTAACTACTTCTAAACTTTCAGGCGAGTTGGTGGACTCTTATTATTGCTTTACAAGTGGTAATAATTACTACGTACTTTTTCTGGTCCAAAAAGAAATCTAAAACCTACGATCCTCTGTGTAATGGGAAGGCGGTAGATTGGAAGCCAGTTCCAATAGTTGAGCATGATGTTACGATAGAGGAACCTCCTCTGATGGGTAAAATCGACGAAAAAGAACTGAATGTGGGCTCGTCGAGTTTCCTTTGCCTTGATAAAGAGGAGTACATCATTGATAATGCCTTGAAATCTCTTGCAAAGTATGGCGTGGGTTCCTGTGGCCCTCGTGGATTCTATGGTACCATTGACGTTCATTTAGACCTTGAGGAACGTCTGGCTAATTTCCTGCAAGTTGAAGAGACTTGTGTTTACTCCTATGGTTTCTCAACTATTGCTAGTGCAATACCATCCTATGCTAAGAAGAAGGATATTATTTTTGCGTGAGTATTTAATTATATTTATATTATTAACCATATTTTTAATGAACTAAAGGTTTTAAACTAAAACTAGGATATGCATATTCAACTGAATACTTTTCCCTATCCAAGTTATCCAACTGCAACATTTTTATGAAGTAATTTTTAGGTAGGTACCTTGAATTTGATAAGAACTGCTGTTAAAGTATTGAATTATGACTGTAATCACAGTCAAGTAAAGCATGACTCAAATACTTCAATAATGTCAGGTTATTATTGATCAGCAATCTTGTTTATAAACTGATTGAGAAAAGAATTGTCCCTTAAGGATTTAGGTCACATTTTCTTTGAAACTACAGACTTCATGAAATCATGGCTGCTTCAAAATATTAAAAGACATTGCCAAGTTTCCCTTGAAGCCTCGGCCAACCCAACAAAGATGAACTATATATCATTAAATAGATAAACAATTATAGAATTTAATGGTACAATTAGTATTCCATAAGAAATACACCGAAAAAAAATATAGACGAATTGAGTGATCAACTATATAGGTAGGTCAACCATTAAAAATTTTTTTTTCGGTGTACTTCTTATGGAAAACTAATTATACCATCAAATTCTATAATTATTTTCCTATTTAAGGATATATAGTTCATCTTTGTTGGGTTTTAACTTTAATGTTAACTAAGACTTAAATAATTTATTTAAAAAGTTAAATTCTTGTTTGTTTGCTTATTATTATTTGTTTTATGTTATGAATTATCTAATATTATTTAGAAATTCACATCTTTCATTTTTTTGACACAACATGAATCGGGCCGAATCTGGCCATACCCCTTTAAAAACAGACGCCGTGATAAAACTTTAAGCCACCATTTATTTTTACAGTTTGTTAACATATTTATTAGCTGAATGTTCCCGCATAAACCCATTTCTTTATATTTTTTAATACATTTAAAAATCCACATACTACAAAAATTTTGACTTGAACTTGTATCTCCATTAAATATACGTATTTAAAATATTGCAGATGGCTGAGTGATAATATTGATATAATTATGTGCCTACATACATACCATAATTGAATAATCATACCAATATTGAACATGGGAAAGACTTAACAAAAATCAGTTAAACACATGTTCTTACGGTTTTTCCTCTGTGTTGCATTACAGTGGGAGTCTTCATAGTATAAAAATATTTTTCCTGCTTCATAGATCATATTATGGTAAAAATATTTAAAATATTGCAGATGGCTGAGTGATAATATTGATATAATTATGTGCCTACATACATACCATAATTGAATAATCATACCAATATTGAACATGGGAAAGACTTAACAAAACTCAGATTAACGCATGTTCTTACGGTTTTTCCACTGTGTTGCATTACAGTGGGAGTCTTCATAGTATAAATAATATTTTTCCTGCTTCATAGATCATATTATGGTAAAAATGTCGAAATACGTCGCCATTTTCAGGGGTTGTGAGTGGTTGGGGGATCCCCCTCTCACCATTAAAAACTTGGTTTCTTAGAAAAAAATAAAACACATAATAGGCATATTCCAAAAACTTGGTATCGTTTAGCATAAGGAGGGCTGTGCCCCCTGTGTCCTGGCACCACTCTCATGTAAAGGCAACGCCCAGACCACGCCATCCTCTTCAAATCCAATGGGATAAAAGGTATCCCACGGGTAGTCCAGATTATAAACTACCTGTTTGCCAAATCTAAGTTAGAAATAGCCAAATAGGTATATTCAAATATTATATAGGGGAACAGTGTATAAGACGGGGACACGAGGTATGTTGGGAAATAACCAAAGAGATTTAAAAGAACTATAGAGCGGGCATTGGGAATATTGTCATACAAAAATGTTGATGTCGGGCGTCAGTAGCGCTATCTAGCGTTGTATAGCAAAACCACGTATTAAAATAATTCATCAGAATATATTTTAGCCATTACACAATAGATGGCAGAACTGAGCATCTTGTGATAGGGGTGCAACATTTTAGAATGGCACAATTATCGATACATAAACATCGATAAAGTTAACTAGGATTTAAATATTAGAAAAAAATTAAAAAGTGTGTAAGGGCAGAACAGAAATTAAATTATTAGTTATTAATACAATCCTATATTATCAATTTGACGATTATGTTCAACAGTATTGTTATTAATCTATCGTCATTAACTTAGTCAAAAAAAATGTTTTTTTTTTTCGCTCGTATGATTTGATGAAAACGTCTTTTTCTTTAGACCAACTTCCACCGTCTCGATTTTATTCTTCCCATGTCATAAAATGATCCTAACATTAAATGTGTCAAACGGCATGAAAATAAATGTTTTAATTAATTTTTGTGGACAGCTCGCCCTTGAACAAAATAAAAATGTTTCAAAAGGGAGCTAGTCTCCTAAAAAAGTTTTTCCGTAAGTATCTCTTTCATTCATAAACAAGTCAGTATACGAAATTAATCATTTGGTATTTTAATTACTCTTCGACTTAATAAATATCGATAACACATATCGATAAACAGACAACTCTAATTCTTTAGCATATTGTCGTACAGCTACTGAGCAACAGATGGCGTTTATTTAAAAAATGCAAGAGTTCTAGAATAATATCAGACAAACTCTTAAAAACCAGGTAAAAATAAAAAAATATTTAGAAAAACAAATTGATTTAAAGTCCACATGTTTTCTTATATCTTGATTTGCAGTTACGCAAAGCGCAACTAGGCATATTTTCCTATAATCGTCCAACGAAGTTTGAATTTTGACGCACGGTCACACGACCTGTCAGGCGGACGTCTCAAACTAGACTGGTCGAGTTTTTACCGAGTGGTAAAAATTTGTGGATCACAACTTTCTTCGTGATGTCCCGTCTATTGCTCGTATATAGTTTAATGTCTTTGGAAATAACACACCTAAGGCAAACTTAACCCAAAACTAACGTAGCACAAGCGCCAACAGGACGCTATTTCCGTCTGGCCGCTTGCAAATGACGTCCTGATGGCGCTTGCTCTACGTTAGTGTTGTGTTAAGTATGTCTAAAGTCGGCCTAAAGAGTGTATGTCCCCATTATACCTCGCGATTATTAACGTCCCCTTCTTATACACTGTTCCCTTACTTTTGCATGAAAGAGGAATAACATCCGTCCATCCTTACAAACTTCCTTTAAAAGTAAGATAAGATTTATTTACATTCCTGCGTTTCTTGTTGTTCCCCTCCGTACCATAATACATCTGATTGAATTTATTGCATAACAGTGGGCCTAGTAATAAAGACCTAAAAAAAAGTATCGTCAATTGCTACATTGAATAACTGGCCCGCAACGTCGCTTGCGCGAAGTTTTAGCCCCCGACCTATCGCGTCGCATCACTCGCATCCTATCGCGTCGCATCACTCGCAACCTATCGCCTGCCCGCGTTATTACTTTTTCCGACTTGCTAGACAAAAGTTGTGGTAATACCTCGAGTAATATCTATACTAATATTTTGTAGCTTAAGCTTTTTTTTCTGCTACACATATATTATATCTTATTTAATTATGTTTTATTACACACTATAAAGCTGATCTGTAACGTCTCACAAGGCTCAGTTGAAAACCAGCGTCAGGCACCCTGTGGCCTGGCTTTCTGCTGAACTGAGCCTATTTGGCACAGCCGTGAGGTACACGTACTTACACGGTACTAACCTACTTTTTGTGATTATTTTTTATTTCTATTATATTCTTTCTTTCTTTTTTTCTTATAAAGTTTGTTTGGTTAAACGCGCTAATCTCAGGAACTACTGGTTTGAATTCAAAAATTATTTTCGTGTTGGATAGTTTATTTATCGAGCAAATTATTTCAAACTAAGGCACTACTCATGATACTAATTGCATTAGGCCTAATAATGAGCAAATCAAAAATATTATTAATGCAAGTATGGAAAACTCTAAAAATGTAGTAAGTCATATTACATACATAGCAAAAGGCTTATTAATGCAAATAAACACTAAAAGTAATAAAAAAAAAATACATAATAAACCCCAATAAGTTTTCAAGTATCAAAATCTCGAGCGCAGTACAGCGCGTTACGAAAAGTAAACAAACATCAAATAATACTAACTTGCAATTATAACATTTTTGATTTGCGTAATGCAATTAGTATCATGAGTAGTGTCTTGGTTTAAAATAATGCCCATGATTCAATTGCACCCTGTATAACATCACGCTAGGACCAATAGGAGCAGTGGGGGTGAAACCACAGGAACAACTAATGCATGATATAAAAGTAATTACCAAAAAATAAAAAAAAGATTATTCATTCCGGAGATTACCCTGTACATACCTACAAACAAATTCTACATATAAAATATTAGTATGGGCAATACTTAATCATTATTAATTAAAAAATAATCATTTAATGCATCTAAAATTATTCATAAGGGCCATTTGAATTTACAAGTATGTACCTCGTATCGTAACAGCATGAAGGTCGTCATGCATTAATACTCTCGCTGGTCAGTGTTACACTAAATGGACGGAAGGTTATCAAGATGTATTGAAGATTCTTATTTAAGAATAAATTAAATAGGTACAACAACTTCGGGATTATTTTTACGAAACTATTGTGCAATTCGCGACAGCTGGTTTTACAAATGATAATGAGATATAAATGACTAGCATGCCGCCCGCGATTTCGTCCGCGCTGTTTTCAAAAAGGTGTAACCTGTGGCACTCAGAAATAGTATCTTTCTGCTGGTATAAACATTTTCAATATCGGTTCAGTAGTTTCAGAGATAACTTCCCACAAACAAACTCAGAAACTTGTTGTCCTTTACAAAACTCTAAACATTCTATTTACATGGGTATTTCTTTAAGTACCTAACTATGTATAATTCATAGTGACATTCTTCAATCGGAGTCAGCAGAAAGGACTACGATAATATTTTGCACATAGACAAACCATGAAAAGTGGGAAAATGGTACTCTTTATGCCAATACTTCCAGATAAGATGCTGGTAAAAAAAATCGAAATCTAATTGGCCGATTAATTTTCCACTTATTAATTTGGGATCTCCAACAAAAGATATACATACACAGATCGTTGACAAAGAACAACACAAAGTAGTTGGTTGGCTTCACTTACAGACCACAGCATGCTCTATAAGATTACCTTAGATTAGATCTACCTTCTTTAAAAGAGGACTATGAAGAGGCCCTTTTTATTGGGATGCAAAAGTCGTCAAATGAGTCCTCCCTCCCGATGTAGAACAGAAGGAAGCAGACTCGTATTAAGTAAGAAAGCTACCATGTTTCTTCATACTCAAGAAAGCCGATATTGTGCTGCTTTTGAAAAATAATGGCTCTCTCCACGTATCTGATCATAGTTAGGGCTGACTGATAGCAGATAATAATAAACCTTCATACGTTCCATGGCCCCTTTACCGTTTTTAGGACATTCCCGTGACCCCATAGAAAGTCGCTAAACGGTAAAAGTATATTTAACTAAATCATAGGTTCTCCCTAACAAAGCATTCTAATTATGCTTTACCTAAAAATAACATTACTTCAATACTAATTATCTCTACCATTTCAGCGACGAATGCGTCTGGTTCGCAATCCAGAAAGGCATAGACGCATCTCGCAGCACCGTTCGTTACTTCAAGCACAATAACATGGACCACCTCGAAGAAATGCTGGCTGAGGCTCTGAAGAAGAAGGAATTGAACCCTAGGAGAAGAGCCTTCCTTATTGCCGAGGGTATCTACTATAATACTGGAGAGATGTGTCCTTTGAAGCGGCTGGTGCAGCTAGCCAGGAAGTTCAAGCTGAGGATTATTTTGGATGAGAGCTTGACTATTGGAGTGAGTATTGTTACGAGCTGGGTATTGGGATAAATTAATTAACACCAATTAAAACCAAATAATCTTTATTGACACACGAGTAACTAATTACAACAAGCACCTAACACTACTCAACGCTTAAACACTTATACACACACTTTAATCACACGTAAAAGTCACTTAGAGATCGCTTCCAGTTCACTTCGAGATGCCTCGATCGTAGTCAAAACCAGACTGACTCAGGTCGCCGATCGGCGCCCTTTTTATACCCCGGCCGGACCCACTAGATGTTTCTAGAAAGTGGTCGAATGTTCTAGAAACATCCATAGAATTCGACATAGTCCCATACATTCTGGAACATTCCAGAACCATCTCGAAACATCTAGAACCATCTAGAACAGGGTAGAATTTTCTAGAAACTTCCTGACCAATCTTCAGTAGAATTGTCGAGAACCTTGTGGAACTTTCGAGAAGCTTATAGATAGGTCTCGCAATTCGATGATGTAACAGTATTATTAATTTCGAACCTTTACATTTTTCTCACTTCGCTTGGTGTGCCTAACAGCATAGGCCTCCTCCAACGAGGGACTGTTTTCGTCACGGTGGCCAATCTCGGCGTGCAATTATAAAGCACAAGTGTGCTCACAGGCATGCTCTCTATTTGTTTACTGTTAGTGTCTAAACACACTATGCCGAAGTTACGTGACCGAAGTTCAGCACAACGCTTGCAATGCTATTTGAATTACTGACGACACACTATGCCGAAATTAGGTAAGTCGCGTCATAGCGTACAGCGTAACTTCGGTGGGGCGTAAGTTCAGCGGCAACTTATTCTGTGCCCACACATACGCGATCGAAGTTCGGTTCGATTACCGACGAAGATCCGGGGCCGGGGAGCAGCAGGGACCCGCGCCGAATTTCTGCCGCGTAAGTTCGGCACTTATGGTGTGTCATATCAGCCAAATACGTCGGAACATGAAATCAGCCGCCGAACTTCGGTCGCGTAACTTCGGCATAGTGTGTTTAGACACTTACAGTCCGATAGGGTGTCAATTTTTCTGAGGCAGAAAACCTCAACAGCACATTTAACATGATCTAGGAATCCATTGAGATAGTGAAATCTTGATTAGTGTAGATCAGCATTCATCTCTTTCCTAGCCATTGGAAAATACAGGCACGTCCAATTAAACACACATAATTAAATTTTGATTAGACACAGAAAAAAAAATACCTATAGATTCATTTATTAACATAACGTGATTTAAAGGGGTTTGAAGATTTGTGGCATACCTACCGCCGCCATTTTGATTTTTTTTCAAAATCGCGGCCAGCCATGAAACCTTTATAAATCGATAGCTGACATCAATAACAACAAAAAATATTAATACACCATCCCTCGTAAAGTGTCCGGTTTCTGAGATAATAAGCGTGAAAGTTGATCACGTGACATTCACTATTCTAAGCTAGTGTATGTGTTCGAATGTATCAAGATGTTAAAAATAATAACTTTTTGAACGTAATATGTATGTTGCATTATATCTGGATGTTATTTAAACATTATACGTCTGACATGATCTACTTTTTGAACTTAATAACTTATTTTTAGACCGTCTACACTTATTTGAATGTAATATCTTCATATGATTTAACTATCAATACGATAGTTATACGATAAATGTTAAACAATGTAAATGTACAATACATGAGACAGGTTTAAATATTCAGTCTAAAATACAACTGACAGTACTCGTAACATTTATATTGTGTGATGGTTCTGTGGTTACTACAATTTCTAATTTTAAGCATATAACGTAATAAACTGACGTCAACTCGCGAAAATTGTCTTCTATTGGTTGCATAAACCTGTCTCTCTTTCTAATATACTGGCACAAATAGGGATAGAAAAATTAAAAATCCGTTTTAAGAACATTTTATTGCCTATCAAACAATTTTAGGCGTCATGTTTTTATTTGATAAATATAACCATGGCATGTCACCTTTACTTTTTGCAATTTTGGTAGGGATGGTTAGATTTTGCCACATTTTGAAATATCGAATTTTCTTGTTTGTACCTGAAGCCATAAATTAGCCGTTACATTGTATCTCTATCATCAACAATTATGACCACTACAGACTTGGATTGGCTTGTACCGGAAGTGTATTTACTTCGCGTGTAAAAAAAGGAGATACCTATTTTGATTTCTTTTAATGAGTCCGCGCTCGAATATTCTCGCAGTCAGAGGTAATACAAAAAGTAAAAAATGCCTAATTGTGCCGTATTGAGTTGTAGAAACAATACACAAGAAGTGGGACGACTATGACGAAGATTGTATACTAAATTACAGTTGTATCATCAAAATATCTATGCAAAATATGACACGCTCGTCTCGATACAAATTGAAGAACATATTGCTTCTATCCAGATATATTGCTGTGATGGCCACAGTAAGCAGAAACATCATGAGGCATACCATCATCATAACAGCCGTAGAAAGTCCGCTACTGGACTAAGGCCTCACCCAAGGATTTTCCATTGGATGGTTATTGCCATACTCGCCACGCTTAGCAGGCGGGTTGGCGAGCGCATTTATTTTAGCTTATTAGTCTTCCAACGCTGCTGCCCATTGAAAGAGTTTTAAGCTGAGGGGCTATGGATCTTACATTTTGCCCTATCCTTCGACCGACTTTTACGGTCTGCCCGGGAAGAGAAGCAGCTGGCACATTCTACGTTTTTCTTTTTCTCCCAGACCAGGGTTATCAATTACTAAAATATTTTATAAAAATAAATATTAAGCCTTTGTTATTCCGAATTAATGTGGTCAACTATAACACTTTATATCTCAAAAACCGGACACTTTACGAGGGAGAATTACACTTTACTTTACTAAAAATAAGTTATTAAGTTCAAAAAGTAGATTATGTCAGACGTTATACGTCTGACATAATCAATCAAAAATGTTTAAATAACATCCAGATATAATGCAACATACATATTACGTTCAAAAAGTTATTATTTTTAACATCTTGATATATTCGAACACATACACTAGCTTAGAATAGTGAATGTCACGTGATCAACTTTCACGCTTATTATCTCAGAAACCGGACACTTTACGAGGGTTGGTGTATTAATATTTTTGTTGTTATTGATGTCAGCTATCGATTTATAAAGGTTTCATGGCTGGCCGCGATTTTGAAAAAAAATCAAAATGGCGGCAGTAGGTATGCCACGCTCCATAGTAAAATCTTCAAACCCCTTTAAATGTAATTCCGTGTAAGAATGTAATAACTATGAATTTACATAGTATTTATAAATTACCATAAACATGCGTTATGGACAGACGACCTTATAAAGGTCGCCGGAAGACGCTGGATGCAGGTCGCTTCCAACCGGTATATGTGGAGATCTAAAGATAATGTTTTTTTGTTGGATCTACATCTAACCATTAATTACTGCATATTTTACTAAGCCCCATGTCACATGTGCCCATGTTTAATTAAATGCAATGAATATACTTTGTCAATTTCATTCTGGGAATACAATAGTAATTGTTCAGTACCTTGTAGGCATGCAAATATTTAAAGCAAATTGTGTGTCATTGTACTAAATCTTGATCCTGGTAAGATTAGGCTTGATTTTTGAGGAAAGAAAAATTAAGCTGCCAGTGGGATTTGAACCCCATTGCATAGCAAATACGGGCATACATGCACGGAACCGCTCGAGCAGTTGAACTGCTTCAGGCGATTGAGACTGCTTGACGTTGTCGCTAAGTAAACACAAACTGCTCGTGCAGTCCGCATCATCATCATCAGCCGGAAGACGTCCACTGCTGAACATAGGCCTCCCCCTTAGACCGCCACGCCGAACGACAATTCGCCACTTGCATCCATCGGTGGTCCGTATATAGGCGATCTAATAATATGTAAAGATTACAAACATTTACGTAGAAAATCTGCGCTAAACTAAAGTTCAGACGCTGCACATCAACCTACCCCATCTGCCAATTTATTGTCCCATTCGAACATGAACCTTATGCTGTTGTGATAAAATTGAAAATCTAAGGAAATGATGATTTGATTAGCTTGATGTGCTGGCTTCTATTCATTTTAGACAAAATCTTAAACTATACCTAGTAGGGCTTGCTATAGTTCACTAATGAACATGGAATGCGGGCTCTAATAAACCCGTGGCAATTGAATAAACATTTATTAACGCCTTCTGCTTTTATAACTGGCACCAATTCGAAAATATCGGCCAAGTGCAAGTACATTTCATAAACGAGTTGAATATAAATATTCCGTAGTATAAAAAACTGGAGTCAGTATTGAAAACTTTTGTAAAATAGGATTCTATTAATGTAGCTTTCTTCTTTAATAAAAGTGGGTAAAAACGTACTGACTGATCTTCAGAAGCAATTCAAATACTCGTATGCTATCGAACTGGGTACCCGCTTTTTCGTCGATAATTAGGCTAGAACAGAATTACATGAATAATTTAGGACCACAATAAATGACATTTTAAATGTTTTTGTAGATTTTTGACTAACAATCCAAAAAAACTTTTTTAAAAAAAAGTACCGACTTCAAAACAAATACAAAAAAGTTTAAAATAACTTTTCTTTCGGAAGTCGGTGGCAATAGTCAATGATACAACAAAACAAAGCCACCGACTTCCGAAAGAAAAGTTATTTTAAACTTTTTTGTATTTGTTTTGAAGTCGGTACTTTTTTTAAAAAAAGTTTTTATTTTACCCTTTTTAGTTTATTTATTACATATTCAACCCAAATTCTTGTAAAATACAAAATTTTCTTACATATGCACTACTCTTGTAATCCGTCACAACATAAAAAAATCCATATCTCTAAAACTACTGAACCGATTTTGATGAAACTTGCAGTGTACCCTAAGTTGAACAATACCTAGTACAACAAAAAAAGAATTACTTAAATCGAACTTATAGTTCCGGAGATATGCGTGCACAAACATAAAAACATACATACATACATACATACATACACTTATGAAATTTGGCACATTTGTTCAGACGCTGATATAGACTAACATATATGAAAACTGGGCAGTTCTGATAATATTACATACATACGGGTCGAATTGATAACCTCCTTTTTTTGAAGTCGGTAAAAATCTATTGATAACGCTAGAACTCCTTTCCCAAATCATATACCCTAAATCCCAGGTATGAATGTACTTATTTTGTTTTCTATAATTGTTGTAATATTGTTCTCAGGTAGTAGGTAAGCACGGGCGCGGTCTAACCGAACTGCTGAACGTTCCTCGCGATGAGATCGACCTGATCGTCGGTTCTCTAGAACATTCTTTCGCGACTGTGGGCGGCTTCTGTGCCGGCACGCACTTCATTGTGGAGCACCAAAGACTCTCGGGGCTCGGTATGTATATAGAAGCAACTTTTGAATCCCCTAGATGAGATAAGGAAGTTCTTAGTCCGTCCCACTTGCGCCAAAGACTCAAGATTATTAGACGAATGAATATTATGCCTTAAATAACCATCTCTAATATAACGAATACTTTTCTGAAAACCAGGCGAGTCTTCTCTTATCTTAAAATAACAAAAAAAACCGCATCAAAATCAGTTCAGCCAAACGCGAGATAATCGCGGACAAATATTCATACAAACATACGAACTGAGAACCTCGTTTTTTTGAATTAGGTTAAAATAATAATAATAATAATAAATAATAAAACATTTATTTCAGAATCATCCATATTTGTTAGTAACAATGCAAAACTTATAAAAAGTATGCTACTGCAAATTATTCCAAAACAAATTAGACCACACGATAGTTACGCAAACTTTTTCATTATGTGAAAAATTATGCGAAAACGTTATGCCAGATAATTCTGGCATAACGTTTTCGCATAATTTTGGACAATCCAGGCCATTTTGAAGTTCAGGGAAGGTTTAAAAGATGAGTAAAAGTTTTACAATAAAATACAATATCTACCTTTGTTTGAAGAGAGAATAATCTTCTTGCTGGATCACAAGGAATATCTAATAGGAAAACATGGAATCTTCCGATTCTAGCTGACCGGGCAAACATCGTACCGCCTCACCTTTTAAACCTTCCCTGGACTTCCAGAAATAATTTGAAACTAAAATCAGCCAAATCGGTCCAGCCGTTCTCGAGTTTTAGCGAGACTAACGAACAGCATTTGATTTTTATATAATAGATTATAGATGTTTTGAAATATTAAAACTTGATAAATGTTCCAGGTTACTGCTTCAGCGCGTCTTTGCCGCCGATGTTGACGCAAGCGGCCATCTCGGCGCTGGACATCATTGAGTCCAAGCCGGACATACTTGAAGAACTCAACGAGAACTCCAAGAAACTTAACAGGTAAATATTGTAATAACTATTACCATGAAAATTTCTGGGATACATTTCACCAGTTATGTTTAATTCCTATGTAATTAAGGTCGGCCCCATTGCCATTAATCTGGTACAAATCTAAGATTTTGATACCTGCCTGCCCGACTTGAGAATCGAACCCGGGACCTCGTGCTTATCAGTCGCACTTTCGGCCACTAGGCCAGCGAGGCAGTTTATGTTATTTACTTACACAATAAACAATACAGAAAAATAACTTATTAAAAAACATGAGTACAAAGGTACTGCTTATTTTTAAGGATAGACAACAACTGTCGTACCACAAAAACTTTTAAACGTCTGTTGAACACTTTTCTTAAAAAAATGTCAGATTATGACGTAGAAATAAGGTCCGTTTTGCAGTCACACTTTTTTTAGACAAGTGTTCAACAGATGTTTAAGTTTTTGTAGTGAGGCTGCAAGTGTTTATTTATTTTCTAGATGATAAAAGAAATGGTGATCAGCAATGCAGTTTTTTTTTTTAATTTTTATTTCAATTAGGCCATCAAAGAGACACTTAAACGTTGAACATTAAAATTAAAGGAAATGGGATTGATTTCATAATGGATTTTACGACAGGTCAATCAAAGTAGCAGTCAACATTATCTTTTATTTACATCAAAAAGATAACCCTTTTGATAGTAAATTCAGAGATGATTCAATGTGGAAAGTACTTCAAGTACTGCCGTGACTCATTATAGTAGACTATTTCGTTGTGCTATCGGGAATAACACTACAGTAAATCATTTCTTCTTTCCGCATATGCTTAAAACTGCACAAATATGACTTAGCAGGAATAGCAACAGGAAATTCCTGTTCACTAGAATTATTTGCTTCATGGATGTTATTAATGTAGGCAATAAATTATTTAACATGCTGAAGAACATAAACAAACAAAGGAGAAAGTGCGTTTACAAATCTGTATTTCTAAAATAATTAAACTGAAGAGTTTGTTACTTTGAACGGGCTAATCTCAGGAACTAGTCAGATTTGCATTTTATAGCCTAATTCTTGAAGAAGGTTGTAGGATATTTTGCGGGACTATCTCATCAGGTAACTGTAACCCTGAAACGTAAAGGGCTATTGCACTGAAAAAAAAAATCAGTAATACCAACCGATTTTTCGGTAATATTTACTGTTTTGGACAGTAAAAATAGAGCCTATTGTCCAAAGCAGTAAAACTAACTGAAAAAAACAGTTGAGTTATAACAGTAGATTTTACTGTCGGTTACTTACAAGGAACTGTTTGTTTCAGTAGACTTTAATGTTCATACAGTTGAAATAACTGTTTAGCTCTTTATGTTTCAGTAGACTTTAATGTTCATACAGTTGAAATAACTGTTTAGCTCTTTACTGTTTTTGCCCATTTCAGTGCACTGTCCGTAATCAATTATTTTAACGTATAAATAAGTTCCCGGAACCGTTTCTTTTTTACTGTTCAAGAACAGTAGAAAGTCTCGTTTTATTTTTTTCAGTGTGAAGGATCACCGTGGATTTGACACACACACACACTGTTGATTCTGATTTTCAAGAATTGCAATAGTTTGGAATAGTGCGATTGGATTGTCCCAATAAAAAAAAATATCTTTACGACACAAAGAAGTCGTGCAGTGTGTGACATAGCTAGATATGCTTATAGGGTGGGTTCATAACTGACGGAACATCCGTCGCGTATTGTCGGTCGCGGAACGCCAGCGCAGACAAATGTATAGAAAAAAAAAAGTGTGGCACTCGGTGACTGCCGCGGTGAAGCTATTGCCTAGCATTTTTTATCAACTTATGCAATTATAATTATTTATTTATTATACCTATTTATAACTGTACTAATTAGGCTATGGTCAGCCACGTCAATCAAATGAAACGTCAAGAAACGTTCTCCTCCTCCTCCTTCCTCTCCTCCTCCCTCTCCCTCTCCCTCAATATAATTGCCTCTTGCTCAATAAAAGCATGCTTTCGTGCTAGTAATGAGCACGTCTGTCCGTACCTTTATGATTGCCGAAGTTTCCCGAACTGAAACGACGTTAGACGATGCGTGCTGTCAGATGTGGTCAGGTAGGATTTTTCGTTACGTTTTTCGCGCGCGCCGAGCTCAGACCCTGCTATAAAAGCTATGCAATAGCTTAACAATTGACCGTTCACACTCAACGGATGATCCGTTTGTGCGTCAAGTGTGAACGGTTAATCATAAATCAATTTTCAATCTTGTTTGTTTAATAAACATACGAAAAGCAATTTAAATTAATAACATATAGCCATTCATCAACTAATATTGATTTAGTTATGACTGCAAGTTTATTGCCATTCCGATAATATTACTTAACATTAAACTTACATTTTGATAAGAGACCACGTTGTCAATGCGCTGTATAAATATTAATAGCAATAATCTCAAGGGGACATGACTCAACCAATACATAGTTAAGAACTCGCGACGTAAAAGTGACGTAAAATCGTACGATTGATTTTTGTATCAGAAATTCAACAGTTCTGTGTCACCCATCTCCATAATAACATTAAGCTAACAACTAAATGCATATTTTATTCTATTTTTTAGTTATTTGTTGTTATAGCGACAACAGAAAATCCTCATCTGTAAAATCTGTTATATATAAAAAACCGGCCAAGTGCGAGTTGGACTCGCCCATGAAGGGTTCCGTAGCAGCAAGCATAGATTAGAGATATATATATTGAGATTAGTAAGTAATATACACAAACAATAAAAATAACTTTGTTTTTCATAGTATTTGTATGAATGGCAAAGTTATATTTGCGGTTTTTGAAAATGTACTGTAACTGCACTTCTCAAAGTAACTGACGACATCCGCTGGGCAATGGAGAACAAGTCACTCACTGTCCTCGTACTGCTTGACTTCAGTAGCGCCTTTAACTCAGTGGATTTCGACATCTTGCTTGGTATCCTCAAATCTTTAAATTTCTCTCCTCCCGCTTTGGCATGGTTCAATTCTTATCTTCGAGGACGCTCTCAGTGTGTTCGCCTTGATGAGTCGTTCTCTGATTGGTGTAATCTCACCGAGGGTGTTCCTCAGGGAAGCGTTCTCTCTCCTCTTCTTTTCTCAATTTTTATTAATAGTGTTACCAGTGTTATCTCCTCGAATTTCCACCTCTACGCAGACGACCTGCAGCTTTACCGTCACTTTACTGTAGCCGAGGCAGATTCTGCTATTGCGGCTATGAATCTTGACCTGGCTGCTATCAGCGCTTGGGCTAAGTCATTTGGTTTACAAATTAATCCGAGTAAGTCTCAGGCAATGATAATAGGCAGTAGATTCGTTCGCAATGCAGCTGTCGTTTCTACTTTGATGCCGCTTTACCTTGATAGTGTTCCTATTAATTATTCTGACACCGCCAAAGACCTAGGTGTAATAATCGATTCTAACCTTTCATGGCGTGCACAGGTCAACGAAGTCAGTCGAAAGGTTTATTTCTCTTTCCATTCGCTGAAATGCCTTCAGAGTTTTTTACCTTTAAAGTCGAAAATTTCATTAGCACAAACACTTATTCAGCCAATTATAGATTATGCCGACGCCTGTTATTTGGATGCTACTGAGGAGCTATTAAACAAGCTTGAGCGCTTGCAAAACTTATGTATTCGCTTTGTTTTTGGACTTCGTAAGTATGACCATGTTTCTCATCTTCGCAAAGAACTCAAGTGGCTCCCAATCCGTCTTCGCAGGAACACTCGGATATTATGTCTACTTTTCAACATCCTTCATAACCCCACTTATCCTACATATCTCCGTGAGCGATTTACTTACGCTCGCCCCAGCAACGCTCTATGCAGATCACACCTTAAATCCCTCCTTAAATCCCATCCTCATAAAACGAGCTATTATTCTTACTCCTTTACTGTACATGCTGTAAGATTATGGAATTCGCTACCGCCTAGCATTAGAGAGTCAAAATCAATTTCTACCTTCAAAAATAGAGTCAAAGAGCATTATCTTTCCTCTCAAAATTGACTAATTTAATTTTTTATCTTCATTTACATATATTTTAGGATTTTGTATTTATATAAGTACTTATATATTATTTATAATTTATATGTGTACTAATATTTAATAAGTTAAGACATTCTTTTTTATCTCTATATTCTTGTTCTCACACACTACTGTCTACATTTCTTTTTTTTCACTCTTCCTGTCGCAGGTCTGCTGGTAGAAATTTCTTATGAAATAAGCAGTGCCTTTGTACTATTAAGATTACGTATGTCCTTATATTTTATATTGTGTGTACATAAATGATTAAATAAATAAATAAATAAATAAATGTACTATATCTCAAAAACTGCTAACTGTATCTCATCCAAACCAATTTTCGTTGGTAGTTTTGGTTAAGGTCTACATTATATTTTTTTTTAGTTTTATCATTCTCTTATTTTAGAAGTTACGGGGGGGGGGGACACACTTTTTACCACTTTGGAAGTGTCTCTCGAGCAAACTGTTCAGTTTAGAAAAAAATGATGTTAGTAACCTCAATATAATTTTTAAAGACCTATTCATAGATACCCCACACGTACGGGTTTGGTGAAAAAATTTTTTTTGAGTTTCAATTCTAAGTATGGGGGCCACCCCCAAAATTTGTTTTGTTTTGATTTTTGTGTGAAAATCCTAATGTGGTTCACATAATACATCTTTCTACCAAGTTTCAACAGGATAGCTCTCATACTTTCGACAAAAAGTGGCTGTGACATACACGGACAGACAGACAGACATGACGAATCTATAAGGGTTCCGTTTTTGCCATTTGGCTACGGAACCCTAAAAATCAATTGCTGTTCGTTAGTCTCGCTAAAACTCGAGAACGGCTGGACCGATTTGGCTGATTTTGGTTTTGAATTATTTCTGGAAGTCCAGGGAAGGTTTAAAAGGTGAGGCAGTACGAAGTTTGCCCGGTCAGCTAGTAATATATATAATTTCAACTGACTCACTGTCACGGTTCACGAAAAACAGCCTCTTGACAGACAGACAAACGGATGGATAGCGTAGTGAATAAGCTTTATTAATTAATTAATATATGATAGCGTAGTACCTACCCTAAAAAGATCTGTAAAAAATGTTTTAAGAAACCTACATACAAAAAAAAATATATCATCATTTTCATTACCAATTTATCATACATAATAAAAATAAACAAAGTCTTAAGTCTCCTGCAGACACACGCGATTAATCGCGCTGCGACAACGAGCCAAGCTAATTTCCACTCTAAAAATACTGCGAATGGACCGCGACATGTCGCCCCGCGCGATTAATCGCGTGTGTCTGCAGGAGGCTTTAAAAGATTATGTGCTAACAAGTAGGTATTTATATTTTACAATCGTTTAAAGTTATGTAACATCTTCGTCGCGCGTTTGTGCAAGAAGTCGGCGCTTTACAAATTGCATAGTACGACACTTGTATGTAGGTATGACAGACAAGTTAAGCGAAAATAAACATTGATATGGATAAGACAGACAAGAGAATTACTGTGCTTAGGATTACTTAGGGAGATAACACCTTTATGGCATTTGGCATGGTCATAAATGTTTGTGTATATATAACCTCAATTTTTTGACGGAATTGTAAAGACGACATTATATCGACATCTTTATATTCCCACAAAACGATCTTAAAAAATATGATTAAAATAAAATAATAGCTACTCCCTTGGTTTCATCCCAGCTGCCCGGATCCTATGAGTCGTAGCGTGATGTTATATAGCCTATAGCTTTCCTCGATAAATGGTCTATCTATCCAACACAAAATTCTATTCAATTCGAATCAGTAGTTCCTGAGATTAGAGCTTCCAACCAAACAAACTCTTCAGCTTTATATTATTATTAAGACAAAAAACTTAAAAAAACAAATTACCGCCTTCAAAAACAACCACAAAAAAGGATAAAATAACCTACAAAATAAGTTTTCTTTCGGAAGTCGGTGGGCGGTGGCTTTGTTTTTTTTATTTCGTTGTCTTTTATGCCACCGACTTCCGAAAGAAAACTTATTTTGTAGGTTATTGTACCCTTTTTTGTGGTTGTTTTTGAAGGCGGTCTTTTTTTTAAGTTTTTTATTTTACTCTTTTTAATTTAAATATTCAACCCAAATTCTTGTCAAATACATCATTTTCTTACATGTGCACTAGAATTTGGTAATCAGCACCGGTATTAACATCGCTCATGTACACAATAAGCTAATAAAATTCCCTATCAAAAACTGCTGAACCGATTTTGATGAAACTTGCAATGTTCCCTAAAGTGAACTATTCCTTGACAACAAAAAAATAATTTTGAAAATCGGTCCACAATTGGCGGAGTAATCGCGTCAAAAACACTCAAAAAGAAAAGATCATCACATCATCCATCAATAAAAAGGCTCACAAAATAAAAAGTACTGAACCAAATTGGATGAAATTTTTATGGGACCAATTACACTAATCGGACTAGAAACCTCGGAGTAATCGGTGTACATACGTAAAAAAAACCGACCGAATTGAGAACCTCCTCCTTTTTTTGAAGTCGGTTAAAAATAAAATTAATTTAATAAAAAGATCAGATTAGATTTTATCCCTTATAATGTAAGTCTTAAGCCAACTCAGAGGTAATAATAATTATATTCTTTTACAGCGCTCTATCCCGACTGAAGCACTTCACGTTCCGAGGCGACGAACTCTCCCCGGTCAAGCACGTTTACCTCAAAAAAGTCGACCTAACAGACAGACTGAAGCATTCATACCTCCGTAACATCACCAACTATTGTATGGAAAAAGGCGTCGCCATGACAGTGGCCGCGTACTTACGAGATGTCGAAATTAATTGTCCAGAACCTTCTATCCGTTTGACAAGCAGTAGGAAGTTGACTGATGATACTATAAGCTTAGTTTGCTCCCTACTAGATGAGGCCTACGAGAAAGTAGGCCCCAAACCTGAACTACAGCCTGTATAGACGATACCTTTGCTTTAAAAACTTTGAAGTATTGTCTATGGGTTTTGGCGGGAAGTACAATTTTTGTTGTCTTTATTCTGACTTTCGTTTGGGAAATTATATATTTTTTGTTTTGTTTTATGTCTAGGTTATTCTTGTATTATTTGCACTGCAATAGAGTAATATTTTTGCACTGCCTTTAGGATGAAGGAAACATTGTTTTAAGTTAAATGTTTTGCAATAAGATGCTATTCTTCGATAAGAATTATTTACTATTGCAACATTAGAATTCAATGTAATATAAAAAAGTCCAAAGATTTTTTTTTGGATTCACTTTTCCACATAAAAAGAAACATGTTTTTGCAACTTTATTATGGTGAACCAAATAATTAATATTATCGGAACTCTCGCTAGTATATTAATTAGGAAATGGTTACTTATTTCTTAAGCATAGACAATATTATTACTTATTGTTCTTAGAATTACAAATAGCAGTTTTGCTATTAAACTTTTACTCTTAAAATGGTACATGTAATGAGATTTTTAAATACAAGTTGAATAGTGCTACAATTTATTAATATGAAGTACACAATAAATACATGTTATTGTTATAATATTAATCATGGCTTCAGTTCTAAATATTACTTAGATACTTGTTATTATATTAATAATCTTTATATCAGATTGGAGGGAAATACGGTCAGAGGAGAACCATAGACACCAATAATGGATTGAGCTTTCTTCCAAATGTCAAGTAAAAACTGGCAAAAGAGTGAAATAGACAAGCTAAGACGACGGTCGCATTGTCTTTTTCTATTTCTTTTACTCCGATAGTGCCACCTAATCGTTTTCCCTCTCAATTTCATGCAAATTTTACTCTATCCATTCTCTATATTGTCTATGATGAAAACGAACCAATCAGCGACAAGAAAATACTGTCAGCGCCATCTATTCGGAACTAAATTGACAGTTTTCGTCCCAATGAATTGAATTTTTATAACAAAAATAATTATATTTTATTTCATCAGTGGGATATTAAACCATAATAAAATCTATGGCATTAAATAGTAGGGGTAATAATGAAGGATATCCTGTATGATATTAAACATAGTATTAAAAAACCGGCCAAGTGCGAGTTGGACTCGCCCATGAAGGGTTCCGTAGCAGCAAGCATAGATTAGAGATATAATTATATTGAGATTAGTAAGTAATATACACAAACAATAAAAATAACTTTGTTTTTCATAGTATTTGTATGAATGGCAAAGTTATATTTGCGGTTTTTGAAAATGTTCTATATCTCAAAAACTGCTAACTGTATCTCATCCAAACCAATTTTCGTTGGAAGTTTTGGTTGAGGTCTACATTATATATTTTTTTTAGTTTTATCATTTTCTTATTTTAGAAGTTACGGGGGGGGGACACACTTATTACCACTTTGGAAGTGTCTCTCGCGCAAACTGTTCAGTTTAGAAAAAAATGATGTTAGTAACCTCAATATCATTTTTAAAGACCTATTCATAGATACCCCACACGTATGGGTTTGGTGAACATTTTTTTTTTGAGTTTCAATTCTAAGTATGGGGGGCACCCCCAAAATTTGTTTTGTTTTGATTTTTGTGTGAAAATCCTAATGCGGTTCACATAATACATCTTTCTACCAAGTTTCAACAGGATAGCTCTTATACTTTCGACAAAAAGTGGCTGTGACATACACGGACAGACAGACAGACATGACGAATCTATAAGGGTTCCGTTTTTGCCATTTGGCTACGGAACCCTAAAAAACCTCTCATCTCACTTTCGTTTCAATATTATATTTTGCTACTCTACGTGGCTACAAGTACATTAAGTAGGATATACACTGCTAATTTATGTTAAAATGTATTCATTATTTATTTATATTAATATTTTAATGTAAGACCAATACCAATGTGTTGTCAATTCGTTTATTTGAAGTGACCTAACGTAAGTATGAAACAATAGTTTCCTTAGTTCCAAGCATCGTCATTGGTCGGTTTGGGACTACAGCTACAGTCACGCCATCTACAATGAGCTTTCACGGCCATAATTATTTAAAACTTCATGCAACATAAAAGTAAGTAAATGGAGTTTGCCTCAGGCAGTCAAGTCAAGTACACTTGGTTAAACTTGATAATGTGCTTAAAAAACTACATAATATCAATGTAAAAATTTAGTAACATTCATATGTATCGAAAATAGAACCTCCTTTTAAAAAAATCAATTACGTGTCGAAATACTCAAATCGCGATGGCTAGCAAAACGTCGAAAACTCACTGTAAATTCATATTTAATAAATATTGTAACTAGGCCGTAAATAAATTAAATCAATCCCTTTAAACTTGGATCGGTGCAACTCCATATAAAAATGTTTCGGCCGGTTTGAAAATCTAATCATGAATCGCACAAAATGCGTAACAGTGAAATCTTCATAATCATTCTAACAGCAATAACATTAATATTTTTGCTTGCGGCAATCTACGCATATTTAGCGATTAGAAAAATCATTCGGCATCCACCATTAATAATGATTCATTAAATGCGTCTACCCCCGTGAGAAAAAAAGTGTGTGTTCATTGTAATTGTGCAACAGAGATAACGAACTCTACGAAGTCGAAACTAGCCGACTATCTCTTTCTAAATATCGATGTGCAATATTTATCGGCGGAAGGATCCTTACATTTTTTTTTTAAATACTGTTGCAGTGGTCCTAATTTTTTTGAAAATAAATCTTTGAGTTTCGCCACCACTCATGACATGCGGTAATGTCATAGACACTAGCGTTAAAAGGCCACGAGTGGACTCTGTGTTATAATTTGTAGACTTTTCTGAATCTTCAAATCGATTGAAGTAACTTTTCTCTCTGGCAAATACATCGAATTGACGCACATCTAAATAGTGCCTTGAACCTCATTTGATGTAAAAATATTTAATAACTGTTAAGAACACATTCCAATGTACTGCAAGTATTAAATCATTACGAGTAATAGATAATAATGTAGTCTATATTATTTGTAAAATGTGTGTTTTTACATCAAATGTTTTTTTTTGAAAACAAGGTGTACCGTCACAAAGATCATGACTATGATTCTGAATAATAAGGTATGTTTATATTATGCACAGTGCTTGTTATGTTATTACATGAATAAAATGAATATTTTTTAGTTTGTCTTTTTTTTCTTAATATTAATAAGGTACTTTGAACACGACCGCTGATGGTGACAAGTCTTAAAATTATTATGAGTTTTCTTTTAAATTTAACACTTAAATTTTTTATTTTATTCTTAAGATATTAAAGCTTCTAATAATTATAGTCAGTGCTTACATCTAATCTTGCATTGTACTCTTACAATAATATTACCCCGATTCATAATTTATGTGCTGGCAATACCACCAGTATTGCCCTTTACCAAAAAAAAAATCAAAAGAACGAAATATCCATTTAAAATGACATTCTTTTTTTTTTTTTTTTTTAGCGTGGTAAAATCATCAAATGAGTCCTCCCACCCCGGGCAGGGCGGGAGGGACTGTCATACGAAATGACGACTTCTAAATCTTCTATAATGAAAAGAACAGTCAGCGCCAACATAATAATAGCTCAATGTCTACACCACATTGAATTCTGATAACTTTTCAATTCAACAATGCCTATAATAGCTTCGCCCCGCGGTCAGTGTTGCCTTCAATCGGTAACCAGTTCATCTCTCATATGGCAATACCCGACGTTTCTCTTGAACTCCGTTTCGTCCGGCGCGTGGATCGGCTTCCTGATCTCAATCAGGCGTCGATCTGTCTCCAAGGCTTGATTCTTCTGTTGCAAGTCCTTGGTTACCCGTTGATGGTGGTTGTACATGCCGTGGTATGTGGTCCTAGAATTAAATAAAAGCACATAAAGGTAAGTTCCATCACTATACCTAAATAGGGAAAGCCAGAAAGGGTAAGGTCTGATGATTAATGATGTAGAATTTTGCAGCTAAGCAGCATTGCAGTGGTCTGGTTTGGAGACTGCCAGTAATTACCTGCAGGAGACATCATGGACTGACCTGATTTACCACTTTATGTCTGACCACATAATTTTAACATCTTCCTGTCCTAATTCCATTCTTCTTGGGTCTTTTCCTTCTTTCATTCTCCCTTGTCACGTCATATTATTATTTGCACCAACATAATCAGTTGTAAAAATACTTACAGAGCGTCTTCCAATTTCTTTTCCAGCATACTATGACTCAAGTGGACTCTTTCAAATTCTTCTATCAGACCGCGCATCGGTTTGTCCTGCACTCTTTCAAGGACTGGTCTTCTTGTCCTGGTTTCCAACCTGGTCTCTACAAGCTTAGTCGGGTTTATTTTATCAGCAACTGCTGCACGAAGCGTCTCAATCTCCCTATCTAGCTTCTGAAGATTCTGTTCCAGCTGAAAAAGAATATTTTTGTCACTTTGATAAGAAAATAGACAATTCTTCCTTCTCAGGTAATCACATCAAACGAATTAGCAGCATCGGTACATAAAATAAGTAAGTGCTATTGCTGAATATTGAACAGCATTATTTCAACCACAAGCTATCGACTGACTATCTTGGTATGGACATGTGATGAGGAGGGATGACACCCATGTGACTAAGAAAGTGATGAGTATGAATGTTGATGGATGGAGAGAGGAAGAGGAAGGCCAAAGAAAAGATGGATGGATTGTCTAAGGAATGATATGAAAGAAAAAGGAGTAAATGATACTGTGACGTCTGATAGGGGAGAATGGAAGAAGAAAACGTGTTGCGCCGACCCCAAGTAGAATGGGATAAAGGGCAGGAAGAAGAAGAAGAAGCTATCGACTGTCCCACCGTCCTGCCTGCGCGCGCTCTTCACCTAATCATCCTCCGTTACCTTTTAGAGGCCTTGTAGGGATCCAAGTCCCAACGCTGTCGTAGCTATAAAAGCTGTCGGCTTGTGAGTGATTGATTCATGATATCTCATGGCTAAAGCTTGCTTATAGAAGATCTCGCTTTACCTTCAATACTAAATTCTTACCTTATATTTCTGCCACTCCATCTCATTCCTAGCTCTCTGTATATCATAGACCCTTCTCCTCATGATCAGTTCCACATGCTGGCTTTGCGCGTGCATCTGATTCCTGGCCTGCTCACGACTCTTAAACATTGTTTCCCGAAGAGTCTTTGATTCAGACATCAGCTGCTCAGCTATCTTTATCGTGTTCTCTATGCAGTGGACGTAGCTCTCTTCTGTCATAGATCTAGGTAAAAGATGAAAATGAAACTAAATCTAGTATTTCAAAGGCAGGATTAAAGTCCAAAATCGATCCTGCTGCATCCCTAATTTATTATGTAATACGGGATGCTAAGTATCATTATCTGCACAATATAAGGTACCTACTAAGAGGTAAATCAAGTGTGGACATAACAAACTGAAAGATACAAGTCAGACAGCTAAAACATGGGAAATTATCTCACACGGGATCTAAGAGCAAAGTCCATCTTAGTACGGCGAAAGAACTTCTCAGGACCTCCAATCTGCAAACTTCGCGCAAGTAACTTACTCTGTAGGAACCCTCGTAGGATCCAGCTTAAAGGAAATATCCGCGCTATCTCTGGTCAGGTCTTTAACATGGTATTCCAGGTCGAGGGTCTCGTCTTTATTCTTGATCTCACGCTCCAAACGACACAGTACATTGGTCAACTCCTTTATCTTCTCCCAGCCCATGTGACATACGTCCATCAGTACTCGCTTACTGTTCTCTGTTATGTGCAGTTCCTGGGGAAAATCAGGGTAGTTAGGCTGTGGGAAAAAGACAGCTATACATGTCGTCTAGCGCCATCTCGTTCCCTGAGCCAGGCCTCCAGTTCTACAAAAGACTATTTGACAGTACTTAATGTCCTAGCAAGACTCCTAACGAGCTTTCTGTATGACGCGATGCGACGCAATTCAACCGATTTCAACTACAAGGGATAATCATCCTTACCACTATGACATTATGAACGTGTGGTTATCTATGGTTATATGAAAATAAAACACGCTCACTCTGTCGACGTAAGTCAGTCGATTTGCATCATTATATCGTAGTAGCAAGGACGATTTTCATTTTTATGAGGTTGGCCTACCCAAGTCGGGAAAGCCTTGCAGCTCTTTCGTCAAGTAAACACTAATAAAAGTACCTTAAGCAATTCTTCCCCAAGTTGGTCTCGAGTCAATTCTGGAGGCACCCTCTGGTCTCTGTTAGAGAGACACTGGGATATTACCATGAGAGGAACTTGTAAAGATTCCAAGTGCAGTTCAGTCGCGTGCTTTTCTTCTTTTAATGCTCTGATCTCGTCTATGACAGAATCTCTCGTGAACCTTTGCTTCTCCCTCCATGCTTGGACTTCGAATATTCTGTAAAGCATAGGAAGTTTTTAAGAAAAGAGCTAATAATTATATAAAGTATAAATATATAGGACTTTACCTATCCCTCAATAATTCATTGTTAACATAGTTATCCCATCTCGTGGTGACTGCAGTTTCATTCCTCAGCTGATTAGCTCTTTGCCTCAATTCGTAAGACTCAAAGCGACGGAGCCTGGCCTCATGTTGTAGCCTCTGAATATTCCTTGTCCAGTCTAGCACCGTCAAACGGCGGTGAGGCTTCTCGAAAACTGGTATAGAAGCATCCATTTTTCTTAAGAAATACAAAATACACTATGACCTAAAATGGGTTGCTACCGGAATGTGAAAATGTCGAGTTGTTTTATCAATAAAGTAAAGGACATGGGTTTCCAAGCAGAATTTGAAATAAGTTGGTCTAGAATCTTCCAGTGTCTATTGAACTTAATTAATATAGGTTTTATAGATATCTTCAAGTAAAAGCTCTAAATTATTAATATTTAAATGTAACTCAATACATTTAACGAATATAGACTTTTTAGATAAATAGGATTTCTTGGGAACACCATTTAAAAATTGCGCCGTCAACGATAACGGAAGTGCCACTTACCACACACTTATTAAACATTTGAGGTTATAAAAATTTAGCACATGTAAGTTTCTTCATCTTAAATCCTTAATTTGTAACTAAATTTAAATAAACAATGACATCAACATTATTTAAAAAATCGTAAAACTCAGTAAAGAAAAACTCAACGTGTCATTTAATAACGGAAGCGCCAGTTGTCAGAACATCTCCAAAATCAAATATGGCCGACTGGTAGCATTTGCAGCAAAAGTCAAGCCAACCAATGTTTGGTACGCTAGAAATACAGTAGAAAATATATAAATTCCTGCTAAAAAAGGCGTAACTGATTGACTATTAACTTTAGTTGCTCAGAAATTCAGTATTTATTATCGTTTGTGTTGATTCATCGTTGTCATAAATAAAAAATGTAAGTTGGCTTATCTTGTTAGAATTTAATTCGCTTCGTTTGGTTTGGTTAGTTTATTGAAGTTTTGTGATTTAGGTACGACGATAGACGTGGAGGACGTGGCGGCAGTCGCGGTGGTAGCCGTGGAGGCCGCGGTGGCGGTAGAGGCAGTTCTCGAGGAGGACGGTCGAGTGATCGCTCGCAGGAGAGAGGGAGCAGCCGCTTCGGAAGCAGCCGGGGAGGCCGCGATGGCGGCGGTAGGGGAGGACGCGACGGCGGCCGCGGCTTCGGAGGTCGCGGCGGCGGCCGTGACGACTTCCGCGGAGGGAGTTTCAAGAATGACCAGCCGGGCGGCAACCTTCGTAAAATCCGTTGGGACACAATCACTCTGACCCCGTTCCAGAAAAACTTCTATGTACCGCACCAGAACGTGTCGTCGCGCAGTCAAGCCGAGATAGAAGCGTATCGCAGCCAAAACCAGATCACAGTGAAAGGACGCGACGTTCCGGCCCCAAGCATGTACTTTGAAGAGGGTGGCTTCCCAGATTATGCTATGAAGGAGATTCTGAAACAAGGTTTCCCACATCCAACTCCTATTCAGGCTCAGGGTTGGCCTATCGCTCTGTCTGGACGAGATTTAGTGGGGATTGCTCAAACTGGTTCTGGGAAAACCCTGGCATACATATTGCCAGCTATAGTACACATAATTAATCAGCCTCGGCTGCTGAGAGATGAGGGGCCCATTGTTCTGGTTTTGGCTCCAACTAGGGAGCTTGCTCAACAGATACAACAGGTAAGTCTTCTGACATACTATTTAACTGATATTCTTTGCTCTCAAATGAATTTGAAAATAACAAAAGCCTGCTATTGGACTGACACAAGGTTGCCTGAGGTTTACTCAATACTCATAGAAGCAACACGAGTTTTTTGTCTCTAATATAAATACTTTTAAAAATAAAAATATAAGATGAGTATTTGTTTTCATTGTGCTACTCCAGGCGTTGATCTCAATGAATGGAATCGCTGCGGAGATGACGGACAATCCAAGCGAACTGGAAATAGTAAATTGACCCAATTACATTAATTAGTAGAACTAGCTTATTGCAGGCAGGCTATGTTCGAAAACCTAATGAAAAATATTGAAATAATTTTTCGACATTTTTTTATTTGAATTGTTACCCCAAATTCAAAATTTCTCTTTTATTAGGTGAGGTTTCTGAACGTAACCTTATTATTTTTTTTTTAGTTTTGGGCACATATATTTTTTTATTATTTCTCTTAGATCTTGCAGCTTATCTGTGGAATGCTTTCTTTACTGTGTAGTTACAATTATTATATGTTGAAAAGGCAGTTTGCTCTTTACCCTCACCATCTAAACATGAAATAATTATGTATTATTATGTAATTTAACACGAAACTCAATCGAGAACTATATTGGGAAGGCATGCTTACTGTGGCACGTTTTCCTGTTAAAAATAGGGGACAATTTAACAATTCTTTGTAGTGGGGTTGATTATCTAGGGAAAATACATGTTGCGTCAAACACAATTTAAATTCATCTGGGTCTTGCTATTATGATACAACAACTCTACTATACTAAACATTCAAATTCAGCTACTCAGTAGTATAATATTTTGTTTTTGTCAATGTTCTTTTAATAATTTTATTTATCTTTAGTCACCCATCTGTCATGCTTTCATTTTTACTGTTAACAAGTAAGAGCAGATTAGGGCGGGGCAGTTCAAAATTCCGAAGATTTCTAGCTGTAGTTTTACCAATGAACATTTTAACTTATTGTTTTTATACAAGCACAGACTATTCACTAGCAATGCCAATGCTGACCTTAAATTCATTGCATCACAGTAAGTAAAAACCTAATCCTACATAGTTGTGAAAAAGTTTGCCATTTTATGTTTTTTATGAATACCACACACCAATATGCTAGTTCTAATTTCATGGGCATGTCCACCACCCACAGTTTACTAAATTTATGTCTTGCCTAACTTGGAAACGCTTGGAATAGGTAACCATCACCGTCATCTCTCCATTTAAATTCAAAAGCTCCTAATAATCTGCTCTTACGCACATTCTATATTCATTTATTTAAGTTTTGTTTGTTCAAACAGCTGAAATGTAGTATTTATACACAAATTGAAGATTTTCATCCTGTTTGCAGGTTGCCAATGATTTTGGTCAGAGCGTACAAGTGCGCAACACTTGTGTATTCGGTGGAGCGCCCAAGGGACCGCAGGGCCGGTGTCTGGAGCGAGGCGTCGAGATTGTTATCGCGACACCGGGAAGACTGATCGACTTCTTGGAGAAAGGTGAGATTTTTCAGAAGTAATGTATAGAAAAAAGAATTTTGTGAAATATTTTGTACCGTGAAAGGTAGTGTGCCGTGTTGCCAGTGGCCCAGCCTTGATAGACATAATTTAAAATAATGGTTACAATTCCATTATGCAAACTATCTTTACACAAAAACACCATCTTAAAATAGGACCACTATTTACACCAACGCAACAATTTTGTCTTTAGAAACATCCATGTTTGAAACTGTTCCTTCAATACAAGTATTTGTCATTAGATACAACAAACCTCCGTCGTTGCACGTACTTGGTGCTGGACGAGGCTGACAGGATGTTGGACATGGGCTTCGAACCACAGATTCGCAAGATCATCGAGCAGATCCGACCTGACAGACAGGTGAGTGAAATTAAACATTTATTTTTAATATCATTTTGTTACCAACAGTCTTTCTTAGTTGTTCAAAAGCCTGATAGTCTGCAAAAAGACCTGTCGAAAGGGTATTTAAAAAAAACCTCTAGGTACCTCCACTAGAAATTTCTCCTGTGTTGTGGGTGCATTTACAAACAGCAACTCACATGCAACACCCAGAACCAAAACAACTACTTGTAGGTCAAACAATGGGGATGGCAACTGGGAAACGAATGGCGCTAGTATAGCTAGTCCCAAGCATCGTCATTGGTTCAAATCATATAGGTACTTCAAAATAGTACTACCTCATTGGTCGGATTAGGACTTAGCTATGGTCACGCCATCTACATTTTCTTTGACTGGCCTTCCCATTTGTACCGTGTGGGGGATCGAACCCGCGACACGCTGCGCAGCTGCCGATCGCTCAACCACTGCGCCAATAGTGCCATCAAAACTGCTTTTTTGACTTTTGTTAGACTCTAGTGTAACAGTAGCATAGTTGGCAAGGAAGAGACTACCTCAGATCACGTCATGATTCACGAAGAACCAAACAAAAGACTAGCGATGCATCCGGTACCGATATATGGGCGATATTTCGGGTTAGCCGATATATCGGTATCGCTGATATTTTTATAAGAGTATCGGTATCGTATCGGCGAAAAGGCGTATCGATGGTCGATGCATCCCTACAAAAGACCAAGCAAATTAACGTATTTTCTATCTTCATGATTCTAGTTTACAACAGTACCTATAAAAGTATGCGTATCTATGTTTAGAAATTGATTAACTGATAAGTTCAGGTGTTAATGCTACCTACGCTGTTATATTATGCATAATGCATACTAACAATTTATTTATAGTTGTTTTGTGGGTGTTTAACTATTGCTTGTAAAAGCCGTAATTGGCAACCAGTTATTTTTTTTTTCTCAAGACAGTAGTTTGGTCGCGGGACTTAGCGAATTACCGTGACCCTGGAACGTAAAGGGCTATTGAAGGACACCATGGATTTTAGTCAGTACGAGTCTGACAGTCCCGCTCTGCCCTGAGCGGGTGAACTCATTTGATGATTTTACCACGTTAATAAAAAAAAATGTCAGTAGTTTGATAAAATCGGCATCCGCATTATATTTAGGAAACAGGATCAAAATTATATTTCTGTAACAGGTTCTCATGTGGTCAGCAACCTGGCCTAAAGAAGTCCAAAACCTTGCCGAGGAGTTTCTTCATGACTACATTCAGATCAACATCGGTTCCCTGAGCCTGTCTGCCAACCACAACATCCTGCAGATTGTGGACGTGTGTGAAGAATGGGAGAAGAATGATAAGCTCATCACGCTGCTCACTGAGATATCCTCTGAAGAGGAAACCAAGACCATCATATTTGCTGAGACTAAAAGACGGGTGAGTAACAAACATATCTATGATGATGATTTATGAAGGCGCATCTAAGGAACTTAAGTGTTTTGGGCTTATGAAGACCATAGGATCACGTTGGATGTAAGCCGCTTTCAACCGGTCCTATTTGAAGTCTATGGGGGAGGCCTATGTACAGGTCTTATGGCTGATATGATGATGATGAATGTTTTAAGTCTTCATGTTAGTGTAGTTTAGCAATATCAAATCGCTCACGCAAACGTAATGTAAAGGTCGATGAAATAACAAAAACAATCAATCGCGCGGGATGGCGCGCACTCGCGATCCACGGAGACAAGAACCAGCAGGACAGGGACTATGTCCTCAACCAGTTCCGTATGTCCACCGGGGGCATCCTCGTCGCCACAGACGTCGCAGCCCGAGGCCTCGGTAAGTACCCACCCACACACCACCCGCGCCCGTGGCACATGACAGGGTATCATAAGACACACGAGAAATAGTCTAGGGATTTTATATGTCTGAATAATAAATCCAGTTCAGTATATTACTAGCACTATTCGCTTTCTGAAGAATACGAAATAGTCACTGTAAGTTGCCCAGAAGTTACTATCTTATGTTTGTGCCACCGATCAATTTTTTTTTATTTAAAACGTTCCACGGTGGTGATTGTTAGTTTATCCCGCCGAATGATGAGGGCATCAAACAAAAGATGAAATGACACAGTTGCGAGTACTACGAGACTATAATAAAATGAAACATGGCTCTCGCACTGTACCACCGGGGTGTTGTAATGGTCTAAGAGATGTCAGGGGCGTAGCGGAGGTATATTGATGCCATTGCTTAGTTATAATCGTGAACAGTTGTTATGTGACACAACTGTAAAAATAGGTTCCAGTATTCACGTTTTTTTTTTGCTAAATTAACACTCAAAGATCACATAGAACAATCTTCAGGATCTTAGAAAATTCAGAATCCTTGCAACATATGTCATAAACTTGTTTAAGAAAATATCAGAAATAAATGCACACTAAAAAGCATGTGAGATGATTTAAAGTGAATATTGGAACATGACCTCCAAATACTAGTAAACACAGCAATGGTACGGTGATACTGCTATATTCTCGGGCCACGATAACTATTCTATTCTGGTGGTAGATATTTATACAATACAAATGTTTAATTCTTCAGATATTTAACCAGACATGAGAGCACTTTAATTGCCTTGCATATTGTAAAAATCTACCACAGACGTAAACATCTTAGCCCGATAATAATAAAATAAATTTCCATGACTGACTTGGCATTATTCTCGATTGTTTTTCATTTCAGAGGCGCATGCGTGCAGTGTTAACGGCTAGACTATCGGTGTGTTGCTGACCTTACCTAAAGCTTGTTACCGTGTTGTAACAATAACGATGTGACAGTACACTGTCAGCGCACACTGTTTCAATATGAGCATGCTGCCTCTAATATTAAATGGGAATTGAGCATTAACATCATCATGGTCTTATGTTCTGGAGTTTTCGATTTCAAATTATGGGGAGATGACTAAGTTTTACTCTGTCAAAAACACAATTGGTTGTCAAAATTAAAGGTAAAAATTAAGACCATATTATTAGAGCAATACATGCTTGGTTATTTGTCATGAGAGATTTAATCCGAAGCCCTTTGGCCTGCCCTACGCAACTGACAGTCGCGCGGTTAAAGGGCGCTAACGTAAGTCAGCACACCACCACACCGACTCTTGGCCAGCACACTCCGGACTGACGGGCATAATACAGTTATTTCCAGTTTAGCGGTGACTGACGTGCCGACGACACACGATAAGGTAAATATTATGTGTCTTTCATGTTTGAGATGAGCGTTCTAGTGCGAAACTTGCGTGAAAATGTGAGGTGAACATTCTATTTCTATTTGCAGCATCTATATCAGAATGAATCCTGACCATTTCATGTAGTATTCGCATTACTAAACAATTTGTTGAGTTAAAAATCTTAAATTCCAAATCATTTCGATCTCACCTTGAACTCCCATCTCAAACTCGGTTACTTCAATAGTCCAATACATTGATTACTGTGTTATCATCGCCACTTCCCCGTGCTAACATGCTCGCTTGGAAACAGATGTGGAAGACGTGAAGTTTGTGATAAACTATGATTATCCCAACAACTCGGAGGACTATGTGCATCGTATCGGACGCACGGGACGCTCCCACAACACCGGGACTGCTTACACGCTGTTCACACCTAATAACTCGGCCAAGGTAATATATATCTGTCTAGCTGTAAGTTATTTTTAAAGAAACGAAAATTTCAGCTGCGAGCGGGGTTCGAATCGAACCTGCGTCTTCTGGATAGATACTCCAGACGCCTTAACCAATTAGGCCATCGCAATCACTACTCTCGAAGCTGAATTTCTCGTTCCCTTGTTTTTTGAAGACGCGACGCAGGCGTTATTGCGTATAAAAATATAATTTTAGCTGTAAGTTTTCCAAAAGTAATAAAATAAAAAATAAATAACCAGCAATTTTTTGTTATAATATTCAGTGCATATAGGCCACATGGCATTCTCTGCTAGTCATCTCTAAACCACAGGACGTGCTCATTATCTTCACTATTCTTGGGTGACCCACAATGAGTACATAATGAGCCACTATACCATGCTAAATAAAGAAATTTCTATAAAAACAAGGGCCCTCTGCCCTAAGACTTCAATTAAAAAAAAAACGTGTTAATAAAAATATAACAAAAATAAAACTCCTTGTTTGTAATAGGCCAAGGATCTGATGAACGTGTTACAAGAGGCTAACCAGGTGGTGAACCCGAAGCTGTTGGAGCTGGCACAGTGTGGCATGGGATTCAAGGGAAAATACGGTGAGTGCTCACAGATATTTTACATTTCCTTATCCAATTAATTAATAACAATATGCAAAATGTGTGTTATAATCCATGGATCGGAATAGGTAGAGCTGTTTTATGTACTTGCCATAGGTTGGAATAATATGGATAGTCCCCGAGTCCTGCGATTTGGAGTGAGACAACAAGTTAACGTTGGTAAAGAATTGAATTCTAGAGTGTCGCAGAAAGAGACAAACACAGGTGCGTCACTAGCGTCACAAACAGACAAAAAGAATGAAATTCAATAAAATCTCGTAGTATCAATCGGTATCACGTGATATATCCATATTAACATCAATGAACCTAAACAGCTCTACGTATTCCGATCTATGAATATCAAAATAATAAGTTTGTCTTAACCATGTCTTCTGTTGCTTTCCAGGTCGCAACCGTTACGGTCGCGACCGCGACGAGAGCTCGGGCGGACGGTTCGACCGCGGCGGGCGTGGACGCGGCGGTCGGGACGGAGGGCGGGGACGCGGCGGACGGGACGGAGGAAGTCGCGGCCGCTTCGGCGGCGACAGGAGTCAGTACTAATTGTGTGTTTATGTAGTACTTACGTCTGTGTTGTTTGTCTGCTTTCACTACACATCGCCTTGTTGTGCTCTGTGATATTGTCAGCCTCATGTCTTTGATTGGAAGAAAGAAAAGTATATGATTGATTGATTGGTACCAATTTACAAAAAAAGAACACAAATTGTTAGCCTAAAAAGACATGGCTCTGGTATTTTACAAGTAACTAGATTATGATGAAACAAAAATCCAGTATTAAAAATCGGTTCTCCTTCTAACTGGTGAGTCGAATCGCAGATTGAGAACAACCTAAATTCTACATAATTACAACAATATTTTAAAACCAAATTACACAATCGCTCTAGTAGCGGCAAACCATACTCACGCACAGAAAATGATA
This sequence comes from Agrotis exclamationis, assembly GCA_950005045.1. Classification (NCBI taxonomy): domain Eukaryota; kingdom Metazoa; phylum Arthropoda; class Insecta; order Lepidoptera; family Noctuidae; genus Agrotis; species Agrotis exclamationis. The sequence continues at coordinate 21,097,793 of OX465430.1, forward strand.
TCAAATTCTGTTTCCCGCAGGTTCTAGATGGGATGACTCAAACAATGATTACGACAACCAAAGCCCATATAATACTCGTTCGAATTACAACCGTGACAGTAGCAGGGACGGCTTCAGGTCCGACAACGGCTTTAGAGGACGAGGACGGGGCCGCGGGGGGGCCAGTGAGTCCTCGTACCCTGCTCCCCCCCCCCCGACCAACAACTACAACAACTTTGCGGGTGCTCCCCAGCAGTCCTTCAACGTCCCCCCCCCCCACCAGCTACTACAACATGTACTCTCAGCCACCACCGCCACCAGCCACCAAGTACCCCGCTAAATAGAGGTTTTATTTAGGTTAAGATCGACTGGATGTGGTGTGAAATGAATGTGAAAATAGGATTAAGTGTGGGACGTTACGTATTTTAGTGATTTATCGCAATGCAAACGCTATTTTAGGGTTAACTTGTCTCCATAATGATGACTTTCGAGTGACTAGCTGCGTCGAAAAGTATTCAAAAAAATCTATTGAAATGAACTTTAATTTACTTACTTCTCCACCCTCTTTAGTTGCACGATTAAAACCACTAAAATTAACAACGCCCTTAGCTTGTAATGTAGCTATGAAGTGATTACACCAAAAGGTCCCTCCTGTAAGTAACTTATCAAGAACGATAAGCATTGTTTCACTCGCATCTAGTTGTAAATGATAATAGTTTTAATTTTTATTTCTAAGTTTCTGTGAAAGTGATGGTTTGGAATCGGACCTATGAGGTTATAGACTCGATCATATCGTATATTAGAGTAATGTGGCAACAGATTTGTATACGTTTAGTCTCAGAAACCATGCTTCAGTGTACTAGATAAAAGCGGTATTTACGTGTTTTAATTTTAATTTTGCAATGTGAAGAATTATAATAAATAATTAGGGTATAATTTAATAGAGCATTTTAAATTCAGAAAATTATCTATTCCTGCTTTCGTGTTTTCCATCGTTGTTTCTAGTTAGTTATTCTGTGTTAATAAATAGATAAATCAGTGTTGTTCTTCATCCAAACTGCACTATAGCAGAATAATAGTTGGTGTGCCACTTATCAACAAGTGTCTTAATATATAGCATAATTATTTAGCAAAACTATTTCTTTCCACAGCACGCTGAACCATAGCTCATTGCACTAAATAGATTGTTTTTCTAAATAAGTAACATTCCTATGTCGTGTAACTCTGTGACACCATTACCTTCATACTTGTGATGTATGAATTGTACAACTCAAGGAAAATAAAGTTTAATCGAATTAAATCACTTGTTTAATTCCTTTGTATGTAAATCTCCCTGAATGAAAAAATCAAGTACAGATAGCACAAGAAAAATATGGCATAATATCGAGATATACAGATGTCCCTCGCCCTTCGGGGCTTCGGCTCCTAGCACTTTGTAGTTAGAACTCAAAGTGAAATCTAAACAGAAAGTACTAGGAAAATAGGATCAGTTAGTGTCTAAACACACTATGCCGAAGTTACGCGACCGAAGTTCGGCGCAATTACGCCTGCAATGCTATTTGAATTACTGACGACACACTATGCCGAAATTACGTCGCGTCATAGCGTACAGCGTAACTTCGGTCGGGCGTAAGTTCGGCGGGAACTTATTCTGTGACCACACATTATACGCGACCGAAGTTCGGTTCGATTACCAACGAAGATCCGGGGGCGGGGAGCAGCAGGGAGCCGCCCGCGCCGAATTTCCGCCGCGTAAGTTCGGCACTTACGAGTATGGTGTGTAGCAGCCGAATACGTCGGAACGTGAAATCAGCCGCCGAACTTCCGTCGCGTAACTTCGGCATAGTGTGTTTAGGCACTTACCGGCATGGATCTTGAGCGCTGACCTGCGCAGAAGTAAGTTATTAGGTCCCTTTGGTCGATGAAGTGAGGAACGGGGGCGGGGAAAGTGTAGTGATGTTTGTTTGTTTTATTGTGCGGAACCGTGCGGGAATCGAACCCACGACAAGCAGCGCAGCTGCCAATCAAATGAGGAAAATCATATAATATAGGGGCAGACCTGTGCATCATCTAGTTTCTCCACCTATGTTGAGCACGGAGACTACAAAAATACATGTACGTCAGGATTGAGGAGCCACATCAGATTTTTAAAATCTGATTTCACCATTATTTAGCAGCAATGTAGCTGATTTTGCAGCACAAATTCTAGATTTAGCAGCAAAATATATCACTAGCAGTGAACGAAGAATTTTCTTCGTTCACTGATCACTAGTTATATTAATGCAAAAGTGGCTCCTCAATCTAAACGTTTGAATTGAGGAGCCACCTTGGATCTCGGTAAATAATAGATGCACATTGTTGAAACTTTTGCAGCATTTAGCAGCAATTGTGCATATTATCGTCTAAAAATTTGGCTACTGTAGCGCTAAAATCAAAGAAAATACAATAGTTTTAGTGTGGCTCCTCAATCTAGACGCAAGAGCTGAAATTATATTGGATGTGAGCGATCAATTAATATATTCAACATAATGATCATTTAGCAGGTGTTGTGTTTGTTTTTGCAGTATAGGAATAAAATGGTAAAACAGAGTAAATTTTTTAGATGAACGTATTTTCTTTGGCTCCTCAATCCTGACGTTCTAATTGTATATTTTTGACTGTAGCTACCTGAGTTCTCAACGGAATCTAAAATCAGATATACTAACATTTAGCAGAAATGTCTGCTAAAGATATCTGCACAATTCAGCAATGTACATATTTTGGATTCTGAGAAAACAATACTTAAATATTTTCTTGTAAATTCAGTGTGTAGGGTGACCATGTTATACTCGTATTAATGAAACCAGTATAAGTAAATTATTAAATGTTTCTTTTCATAACAGGTTATATCTATCGTACCTATGGATGTGCCGTTACCAGCAATATTACCCAAAATGGGAATATAAGTGGCAATATTGCCGGAGTGGAAATATTTGGGAATATTGCTTAGTTATAAACCAAATTACGTACGGAAACTTAAAACTGATGTACAACACTTAAAGTTAGCATTTACAGGCAATCATCTACATTACTCGTATATACAATAAAATATGGTTTTGGCCTTGGGTAAAATTGCCAGTAATGACAGCATTTTGAAAATATTCCCGGTATTTTACCGGCAACATTGCCCGTGTTGGCGCACACGATATCGAATATAAGAAATAACAAATACATTTTACGATAAGAATTTACGATCGTTGTGTAGGTATTGAATAAAAGGCATAAATTCGAATAATTTATTTTAATATTGTACTTGTTTTTTATGCAAAATCACATGTATAACATGAAAAATACAAAGTGTAAATCTTTACAAATCTCTATCAAAACTAGAAATAATCAACAAAAATAACATTATTTTAATGCACTCGTTTCGGTAATCCAGTACAGGAGGCTTAGTCCCGAAACGGATTCGATTCCGATTTTGTTTCGATTCCATTCGAATTTCGAGATGGTGCTAGACGACTTGTATAGCTCTGTCTCTTTCCCACTGCCTAAACAGGATCGCGTTAAGAGCTCGTGGTAAAGCCCCAGTACCTACATTTAATCAGTAAATCACCGTTTAGAGTAACAACTTAGTAGTTTTCATAAAATGGACTTAATGCCGGTAGTGGTAATATTGCCACCAGGCACATCACTAACGTACAGACGCCAGCAGGTCAACCTACCCGAATCTGTCAGATTTAACCAATCAAACATTAAACTTCCACTGTTGTGATAAGGTTGAAAATCTATTATAGAAATCTGACAGTGTGGCAATTTTACCCAAAACCATATTTTATTGTATATACGAGTAATGTAGATGATTGCCTGTAAATGCTAACTTTAAGTGTTGTACATCAGTTTTAAGTTTCCGTACGTAATTTGGTTTATAACTAAGCAATATTCCCAAATATTTCCACTCCGGCAATATTGCCACTTATATTCCCATTTTGGGTAATATTGCTGGTAACGGCACATCCATAGGTACGATAGATATAACCTGTTACGAAAAGAAACATTTAATAATTTACTTATACTGGTTTCATTAATACGAGTATAACATGGTCACCCTACACACTGAATTTACAAGAAAATATTTAAGTATTGTTTTCTCAGAATCCAAAATATGTACATTGCTGAATTGTGCAGATATCTTTAGCAGACATTTCTGCTAAATGTTAGTATATCTGATTTTAGATTCCGTTGAGAACTCAGGTAGCTACAGTCAAAAATATACAATTAGAACGTCAGGATTGAGGAGCCAAAGAAAATACGTTCATCTAAAAAATTTACTCTGTTTTACCATTTTATTCCTATACTGCAAAAACAAACACAACACCTGCTAAATGATCATTATGTTGAATATATTAATTGATCGCTCACATCCAATATAATTTCAGCTCTTGCGTCTAGATTGAGGAGCCACACTAAAACTATTGTATTTTCTTTGATTTTAGCGCTACAGTAGCCAAATTTTTAGACGATAATATGCACAATTGCTGCTAAATGCTGCAAAAGTTTCAACAATGTGCATCTATTACTTACCGAGATCCAAGGTGGCTCCTCAATTCAAACGTTTAGATTGAGGAGCCACTTTTGCATTAATATAACTAGTGATATATTTTGCTGCTAAATCTAGAATTTGTGCTGCAAAATCAGCTACATTGCTGCTAAATAATGGTGAAATCAGATTTTAAAAATCTGATGTGGCTCCTCGATCCTGACGTACATAAAAATACTTGTCGAAATCATGGACGAGTTACCTTATCAATGACATAACCGCGACCCTGGTCGTATTCGGCCATTTAAAACAAGTGTGAATGTAAAAAGTGCAATGCATGTGCACAAAACCTTCAATAATCTTTAAGTGTATCATATCTACACTTAAATATCTGCCTGCCGGGGTTGCGGAACTTATCTCATTACCGTGACCCCGGAACACAAAGGGCTAATGAAGGACACCGTGGATTTTAGTCAGTAAAAGTCTGACAGTCCCTCCCGCCCTGCCCTGGGTGGGAGGACTCATTTGATGATTTTACCAAAAAAAAAGGTGTATCATATCTGTTACAAAATTCAGGATACTCATTTCATTCAGCTTTATTGCACCAAAAAGGTATAAAATACGAATGAGGGATCCATCATCTCATCACACATCTTTTGCTAATTCGCAAATGTTCTAAAAATAAAGGAAAAACAACAATAATTGGTAAAGATTTCATTTATTCCTACATAAATAGAACAAGACGATTGCAACTTCCTAGAGAACCTTGACAATACTTCACAAAACTGTCATCACTTTAAGTTGATTTATGATGACAGCTTGACTTGAAGCTGTGTAAAGGTGTTTAATTATCTTAGTGACCGGAATGTGCTGGCTTGTCAGGGTCAACGTAGCCGAGCTGCTCATCAGGAGTGTGGGGCCAGAAGGTAGGCTTGTTGATGGGGTCGAGGGCTTCCTCTGGGTAGGCATCACGGAAGTCTTCCATGGTCATCTGGTCGTATGGCAGGAGAGCCTTGATCTGGGCAATCTGTTTCTGGTACCTGGAATGACATAACGGAGCGTTAGCAGTAGATATTATTGATTCACTATTTCATACCCTTATTACAAAAACCGATTATCTGCATCAAAATTCAAGCAATAATGGGTTTTACCTTTAGCTTCGTCGTGACTTGAGGATTCAATTTCTATATTTAACTAAAAATTGGTTAAAAAATGCAGATAATCGGATTTTGCAATAAGGGTATGATTTGGTCATCAATTGATTTGTAATTTGGGACATCTCCCAAGTTTTTAAACATAATAATATGGAGAAATGTCTGTCTGAAGAATGTATATTATATCTTTAGTTTGTCCAGACTTTGTACATAGCAAATGAGTAATATTAAAATATACATTATGATTAGTTTCTCAATTTAAAATCTAAAATACTGGCATTGCTTTAGGTAAAAAAGAACATTATGTAAATAATATGAAGGAGCAATATGTTTCCGCATTAATAAGATGATAAAACTGTATTTCTTATTGATAAATTGGAATAAAAAATCCTGTTACGTGTTTCTGAAAGATCTGACGAGACAAACTTGAGAGAAACAGGAATTCTTGCAAGACAGTTAAGAACATGATTAAACTTACTCAGCAATGTTAGAATTAGATTCCTGGACGAAGGCATCGATGGCTTTCTTGACCTCAGCCCATTGAGCTTCAACCTGCGCGGTCTGTGTGTCGGCGGGATAGGGCACTTTCAATGCCTCGTACTGCTTCTGGAAGGTGTCCACCATACCAGGCACAGGTACGGAGTTCTTGTACACAGACCAGTTAATCTTCGGAGGCTCAGGTGGGTTAGCCAAAACCCTAAAACAAGCAAATTAAATAATCAAAAATTGCCTGGTGAAAATTATGTAATCCATCGATCAAAACTAACCTTCGGAGATAGGCGTCGGACTTTATTTTGAAAGCTGCAAGGTGTGCCTTCTGCTCGGCCGGGACCCTCTCAGCCAGGGCGGCCCAGTTTACGGAGCTCTGTGCAATCCTTTTCGCCATGTTTCGGCGTTTTTTATTTCTACAAAATCACAGAGGGCTGTCAGGGAAATGGTCAAACGAGCATAGACAACGTAGATATCACGATTACTTTTAAATTATTTTTGTTGTAAGAGATACTCAGCTTTTCGCTCAGATAACTTGTCTATACCATCAAGTGATCGATCACTCATCATCATCATCATCAGCCTATAAATGTTCCCACTGCTGGGACACAGGCCTCCTCTCTATGAGAGGGAGTGGGCCGTAATCTACCACGCGGGCCCAATGCGGATTGGTAGATGTCACATGTCTTCGAATTTTTGGTTCTAGGACATGCCGGTTTCCTCACGATGTTTTCCTTCACCGTTTTGAGAGCAGTGATGTTGAAATAAATTACACAAAGTACTTAATGCGCCTGACGGGGTTCGAACCCACGACCTACAACTCGTAAGTCGAGGCCGATACCACTGGGTCACCACTGCTCTCTATCGATCACTCCCTCATAAGTAATTAGGTATGGCGGGAGAACTTTTTTTGCGTGCACTCTATTCAATTTATTATTTTTGTAGCAATTTGTTGTACATTTTACGAAAGCGCCATCTATCGGATTTGTTACGAAGTCCATCCTTATAGTGGTGGAACCATCATGGTATGGGCGGGTATTTGGATCGGCGGAAGAACTGAGTTGATTTGGATCAGAGCCAACCTCAACGCTCAAATTTATGCTGAGACGATTGTATCAGACGTCATCGTTCCTCTACAAGTGCAAATCGGTCCCTTATTTCAGTTAATGCATGATAATGCACGACCGCACACCGCAAGAGTTGTAAGACAGACTCTCGCCGCAGCTAACATCAATGTCCTGCCCTGGCCTGCTCAGTCGCCAGACTTGAATCCGATTGAGCATGCATGGGATATGCTACAGAGAAGAGCTCTGCCGAATATGGAGGGTATCCAGTCGCAAGAAGACCTTTTTTTGTTGTTGCAACGAACATGGGCGGCCATTCCACAGCGTGATTTGGATGAACTCATTTTGAGTATGCCAAACCGATGTTCTTGTGTTGTTAGTGTTCGCGGTAGAAACACGGATTATTAATTGTTTAAGTTACCCAATAAAATTTTAAAGAAAACTGTTATTTCAGTCTTTTTTTCGAACTTTTGTGTTAGTGGTTCAAATGTCAAAAATCCCTTTATTAGGAAAATGGCAAATTTCTTTATTAATGCAAAGGTGACTTGGTTTATCGTTACTGTGACAAACGAAAACACTTTATTTGATGAATCCTTAAAGAAAATTTTCGTCGGCCTAATTCGTTAACCTGCTAAGTCCATTTTTGGCAAAATTGACTTTTTGATGCAGTTCGAAAATTCAGCCTAATATCTACCGTAGCATTTAAGAAATAACAGCGATATCAGCCTAAAAAGGTGACAAATGCTATGCCCGAAAAACTGCTTTCTTATCACTAGCCAATCTCCATAACGCAAACCTGCTAAATCCTCTTGAGGCCTCAGTTTTGCACTGAAAACGTTCCCAAACTCACGTGCCGTTTGGGAAAATTGATTATTTTATTTTATTGTTGTAATAAAGTCAATTATTAAAACTATTACTGATTGTTTATGAAGAGTTTAGCATTTTTTTATGGTGGTAAAATCATCAAATGAGTCCTCCCACCCAAGGCAGGGCAGGAGGGACTGTCAGACTTGTACTGACTAAAATCCACCGTGTCCTTTAATAGCCTTTACATTCCGGGGTCACGGTATTCGTAAGTCCCGCGACCCCGGCAGGCTTTGGCCCTCTAAGGGGGGGCCAAAGCCGTCATTGTGCTGACACTCTTTGAGGCGCGCGTGGAACACAACGCGCCGTCGTCCCGGACATGGTCCATGGTCGGACAGCGAGTCGTTCATTACTCGGCGCCCGGATGCCCGCACCTACGGTGGCCGGAAATCGTCTTGCGACGTCCGACGCCGTAGGCGTCTACCACTGCGGCTGGGCTGTGAGGTAGACGCTGTCCTCTTTCCTACGCGTCCCGCCTCCTCCTTCGCTAGCATGACTGCTTCGCAAAAGGAGCCGACTGCTTCCCATTCCGTTTCGCTCCGCATTGCCTCGACCAATGCCGGGCGCGAGAGGTCGCCGCTTTCGCCGTCGTGAGGACACGGCACGGCGATGTTCTGCCCAAGCGGGGCAGTCCTGCACCGTATGCTCCACCGTGTCCTCCGGGCGATCCTCGCAGTGGTGACACCCAGGCCTTTCTTCCTTCCCTATCCGACACAGGTACCTGCCGAAACTTCCGTGTCCGATGAGGACCGGCGTCAGGCAGTAGGTCAGGACGCCGTGACGCCTATCCAGCCACTCCTCAAGGAGGGGTCTTACCGCCGCGATTGCGGCGTACCCGGACCTCGGTTGCAACAGTCGCACCCTCCGTACTGCCCTGAGATCGCGCCGGAGCTCTTCCCGCCGCGCTTCGAAAAGTCAAAGCAGCGGGGATTCGCCCCAGCGATGCGCCTCCAAGCGCCACTCATAGACGCGCTGGAGAGCCGTCGCCTCCAGATCCCAGGGCAGTAATCCGGCAAGGAGGTTGGCCGATTCGCCGGCGATCGTGCGGTATCCTCAGATCATCCGTATAGCCATGAACCTCTGGCAGGAGGCGTTTGGCCCGCTGAGACTGGGCAGGAGTCGGCCTGAGGGTGGCTGCTGCCAGGTTCAGCTTTGGGGCCAAATGCAGGAAGTGCTCCCTGAAGTTCCACCGGCTGTCGAGGACGAGTCCCAAGTACTTCATCGTTCTCCCGACGCCAATGCGAACCCCTCCCACCGATGAAGAGTTCAGCTTAGATATTTTAACCCTGTTTCCTATTAAAGAAGACTGATTGTTAAATTTTTAATAATAAATATTTTGATTACTGATTGAATTCGTTTAACTGCACAATTAAAATAATTATCTATAGGTACACCATTATTACCATTAATTTACCATACTAAATTTAATTTAAAAAAACTGCTAAGTCCTCAACCAAATTGAAACTTCACTTCGAATAACTGCTTAATTATTGTTTTCCTCAATTTTGTAAAATGTGTTTAGGTTTTCTTAGATATTATGTTTTTAAAATATCAAGAAAAAATATATACGCCAACGGGATTTTCAAAATTTTGATTGCTAAACTAATAAAGATATTATTCAGTTTTTTCCTCGTCCTGTAAACTTTGCAAAAACGTATTTAGCAGGTTAACGAATTAGGCCGACGTTTTAATTAATATCAATCAGGAGAAAAGTTATTGCAAAAATATATGTTGATCCCTAGACACTTTTGATGTGTGTACATACATTATTGATTGTTAGCACAGAATGATAATAGTAGGTACCTACGGCACCTTACGTGAGGAATAATATTTATAATAATATTATCTTTTCTACCTATTATTGTTATATTTTTGAACATTTGTCTTACAAAAAAAAAGAATAATATTTAAAAGATTTTTATCGTCTATGGCAAAATAGCCAGTCCTTATTATTTTGCACTCAACCTAGTAACCGACCAATTACTATCGCATACTGTCACAGGCCCCGCGTTGCGTGTCTTTGTAGGTAGGTAAAAAAAGTGGCGCAGCGAATTACGACCCGGCGACCTTGAATACGTAGTGTGGCCATTTTCTGAGTTAGAACTTTTAAACAACAACGCAAACATCTTTCTACTTTCTACCGATCTTAATTCTTATTACTCAGCTTAAGGTGAGTGAGAGTGTCGTCTTTTTATCTTGGTCGTCCAGTAGGCTCACCCCCCCCCCAATCAGTATCTCGCCTCATATCCAAACTTGTAACCTCATGATTAGGTATCATGATCAGTTAAGCCCATACTTCACAAGCAGGGAGATAATTTTGTTGATCATTACTAAATATGTACTATATTTTTTTTCTTCATAATAATATTGTGTTATTAATTTACCAAAAGCACCTAAAGCAAGAAACTTGTGCGTAACTACACGTAACGTAACAAAAATATTAAGGAGACGGAGCGCGTGCGTAACGGGTGGCGCGTGGCAGCCGTAGTGAATGGGCCACGACATAATGGCCCCGCAACTACTTGCAGTTTTATGCCTACACCGCGGAGTGAGACAGGCCTGCCGAGACGCGAAGCGACGCCACGATGCGTGAAGAGGCCTGTCATTTCAGGCTGCGTCGCGCTACGCCTCGCGGCGCCGCGATGCGCCTCGCTGCGCCGCGAGACGCATCGCAACGTCGCGAGGCGCATCCAGACGCCGCGCGGTGCAGCAGAACGTGTCTAGATTTACCACGTGCTGCCGCCCCGCCCCGCGTCCTCCCGCAGTCCCATTTGCAAATGGCGGCCTCAGCTATATAGTCCAGGGGCTAGAGGTAGTTGAGTATGCAAAATCCGAGTGACGGCAACTAAGACCGAATTCATAAACATAATAATATTATTATGCGCTTAATCTGTCCCGCAAAAAGGTGATCTGATTTTTCTATAAATTATTACGGAAATAATCATTAAAATGATTTTAAATCATGTACTCAATACATTCCGTTTACGATTAAGAGAAGAGGGCGAAAAAAAATGAACCAAAAAATTGACCGGCAAGTTCTACATTGTTATTCTTTGACCTTTTCTTAACTTAAATCGGTTGGCAAAATTCTAGAACTTCATGTGTTGCGAAACCGATGAGCCTACTGTGCAGGGGTAGACGGTGTGCCTTTTTGTTTTATTTTTAAATACTAACATTAGTTATAAGCAAAAATTTTTTTTTATCACTAACAACCTTTGCCTTGCCTATGGACTTTTTTGTCTGAAATAAATGATTTTTATTTTTATTATTAAAATTCGTTACTTACAATAATGCATACTCAGTCACCTCTAGCTCCCGATTTTCACCTTGCATCGTGGAGCGGCCGCGGCGCCGCGCTGATGCGTCGTGAGACCGTGAGAGGCGCAGCGCAGCACCGCTGCTTTGAGATGCGTCGCGCTGCGCCGCGAGGCGTCGCGCGGCGCATCGCGGCGCATCGCTGCGCATCTCAACGTATTCTAAATTCTCACAACGAAATGTGTATCTTTTGGTGTAGAAAATAAAGTTGTATTTTGAATGGCTCTTAAAAGTGTGCGCGCATCGTCGCGTCGCTTCGCGTCTCGGTCTGAACTGACCCTATTAAGGCTGCTTTTCCATTTCCACCAGAGATGCGCTATGCTACGTTGCTGCGGATGCGTTTGATATCCACCAATCATATTCACTGGTTTACATAGCACAGCACTGGTGGAAACGGATTGAACTAAGATGTGTTTTTTATATGTATGGATGCGTGCTATGGCTGCGTGCTGTGACTGCGTGCTATGGCTGCGTGCTATGGATGTGTGCTATGGGTCGTTTTCCCTAGTATCGATACATCGCATAGCTCGAGCTGCACCTCTTCATAGCGCAGCTACCTTGTGGCGGCGCATCTTCATAGCGCAGCTACCTTGTGACAGCACATCTTCGTAGCGCAGCTACGCATCTTCATAGCGCAGCTACCTTGTGACAGCACATCTTCGTAGCGCAGCTACGCATCTTCATAGCGCAGCTATCTTGTGACAGCACATCTTCGTAGCGCAGCTACGCATCTTCATACCGCAGCTACCTTGTGACAACACATCTTCGTAGCGCAGCTACGCAATTCATAGCGCAGCTACCTTGTGACAGCGCATCTTCGTAGCGCAGCTACGCATCTTCATAGCGCAGCCACCTTGTGGCGGCGCATCTTTGTAGTGCAGCTACTTGTGACAGCGCATCTTCGTAGCGCAGCTACCCATCTCCATAGCACATCTTACCGCACAGCTACATAGCGTAGCATCAGTGGAAACGGTCACACAGTTTCGTAGCTCAGCTTTTACATCATCGCAGCACAGCTACATAGCGCATCTCTGGTGGAAAAGCAGCCTTATTCTTTATCTTTATGAATCGGCTGCGAGTCGAAGGCACACGTGGGCACACGTGCCATGGGTTCAGTACATTGGGGAAGGCCGGTCAAAGCTAATTGTAGATAGCGCCACCATAGCTAAGTCCTAATCCGACCAATGAGGTAGTACTATTTTGAAGTACCTATAAGATTTGAGCCAATGACGATGCTTGGAACAAGCTAGTTAGCGCCATTATTTCCCCAGTTGCCATCCCCAATTTTTTACTTTGTTGTGGAAGTATGGTATCCTGCAATACCGTAATAATTCGTATGTAGGTATTTTATCAGGTATTATCTCGAAACCGCTATTTTATTAGGGTTCCGTACGTCCGAATTCAAAAACGGAACCCTTATAGGATCACTCGTGTGTCCGTCTGTCTGTCGCTTACGGTCAATTATCTCCGATTCTACTAGACCGATTGGGTTGAAATTTGGTACACATATCAATTCCTGTGACCCAAGCACAGAGGTGTGACCTGAATAGATGAAATCTGTATGTGGGAGGTAATTTTTGGGGGGGGAAGGGGAAAATGAAAAAAAAAGTTTTGAAAACTGCATCGTGTGACATATCAAATGAAATGTCTTGTTGAGACAATCTTAAATGTATTTTTTTTGTAATTTTAAAATGAATAGTTTCCAAGTTATTCAAGAAAATAGACGAATTTTGACCATTCCCCCTCCCCTCTTATCTCCGAAACTACTGAACCTAAAATTTTGAAAAAAATACAGTAATTAGTTTTCTACTTATAGATTGTAGGAAAACCTATAAGAAGTCCATATCTGTATATGGGAGGTAATTTTTGTGGGGGAAGGGGAAAATTAAAAAAAATATTTGAAATCTGCATCGTGTTACATACCAAATGAAAGGTCTTTTTGAGACAATCTTAAATATATTTTTATTGTAATTTTAAAATAAATAGTTTCCAAGTTATTCAAGAAAATAGACGAAATTTGACCATTCCCCCCCCCTTATCTCCGAAACTACTGAACCTAAAATTTTGAAAAAAATACAGGAATTAGTTTTCTACTTATAGATTATAGGATAACCTATAAGAAGTCCATATCTGTATATGGGAGGTAATTTTTGGGGGGGGAAGGGGAAAATTAAAAAAAAAATATTTGAAAAGTGCATCGTGTGACATATCAAATGAAAGGTATTGTTGAGACAAACTTAAAAGTATTTTTTTTGTAATTTTAAAATAAATGGTTTCCAAGTTATTCAAAAAAATAGACGAAGCTTGACCATTCCCCCCCCCTTATCTCCGAAACTACTGAACCTAAAATTTTGAAAAAAATACAGGAATTAGTTTTCTACTTATAGATTATAGGATAACCTATAAGAAGTCCATATCTGTATATGGGAGGTAATTTTTGGGGGGGAAGGGGAAAATTAAAAAAAATATTTGAAAACTGCATCGTGTGACATATCAAATGAAAGGTCTTGTTGAGACAATCTTAAATATATATTTTTTGTAATTTTAAAATAAATAGTTTCCAAGTTATTCAAGAAAATAGACAAAATTTGACCATTCCCCCCCTTATCTCCGAAACTACTGAACCTAATTTTTTTTAAAGAATACAGAATTTAGTTTTCTACTTATAGATTATAGGAAAACCTATAAGAAGTCCATGATATTAAAAGAACATGGTAAATCACTCAATATTGTGCGTGCCAATTTGGGTCAGATTAAAAAAAAAACGTGATAGGTAACATCGTACGGAACCCTCTTCACGCGAGTCCAACTCGCACTTGGCCGGTTTTTTTTTAATCAAAGTCTCTAGGACTTAAAAATTGAACTCAACTCATTACCCGACCAAATTAAACAAATTTCGATTTGTAAGCGACTAAATCTGGAAGAGAACAAATTTTCTGGAAGAAAACAAATATTCGCTAGATTTTTGAGATTCACATGGGGCCAAGCTGGAGAAACTGAATCCAGGTCCGCCACCAATAAGCCCTTCTAACTTTTAAACCAGTGATCTACAATTTCTGAGATTTGGCGACTAAATCTTTGTGTTATTAAAATCCATGTCTTTGGCTAGCCAGTATCAGGGACCCAACGAGGATCCAAACGATCCTAACGAACAAAGGAATTTCTCAGTAGCAGCCTGGAGTTGTTAATAGATAAGAATTAACTAAAAGCATCTTGATACCTAGGATTCATAAACGGTAAATCAGAAATTGTCAAGTGGCAAGCGGGGAAAACAAAACCATTTTTATATACATACATTTATTTTACCTTTGGTTCGCTTATTATTTAACAAAACTATACTTAATTACATAGGTAATACAATAAATTATTTCAAGCAAAATTCTTCTATTTATTCGGTAAAATGATGTTACCTATCCAGATTAAATAAATTATATATATCTTTTTATCTAAAATGTTTATTTTATAACAATGTCAACATGAACGTATATTCAACATTAGCTATGATTGAGGGAGGGGACTATTTATCCTAATTGACTTTTACATATCAGTCTTCACAAGAACTATTATAATACAATATTTTGCTACTACAGAAACAAGACAATTATTTACTGAAATCAACAAAAAAGAAAACTGTTACATTTTTGTCTTGGGGAAAATGAAAAACCAGATTCATGATTAAACAAAGTATTGGTATTATGGTTCACATCAAAACGAAGTAAAAATTATAATAACATTAAACAGAGGAACAAAACCAAAAAGGACTTCTTTGAAATATTAATTTTGTCACGTATTTATTAGTAAACTTAATTAACTTTACATAGGTACCGATATGACTGGGACTGAGTAAAATAATAATCTAATAGCATAGTACTCAAATCAATAGGAGTTTTATTAAAAACGCAGTTCAACGTCTGTTTACCCTTACATTTTACGACGTATAAACGTCTCTCATTTTTAATTAGCGTTTGTGAATTAACACCAAATTTTGAGCAGACTGTTTAATAAAACATTGATCTCATCAAGTAATTGTCAGGTCACGTTGAGGCGGACACAGACAAATCAAGTTACAATCAAATCAATAGGTATACTTACCTACATTTAGTGCCTGGACCCAAACTTACAGAACTGAACGTATCAAAACTAAATTTAATTACAATCTAAAGGAATGCATTCTTACGTTTAAATTATATTATTTATAATTATTTTCTTATTTAAATAAAGATTATTTAGGTATATAAAAATAAAGGTAAATTTTACTTTGGTTAAGTTAAATGGTAAGCATCATTATAAGCTATTATAAAGTAGTTGCCATTGATTTTTATATACAGTTGTAGAATTAATATTTACAGAAAGATTTTTAAGATTTCGATTTATGTATAATGCACTCACATGCAGATTATTCAAACAAAAACATTAGGTATTACCTATTCTTTTGGGCTCTGCCACAGTTACAAAAAAAAATACAATAATGATAATAATATTAACGCCGATTACCCGTTATGCCTCTGATTGCTTTGTCACATCAAGTTTCTCAAACATTTTCTTCAAAAACGTACTGCGATTGTGTAAGAAGATTAATGACACGTCATTTACGTGTAAAATCTACTTACATAATAAATATTATTCACATTAAAATAATCATAAAAGAGTTAGGTTCCGTTTTACTGATTCATATTTTGAGAAATTTGTAGTGAGCACACTAGTTTTCGAATTACAGATTATTTTTTATTTCTGTGCGAAAAAAATGCATTCAACTTTTTTTGACGGCGACATTTTGTTAATGAGATTCTTAAACGTAAATGCAGAATTGGGTTAACAATACCAACAGACACAGAATGCAATACAAGAAATATCGTCAACCCAATGTAACTGTTTTATTGGAAGCTTCGCCGCTAGAGAGCGCTGAGTATTTATTCACTTGTCAAAGTCAATTTTTTAACGTTAAAATGAATGATCAATTTCCTAGTAGATTTAATACTAGCGCTACCTCTCGGCAGTTGCAGACGTATAATTCAAAGAATGTGCTGTAGGCGCCGAATTAATTTGAAGGTTTTATTCTCTACTACCCACATTCAAAAAAGACTCTTATAACTCCTGATTTTTCTAAGATTTGAAATCACAAAAGAAACCTAAGAATCTACAATCATAATATTTTGGACGTACGACTCACAACGACTTCTAACAATTTTAATCAACCTTCAAATCTGGAACTCAGTTCCCGCCAATAGTAACCATAGATGTCACTTGTCAATTCATAAATTGGCGGGCTTATCTCTATTATGATTTCGTTTGTCCGCATAGTGGGGAGAATTGGAAGAATGTCCCATAGTTTTGCTTCCCCAAGTGGTTCTTCTGCCTATAGTGCTATTTTTGCAGAACTTGAGAAGGTTGGCGTATGCTGCGCGGTACTGCCTGTTGGTTGCCGCGTAGATGATAGGGTTGATGACGCTGGATGCCCAGGCCAGGATGGAAGCTATGATGTGCAGCCAGGGGTACGTGATGCCGTCGTCCGCCACGTTCATAATCATGAGGGGCAGGAAGCAGGCCAGGAAACAGAGGAAGATCGTCAGCATGAGCGTCGTGAGCCGCGAGTCTTCTTCTTTCTCTTTTGCTGTTTGGCCGGAGAGTTTGCTGTGGAGGAGGAAGAGAAAATGTTTTTATTGTTTTGTATACTTCAATATTGTACCACTGTATGTACTTATATTTATTTAGCGCGTTGTGCAGCCTAAACGGCTCGATGGATTCTAGCTTGTGAGGTATCATTTGATTCGTCTTAGTTGTGAGCGTCACGCTTAAAACAGCTAAAATAGTTCATTTTGAAAAAATGATAATATTAGTAAATATGCAGCCACGTCTCATTCCAGGCAGGAGAGTCACAAATTCAGACTTCTGACTGAAAAATTGCTAATGGGAAACCCAATAATGGACTCGGCCGAGCATCAAACTTAGAACCCTGTTCAGCAGTCTTGCGACTTCTAGACAAGCTATCTAGCCATCTTTTGCTTTTAAAGCTGTTTATAAAAACTGCTTCAATATCATGCTCTACTATATCAAAGAAAAATAAAACCATTTCAAAACACAAACCATCACCACAACCCATCACCACTTAACCCTAATCCCCACCACCAGCAGTTAATCACAGCTAGTGACAAGACGGTTCTCACCCACATACACACCTTCGTCCCTCCAGCTTCCTCTTACTCTGCCGGACTCGCCAGTAGATGCAGGAGTAGGATACGATGATGACCACGCACGGCAACGCGAACCCAAACACGAAGAGGTACTTCTTCGGTGACTTGCCGTCTTTGGGGAGGATCGTGCAGGAGAATGTGCTCGGGTCGAGACCTAGTTGGCCCCAGACGCCGAGGAGTGGTGGTACCTGTGGATGGGAGAATGGTTGTTATGTTTGGTTATTGTGTATGGTTCTGTAATGGGAACAGGAGTCGACTTTTTGTCATGGGGCAAAAATCGACAGTCTGAATGATTTTAAGGGTTCCGTAGGTCTGAATCAAAAAACGGAAGCATTATAAGATCATTTTAATCGGAAGGTTGAAGTCCGCAATCGAATTAATCTTTCAACAAAAATGTTTACAATTCGCGATGCAGACGTTAAGGAGTACCTACATAAATAAAAATGTGTGTACGTCTGTCCGTCCGTTACATTATTTTGTTGTAAGGGATTACAGGCCAGAGCAATATACAACAAAATAAAGACGATAAATACTGCTTACGATTTCATAGAAAATACTTCAATCGGTATTGAAAGAATATTCCGAAAGTTGTAATCAAAGGGGGAATTCTTATCAAAACAATCTTTCACACTAAGCAGTAAAAACCCCCACAAAATAATCAACAACTATTTTATTGAATGCGGGTCTTCAACTTGTCATAAAACGGTTGAATTATTCAGGAGGGTGTTAAAGTCAAGCAAGTATTAAAATGCAACACATTTGAGCTCATCAACGCTTTGTCCACGATTGGACTAAACTGTTTCATGACTCGTTTCATAATAATTTAGAAGCTCTATTTAGAAGGGATTATAAAGTGAAATAGGTTTAGTACCGTAAAGATGTTTTGTAGGATTTTAGTTGTGTGGTCCAAGTTAATGATGTGGGCGAGTTAACTTAATGGATTGGAACGATGTATATTGTGTACTATTTCTATAACTAGATTATACATTTTAAAAAGTCTAGAAAGTATCTGGGTATAGAATATATAAATTCCCTGTTTTGACCTTAGGTATATAAGCCATTGCCTATTAGAAAAAAGCTCTTGAGCGATTTGCACCGCGGTCCAAACCGCTTGCGGTGCGACTAAAGCTCTGTTGCGAAACTTAATTCAAAATCCCTACATACAAAACATGATGAAAGATAATTTTCCTCTAACACATTCCTTTGGTTACATCACAGGCGCAATAAAATTAATTAACCGTACGTAGTTCGTAGCACAGAGGATGTTAGCTAATTCAGGGCAATCAGTAGCGTGGAAGTGCAACGAACTAATTCTAGCTTCCTTCATTACAAAAGTTTATTTATTTGGCTGGCAACACTGTGGAACATTGGTACTGCTACGAACCTCAGTGGTAGCGTTGTGTGTGTTCCATGAAACGGATAAATTATTATCTTTTTGATTCCGGTAATAATTTCATTTTGTTATTGTAGTTTGTAGTTATGTAATAAAATTGTGTGTGGTTTCTGTTCCGGGTCCCTTTATTATTTATTACTGACTTTTAACAGATGGCTCGTGGTTTTATTTTGTTTTTGTTTCATACTTCAGCTTTTAACATTTTGTTTTGGATAATACCGGGATATATTAATGCGGGGATATCATAATAGACCACGAAAATTCGTAATTTCGCGAAAATCAGACATGGTTTCGCTGACAATGGTTCCACCTTCTTTGAGTACAGATACACAATTTTCTTGAGTGTAATGATAAGTAAAGTATGTTACACTTTTGCAAAATGAACGATTTAACAAATCTTAAGCGAAAAGTTGATGAAAGCTCGCGTCGACTGATAGACTGATTTCTGTTTTGATTTCAATGTGATGCAATTGTTTTTGTTGTAAAAATACCAAGAAATTCTGTTTCGATGCTCGCTAATGATGATTGATAGGAACCATTTGTTACAATATTCGTGTAGGTATATTTTTTCGTTTGAGAGAGTAATGAGAGTAAAAACGCTTGTAGTTTTATGATAAAACCTCATTACATGCAATTAACGACGTAACAAGGATGTTATTATCGTAACGCGTTTTAAGCATTACCTACGTAACATTCAGCATATGGACGGAAATATTGTCCTGAATGAAATTTTCGTGGCAAATGCACAAACTTTAGATCAAAGAAAATAAAAAGTAACAAGTCATAATGATGCTTATGAAGATTATTACATTTGTCTGGATACACGGCAGGCATAACTACTATAAGTACTTATGGTAGCTAGTAATCTTTGAAGAAGTGACACTGAGTGGACAGGGACGCTGAAGTAAGTACAAAAGCTTTTTCGGAAATGTTATGATAATCATGAGTGTATTTCTACTCACCATTAATCCAAATGAGACCAACCATATAAGTATGAGTTGCACCCAGATCTTGGTGTTCGTGTAGATCTGGGAATACATATCGTAGTACGCGATCAGCGTGTATCTGAAACAAAACGCAAAGACATCAACATCAAACGATTCACGTAGAAGATTGTAAGAGGGAGCTATATACTCGGTCGGTTCGGCAATATAAAGTTGTACAAGATTACTTTCTCTGATCTGCGTCTATCATCTTTGAGTCATTGCGGGTTAGCTCGGCAAAGTTCAAGCTTTGGCGTTTTTTTCCGAACTCAATATCTAACTTTTTTATATGTTCGGTTTTACCGCCGGGTGTGCCGAATCAAGCCCACTCTATGTGTATTACATCTAATCACGAGGTATTCTGGTACTCCAAACTAGGTTATATTTACGCATACGGTTCAACTATTTTTAGATTAAAATAAATAAATAATTCTCGAGAGGAAGTAAAAGAACCTCTACACGTGGATTTTAAGATATTTAGTGTTTCAGTGTTCCAATTTTAGTCAACTTCCGATATAAATAGAGAAAAATGCGGCAACAATGGGAAGATGAAAAGATGCACAGAATTGTTTTGTTCTTATGAACCTGTTCTTTTTTCACACATTTGCATGTGGCTGCTGCTGCTTCTAAGGAATATACGATAGGGCTGCTAAAACATGTGCATCATATTTACAGTTCCTAAGCACTCCTTTTTGCAGATGCTAACGTCCAAAGCTAAAGCTTACTACTTTATGAGATGACATACGATTGGTAACTGCAGTTCATCAGTAATAGCAGTCTGGAAGGCATTACTGCTCTTTTTCTCAATACAAACCAAACACATTGCTCTCAGCTTTTAACTCAACTGTTTTATTTGATCCATCTCTCTCAATACCCACGATCCCGAAACAAACAAAGTGTCCCCACTTAAGCCGATAACATTTACTTTTCGCTTTCATAATGTAATCACCACTCTGGCACTCTGGTTATCAGGCGTGGGAAAGCAGCGTGTTTGCCAGCTCAGCTGATTAGATAATTTGAGGCTTAACTTGTTATTATAGCGTTTATGGTGGAGGACGATCCGGAAGCTTGCGGGGGCGTTTGAAGTTATTTGATAGCTGTGAACTAGATTAGAATGACGTGATTCGCTTGTATTGAAAGCATTTACTGGTAAAATATATCTTTTAGATAGAGAAGATCTTTGACGATTTCGATAGTTACAGCACTGTATCAATATTTTGGTGCTTGAATAACATCAACAGCGGGTCTAAAATCGCCAGGTTCACAATGTTGTTCCTTTGCAATGTTGAAAATAATTCTATATCAATTTATCGACTACTCTATTGCACGACCAACATAATAGAATATTAAATTTTACAAATTGTATCGCAATTTTGTAAGCAACATTGCTGAAGCGGTGGTTTTCGATCTACACGCTGAAGGGCGTTGTTGGTAGACTTTTGGGATATTTTTCCGTAATTTTGATTGACAACAAACAGTTTGTACATTTATATCCACCTACACTTGATTATCCGAGACTACCTTGAACACAGTTTTACTTTTATGTGATCCTTTTGATGTTTTGACAACAAAGGTCGTTTAAATGTTTGATTAGTTCCCCACAATAAAACGCTCGTTGTTAATTTGTAGTTGTTTGCTACATGAGTTTTATAATTTTATTACCGTCAGTAATTCAACCAAGCGTGAAAACATTGTAACAACCAGCTTTTTATTGCTATTTCTTCCCTAGATAATTATGCGCTAAATTGAGTAGCAAGCTAATAGTGAACACTTCATAGAAGAAAAATAATCAAAAGGAAAAGGAATACAGAGCTCTCTTTACCCAACAATTACTTAAACAAATTAGAGTGCAGCCATCAATAGGCTGTATACAAAGCCTTTAACTGAAGCTAAACAAAAAAAGTAGGAGCACAAGTGCTCATTGTGCACAGTGGGCCCTTTGTGCGCCGGCTACTGACCCAACCTCAATGGGTTTATTTTTGTTTGGCTCGGGCCCTTTGCCACAGAACACATATTAGTGCATTAAGATGCCGTATTTCAACTAGGGATAAACGGTCAGAATCGGCCTATAACCACATATGCACATGCAAAGTGATTAAAAAACAAACAAACTTCAGGTAACATTTTATAATTTTTAAGAATAGGTAACTTGAAGATTTGAGACAATTTGGTAGATTTTGAAGCTTACTGTGCAACCTAACAAGCTCCTCTTTTTTTTTTTGAGCAGTAAATTTATCAAAAGACTCCTACGTTGGGAGGAGCAGAAGGGACTGTTCTCCTCTTATTCACTAAAAGTTCACCTTATAAGGAATAAGGTGAACTTAGGTAGCCCTTTGTATTCCAGAGCCACGCGTTATCCTACTTATATAATACCGTGATGCCATAACAAGCTTATACCTTAACACCCGCGTTTGAGTTCACAAAAAAGGCGCATTTGGTTTACTGGTTATCTCTATATCGTGACTTGCCCACTGGGCGGGACAGATGCGCTTACAGATGGAATACAGACCTATAGTCGATGGATTAAATCTGTGTTGTGATGCCAGATGCAAGTTATCCGTGTCGTTTGGCAAATATTGATATTTTGTTTAGATAGGAAAGTTTAATGGTTTTAGTTGGTAGGGGGTCGTAGGTTTGGTGACAAGCGTGGTGACGATAAATGGGATTAGAAACAATTAAATGTATATGAAAAATATAACATTTATTTTATTGGTAAATCTCTGTAAAACAAATTACAGATTATTCTTCACTTTTTTTTACATATTTTTAACTGTAAACTTATCGTTCGTTGAAAGAGATTAGTTCATAATTTTGTCTCACAGTACTAATACATTCGTCCATGAAACAATAAAATAACCTTAATTCACCACAAAGCTAAATATAGCATCAAAAACTTGATGTTTTTGTTGATGTAGTGCTTGTGACTAATCTTTATTTAGTCAGATTTGGTCTATCCGTCAATAAGGTAGCTGGATCATTATTTTTATTAATCGGTTTTGTACCTAGTTTGAGTTAAGGTTTCCAATGAAGTTCCTTTTAGAGGCTTTCCTATGTAGACAGATAAAGTTACAAATATTACGAAAAAGTAATTATATAAATCGCTACCGCCTATGACTTGCACAGCCGCCAAAGGTTTGGGCATTTCATTTGAACTCTTACATGTGGTCATATAATAAATGGAAGATTAAAATGCGTGTGCGTAAGTGTTACGAATAAAATATAGGTCAGGTCAGGTGATGCACGCGCGTTCTTATACGTAAGCAGGATAACTTGGCGAATATGAATCACAGGGGTATTCTATTTAGTAACAATTTTAAGTGCACCAATAGGTGTGCACCGCGGTCGCCGGACTGTCTTATCTTGTTACCGTGACCCTGGAACGTTAAGGGCTATTGAAGGAACATCTTGGATTTTAGTTAGAACAAGTCTGACAGTCCCTCCAGGAGGACTCAATTGATGTTTTTTTTGTGAGTCTCCCAGGACGGGAGGACTTATTCGATAACTTTACTACCTTAACAAAAAGTTTAGCACTGTCCAGACAAAAATAGTTACCTAAATACAAGTTTTCTGTTACGAATAGAAAAGTTTCAACGTAAAAGTTAGCTACCTTACTTTACTGGTAAGGTAGACGACCACACCCCCGATAAACCGTCCTAGGTATGCAGACAATACCTAGAATAACTAAGTCTATTAATAATTTTAGCTGCGCTGTTTGAGCAGGTAAAGCAATTGTACATGATTTACAACACCTCTGCTTACCACAAAATTGGCTACCGATGTGTTATGATCTTATGATGTTATTCTCTTGAGCGCCGGAAATTGCGATAGATAAGCTCGATTTTGTGCCAGAACTAACTATTACTACTTGAGATTATAAAGCATTAGATGGTACGTGTGGGCAGAAGAAATTGGGTTCAAGGGGATCCATGTAAAGTTATGCAAATAAGAAAATAACATTGTATTCCTCGAAAAGGTTATTTAAAAAAAAATATAGTCACCGCAATCATGTTTTGCTAGCTCGAACTTTTCATGAGGACATGCTTGTGGTGGCTTAGTTAGTAAAGTGTCCGGTGTACTGAATTGGAAGGTCGCAGGTTCAAGTCCTGTCTATATTCTAATTTTTCTTTCCAGCGATTCGCGAATAAAAAAAAAGATGTTTTTGTTTATACTCGTAGAATAACCACATTTTGTATTTACCAGGCCAGCAGATATGTTCTAGGCCTATAATTATGATAGGGGGTGAGTTTAATATTATTATAACTTGTGATCCTTTAAACCTTGTCTAAATAATTAACAGTGGTCACGAGAAAGCTACCTAAATTCAAATTAAAAATACAGCATCAATTCTAAGAGTGCTAAAAATATGGCAGCATGTTAATTTTAGAGGATCCTCGCTAAATGAAACATATAAATAAGATTGTTTATTGTTACAAATTAAATATTTGCTCGTTTATAGCCCATTTGCTAATAATTTATGTTTGTACGTAAGCAGCTGCTCCTTAAATATTTGGAAGTCTGTTTGGCTGATATTATATACGAAACTGAAAAGGTAGATGTTGGTGACCAGACCACTAGTGATAGCGCCTATCATGAGTGTTCCACGTAAACGTAAGGTAAATACTAATGTTAAAAATACTCATATCAAATATAAAGAAAGTAATAAAGAAAAGACAAATGTTTTCTTAGAATTTTACAATTTTAGTTTTAAAGACAAATGTTTTGTTAGAATTAGACAAAAATTGGACCACAAAGCTAAATAATGATTGTGTTTTGATTTAAAAATCGGAGTATTTATATAACCGATTCCACACAGGGCGCACGGGCTCGCGCGGCAACTTCAATGTGCGACTCGCAAAATTAGCCTCGCGAGGCAGCATGGAAACTTAGAGCCGAAGCTCGCGAAGCAGGCCGAAGCACCCATAGACAACACAACTGTAGAATATATAGCCTCGCGAGTCGAGACCACCGGGCGACAGCTAACGACGGTTTGACTCTGAGGCACACTCAGCCGAAGCAAGTGCGCCCGAACTGTCCTGAGACCTAGGATATGGCTAAAATACTATGAGAGTAGATACTGATACTGAGATAACGAATATTAGAGAAGAATGGGAGAAGGCAGGTTGCGCTAATCACAAATAGGGAATGATGTAGGAGAATTTATGATAGACCAGCAACTGCTATAAATGTTACTAGTAAAATAACATTTAGTATCCATAATATACATTACCATTAGCATGAAGATGAGCTTCGGGATAATGGATCACTAACACTGTACAAACACCATTAAATAAATCAATTAATCAGCTAAATGTTCCGTTCGACTTGACTGGCGGCTCATCAAGTACTGTTGCCCGATCATCTTATACATCTTCACCTATGAATGATGTATCAGAACATATTTAATCACATAGTTTTACTAAATGTCCAGCAGAACGCACGACTCACATAATTATAAGTTATCAAAGAAGTTTCTATTACATTCCTCGACAACTATTTTAATTTCAACGCATCGATGGCTGGTAATCTTGTGGTGAAATATTTTCTCTAGTCATTATGTTATAAGTATGTTTTAAGAATTTTATACGAGACTAGGTTTTGCACGCAGCTGTACCTGTGATATTATTTCAGGAAAATATATTTTCGGGGTATTAAGTAAAGTACCCTAATATGTTAACTTACGCCCCTAACCCAAGTTATGCACTACGTTCCTGTATGGTCTTCCGGGTTTCATACATCCAATCAGTCATAACTGCGTTTCCACAAAGTCATGCTGTTTGCTGCTGGAGATAAAATATTTCAAATAAGAGAAGGAGCTTAGAGAAAAGACAACCAATCTTACCAAGGGGTGCCATAACACCCAGTACTGACTGGGTTTTAGAGGTCCGATAGGCAGTCACTTCATGTAAAGATTTGGATATTCAGCTGCATCTGGTTAGACTGGAAGCCGATTCTAACTTAGTTGGGTAAAGGCTAGTCAGGTCATGATGATGATGAATAGAAAGAGAGGAAGGAAGATTTGAACATGTTTCACCAGTGATAAAAAGACAGTGACGACAGGTTCTCAGAAGCCAGAAAACGTGACTTAATGGAAAGGTTCTGGGCAATCTGCTGGATTTGCTCCAGTTTACCATAATCTTGATCGGCGACGACAATAAGAAATAGTTTTCGCATTTATAACGTTAGAACGGATCACGTCATCAACTTGAGTCAACAAAATCGGCAAATAGATCGCTTTCGTGTTAGATGGGGCGATGAGCTTCGCAGGGTGACAATCGGACGGATGAGTTACATCATCATGACGTGTTGTGCGAATTGAGAGTCGGAAGATTATTGCAATTTTTTTTTTTATTAAATGATAGTTTCACGTTTGCCCTCTACCACGCCTGATGTTGTGGCCGACGGCGACGGTGAAGCTTTCTTGCTTGCCTAGAAGTAACCTAAATAATGCTTTATTGAAAATGAAAAGAAAACAAGATTTGAATTTTGAAAACAATGTTTTGATAGAGACGGTTGGAAACAGCTTTAGTGCGGTTTAATAACACATAATTTTTTTTTTAATTAACCCATTTTTACCCGACTACGGCGAAGCAAAACGGAAGGTTATGATTTTGACCAGTATGTATGTATGTTTTTATGACTATAATTAGAGTAAACAAACAAATAATACAAATTTTTTAAATGTACAAACACCATGATAGGATAAGAAGAAGAGTACTAAAAGACTTTAGGTAGAAAAATAATAAAGGTTACCTATCTTGGTACCTACAATGAATAGAGATATTGATGAAGCACTCACTCACATACGGTCAATCAAAAATAAAAATAGAATAGGTATGTGTCAAAAATAGGACTTCGCACGATGAGAGATGTATAAAAAGAACATAAATAATAGATTTGATTAGCTGTTTATTACACGCCATCGCTGTAAAAATGCGGAAGCTATGCTGGTTGATTTGTTAATGGATATGATATTGGAATGGATGGAAATTCTTTTGGTATGTGGGTATTGTGCTGCTGAAGATACTATGGCATGTTTCTCAAAACAAATATACAAACTTTACTTGACAGCACGGTCAGCGCAGTGGCTGAGTTTTAGGACGGCTGCGCAGTGTGTTGTGGGTTCGTCCCCGCACTGTACAAGTATTTATATGACCTACAAGTATGTGAGTTTATACAGGCTGTAATATAATAAGACACATCACAAAGCCGTTAACTACGCATACTATACATCTAACTAAGCAGCTTTACGCTAAAATTATTTTAGAAAAATCGAAAATTCAGGTAATGTATGTTTGGAAAAAAGTTTTGTAATAATACTTAGAATTCGATTTCGGAAAAAAAAGTTTTAAAAAAATGCAACTTTGACCTTCAATATCTCGAGAACCCGTTGAGTCCCAGGTATGGTCTAAAGGAAAAAAATGATCCAAATAATGGGTAGAATACGTGGCTTTCGGCTTCGTTAAGTGTCTTCTTACACCCTGTATGTTTGTTAACGCACCCACGATACAGGAGTAAGTAATTCCTAGTGTTTGGCGACAATTTTTTTTAATACACATAATAATTATATGTAATACCAAATTAGTTCTTTTCATAAATGACATTACAAAGTTGATTGGTTAGCCTTGGTTACGTTGCCTAAGTCTAGACATAGACAAATCTAAATCCCAAGTGTTCGTGTTTCTGTTTTCCTCATCAAATCTATCTTCCAACGACGATGACTCCATTATTTACCAAGGATTTATAAAGTTTTATACTTGCTACTGATTCATACGGTACCTTTGTGGTATCATATAATTTTTATAGATCATAAAGTTATTTATTACAATTTACAAGGAAAGCACATCAAACATATTTTTAGGAATGGCCTCCGTAATCATTACGCCACTTCAACTTTCAAGTGCCGATAAAAGATGCATTCAATTTTATTTGGCAATGAATATTAGGAAACTTTTTTTAAATAAAATTCAAAAATTATATTTGTAATACTGACTGTTCGGTGTTCTAGTAGTCACAAGCATGAAGTCTTGGGTTCGATTCCCAGGAACAAAGTGTTATTGGGTCTTCCATTGCAGATTCCTCAGTAACCACAATCAGTAGCCGCCTCAGAGTATATTGTGCTTGGTTGATAGCAATTAAGGTTGCTCCCTATTGCCTAAACATCATCATCTTCATCAGCCGGAAGACGTCCACTGCTGAACATAGGCCTCCCCCTTAGACCGCCACGCCGAACGACAATTCGCCACTTGCATCCATCGGTTGCCCGCGACCCTCACGATGTCGTCGGTCCACCTAGTGGGAGGCCTACCTACGCTGCGTCTTCCGGTCTGTGGTCGCCACTCGAGAACTTTTCTTCCACAACGGTTGTCAGTTATACGAGCGATGTGGCCTGCCCATTGCCACTTCAACTTGCAAATTTTATGAGCTATGTCGGTGACTCTGGTTCTTCGCCGAATATCCATGTTCCGGATTCTATCCCGCAAAGAAACTCCGAGCATAGCTCTTTCCATTGCTCGTTGAGTGACTCTTAGTCTCTCTAAAAGGCCAGCAGTCAGAGACCACGTTTCAGAGCCATATGTCATTACTGGCAACACTGAGACACTTGACTTGAGACACTGTGGGATTCTCGAAGAGAATTGATGCCTAAACAAAGCTGGCAAAATGTATACTTACTTTTATATTTTTTTGAAGTTTGCCCTATAATTATGCGTTCCCTTTCTAAATATTTTATTATATTAACGTCAAAGATTTTGTCCACACAAATGCACTATTGTGTTTACCAATTAATGCAGTCCTCATAAAAAATGCACCATTGTGTCAAAGTCCCCATAAAACAAAAATTGTAATTGTTCTTTCTATAGACATTAACACCCCCTGTATTCCCTATATTTAAATTGTAGTCCCCCCTTATTATCCTAAATTGTTAACACCCATGCTTTATTGCAGGGATTAATTGTAATAGTTGGTTCAATTTAGTGCTAAATAGCCCAGGATTTTATGTTCCTTTGTTACATCCATATGGCGCAATGGCAGAGGGTATACTGCGCTATGTGTCACGGGTTTCCATTCCGGAATAGAACAAATATCTTGTATGATCTACAAGTAGTTGTTCCGGGTATAGGTAAACATTTGAGTTTAAATACTCGTATATATTTGTAATCGCACCCACGGTACAGGAGAAATTCCCAGTTTCTTTTTTATTTGCTGGAAGCTTGCCCTCGAAAATTCCTAATACGAAACCTAATTGCAGTGAATCTGACAGCTTCAAAAAATAATATGGAAAAGATTCTTCATACACTTGCGTTGCAAAAAAATGACCCACTTAGATATTTAGCTTTTTATCACGAGAGCTTACTCGTGGCCTGCCTGTGCGTCAAACAGAAAAAGAAAATAGGTAGTAGATATTTATGCGAATATTTAATGTAACGTGGCCGAATTATTTTAAACCACGGCCAACGTTTATTTTATGCACCCGAAAAACTCAAGTAGACAAACGTCAATCAATGTAATTTAGACATTTTTAATCTGAACTTCATATTTGTACTATACCGGTCGATATGGAAAGGAAAAAGATGTTTATCTTTTTGACCAAAATCTAAATGTATCACGATTCGGGTCAGTACCACTTCCAGTTAACGATCAAGTGCGGTCTATCAATTGAATTTGTTATGCATTCGTAATTTTTGTGTTGTATACGTGTCTACTATAAAATTCAGAAAACCATGAGAAAGTACCTTTATAGGTAAAAAACATTGTTTTAACATAACCCTATTCTTACGTGACTTGTGTTTTCACTATTTTGTTCTGAGGAACTACCAAAAAAACATAGAAACTAATAAAAATAATTTAAAATGTTGGGTGCAGCGAAGGTGAACGCACAGCGTAATGCACCGCGCGCCACGTCGTCCCGTACACACGAGGACACTTTAAATTGGTTACCACGCATTAATATTAATGCACCACTATTATGGTAATGGTTTAATCTGGGGGCGGGTCGACGAACCGAATATATATTGGTTTTGAAATGATTACAATGGGATATTGTATGCCCATTGCCCAAGCTGCGTAAAATTGTCTTATTGTTTCAATTTCTTGAGAAGTAATTGCATAAACAACAACTTTATCGAATCGAAAGTGACGTTTTGAGTCCACTTCTTATGCATGTCCTTAAATTTATATGCAAAGCCCACGTCGTATATTTTCTCTAAAGATCGCGAGCGTAGTTTTCAAATTGGCAAAGACTGATGTGAAAACATAAAGTTGATGGATTGTGAGAAAAACTACTCAAAATCACTTTCGTATTGAATAGATCTCTAGGATAGTAAAACAATAAATAAAAGAACAATTTTATTGGTTCACGTGAATTCTGCAGTGGGTCAATATCGAGCGAGCTATCACTAGTGTTTCTGCCGGCTCCTCTATAAATAGCATCGTGAATGAGGAGTATTTTTTCGTGGCATCAGTAAAGAGGTTTGTTTTACAACTGAACACGGCTGAGTGGTCGGATGGCGTGATAAATAACCCGTCGACATTTATAATCTGTTTCACGCCACAACTAAATGTATTTTTTACGATGCCCACGTAGAAATTCTATTCAGGAGATATCAGTGGCGACTACTAAAGTACTACAATATTCTCGTTAAACAATAAAAGTAAGATGTTAGTTATTTTCCACTGAAGACATAAATACAGTCATTTTTCGGGCTAGCACTTTTTGCTCGCACATAGTAAAATTTCCATAACTCAGGAGGCCTCACGTTGAGAGATTCATTGGATGTGGTAGACCACTTATTAGTGAAAAAATAAAGTTATATTTGTCAGCGTATGGTTCTCATCACGATTTACGTGGGTGTGGTATGTACGAGTAACATAAAGTTCCTGATTACGTATTAGACGCGTATATGTAGATATAGATTTCCATGACTATTTTCCGTATGTTTGGCATTTTGGGTCAACTGATACGCGAATTATACCTAAGTATAACAGAATATCCATAGCATAGTACAAAGTAATTAAACACAATGTTACTCGGGGTAACCCCAACAATCCAAACAAACCCAAAGAACGCGGGGAAACTCCTTGAAAAGTTCATAAATATAAACAAAAACAGTTGAATTTACAAACAAGTGCAGAAAAACTTACCTATTAATAGTAATAGCGACCATAGATAGTAGCGAAACTGCCTCGTTTCCGTAGAAAACGAAGGCGAACATCTGGCAGAGGCTGGGGCCTAAACTCCAGTGCTGCTTGATGTACCGGTTGGCGGTTAGAGGCAGGTTGATGGAGCAGAAGAGGAGGTCCGACACGCAGAGGGAGAGGACGAACATAGTTGTCACATGGCCCCGCAGCTTTGGGTGCATCAGCAGCGCCACTGTCGTTACTAGGTTACCTGGAATTAGGAGAAAAGAGTTTTAATGTAGTTAGATGTTAATTAAGGGGTTCGGTTTATAACGGATAGTGAATAAATTAAATTGATTGTTGAAAATGCAACGTAACTGGCGTGGCGACAAAGAATAAAATATATTTTTTTTCCTATCATGCAAAAAATCCTTCACAAATAAAAGATTTATTTTAAATAAAACGAAGTGGCAAATAGCAATGAAACTGATAAAATTTCCAGTCTACGTAAATAAAACTTTGCTGCATTCTTTTTCGTGCACTCGCGTGTAAAAATTACATTACATTGCTATGTTGATTGTTAAATCAATCACTGTTTTCATCAATTGAACACAAAATGCATATGAAAAACATGAACTTTTTGCATGTTATATTACAAATACGAAAGACATTCTCAATGAACGAGAATTACTGAGTAAAGTCACGTAGGCAACCCCAAAATTCAATTTTGCAGCTGATTAAATTAACAAACAATTACATGTTGCTATTTCACAGTATTACATTGGCTTCCGAAACCAAAAAAAAGGAAATGGGATGTCTAAATCAAAGTCAGTCTAGTTTAGAACACAAGAAATACTTGCTACATGCTTATTTTACGAAATGGTTGCTTTTCAGAAAGCAACCATTTGCGTTAGCGTTAGCGTTTCAGACGGTATTTCTACTTTTTAGTAAAGTTCCTAGAATGTAGCATTAGATAAATTCCTTTCGTTATACTCATTAAAAATTAGAGGAAGTGCACCTACATAATATTACTATTAGTCACCTCTTAATTTTTCAGGATACCTTCAAGTTAATCTGTGTAGCATTTGGATATATTTTTTGGGGTGTGTTGTATCCACCTCTTAGTGGTTACTCCGGAAAACAAACAAACCACAAGCTAACTGTAAACTTACCGGACGGCATCGGCAGAGAGATCTGGTAGGGGAACAGTGTATAAGACGGGGACGTTAATAATCGCGGGGTATAATTTATTTATTTTATCCTTTATTTCAGGCAACTAAGGCCCATAAAAAACACAATACATATATAAGTATAAAAAATAATAACATATAATATAATGGGGACATACACTCTTTAGGCATACTTAACACAACACTAACCTAGAACAAGCGCCATCAGGACGTCATTTGCAAGCGGCCAGACGCAAATGGCGTCCTGTTGGCGCTTGTGCTACGTTAGTTTTGTGTTAAGTTTGCCCTAAGTGTGTAATTTCCTTCGATCATTAATAACAACTAGATACACAATCCCGTACAAAAACGAACTAAAAACTGTCCTCAAGTAGGTCGTAAAATAGAAAGAGAAAGAAAACAGAAAGAAACATAACTGGCCAACATACTATACCAAAATAAATTAAACCTTATTCAAATGAGTTAAAGTCGGATTTAGAACGGTCATAAAAACATGTTAAATACCGACTAAATCAAGTAGCCATGCGACACTACGAACTGTACCTTTAGTAAAAGTCTTTTCAATTTAGGTGCTTTATAAACCCGGCTGATAATTTCGTCAATTTTAAAATAAATGTTTTACGGCGATTTCTTAATGAAATATCAGTATTTATAGTACAGTGATAGTTATTATATATTGGTAATGTTAGTACTTACTGAAAAAATGAAATTACATCCTTTTTTTCGGTCCTGGAAGAGTGATTTTTGCACTTTTTAAACGAGCACGGAGGCATGTTTACGTTCCGAGCGTTAGAACAGTACTAAACCAAAAGGATGACCGAACTCTGATTTGGTCATTCTTTTGGTGAGGACGTTTTTTGTCGCTGATTGTGTATCTAGTTGTTATAAATGATCGAAGGTAATTTCCCATCATACCTCGTGTCCCCGTCTTATACACTGATCCCCTATTCGGTGATCCATAATCCTTAATCTTGCTGATGCAAAGAATAAGGCCATTGATGATTTCTGGCTAGATTGCGGCCAAGGACAAACCCATTTTACATTTATGTTAAAGTACCTATACTGTTAAAATGCTTAACATGCTACGGGATGGGAAGCTAAAAATTTTTTATTGAGTGGTTCAATAGGGTGGTTGATTGTTGAAACTGTTTGGACTCAAACTGGTAGCTTTTGTTTGCAACTTATCTCTTCACCTGGCTTCAGCTGGCGCAAAATGGCATAAGACGTGTGTCAGGAATTGTTGAAACTTACAATTTAAAATGAACTAAGCTGCCGTTCATTATAATTTTAGATAGACTAGATTAAAAAAGGTCATCAATCTTTCAGAATCTAGTATTTTTATCCAATATTTTTCTTCAACTGCAACCAAACGAATCAGCTAGAGAGGTACCCAGATTCCGAACATAAACAAAACGAATCGATTGATTGGCATTTCTCGAGTGGCCCCACTTAGCCGATTTAAATCGATTCACAATTATTTTAGTTGAATGTTTACGAGGGACTGTTTACCTATATTCTAACGAGCTGTTAGGCGAGACATAACATACGAATAACCCTTTTTAGCGCCGTCTATTTGTGAACCTCACACGCGTATTTAGTTTGCAAACTAAAATAAATGTTTGAATCTATTTGTATAATCGGAATTTGAGGTGTCGTTCGGTTTTTTGCTATATTTTTACCCGACTGCGCCAGAAGGCGGGTTATGTTTTTTGTGTATACAAGTATTTTGGAGTGGCCGAAGAACTGTTTGCCTAGAAAGATGTGTTTTTTTAAATCAATGAAAAGGTATTGACTACTATTACTATTGACAAAGATAAAACCATAGAAAACGATTCGAAATTCGGAAGAGGGGGCTTGTGATGTGACGTCATAACGCCTGTAAAATTATACCGACCGAGTGACGTTTTGTGATTTTTAGAAGCATTGTAT
Source organism: Agrotis exclamationis (assembly GCA_950005045.1). NCBI lineage: Eukaryota > Metazoa > Arthropoda > Insecta > Lepidoptera > Noctuidae > Agrotis > Agrotis exclamationis. The sequence continues at coordinate 21,131,975 of OX465430.1, forward strand.
CTTCGTCAATTTTGGTTTACGTAACCACAGATAATAATAAACGGAACTAAAGAAAAAATACAGGTCAAATATTTTTTGATAATATTTCTTTCGGACTAATTAAATTTTTTGAGTAAAATAGCCTATGTGACATTTGCCATTTACAAGCTATCACAAATAAAGATTATCGTTACTGTCAGTCAGAACCTAAAGCTACCTAAGTCTTTCAACCAGACTTACCAAGTGGTTATTGCATTACCAGTTACTGGGTTGTGGAGGTGAGATAGGCAGTCGATTCATGTAAAACACTAATATTTAGATTTTACTAATGGTTACACTAGTAGCCGACCGTAATTAGATAGGAAAATACAGGCAAATAGTAACTAGTAGAGAGGTTAATGTTACATCAAAATTAGATTAGAGGAAAAAGGTTATGAAAACCCGTGATATTGATTACCTACATTGCATAGGTGTGGCTATGTTTATAAATAAACTTTTGATATCATTGCAATAAGTGCTTATGGATATGACGTAGGTGTACATTATTGACCAGATAAACAAACAAATATCATTGAATCATCGTTACTCATCACTTTTATCGTAAATGACCTCAACTAATTTATTTGTATAAATGAAATAAAAAGTTTAAATGTTCTTTTTTATCTAAACTAATCTAATATTCGTAGAAATAAAGTTTCCCAGTATAATTTGTTTAGTTCACTGATGATTTCCACTTTTCTATCGCGTTGCCATGAAGGGTTATTTACAAATAGAGATTTTGTACCTAGGGTCTGTCGGCGACCTCTATCTAGGAGGTTCCTCTCTAAAGACCCCTAGCTAATTAGGCACACCTCTGCCCAATCCTTCGGGGATTACAAGCGTGATGAATGTTATGTTGACTTGCTTGAGGTCACTAATTCTAGCAATACTTATCATTATTTCGTGTTTCTCGGCACTTTCAAAAATCAACAAATGTATGAAAATGGCGATTCTTCGAACTTAGGTACAAAACTTGGCCGAGAACAATCCTACAACTTTTTTACCAAAGTAACTATAGATAACTATTAGGTATTGGTCTACAATTCTACATTACTAGCACTAACTAGTACCTACCACTTTTTTTCGTTGGCCTACTTTCAGAAAAGGCCCAAAAATTTATGGAGCGTGAATGATCTCCTTTAAGTGTAACATTATTAATGATGGATTAATTTAAAGCATATCAAAAAACAATCTATGCAAAAAGAATATACTGCAAAATAGTAATGTGGCAACCTGCCATCATAGTTATGTAAATCATTGCAATAATTTGTAATTAACCTATGATCAATTGCTTTGTTCACGGATGATAGGATAACAAATTAATGAGCACACTTTCATTTTCATACTTCGCCATACTTTTAAATGCAACAATTAATAATTAGATAGAGTACTTTTAGGGTTCCGTAGCCAAATGGCAAAAACGGAACCCTTATAGATTCGTCATGTCTGTCTGTCTGTCCGTCCGTATGTCACAGCCACTTTTTGTCGATACTATAGGACTATCCTGTTGAAACTTGGTAGAAAGATGTATTATGTGAACCGCATTAGGATTTTCACACAAAAAAAAAACAAAACAAATTTTGGGGTGCCACCCATACTTAGAATTGAAACTCAAAAATTTTTTTTTCACCAAATCCATACGTGTGGGGTATCTATGGATAGGTCTTTAAAAATTATATTGTGGTTACTAATATCATTTTTTTCTAAACTGAACAGTTTGCACGAGAGACACTTCCAAAGTGGTAAAATGTGTCCCCCCCTGTAACTTCTAAAATAAGAGAATGATAAAACTAAAAAAAAATATATAATGTAGACCTCAACAAAAACTTTCAACGAAATTTGGTTTGGATGAGATACAGTTAGGTAGCAGTTTTTGAGATATAGTACATTTTCAAAAACCGCAAATATAACTTTGCCATTCATACAAACACTATGAAAAACAAAGTTATTTTTATTGTTTGTGTATATTACTTACTAATCTCAATATAATTATATCCCTAATCTATGCTTGCTACTACGGAACCCTTCATGGGCGAGTCCAACTCGCACTTGGCCGGTTTTTTTCTTACATTATTGCTGTTGTATAACTCATTAATTAACGCATGAGGTGTTCTTATTTCTTTTATTGCAATCATGTGTAATTTATTTGCTAGTTCAATACCCTGGACAGTAAATAATAGTGCTTTTCTGGAACACTTTTAATGTGTATGCAAGATTCGCAAATGTGAAGATGTTTATTACATTCATCTTCAGAATAACATTAGAAAAAATGCTAAATTAATGGAAATCGTATAGCAACCGAGTAGCACAAGGACAAGTTCTCAAAATGGAAAATTCTCTAAAAGACTAATTTTCTGTTTACTGTTTAAAAACTCCTTAGGTACTTGCTTAGGTAAAAAAAAGAAATGTTTAAAATAGTCATTTGTAGCATTTTACTTAGAACTAGCTTCCGCCCGCGACTCCGTCCGCGCGGATGTCGGTCTTCGCGTGGATGGTTTATTTCTCCATTTTGAGTAACTCTGACAATGACATCTTATAAATATCTATTGGACCCAAATACGGCTAAGCCTATAATAATTAAGGAGATCTATTGAGCTACTGCTGTTGAGCTCGCGTTCTGTAGTAAGTATTTTTTTCATAGTAATTCCGACCTTGTATTTACAAATAACTGATCGGAACAGTAATCAAAAAGGTCGCGCTGAAAAGCACGGTTTAAAATTACACGCATACAATATTAATTCCACGGAAGACCGGACCGCTCGCCACACTGGACACGTCCGCTCGCATCAAAATTCAGAATTCATATGCATCGCGCGGCGCGGAACGCGGCTCCTTATATAGGAGTCAGGGAGGCGTGGCCCGCGTGTGCCGCAAACGGTTCAAGCCAAATCCGACTTTCGGCGCTACAGGTTACGGCGCTGAATCCACTGCGGGTAATGCAACGTGTGTTCGCGGTTCTACAGAACAACGTCTATGAATAAAACTGAAAAATAAGATTTTTTTTCTACGTATTTTTTCAGGATAAATAGTATCCTATTTTATGCCCAGGATAATAAGGTATAATTATACCAAGTTTCATCGAAATCGAACCGTTAGTTTTCACGTGATGCCTGCACATACAGACAGACAGACAGACAGACAGACAGACAAAAATTTTTTTAATCACATATTTGGGTTTCGTATCGATCCAGCAACACCCCCCGCTATTTATTTTTTCAATATTTTCAATGTACAGAATTGACCCTTCTACAGATTTATTATATGTATAGATGAATGTGTATGTATATTGTATACCTATAAATAAATCTGACTATTGAAAAATAAAGCATTAAATTAAGTAATTATAAAAAATAGGTACAACATTCCTTTCCTATTATGAATAAAAATATTAAATCTTATTTTTTTTTTTTTTTTTTTTTTTTTAATAGGTAAGTAGGTATATCTACGTTAGTAAGTATTATAAGTTCAATAACCCTCAAACAATGACTAGGTACAAAATATACATAATTAGTAATTATGAAACTACATACAACTATCATTTTATGCAAATTGTTCAGAGCTGTTAATTTTTACAAGTCGTTAATTCCGAGTTTCTCTTTCTTAACTCGACATTGTTACGGTATCAACTTATTTGTTACTTTCACGAATTAAAAGTTCGTTAAAGATTTTTAGGGCATATTAATATGTTTTTATTCATATTTTATGAATGGTGTTTCGCCGCCCATTAAATAACTAGGCTACCCTTGAATTTGGAAAATTGTAGAATTTCCATTTGTATAGAGGTTTATAATGGCCCTGAATGTTGTTTCCACTCTGTTTCTTCTTGGCAATAGAAGAAAATTACCTTATATCTAAATGTAGGTATAGTTATATACATGCAGAAAAAATGGCTTTAACTCAAATGGCATCCATTGGCCACCCATTATAAATTACTCCTGTATATTGGGTCCTTACAAACATTTAAATTCACATACACAAACACCCAGACCCCGGATCATACAGATATTTGTTCTGTGCGGGAATCGAACCTACATCACTTTGCGCAGCAGTCAATTGTTCAGCTTCTGCGCCAACCGTACCAAAATTGTTGATAATTATTTTTAGGTTTCTGTAGCTCGATCAAATTATTTTTCCTATCTACTCATATAACATAGGTAAGTATAACGATGTTCCCAGTACTGGGACACAGGCTTGCTCTCCCAATCTAAAAAGATGTCAAAAGTGGGATAAGAGTTATGCTACTACGGCAACCATACAGTATCATTATCTGCGACATAAAATAGACATAGTCCTTTCCAATCACACGCCATTTTACTCGACCATCGACCAATAGGTATAATAATGTGTTATTTTACTGTTAAATTTAGTTTTTATTTACTTATTACCTTATTTACTTTCCTGGTATATGTATATTACGTAGGTAAATTATGCATAGTTACAAATAGGTATAACTGATAAATTGTTTGAGAGTTTATGTAACCGTTATACGTAGGTATATTATTTCATCATAACTGGCAATTATTAAAATAACTAAAATTAAAATCATTGTTTTCCTTGATTTAAATCGTAAATTATTAAAGTACCTATTTAGATAAAATCAATATTAAATAACATACACCAAACATCACCCATATTAGCCTCACAGCAAATAGTACCTATCACACAAAGTTAATCTACTTCTTAACAAGAAAAACACAAAATCAGCCATTCACTAGCATAATCAACACACGAAGAAGGGGAAGTAAGATACAGGTGGGGGAAATAGATGTCTTCTTTCATGTGGGATGTGGGGCGGCTTATTTATTATCGAGTATCGAAAAACCAAAAGAAGAATAAATAAGAAGAAATATACTTACATCGGTTTGTCGTTAAGGCCTTTGTCAAACAGACAGGCGATAGAGAACCAAACCGAATCCTGTCATATAAAAAAGCGAAAACGATCCGATAGTCTATGTGACAGGCTTCAAACAATTCCATACATTACAAACAAAAACGCTACGCCACGGATTCGGTTCGTCTGGTTTGACAATAGCTTAAAGGAGTACTTACTTAGTAGAATTAATCTGCCTCGCCTTTTCCTAAAGCCTCCTGCAGACACACGCGATTAATCGCGCTGCGACAACGAGCCAAGCTAATTTCCACTCTAAAAATACTGCAAATGGACCGCGACATGTCGCCCCGCGCGATTAATCGCGTGTGTCTGCAGGAGGCTTAACTGTCATGGGGTCAGCTTCCAGCCGAATCGTTAGGCTTCCCACTACCTTCTGAATACCACTATTGACAGCCTAACTGATCTCCATAACCCAGTTAGTAATGAGGAATAACGGTATTCAATGGTTGTTAGACTTTTGGTTAACAGACTGGTGAGCTGTAAGAACATTCGACTGTCAAAGACTTGCAAATGATATTTAAGAAACAGCTTTACGCTGTAAAATAAAAATCGATTTCATGTTCTTAATCCCGATCTCTGTCTGCAACAAATCAACGAACAAAATTGCCAAATGATCCTAGAGTACTGGTTTCCTCACAAGCACCTTGAGGAAACCTCACCATTTTGAGAACATCATCATTTTCCTGCCTTTATCTCATTCTACTTATGGTTCGTGCAACACGTTTTCATCTCCCATTCTCCCCTTACAGACGTCACAGTATCATTTACTCCTTTTTCTTTCATAATTATCATTCCTTTTACAATCCATTTATATTTTCTTTGACCTTCCTCTTCCTATCCACCATTTTGAGAACAATTGGCATTTTATTAAGTAAAGTTTTTAGAAGTTACTGTTGGCCCGTACCCACAATTTACACATACAATACAATGAAACAGTTACCTAGCATGACGTTAAAAAAGGTTAATCAAAAACCTTCGATTTAGAAGGATTATCAGTGACGTGTGGTGTTAATGTGTTTGCGTAGATAGCTTCAGTCTGTCAGACGCATGTGACCAATCGGTCAATGGGCCACTTATGACACTCTACTTGTCAGTAGCACCAGCTGGTGTTATGTCATCACGTTTTTCAAAGGTAGCAGAGGCGGATATCTAATACAAAACGATTCCTATCGAGTTCCCTTCCGAAATATAATGGCAATTTGGCAAATACTAATCTTTTCAATTATCATTAAAACAAATTAAGGTCTATTCAAGTTACTTTGCAGGTATAACATTATTGATTATTGCTTATGAAAATAACAAAGAAATAAATAAACGCCTACCATTTTTATCCGAGCAATTTCAACTCGCGCAAAACAGCAAGGAAGCCGCAACGCGAACCAGGAATTTAGTCCATTTAATTCATTGCATTTCTCTTTTAGCGACCGTGAGCTCATAACTCGGCTAGTTTAAGTAAGTTATAACCCGCGATTTTACGGCTTACGATAAGGACAGAGATATGTAATGCGTACGCCAGAATGAGATGGAATGATACTGGACTTCGTAATTCGTTTAGATACTATTATTTGGATGACAGATTCACATTAAAATAGTTTTTTTCGCGCTTATTTATAATTTTGTATGTTATTGTTTTCACCACATTTGCATTTGATTTGGTATTATTGTTGAAATTGATAAGTTTTGCGTAGTGAGTGCAGTAATAACAAGGTTAGTTCAGCGTAAAACAGTGTTATGTTAGTTTCGAAGTTTAAACTAGATGACGTTGTGCAATTACGTCACGATCCTGAATCGCGGTGTTAAGATCTGTAGGCGATTAGTATAAGGTTTTGTGAACATTATATTTATGTGGTGTCCAATAATTCGTTAACCGACTACAGAAAAGGAGGTGACCCATTCCGTCCGCCTCGTCCGGTGTAAAATGTTGTTTTTCTTTTTTTGTTTGCTCCTTGTTCGCGTCTTCGCGGTATAACTTCGTCGTTAATGAACTGATTTTGATGATCTTTTTTTTGTTGGAAAGAAGATATTCCAAATGTGGTCCCATGATAAGTAAATCAGAGTTTTATGATGGAAGACCAGAGAAATCGAGTGGATTTTTCAAAAATCGTAGGGGCGACTAGTGTGTTTGTAAGTTTTTTCATTAAGTATTTCAAAGCACTACAATTTAATAAAGGTCTGGACTGGAGTATAATATCTGATGATGGAGCCGAGAGACAGCTGATGGAACTCCTCAACGATTCACAGCAGCTACCTTGTGTTTGAGCTTGATTAATTTGTATTGATAAGAACTTTTCACCTTGACGGGTTGCAACTGTCATTAGGGGTCTGATGGCGAAGACGCCTGCCATTTGGTCCCATAAAAAATCATTTAGTTTGGTTCAGTGGTTTTTATTTTATGAGCATTTTTAGCTTATTGCCATGCCATGCCATGCCATGCCCATGTACATGGGCGATGTTATTATCGGTAATACGGATAATAAAATTCTAGTGCATATGTAAGAAAGATATGTATTTGACAAGAATTTGGGTTGAATATTTAAATTTTAGGCCAAAGCTGTAGTTACTGGAATTCACGTTTTGGTCCGGCTTCACTTTCAAGAATATTGACCCTACGCCACTGAAAGGTAGTTGTGTGACTGATTGCATTTGCCATAGGACAAAATGTGAAGCTTCTTATTTATCCTAGTCTAGCCTATCTTGCTCATCATGCACAACTATCTGCACCTTGACCTTCACTATCAAGTTGTAGCGTTACGCCACCTTTAGGGGTAGAGCAGGGGTCTCACTCCGTCCATCGAGATGCTGCTACCAAGGATGCTATGCCAAGGATGCCGTCGAAGTTAGCGGCCACGAAGGCAAGGCTGGCTATGGGTCCAGGGTTTATGTCCACCAAGACATCACACACATCGTCCTCCGAGAGGAAGCCGGAAAGGTTACTGGAGCCGCAGTGTATGGCAAACTCGGTACTGTTGCTGCGGTATTTGCTACCTACGGTAGTTCTGGTTGTGTAGCACTTAAAAAACACAACTGGGTGATAAGTAATTTATTATAAAATGAGAAGATAAAGTAACAGTACAGCACATGCTGTCGGAGCCGTGGCAAAAAATGAAGTATAGAAAAGAATTGAAGGCGACGCAGTGACACATTGAAAATTCGAAACATGAATTTTTAAAACAATATTAAAACAATAAAAAGAACTTACAGTAAAGAGGTTGAAGGAACAGAAGAGGTTGGATACCTCTCTGTTACAAAGTTATCAAGATCTTCTAATTCAGGTTTCTAAGTCAATGATAGAGTTGTGCAGGTGGCTACCATTGAGATGAAGTTATATGGAGATGCCCCGATGTTCTATACATACATTTTGCTTATACAAATATGAGTCAAACATGAGACAGAGAGTGAAATATTGGTTTGTCTCTTTCTTTCTAATGCAGTAATCATATTTGACAAAAGAGACAACAATATTTCGGTTGTTGCTCAAAATGGAATATTTTGTTGGGATATTTCCCGCAGTTACAGAAACGTGCCCATTTCGCCATTTTATGTGCCAAGTTTCGTGGTAGTTCTGCTGTCAAACAGTTGTTTACTTTTTGTTGAATTTAGATTTTTGAGTAAATTACGGAGTGTTTTCTTTTAAAAGTGCGTGTTACCATTAAGAAACAGTAATTCTACATGCCTGGATGTTCCATTGTGTCTTGTCATGCCAGAAAAAAGAAAACTCAGCCTGAATTGACTTTGTACAGGTTAGTAACAGGTTTTCATGCAAAACTACATGAAATAGAACAATTTCGGTAAAGAAATCGCTATGTGACCTTGTTTTCATGGTTAGAGTATTAATATTTGGGTTTATTTCCGTCCTACAGACAATATTTTTCATTTCTTATTTTCGTTCGTTTGTTTACAATAATAATAGTGTTGTACCGTTACTGTAATAGTTCCCGATACTAGTCCTTCGTTACACTGAAACTGTTACCAAATGATATATTGATAAAAAAAAATACTAATCATTTATAGGTTTCCCAAAAATGAAAGATTGAAGAAAAAATGGTTGGACTCTATCGGTGACGAAAAACTTTGTCCTCGAAGTAAAGACTGGCTTATGTGTTCACTTCACTTTGAAGAAAAATGTTTTAACAGAACACTTGATGTTATTAGGTTACATGAGAACTCTGTACCTACAATATTTTCGGTAAGTGTGTATTAAAATGATTGTTAAATAACAGCCTGGTTTTTTAGCCTAAGTTATATGGAGAGTAATGCATATTTCATTTTTTTTTCAGACATCCAACAAAAAACTACTACCAGAGTCATTTGTATTCTGTGAAACAAGCAACACTCGAGAATCTGATGTTTCTTGTACATCTATTGTAATAAAGGAACCATCTACCGTAATAGATGAACCATCTAGTGTAATGGAGGCACCATTGCAGTTGACCCATCACTTTGTGGGAACAGTGCTCAAAGAGGTATGTAAATGTTGAATTTTTAACCGTTTTCTGACAAACAGACGGCAGCACATCAAGCGCCGCAATTGTCAAAGACTTGTTAACTGTCACTTGAAAATAACTTTTAGCAATAAAATGCAATATGCAAATTATTTTTTAACAGTGCATAATTAAGTTATTGGTTAATAGTGCTGATACATTTGGCATGTTCGTGAAAAGGCGCTGTCAGATGGGACTGGTCATCTCTTAGCTGCCACGGTCTATTTTAATTTTTCATTAATTTTTTTTTTAATATTAACTGTACACTTAACTTGCTACGTTGAGTGTAAAAAGAGTGTCCATGGAGTTTCTTGTCCGTTCTTTTCCATAGAGATCTTCGCTCTGGAATGGGCACCTACGGTACTTTCACAGTTATTATGTCTTGTGATTACAACTGTAGCACCATAACAATTTTGTACTGATTTATTTTTATGTCTTTTGACCATTCAAAAGTGCCTGTAATTATTGGCCAAGTTGAAATAAATTTGATTTGATTTAACTATTTATCTTTTCTTTTACAGGTTTTACAAACTGGAAGATTAAAGCCTTTAAAGAAAAATATGTCAAGCAACAGAAAACAATTAAACGCCTCAATGAAAGAATACGAAGGAAAAAAAAATGCTGATTTGAAGGCTGTTGTGATAGAAGACTTGGCGGGACCAAAAGACTTTTTAAAAAGACAAATTAACAAGTCCAAAGGTTTACCTGTACAATCCGAATTAATCGTCAAATTTTAAATTAACGCTAACACATAAATATATGTATAATATTTAATTACAAACAATAGCGCAAATGTGAAAATTTATATATTTTTTTACGTAACTACATGGATTATAATTCAATCATGGTATCTAGTCGTAATACTATTATGTTATCCTAAAAGTACTAGGGATACTAGTATCCATACTCGTTACAGTAACACTATGTTTCTTGATTGGCACAACCCTAGCATTGGCCGCCATTTTATGTGCCACGGCGAACTTGTAGGTATCCACGTTTTTGGTGTAGGTATTTCCAGTCCATAGGATTATAATGTCTATGGTGGCTACATATTGGTCAGACAAAGAGATATTGACATTGACACGTAAAGAAGGGTGACATTATCACTGAGTGATAAAACCCAAATAAAGATTTAAAAAAAAAAAAAAGACACGTAAAGAATATAGTAAAAAAAAAAAATACTACTGGACCCATCAGGGTTAGGTTGTGCGTTATCACGATAAGATTATTGAGGAGTATGTTGAAATTTGGTCATCTTTTGTATTTTCACATCTACATAATTTCTGAGATTACCTACTGTATTACTGCATGTCTTTTCTTCCATTAAATGCACCTGCATGCTTTATTTGCATTATCTATCCACGAAGCTATCTTATCTTTTAACCTGTTCTTGCTTCTTTTACCTCTCTATTCGTTACAGAAAGGCTTCATCCTTATAAAGTGGAACGAACATTGAATTGAACATTGCGATTGCTCACTGCTTGTTATATGAAATCGGCGATATGAAATTGCAATGTTTATCTACATCGTATGTTAGTGTTGTTTCTCAGCATGGCGTCCCAACTGACCAGTATCAGTGTAAGACTGTAAGGTAACAATAGACCGTTTTAAAGTTTACAGAATCAAGAAACTAAGGCCAAACTACACCATGTGATACGATCAGCATCTCTTAACTGTATTCAAGACTGTGATGTGCTGATTGCTTCCAGTTTCACTTGGGGGTAAAAGTGAAGCCCAATTTAGAACACCGTTCTCATCCAACGCAAAATTCATCAGAGGAAATGTTATAGTAATTTTCAGTTAATGCATGCTTTCCCCATAAATCTAAAATCCCGTAACATTCCCATATATCCGTGTCCATGTAGTATGGAATCAATGGCAACTCATCAAAAAAGTATTAGAGCAGCACGACTAGTTCCGTTAGCGGACAGAACTGATTAACACTATAGGATGAAGAGATCGCGTGCTAGGACCGACAGACGGAATAACACAAACGTAAATCAGAGGATCACTCATCACGGTAACCGTTCGTTAGGCCCCGAAAACCGAGCGAAGCGTAGAGCTGCAGCTATTCTCATTAACACAGCCTTGTGACCGTGTGGCCGCAGCCTCACGCCACGCAGGGACTCAAGTTTGCTGAGTTTGCTTATGCTATGCTTTAAGCCATTGACTTGACAGCGACTTTAACCACAGATATATTCTTTAACTTAATCAATCAATGTGCGGCGCGAACGGTGAGCGCTCGCAAAAAACCAATGTGCGGCGCGAACGGTGAGCGCTCGCAAAAAACCAATGTGCGGCGCGAACGGTGAGTGCTCGCGCTTCGCGAATAGGTGCGCCTCGCGAGGCATTTGCCGTGCGAAGCAGCTCGGTTAGTGTGGACGTGTCTCAGCCGGCCGAGGCAAGAGCGCGCGCTGCCGCGGGCGAGCGACCGAGCGCCCGAGCCATCCAGTGTCGGCTTTTGTTTTGCTCACGTATTTTGTTTCGTGCCTCGATCGAGAAACAATAAACGCGTCCACACAGAGCAGAGACAGACAGAGCAGCAGCCTCGCGAGGCAGTTTCTTCGCGCGGAAAATGCCTCGCGAGGCTGCTCGCTCTGTGTGGACCCCACCTATTGGACGATCTCAAAGTCGTTGCGTCGAAAAGAACATCGTAGAGTCCAGCGATGCGATTTCTTATTGAGAATAGCATAGCTGAATAGATCACTGGTTGGAATCATAAACATGAAGGGTGGACTGAGTAATAGCTGCCTAAAATTAACCGTACTCTTAGAAAGAGCGGAAAACGTGAGGATTTCCCTTTTCAATTATTTGCTTAAAAGTCTAGGCAAATAATTGTTTTCCTCTGTTTTGCAGCCCCTTTTTTGAAGTCAATGGTTGAATGTCGCGTATCTTCTATTATTGGTTGAATGCTGCCAGTTGCCACTTTAGTGGTAACTGAGTCTTATTGTTGCACTTACGAGGTGTTAATGGTAAGCCATTGCGCGTTGTATCCTCAAATGCGATGGTTGTTGATAGATTTCTGGCGTTTGGTAAACTTATGCTTGAACGGTTGAATGAGCCGCGTCATCGCGTGTCATCTATAGATCTGGGGTTGATGAATGAATCCTTTGATCTTATTGAAATTGCAACCCAATTTTATAACTGAATTTACAGATTATCGTACAATAACCATTGTCATAAAACAATAACAAGATTAAACAACATTCACTGTCATACAATAACAAATGACCGTTTGTCAACAGCTAAGATGCCTGCCGGGGCCGCGGGACTGTCTTATCAGGTAACCATGACCCTGGAAAATAAAAGGCTATTGAAGGAACACCGTGGATTTTAGTCAGTACGAGTCTGACAGTCCCTTCAGCCCCAACTAGGGTGGAAGGACACGAGGAGTCGCTAGCTAAGACAATCCATCTTTTATTGCTAATTGTATCATGTTTCCTTCTGCATTTTATCTCGAGTCTGGCTTTAATAACGCGGTAAAAAATACTTGTGCCGGCGCCAGATCTAATGCATTAATAGATAATGCACACGCGATACAATCTCATTGAAAATACAATTCCATTTTATCAATAACCACAGCTCGCCATCCGGCTGTAAGCAAGCCACACATGTTGATTCTCAACGCGAAGTCCGCTAGGTCGTCGGTCAGCTGTCGCAAGATAGTCCAAGTGATTGATCTGCCCACCCTCTGGACACTGTCAGCGTAAATCTTCGTAATTAATCAACACGGGTGGCTGGTAATGAGCGGTCTGTCAGTAGGTGATAAGTGTGCAAGAAAAAATTGTATTGCAAACATTGATAATGGATTTGCTGATTGACTTGGCAGGTCATTTCTCGGTTCGATGTTGTTGGTTTTGTTACATAAGTATTTTAATCATTAATTGACGGTTTATGCCGTTAACAGTCATTTAAGTTATCCCTACGTAGACACAATCTCTGTCTACGTATAAATCTGTCGTCTCAGAACCGCCACTTAACATTATCATTTTTTATTCATCAGCAATCATGTCCACCACAAGGTTGGTCTTCACGAAAGCGTTGAATTAAACTATTGAGAGTTCTACGAGTCTACGAGTTAGGTGAAAAGTACCCTCAATAATTACTTTCTCCAAACAATCTACCAAAGATTTAAAAATATTTCCCTGCCCTCGCTGTATTTGCTGTTTGTATGTAGAAACTTTAGCCTTTATGGATCCATCTTGCTTAGAATTGGCTTCCCTTTGAATTGGCTTTTCAAAATGCTCTTAGAGGTGAGAGAGACGCGGCGCTAGGTTCTATAATATGTCGTCACATTACGTCATTGTATTAAATAATATAGTACCACGAATTTTCCGCAGTGCATAAGTCGTGGTGTCGACTGCAGCAATGTCACCGTGACCCATAAAGCTAAGTTACATAACGTCTGTGCTCATCCTTCAGTGGTTTGTGGCTCGTTCCTAGCGGTTATGTTTCTATGCAATCTGTATGTCCAATATTAATAAGTAGTTTTAACTATGTTCCCAGAACCAGTCGCTAATTACGACCATGGTTATCTAATGGACGGTATTAGACAATTTGTGAAGTCAAGTTGAAGTGGCAATGGGCAGGCCACATCGCTCGTAGAACTGATAACCGTTGGGGAAGAAAAGTTCTCGAGTGGCGACCACGGACTGGAAGACGCAGCGTAGGCAGCCTCTTACTAGGTGGACCGCCGACATCGTGAAATTCGCGTGCAAACGATGGATGCAAGTGGCGAAATGTCATTCGGCGTGGCGGTCTAAAGGGCCTATGTTCAGCAGTGTAATCATGCATTGCATCTACCAACCTGCACTGGGCCCTTGTGGTGGCCTGTGGCTTACTCAAGGCTGGAATGGGACACAGTCCTCTTTGTTAGCGAGATAACAAAGAGGCAGCAGTGAGAATATTATACAGCTGAATATCAGTATTTTACATGAAGTGACTGCTTATCGGACTTCCACAACCCAGTTACTAGGCAATATGAAATATACCCCATGGCCATGGTAAGACTGTTTGCCAGACTTATGAGCTTCTGACTAACAAACAGTAACGACTGTCAAAGATCTACAAATAACAGCCGGGACTAACGGCTTTACGTGCTTTCCGGAGCACGGAGGAAACTCGCTATGACAGATGTCACCCATCCACAGACCAACCTCGGCAAGTGCGGCTAAACCCCGAAGATCGGCCTGTGCGGCTGTAATTATTTATTGAAAAGCGGAAAAAAATCATTGGGATTCCCACTTTTTGGTCTCATTACTGATAGCCACGATTATCTAAGTAGTATCTACATACACATAGGTACAAATTACAATACTAATCGTTCTAATCTAATCCATAACCAAACTAGTGACATATTTATTGCAATCTATTTATAAATACATAGGGGGTGTTATTGTGTGCGGATGTCCCTCGGCGCGGCGAGGCTAATTGTTTCGATAATAAAGTCGGTGACAAATGGCGGCCATATTGCCCAGCGATCGTTAGAGACGCGTGTTGCCGGCGAAATGTTTGCTCTGATATAATGGCGGGGGAATTGCAACAGGTTTGTTTTGCTGATAAATTGTTTGTGGAAAGGGATATTCTTAATTGATTAGTCTATATTTATAGTCGGAACCATGGTCGGAACTAACATCGCCATCTTATTTTTTCCATAGACAATATTTTCATAACGGTTTATTCATAGACTATAGAGAATGGGCTGACTGAGAAATATCTGTATGAAATTGATCAGTTCATTATTTATGTCTGTGATTGTCTTAATCATTATCCTGGCACTGATAGAATTATTTACTTAATTATTTATTCATCTTTTGAATGTCATAAGAATACTTGCCAATTTAGGTCAGCTAACCTTTTCAATTAGACTCTTTCAAGACTCTACCTACATGCCAGCTTTAGATGATAGCGGTCAACTAACTTCAGTGTAACAAAAAAAAACTAATTAATGTTTGGAACCTGTCATCCCCGGTTCGATGCATCCTACTTATTTGACAAACGATACATTCAGACTGTGAGTTATAATAAAAAGTATTAAGTTAATTAATTCCTGTTAAACATTCAGTGGTGCGTTTCAGGGCTTAGTCACGTCCCGTCAATAGAGCCATTCATTCATTCGTTCACTCTCGAAGGGCAACAGCCCTCGCCCCAGGTTTTATTACCATTTTATGTCATGAGATGAGAAATTAGACGGCAAAGTTCATTCAGTTACGTCTCAAAGGAGGCTACGTTCAAAATAATTTGAATTAAACAACACAAGCCAAACTGCCAGAGAGCTAAAACATAAACCAGCTGTGTGTTTAGCCACGGAATAAAATGTAAATGCTACTTCTTTTAAGTAGTCATAACACTGTAATAAAATTTTAAATACAAGCTCTGTCATTGGCTGCTCGCCTTTCAGCGGGCACTGTGAAAGTTCCTTGTTGCGAAACTACTGAAATAACGTAGCGCTGGCTATTTTGCGAACATGAAAAAATATTAATAGTTTCAATTCGGATGCTGTACATTATAAAAACATAACCACGTCTATATTTAAAAAAATAATAATTCAAACATCGAACGCAACTGGCTGGCTAGTGATGTGCAACGTATGTTTGTTTACGCAGCTGGGCATCCGAGAGCGCGTTGTACCGAGGTAGGTATCGAGTCGTGTAACAAACCGTTTGATGTCCGATTACGACCGGCACTTAGCGTTTTATGTTGCGTTCGTGTTAAGTGACCGATTATCGAACGCTTTCTAGTGATAGCGAGTACATCGAGCAACAAACAAATGCATACTAAAAAAATCATCACCCGAATTTAAACTTAAAACTTTGGAGGTAAAGTTTAAAACTCCAATCCGTAAAAGCTTTCGTGCCTGATGTTCTAATTTATGGTTTGGACTTAAAAGGGTTCAATTTCTAATACGGAAATTGTTTACCTTTCTTTTATGTACCTATTGCTTACAAGAGCGTCTTAGAGATCTTGAGCTCAAGCCACTTTGAAATAATGCAATACCACCCATATGTGAACTAGTAACAACAAAAAAGAAACAAGTCATCACAAGACGCATCGTAATTCTTCGTGTATCTCTGGAAATCCATTTAACACTTGCACCACTTCGCGTGTTTTCAAAACAAGTTGATGAAATATCAATGAAACAGAACTTTGAAATGTAGTTTATTAGGATATGACACATTGTTTGTACAGTACCACACCACGTCGCTATAAACAAACAGTGTTTCAACGCTTTCCTCGAATACTTGCATCGGGCATCATGCAGTTAGTAGAACGGCCTATAAAATCGATCCTGTAAACACAATATAAACGGTAAACAAAGAAGGAAATATAGCTTACCGACGACTCCTACGACACTGAAGATGCAGGCACACGCTGCTGCCAGTATCGTGGCCTCAACCGGGTAATGCGTAATGTTCTGATCCATATTTGTAATGTTCTCGTAAATATCATACGACATATCGATATCAGCCATAGTTAAGCACTTCACTAGCACACAATCACTTCACAAAATTTAAAACTTTAATTTAGAATTCTTTTTTGACATTTTATACTTTTTAATTTTGACATGGTGTTGTCAAAAGTTCCTTGCAGCCATGACCCGGGATTATAGACACCACCATACAATCTGTAACAAAAGACAGGGATCGTGTTACATAGTTTTTTTATGAGTTGGGCACGTGTTGTTAGTCATAATACTAATACAAAGTTTATACAAACATTAAGAACACCTACTTAGAGCTTTTAAAGGAAATGTCAAGGAGATAAGTGTCATTTAGGCTATGTAAATTGATTTAGTACTTTTTGTCGTTATATTCGGCTTCATAACTAAGCGATTTCGCAAGAAAATGACTCGCTAAGTAGTAATGGGCACTACGCTTATTATATATTTGACATATTCTACAAATCTACATATTTCTTTAGATATTGACAGAAGAAATAAGAGCAACCGCCCAGCAAAAGTGGACGCAAAAACTGGTGCGATCAATTTAAGAGCAGAGTTCAGAAAACCGAAGAAAATGTAACACTAACGGAAAGATGTTGTATATTTTGTGTAAGTAAACATAAATAGACTAGTTCCAGTTAATATACACGTAATATAACGGAAGGCTGGAGTTCGCAAGTAGATGTATTTTCAGCTAAACAAGTTGATCTCATTTGATTGCTATGCCCTCCCAGATTTTATTCGCCCTCATTACGTGATCATAAATATATGTATAAAATATTGTTATGCCGATCATACGCAGTGGGAGGTCCGTTATTTATACGTTTAAGCTACCACATTGAATGACTGAATCATTCGCAAAAAGCTTTTATGGTCCTTTTCTGGTGTTGTGTATACATTTTTTTTTGTATAGCTCCCCCAATCTATTAGGTCAGTCAAGACCACATGCGGATTTGTCAATAATTAAGTGTTGTGTTTAGGTCACCTAACAGCATGAATAATAGACAATCTTTTCTTAGTTCTCGGTCTAAAAGTGACGACGATAAGTTAATCGGAAAGCATTCTGCCATTTTATTTACGACCATTTTTTCCTTCATAAATTACCCTGCAAGTATCGATATCCTATTCCCCGCACTAGTGAGGACGCAAAGCAGAAATAAGTAGGTACTTATAAGTAACAAAAAAAAATCATAACACAAATGACAGAGCCTCACGTTTCCACGTAGTTTTCTTTCCCTATTAAAAAATGAGGCAAAGCAAGTCACGAAGCGCCCAGTGAAGACATTAGCATGGATTTACATGACGATACGAATCGCACGGCTGTATGAACGCACACCTGCCCACTGACACGATTATAATAATTATTATCATTTGAATGCAGTTCCGTTACACTGACATATATTTTTCTTATGTCGATTCAATTAAAAAAGAAAATACAATTGTTTTTCTTTCAGTTAGTTTCGTTTTTTTTTCTTCTTTAAGTGACGGTCTTTAGTTAGACTTTCATTAAGAATTTACGTGAAAGTAACCATATTTTGGAAAATCTTGAAATAATTTTCATCTTCACAGTTATAGTATCTCTTTTCGCAAACCTCAGGACCCATTTACAAAATACTTAGCGACGGCCGCGCCATAGTTACCTTTTTTGGCGCCAAATTAACCGTCACTTTGACAGAAAGTTTTTTTTTCTGAATGACATAAGTTCACGGCATCATTTCGCAATTCTAATAAGTAATGCCAAGGACTCTTTTGTGTACGGTGCAATGGTCACCCATTGCCCCTCCTCATTACCGTCTGTGAATACAAATAGCTATTAATATGGCCGGTAATGACCGCTGCCCTGTTAAGTGGGCAGTCGCAAGCTGATGACTTCTCATCCTTATTAAGAAAATGTTCTGAGAAAGAGTCGATCATAGGGGTCTGGTTAATCTAAACTCATTAGTGCATGTATTGAAATTAAGAGTAATGGCGTTTAAACGTAGACGTAGTTAACGAGTAGGCAGCTGAACGTATTTTTGATATACTTTCTAAAGCAAGATACGTTTTCATATTTTCTTAAGCAATAATTGTCTCGTGGGTCCTAACGCCTATTTTCTGTTAGCTACATTCTAATTATTATCTTTACAAAATTAGGTTAGGCAATGAGTAATCTGAAACCCAATTTTCTTTTAAATGAAACCGCTCGTCAGTTGACGGGCCGAATATTTACCTAAAACCTGCGCAAGCGCCAAAATTTTTAATCGGCTCGTCACAAAAATTCTTTTGTTTGGCAGCTCTTTCATGGAACAGTGTTAGAATGAGAAATATTCATAATTATTGAAACAACACCGCATCGGTATCGGTAAAGACAACCGAAAGCGCGGCTAGAACAGATCCGGCTGGTAATGATCACATTCTTATTTTAGTCTACAGCTACACAGTACAGACATAATATCGTTTGCAACCATTTACGTGCGTAGCTGGCGCCGTCTAACCACTCGTGTGGGAAAGTATTTTGATTTCATAACAAGACTAGGTTATACAAAACAACCAGCATAATCTGAACGACGGGAAAATAAGGAACTAGGCTCAAATGCACCGCAATTGACAGAGTTGACGTTGCTAGTGGCGCCACTATGAAATTTTAAGATATACTGGCCATTTCCACGTTAATTTGAAGTGTCTCACTTTGTGCGTTGTGCCGGCTGAAAGTTTTATTGCTCTTCAGAATAGTTATTGTCTTCCGTGGTTCGTAAATGTCGTATTAAAGTTCTGCAGTTATATTTCCGTCTCGTTGAAGTGAAGCGTAATGGCGTAAGATTTATTGAGTCTTAGCCATAGTAATTCTCTTGATGATTTGTTTAAGACATTATTTGCCCCAACAGACTCGATTAACATATACACATCATATATCTTCAAGATCAATGGCATATTCCATCAACGAGAAAAGATAAAACTAATTTTAAATTCGGAAACATGCGTCTAATTCACGCAAATAAAGCTTTTTCATTTTCAATTCTTCATTTTACCGGGAAGCTGTTGTTTATTGACGTACAACACGCGTATGATCTTTACAATGCCGCGTAAATCTAAACGTCTTCTGACGCCATTTTGTAATTTTCACGACGCATTAATTAAATCGATTGTAGTATGATTTGCCGTATCATTTGTTGCTATTATTAAATACTAGATAATTATTTATTGCAGCGGGTGCGTCTCGTAAAGCAGTTTTATGAGTTTGTTGCACATATATGGCGTCAGTATGCGATTACGTTCGCAGTTTCGCTCATCATCATTGACAATAAATTGTGCCAATTGTTCTCGTTAAAGCTGAACTAATGTAATTTAATTATCAGTTCTGTTGAGAGCAGACGAGGCATTTAATGCATCATTAAACGAAATGATTTCTAAGATGCCCATAACAATCATTAACGTACTTAAAGAAGTTAATAAAAACCTAAAAAACCTTTTAAGAAGTAGGTATGTATTTATAGTCTGTTTATTAAAAGATAATACATTATATCATATTAACAAATACTGAAAGTAACACGGTTAATGACAGATGTCAATCCAATTTCATCGAGTGCTCGATGTTTGCACACATCACTAATTTACTAAGAGCTTCAATCGATACGGGGGCGTCACTGGCCGCGGTAACTGCGCGCCAAAAATGGCCGGTGATGACGCCACTAATTTGATAAAATGTCGATTGTTTGACGAGTTAATTAGTTAATCTTCGTGACAGTGGCGCTTCTCGGCTTACGCTGATAACGTGTAACGGGCCCCTGCTAGTATACTCACTTTTAGAGATAAGTATTGTTTGTGGAAACCGGATGAGACTAGGAAAGTTGTAAGTATAGCATTGCATAGAATTTTATTTTGCAAAGATTGTTGTTACCCGAATAAAAGCTCAGCAATATTTTAAAATTCGCTAATCTGTGTGATAAATAAACATCGATTTAAATAATTTGTAATTGTAAAGATATCGCAGAAGGAACGCTAGCTGTCTAAAAGATGCTTGTATGGAGGATAGAGAGGGGGTGGCAACTGAGATGAAGACTACCTATAGACAAGTATAAAGAGATGTAAATTAATTAGTAAAAGATCATGAATGATGTCAAAGACAAGATTTCACAAGGAACTCACGAACATGTTTAACAAAAAGCCACAAACACTTGTGCTGAATTCAAACTTAGAAGTAGTACGAAATGCCCACCTCACTCAGGTAGGTAGGTAAGTAGGTATGCAGTAGCACCTGCACTTTATTAAAGTTTCCCTAAACCCGATAACGGAGCTGACGTGTGTCAATGCTCCACTCATTTCTTTTCGACTAATGAGTAAGCACGGCTTTACCGGAGTAGTGTACGGAAAACTACGAATACCGCAGAAATATGCCAACGACCTCGCCTCGACCACCGACTAATGCTCGACTATAGATAGCCTACATCTATCTGAAACCAATCATTCTGTTTACAAGTGCTGCTATCATACTGATCGTTTTTAAACGAACCAGCTGATACTTAATGTTAGAGAGAGAGAGATCAGCTTATCTTTTTCACACTCCTAAGTAATTAAACAAAGTTGGTAACTCGTGTAGAAGTTTCGGCAAAACAGGTAAGGACAAATTGTGGACGAGGTTCCGGACGGACGTCTGTGAATAATCAGGGTCCCACAGACACTCTGCTATGACCCTCGGTAGGAACGGGCGCGGCGGGACGTTTAGGACAAGAAAAACGGTCAGTGGTTAAAATAGGCTCCTTATTAGTCCGAATTTGAAGAATTAGGGGAGATAGCGAGGCCTTTGGTCAGCAGTGGCTTAAAGGAAAATGACAGTACCTAAACTAACTATTATGTCGTAATTCGATGTCTACAACCGATCCGGTCTGCCAAATATTATTACTTAGTCCAACTAAAAAAAATTTTTAAAACGTAGTTGAGAAAATGCTGGAAATGCACACGACTAAACATGTCCTGCGTTGTCTCATCTACCGAGTCTCCGGGGAAACCCGCTTGACAGACGTAAAGCGTGTCGTCATGGCAGCGGTACTTACTCGTACTTTATGTTGTTGATCCACCGCAGCTATCGGCAGTGCGTCCTTCTGCGTAGGTTGCCGTGACGCCTGACGTAGATCCACCTACCGCAACTCATACACACACTGATTTACTGATCAATCAGAGAAGATTTGAAGCCAAAAACAGAAGTACATTTTTGTAAAGTCATTTACTCAAATTGAAACGTCATAAATCGCATCTAAAGTGACCAATGTATCCGATACACCCAGGGTGGGAGGACTTATTTAATGATTATATCCAGCTAAAAATAGTGATCAATGTATTTGAACAAAATAATACACTGGAGTTAGAGGTTCAGACATAAGAAGCCCTCCGATTTAGGTCAAGTTTAAGAAACAGTCAAAAATACAACCGCATTAAGTACACCTCCGTAAAAAAACCAGTAATTCTTCCAGATTATTACCGCAGTTTTGGCCGTCCAGGTTTGTGGGTAAACGGTAAATCTACTGAACAAACGGCCGTCCTTCTGGCCTATTTGTTCAGCTGTTAATAGCCTGAAAGACAAACGAGTTTGATGAAGATATGGGCCACTAGGCTTTGGATTTTTAGGTAGAAACCACGTTCGTGCAGAAATAAGATAATAAAATCCTCGGAGCCTATAGCCACAGTTTAAAAAACTTTTATGTATATTTTGAAAGGCTTAACGGATCATAAGAAAAAATGTCGAGGCGATTACAGTGATCACGGGACATTTGGAGATTTTTTTTAAGGAAGTTTCATGTTTTCAAGGCGACTTTGGAGGGGTGGTCGCGATTTTTCACCTCACTACAGCGAGGAAATGCAGTGGCATTTCCTCGCTGTAGTGAGGTGAAAAGTTGTGTTGCCGGTGTTGCACTCGGCAGCAAAGTTACGAGTATTCTGCGTAGCGAAGTTTTTAATTCAAGTACTCGCGCCAAAAAACAACTTTACAGCCTTGCATAACAAATAACTATTTTGCTCCAAGTTTCTTTGACTGGTGTCTGACTAATTTAAATATAGATTGCCTTATGGGTAACTAATAAAAAAAGCTAGAGCTGATATTAAAAATTTATTTGAATTTAATAGAAAATAAAGTAGGTAATAGTTTTACCTACTTGGATAAGTAAACTTACTCATTTATTGCAACGAGCGGTTTTCCTCGATGTTAAAATTGTTACTTCATAATTTATCGAAAGCTAAGTAGGTACCTAAATATTGTTGTAGCAGAACATAATAATTCCTAAAATATTCTAGCTAGTGTTTAGATTTATTCGTTATTTTAAAAATGATGAACGTAATGTAATCTTAAATTAAATATTTAGGAACAAAAGCGTAATATCAAATTTAATTTCCCAATTAACAAAACCACAAACATCAAAAGCTTCAGAAGTTTATTCATCCGGGGAATATTAAATTGAATAGGTAGGTATACCTACATTATGTTTTTTGTGGGTAATCAGACGTTTACTTTATTCACAAAATGATTACAGTACCAGTTATATTTAGGTAGACAATCACAACACATCCTCAATTCCTCACAAGTTTACAAAGAAATAAAACAGAATTTACCTACATGACATAATATTTTGAAAGCTAGTCAGCCCCGCTAATCTTATCTATTAAATCAACTTCTAAAGTTACAAATAACAAGTTCTTGCTACTTTACCATTATTCATCGATAAAAGTAAAGTGACGGTATAATTTTCATTGATTGTTATGAGTTTTTTCCCGGATGTTGCGGCTTGTAGTCAGTTGTAGTAGGCGTGGAGTAGGTGACTGATCTGATGATCAATCATCGATTGATGTTTGTCTAGCTAGACTAAAAGTGGTTTGCGAATGAAGATATCATTTGAACTTTTATGTAAAGTTATCAACACAAAGGGTATAATGAGGGAGTGGGCTCACTATGGTGACAAATATTTTCTAGCGGCCCATACATTTGACAGCGCAAAAAAAGTTTCCCTGCTAAATGTATAGGCCACTCTAAGTTTTTAGTATACCTAAATACAGACGTTATTAAATTTTACAATAGGTTTGCCCCTGGCCTAGGGTTGCCATCCGTCCGGATTTGTCCTAGTTCAGAGGGCCCGGGGGGGTTTCATTAGTAGTCCGGGTTATTAAAATTTAATATTTGATGTTTAACCGGAGGGATTTAATTCAGTAAGTTGGGCCGCGATACGCACATTTCACCCCCCGTGCGCACTTCGACTCATGTCCGGGTTCTGGACTCAAAAATCCGGGGTTTTCAGGCGTCTTGCCCTGGTTTTAAAATTTTAGAGATGGTAACCCTAACCTGGTCTGAATATAGTTTAAAAGCAAAATTAAGATGAAACCTAAGAAAGATAAGCGGCGTTGGTGAGCCCTACCACCACAGGTTACAGGTAGACTGTTGTGCCGTTGTCAAATAGGTATCTCTTGGTAGAAAAATACGGTTTCATACTCTTGATCAATGAAGAACTCAGTTACATGCAGTGAATGAAACTCTAAGCTTTCACAATGAAACATACATTAAACTGAGTCATTTCCTGACTGAATCATGTCAGTGCAACTCTTATGCTCAACTCACAAGTTGACTCACCCCGGTAGGCTGAGTTAACTGCCATTTTGAAAAAAGGAGAAAACAATTACCAATGAGTCAATGGAGTCTAGACTTTTGGGAGTTTTGGAGTAATTTATTCTTGTCGGATAATGGAGACGAATTTACATAGAATCTTTGTGTTTATTTCCGCTTATTCGAATTTAAACTTTACGTCAGTGGAACTATGTTGATTTCAGAATAATGAATACCACTGAAGCAGTCATTTAAATGTTTGCAGTTGTAGCGCAAATTGAAATTTATAAGATGGTATTAAATGCGTTTTTCCCATAACACATGCTTTCGTGTAAATATTTGAAATTAAATCGTGAACGATATTTGCATTTCAGTGTGTAATTTCTGACTTTTTGGTCGATGTCTTTTTCGCGATCGAGACCGTCTTTGAAAATCAAAGTGGGAGTCAAAAATGTAATTTTGTTCCACAAACAATGGGGCACTTAATATCGTGTCCTGCGTGACTCGCACTGTATATTATTACAGGAACTGATGAATGGATGCTAAACTCGTAGATAACTGAATCCTGGCCGATTTAATATAGATTGTTATGGACACGCTAAGAACAAAATTGCAATGCAATAATGAGCCAGGCTGAACATTGCAATGAACACGCCTGTTATCGACGAAAGATAGCATCGATGTTATTGACAGAGCTTTAGCTTTATCGCAGCCAACACAATTACGGGCGAGCACTTAGCCTCAGCATTCACAAATTCCAAAAACACCAACTACAGCTTTCCGCCCGTTTTTATTTAGAACGAAGGTTCACATAACATTTCTGGAAAATCTCATACAACAGGAGGAAAATAGAAAACATTCTCAAGTATCTACAAAACAAACAATTCGATGTAGATTCGGACGAGCAAGAGTGGCAAACATTTAATATTAATAGAGTAATAATACACATTTGGGTTCCATGAATATTATTTAAAGCATGGTTGTGAAATTGTATGACGTAGGATACGTAGACAGCTGGTCGCTCTTGGTTCTTTGAACAAGTGGAGGGTATTTCGAGCTGCAAACAGTTGAAACATCGATTGGTTACGATACTCCGTGCCTACATACGTGGCCGTTCAGTTACATTAAGACAGAATTAGATCAGTATGAAGAAATGTGCGCCAGATCTTATCACAGAGCATTTTGCTATAGTGGAGATGATTGAAGACTGCAGCTAAACAATATGTGGTAGATAAGGAGAGACTGTTGACCTAATACAGTAGTGGATAGGAATTTTCATTATTTCTAAGTTACGGGATGCTCTTCATCAAATCCCGTTTATACGAAAATCGTCTTGTTTTCTATGACAATTAATTTACTATGGAAACTTGAAACAGTGTTAGAGTTTTGTTCTTTACATCGGCGTCGGGGCAAAACTTGGTTCGGTGGAGATATTAGCCCTATCAGATACACCATTTATGCCATTTTTTGAGTTACCAAGAAACAAAACGTGCGTCCAATACTCGTATATGAAGCTGACTCGTGAGTAATTAGAAAATATTCCAGTGGATTTGATGAAGATCCCGCTGAATGCAAGACGCTTCCAACCGGTCTTATTGGAAATCTATTATAGGGAGTGCCTATGTTCAGCAGTGGACGTTCAACAGCTGATATGATGACGATGAATGAAAAGCTGTGGTTAGTTTTCTATGTGTGTGTGTCTATCACAAACTGATCAAAATACGCCTACAAAGTTTCTGAGTAAGTTTCATGACGCACTGAACTTAGAACTCATAAATTTTCATGGATAACAAAAGCAGTCTCGCGCCGTACACTACGGAGCACGGTCGTGTGTGTAGCTACCGGTGACTCATGCGTTAAGGCAATGGCCTCGTCTATTGTGAAGTGTTCGAACTGTAATGTGGTGATCAACGAACTTTTAGCGTTTCTCTCGAACGTGCTTGATTACATGGATGAAGACAGCATACATCAACTAGTAACATCATCTTACAACGTAGAAAGCATTTCACAGGCAAAATGTTTGCTTTTTGAATCTGTTCCTAATGCAAGAAAAATGCCGGTGAGGCGTAAAGATGGGAAGAAGAGAATGTCTCGAGACTTAGATGATATAATATGTCTCATGAAAGGAATGGATGCCGAAGTCTTCCCTGTGTTCGTGGCTAAAGACTTACATAAAGTACCAAATGTGAGTTTCGATCATATTGATTGCACCCGTCTGCTAAAGGACATAGCAAGGCTTCGAAATGAAGTCAGTTTGTTACGGGAAAATGTCGTTACAAAAGAGATGCTAGATGTGTTTAAAAAAGACCTGAGAAACGCGTCGATTATTGTTGACAACTATCCATCTCAAGAACAATTTGTCAATAGAAAGAGAGGAGCGTGTCTGCAAGAGAGCTATTATGAATTATGCAGCGGTCCTGTTGGATTGCAGTATGTTCCTGTTAAGGCTAGTAATGCTTCGTCATCGTCGTCGTCAGGAGCGAAACACCACTCAACGCCTACCAGTGCGCCCACTAGAAATGAAGCATCATCGCCATCACCCGAAAGCGCACAGCCTGTCTCTTTCCAACGCGAACAATCGAGTGAAATGGAGACAAGCGCAAGCAGCCACGGGGAGGCTCGGACGGTGGTTCCAAACAGCGCGAACGGTGTGAGCGAGAGCAGCAATGGGTACAGTCCTCGCGGCGGCAGCGGAGGGAGCGAGACAGCGTCGGCCGGTGAGGCCCAGCCACAAGGTACAGCGGTTTCGAATGCACCGAATAGTGAACACGATTATAAGTGCGCGAGTGTTTCGGTTCACAAATCGGGTATAGTGCAAAGTGTTAATTATAAAACAGCTGTTACTACAGTGCTACCATCTTTGCTATTAAATGAAAATGTTAGTCAAGTTACTAAGAACTGCTCACAGGTAACTAAAGATAAGTCTGAATGGCAAGTTGTTCAGTCAAAAACTGCCAGGAAATATAAACTTATCGGCCAAAAAGGCCGGGCTTCTACAGCGCCGGACGGGAAGTTTAAAGCTGCTGACATAAAAGTACCGTTGTTTATTTCTAACGTCTCTAAAGATACTTGTGAGCAGGACATAGTTAACTACATTAAAGGTAAGACCGGCGAGTCTGTGTCATTGAAAATGATAAAAATGAAAACAAATCGAAAGTATAACGCTTATAAGTTATTTGTTTTAAAGAGTACTTTGCATTTGTTTTTGGATGACAATTTCTGGCCTGATGGCATTACGTTTCGACGTTTCGTGCATTTTATGTACGGATCGAAACAAGGAAATAGTAATGTTAAAGTTTAATTGTGTTTCATTATGGATGATAGTCACAAAACAAAATATAAAAAATGTAAAAATATGGATAAAAATTGTAAATTCATGAGTTTTAATTGTAAAAATTTTAAAACTTCCATTGAAGATGTGAGAAAATTATGTAATACGGCGAATGTAGACATAGTTTGTCTCCAGGAGACGTGGTTACTCAACCACGACCTTCCGCTGTTAGGTACGGTATCTTCTGATTTTGAGTACATAGGTAAGAGCTCAGTAGATAGCGGTGAATTACTGGTCGGTAGACCATATGGAGGTGTGGCCATATTGTGGCGAAAGGGCATTTTTGATAGTGTTTCTCCTATAAATTGCAACAGTGACAGACTATTAGCTATTAGGGCTAATATAGGTGGTCGCTCCATACTAGTCTTCTGTGTATACATGCCAGTAAAAGCGAGAGAAAACTTGCCTATTTTCACAGATATTCTTAGTGAAATCAGCTCAATTGAAGAAAGTAGTGATGTTCAAACTGTTGTTGTATTGGGAGACCTAAATGCGCAGCCTGGCCAATTATTTTATACCGAGCTTGTTAGCTTTTGCGCGGACAGATCGTGGGTGTGCGCGGACATAGAATTTTTGGGAATTGATTCCAATACGTTTACCTATTTTGACACGTTTCATCGTAGGGGCAGTTGGTTAGATCACTGCATTGTCTCACAAGCAGCCTGGCTATGTACAGTTAACGTCGGAATAGTTGAGGATATTTTTGCCTCGGACCATTTGCCTATTTTTATCGAATGCAAGTTGGGTTCAATTAGTCCTACCGCCTCGATTCAAAATATATCGCGGAATGCTGTAATCTGGGGAGAAAGGGATGAGGCTCAAATTAAAAAATATCGAGATCTATGTAGCAGGGGCTTGCGAGACATTGACTTCCCCTCAGAATTTGAAACATGTAGTTTTGGGCCTTGTACTTTATCAGATCACAAGTTAGTCTTAGATAAAATGTATAAGACAATCGTGGACGTCTTAAGTGATGCGGCTGTACAATCCAAAGACAATGTAAGACGTAAAGGGCATAATAAACGTGTGTGCGGCTGGAACGATCACGTTAGGGAAGCGCATCGGGAGGCTAGACTGAAATACCAAGACTGGATAGTTCTGGGTAGACCTTGTACTGGTCCCGCTTACGACCAGATGTACGAGTCACGCAAAATCTTTAAAGGTCGGCTAAAATGGTGTCAGAAAAACCAGGATAAAATTAAAATGGACGTTATAGCTAAGCAAAGAGCTGAAAAAGATTTCACAAAATTTTGGAAGTCCACCAGTAGGCTTGATGTTAAGCCTGGCCTCCCTGCGAATGTTGATGGCCGAAGTGACCCAGGGGAGATAGCTAATATGTTCATGGAGCACTTTAAAGTACGTTCTCCTCTGAGTCCTTTGACCACTAAGCCAGATGGTGAGCCCATCGTGGCGGGCAAGGAACCTTTACTTAAATTCACAACGAAGCAACTGAAAGAAGTGATAAAAGGTATGCGTAGAGGTAAATCGCCTGGCCACGATGGGCTCAGTATTGAGCATTTTTAAATATGCTGGTGTTCACGTGCCGAGGGTCCTGTCTATGTTCTTCAATATGTGTATTAGTCATTCATATTTACCGGACGATTTGATGAAAACGACAGTGGTGCCCATAGTGAAGAACAGGACAGGAGACATCTCGGACATGGGAAACTATCGCCCGATCTCTCTCGCGACGACTGTAGCAAAGTTGTTGGATAGTGTGCTTGAGTCCTGTCTGAATAATTACATAAATATACATGACGCACAGTTCGGGTTTAGACCTGGACTATCAACTGAAAGCGCGATTCTGGCTCTCAAGCACACTGTCCAATACTATACTGAACGGAAGACCCCGGTTTACGCCTGTTTTTTGGATCTCTCCAAGGCCTTCGATCTCGTTTCGTATGAAGTGCTTTGGAGAAAGATGGAGGACAGGGGTATGCCGGCAGAACTATTGAAAATATTTCAATATTGGTACGCAAATCAGACAAATTGTGTTAGGTGGTCAAACTGCCTCTCAAAGTCATACAAGTTGGAGTGCGGAGTGAGACAGGGGGGGTTGTCCTCTCCAAAACTGTTTAACTTGTATGTAAATGACCTCATAGTCGAACTCAGCGACATGCGTGTCGGCTGCCGGGTGGGGGGTGTTTGTGTGAACAACATCAGCTACGCGGACGATATGGTGTTGCTGGGTCCGACTGCGAGGTCAATCAGGGAGATGTTAAAGGTTTGTGAAAAATACGCCGCATCACATGGTCTTATTTATAATATAAGGAAAACCGAGTTCATGGTCTTCAAGGCCGCCGGCAAGTGCCCTGACACCATCCCTTCAATTTCGCTGAACGGCGCCACTATAAAGCAGGTGAATAGGTTTAAATATCTGGGCCATATACTTGTCGATGACCTTAAAGACGATGAAGACGTGGAGAGAGAACGCAGGGCGCTGGCGGTCCGTGGAAACATGTTGGCGCGCAGATTCTCTCGTTGTACCGATCAGGTCAAAATAACCTTATTTAAGGCGTATTGTCAAGGCCTGTACACGGGAAGTCTGTGGTTCAACTGCTCACGGGGAACGCTAAGCGCCTTGCGCGTCCAATATAATAATGTGTTCAGGATGATGTTGAAACTCCCTCGTTTCTGTAGTGCCTCGGGGATGTTTGCCCAGTCAAATACAGATGGCTTCCATGCTGTCATTAGGAAAAAGGTGGCATCGCTTGTGAGGAGAATTCGAGGGAGTAGCAACAGCATCCTGAAAGTAGTGGCTGAGGACCTGAGTGCTCCTGTGCTGAGACATTTCATGCGGAATCATTGTCCGTATGAAATGCCTCGTAAGTACATGACTCACTAGTTGTTGTTGTAAAATGTTATTCTTTTATTATTACTAATCCTAGTTTATAAGTTTTAGTATCTAAGGTGTGTACTAACAAAAATGGTTCCTATGTTGTTCCAAATAAAATAAATTATTATTATTATTATTATTAAAAGCAAGTAATCCAAAATGATGAACGCGGTGCCGCTCAAAGGGAACTTTGTTTATTTCCAGACTTATAACCGTGATGAATGCACCACGAAGAGCCGTAATGGAGTAAGGGGTGACGATTGGTAAGGGATCGCCTGAAACATTTCCAAAATATAGTTAATCCATTGCTTATGAACTTATGAAATGTAGCAATAAATTTACAACAAAATGTACTGTCTGTTTCAGTTCTAAGGAAAAGCAAGATAAAGTACAGTAAAGAACAATTGGAGTTCTAACAAATGTCTGAAGAATTTTTCGTAGAGCATTCGATTAGTATGCATACTTGAAGCGTGTACGCAAAAAATATTCGAAAATAAATAAACTACATTTAGATCCTACGTAGAATAATGTTTGCAGATATAAGAGGCATCTGATGCGAGCCGGGCAAATGAACAGATGAA
Source organism: Agrotis exclamationis (assembly GCA_950005045.1). Classification (NCBI taxonomy): domain Eukaryota; kingdom Metazoa; phylum Arthropoda; class Insecta; order Lepidoptera; family Noctuidae; genus Agrotis; species Agrotis exclamationis. The sequence goes on from OX465430.1 coordinate 21,163,115, forward strand.
CGCAGCTTTTTGTGAAATGAAAAAAAGGAATTTTTCAGTTTCGGATTATTTCATGCCAGCACTTGCATCATTAAATCAAAAGAAAGATAAATGTGGAACACATTTAGAAGCACACTATCAACTCTTCTCCTTCTCTTTGCTGAAATTACTATGAGGTGGTGAGATGGTTGATTAATGAATCGCTACTGATAAACTCTAGGACACAGAAAAGGCTTGAAATGTAGAGATGAAGAATTAAAACTAGACCAAGCCATCTTTTTTATTTTGTCTCATAGTTAGCATCTGGTCCAGACTCCTGTCTATCCTAATCTCTCTCTAGTATTCAATGTATAACGTACAGCAACCAGATTCAGAAAATCAACCACTCCTTACAGGGAGGAGGCCTGTGTCCCAGCAGTGGGAAAATTATAGGCTGACGTTGGTGATGGTTATGGACCCTGTCAGGCTTCCCAAACTATGGCCACAAACTTTGGAAATCCAAGTGAGATACCCGCAGCGGTAGAACAAAGTAATGAAACAGAAATAAAACCATTCTACAACAAGCTCAATTAAAACCATGATTGCTAATGAATTGTCGACATTTTCCAAGAAGTGCCGAACTAACCTACCTTACTTTACATGGCCGACTAATATTTGTACATCTAATTAATAACTATTAGAGTAGGAACCATAGACAATAACTAGAGAAAGTAAATCTAGACAATGTAACTATATCTGTTGTGTTGGGTCTGTTGAGAAAGGTTTATAAAGACACACCGACTTCGGTAGACAGATAAAATAAAATATAATAAACTTAAATATTACAGTTTCGTCTTGAATTGGCAAAAAGAAGCACACCTGCATCGAGAGAAGCAAAAGGAAAGAAGGGTAGTATTTGCGGCAGAAGTGGATGAATATACGCAAATAAACAAAAAAATATGTGAGATGGTGGCAACAGGTTGCGTGGTGCGGATGATTCCGGGATTAAAACTGAAAATATTTTGTATCTCTACCGAATTCTTCTCTAACAAAAAATAGCCTGATACGAGTACTAAGCATTTATCGGAAAGGTTTAAAGTGAACTAGCGACACCAAACTTGTAATAACCGATACCTCTAACACAGAACTCAAATATATCCGAAAATGAGTGTACTTCTCCCATTAACACATAGTCACCTTAATCATCACTTGTCACACATCCGCCGGCTGTCAACGCGTCATTTGTCAGGTCACATATACGTCATAATCATATTTACATAACACTAACAGCAGGTACTGCCGAAAAAGCTCAGAACAATAACTAAAGCATAGAAGGAAGCTAAATTTAACTAATATAGTCGTCTTTGTTTTCTTATACACTCATAACAGCATTAGAGAGAGACAGATGTAGGTTGCTCAAAATGCAAATCGTCACAAAGTAAACGTCAATTTGGATACCTTGGCTACCTTTATAGTACTAAGTTTAAAAGCTACTTAACGTCTCAGGTTTTTATCTATGACTTTGTTCATCGCATTTTTTCGTATAATGCTTATGGGCGCATGCCAGTTGAAGTGATTCGTTGGTTTTACGTATTTTTGTAAAAATAGTACAAAAATAACAGTGATTTAGTGTAAATCGCAAAGCTTAAAGATTAAATAATGTCCTGCATTATAGTGGGATGTAAATCTCATTCATCCCGCAAAGAAAATGATGCGGAAATCATAAGCTCCCATCGGTAAGTAATCAAATATGGTCATTTTGTCAGTTTTTCATTCTCATTTGTGTTGTTACAATGCACATGTTATTTTGGCATTATTTCAAATTATTTGAGCTACGTGTACACGGTAGTGTTTTGAATTCAATATTTTATGCAATTAAATAGTTCTATTCTAAGGAAATTATAAATTTTAAATCGGCATATAAATTTTTGCAATAGTGCTTGCAAAAACAAACTATCGATACAATATCGATAAACTAGCGTCATCTAAATTATTACATTATTTTTCTTTACACGTTGTTTTGGGAAGGATTAAGTATTTAAGAGTTAAATAAAAACCTACGGTCTTGTGAGCGAATCGTACGTATGAGTAACGAAATGATAGTGTCAAAAATCCGTGTGGCTCATGGTGTAATAATTTAAATTCATGTGTGGCTATATTTTTTTGTCACTTTCAGATTTCCGTCCGATGTTGATATGAGGCAAAAATGGATCAACGCTATTGCACGTAACAACTGGGAATCGTTCAGGGCCAATCGCTCTTTTAATATTATTTAAGCGTTTTCTTTGTAATTTCAATTTTTTAATAATTTATGCTGTTTATAAATAAATATGTTGGTCAAACAGAAGTGAGTTCTTTATTTCACCTTAGCATATTTAGATTTATTGCCATGGAGCGATACCTTTTTTTTTAGCCTGGTAAAATCATCAAATGAGTCCTCCCACCCCGGGCAGGGCGGGAGGGACTGTCAGACTCGTACTGACTAAAATCCACGGTGTCCTTCAATAGCCCTTTGTGTTCCGGGGTCAAGGTAATGAGATAAGTCCCGCGACCAATGGAGCGATACCATAAACTAAGAAGTCGATATCGGTATTTATTTAATGCATAGTCACATCACTAGCTAATACTCTTTTGTCTATGACAGCGTACGCTTCAAATGTCGTAGAGCGCCTTCTATGCTTTAGTTATTGTTCTGAGCGAAAAAGAGATAAGTATACAGGAAGCTACCTTAAAAACCACTGTCGTAGCAATGCAATGACCAACGCAATGAGGTTCTTAATTCTTAAGGCGATGACAAGAGCTAATGTACCTCTCGCTCGCACGTTTCGACATTTTGAAAGATATAAAATCACTGATCCCATTTTTTTCAGTGTGTCAGTTTACCTACTCAAAAGTTTGCTTTACTAGTTTTAGTACTTAAGCAAATTTTTGAGTAGGTAAACTTGTATCGATTAAAATGTTTTTTTTTACTAAACTGTGCAATGTGATTGCACAAAAAATAGTTGATTGCAATTTTTCAAAAATGGGATCAGTGATTTTATATCTTTCAAAATGTCGAAACGTGCGAGCGAGAGGTACATTAGCTCTTGTCATCGCCTTAAGTAAAATCGAGTTGCTTTTTACAATGTTTCACGTGAATTGAACGATACCTATAATATATGTCAATATCACATCTCTCCTTCATTATTTATCACACAATACTTACTCGTACATCCATTACTGCGATCTTAGTTACAAACGTGGGCAGAGCCCCGAAAGTCCGAACAACGAATCTTACCAAGGGGTGTCATACCGGTTATGGAGGTCAGATGGGCAGTCCCTCCATTTAAAAAACTGGTATTCAGCTGCATCTGCTTAGAATAATGGAAGCCGACCAAAACGTAGCTGGGTAAAAGCTAGGCAAAACGATGTATAAAAAGATGATTTAATTTTGCGTGTGTTTGTTTTTGCAGACAGTAGCTACATAACTGGCAGTTAGGAAGACGCCGCTAGCTGCACTAATTATAACTATCGGATAAGTGGCCTAGATCTAGCACACAATGGACTCTATACCCGTCGTAAGACACAGAAGTTAAGCTTTGCGCGAGACGAGGTGCGCTTGCGATGCATCATCTCTTAGATAATTATGAGCGTTTGCAGTGTCGTGAGTAGGTACAGTAATTAACCTATTTTGGTCTATTGATTCTTTTACTAGTAGTTTTTGGGGTTAACGATAAGCTGCTGGACTGGCGTTAGCGTTATTTAGTTAGTGAATCATTATTTGTTTGCATAATCAGTTATTTTGCCTTCGTCATTTGATTTGTTGAGATCTAAAGTTCGTTCAGCTATGTCTACGCCATCCAATATTTAGGAATTTAGACCATCAATACTTTTGTTGCTTATGACGAGACTATGTGATTACTATGTTGATCATACAGGTTTTTCTCTTCTACTTTTCCTGTTTCTTTACTTTTATCGGATGTCACCTTATTATTCACTCCATTTTATTGACACGCAATCATTACTTCAATAAGATTCAAAATTGCTCTTCTGATTAAAGTGCATAGTATTTTAATTAGTGATATACTTAGTACAATACTATCAATATTAGGTGCATCGTTTAATTTATATCAATAATAAGATATCAGCGGTCAAGTCGGTGACCTGCCTCTAAGAAACATGTTTGAGAATAAATAGCACCCTCTAAAGTTCTAAACTATTGCAAACTGATAAATGATAATATTGTCTGTTCCAACTTCTAGTACAAACAAATTAGTTGGATAGGTTATTTGTAAGACTACTATTTTATTAGATGAAAGATCAGGTGGCCTACCATGAACTCTTAACGCAATCCAGTTTAGGCTGTGGGAAAGAGATGGCGCTAGACGACTTGTATAGCTCTGTCTCTTTCCCACAGCCTAAACTGGATTGCAATAAGAGCCTCAGGTTAATGAAAACTGAGACGTCCTAAAGTGCTAAGTTGACTGACTGACAACATAATCTGCAAATTGGACGGAAAAGTTTAAAGGAGAGACGGACCAAAATGCTGATGATAGTAATAAATTGGGTTGAGATTGGGTTATTAATTTGTAGAAGCAGCTGGAACTTGATGTGTATTTTGCGCGTTCAGAGAGCTTTTAGGAATCATCATTTTGTAGCAAACTTGCGATGCATGTCTAGTAGGTGCACAAGTAGATTCCATCGACTCGCTAGATGAAGTGAACTTGACAGCTAAATTGTCTCAATTCGTAGAATGGTCAATCCTATTTTTATTTCGTCACTAATACACCATCACGGATGATTGGGTGCCTTATAATTTGCTAGCTAAAATAACACTGTAGACTGTGAGAAAACTAACATTTATTTAACTATGTCTAGTCTAGTCTATGATGATTGGGTCAAATCGCTCTAGTTTTTGTATTCAACAGTCCAATGATACCATTTATGTAAGGCCAATTAATGAAAAATAATTGATCTATTGGCCTTCTACATAACAAGTTAGGAGTAACCTGTTCGACATGAATCATCCAAAGACATATACCTATGTTTGAGGGAATTTGTAGAAGGATCATTATTATGTCATTTAGTATTTAAATCGTGATGTTTACCAAACTCTGATCAAGGACTTCATCGAAATCTAATCATTTTGGTTGTCAAGGTTTATAGCGATGAACATTTCTTTGAAAGCCATGATTCAGAGACTGGTTTTAACTGAAATTTTGCTCTTCTAAATCTTGGTTTACTTATAACTTCTCTTAAACACAGGCATAAGCAGCCATCATATCCTACACAGGCAGTATAAGTCTGTACCACCTCGGAGAATCAATGGAAATGCTATTGTTAGCAAGACCACACATATCCTAATGAATAGCCCCATGCTAATTCATCACGTACATGCAAAACAGCCAGTTCTTCTCATTCCATAGCTTTTCAATTCAGATGTACACTTCAACTGATTCTATAGAAGTTGGAGAATTAAGAATCTTAAAATATTGAACGGTTTTCTTTAGTAGCTAACATTGATTTTCTGTTTACAGTTCTGCCAGTCATGGAAGATGTAGCTTCAATGATGAAAGGCTTATTGCTATTTGATTGATTCAATCTTGACACGATTTTAGAACGATCTGCCCTTACTAATTTATTTGGGTTCGGCGAAGTGTGCCTTCCATTAAAGATTTCTATCAGCTGTCACTCTTAATTAAGTAATGTTCACGACCTTCCTTGCCGTATCATCTTTCACACAATCCATACATCTATCCTTTCTTTCTTTAGCTCCGTCTTTGATTGTAGCCATCCACAATTTCCCATTCATATTATACATTTCAGAACGACATTTCTGATTAATGCAATACCTCTAATCCCAAATGCATCATTCATGACATGACTGAATGTAATTTCGTCATGTTTGAATACGTGTATATTCTGAATCAATACACGGAAGTCACTTACTCCAAAAGTGGGCAGACTGTTAATAAATAAAATTTCATAACAGCATGTTGGAGATTGTAATCTGTGTGGCTTATTGTATGGTAATGGCGGCTATGTTTCGAATATCTGGGAAATGTAAATGAGCGTTGTTGTGCGTAGAGAGTGTCTCTGAGTTCGGACTTCGGATATCCGATCACTTTAAGTGGTTATACGTTATTTAAATTATGCCTTGTAAGTAATTGTAAGTATACTAACTGTGAAGAAAAGAAGAGTTAGAGCTAACGCACACTGTAGACTTTTATTCTCTGCGACATTTTGCTTACCGTCGAGTACTATGAAGATTCACCATAATGGGCCTACCACACGCACAAGCTTCACCACAGTTATGCCTGCGCAGGCCGATTTGTACACGGAACACCGTGCGTGCGGTTGGTAAAACTGTAAAGAAACGAGAAGCTTGCGCAGGCAGAACTGTGGTGAAGCGTGAAGCTTGTGCGTGTGGTAGGCCGATAAGAAGAGATACCTATATAGTAAGAGAAATTGTGGGTTACAATGTTCCTCTTTCGAAGACAAATATACTCTCAGTGAGAGTAAATAATGTTTTGAATATGAATTTTCATTTTCCCTTCACCGTTTTGAGAGCAGTAAGAACATTGCAAGGGAAACTTGCTTTTGAATTAATTATGGGGAAGTAGAGCGTAATAGCACAGTATATTATGAGTTTAATAATAGACGATGATTACCGTGGCTCTTTATATTATACCTAATACGATTATTTATTTAATGTGAAACTATGTAAGTAATTACACAGGTAGGTAAGTATTTAATAGTATGAAGAAGAAAATGTTATATAAAAATTCTTGTCGCGTATTTAAAACTAAATATTTTATTACATATTGCTACTATCTATATATTTATTCGGCTTGGTATTATTTATGTATCTAGTGACACGGTGATTGTGTATGTACCTATGTGAAATAAGGGGTTACCATTTCGAAAAAATATCTTGACAACACGATCTTATCTAAAAGAGTGTGGACAATTTACTTTTGTTGAAAAAGACCACATTTTTCGGACGAAACTTTCGAGAATTCGTAGTATCGTATTCTGGAGGGTAACCCTACATGCAATCGCAATTATAACAAAGTCGATAAACATGCAATTATTCCACATAAATCTGTCGATAAAAGTGTCCCAGTGCTCTTGACTTGCTCATGACTTAGCTTAGCATATCGGCTGACAAGTGACAGCTCGTGGCTCTGACGTCACCATTGTCAACAACCACTACTCTAGTTTACTATTTATAGAAATTTATTGTTTTTGTCCCACTTTGTTTTTGTTTCTAAATATTATGTGTTATGTGATGTGTGGAATGAGAAAAAGGATAGGTTTATCGAAAACCAAATGAACTCTTTTCCTTTCCGTTCAGAGGCGGCGTAAGGCGTGGGCGACGTGGGCCACCGCCTACGGCCTCGCGGTACAAGGGGCCTCGCGCCTCAAAATTTTTTAAAGCGAGAATAATTAGTTTTTAAGTTTATTTTTGAAAATGGTACACAATAAAGAATATATATATATAAAACAAACTCACTTCACTCGAGTTGACAAAAAATTCAATTATGGAATCGATTAGAATACTCGCTTTCACACATCATTACGATTAAAAAAAATATGATTGTCGATTACGAATACAAATTGAGTAGTGGTAATGAAAAATTCGTGTTTTTGGCCCTGTATTAGAGAATTAAGCTAAGATCTGGGCTTTTTTACGTTATTTATAAAATTTGGCATGATATTTATCGTAATTGTTATTGAGTATAAGCGTGTGTGTGTGATCCAAGTGAAAAAAAAAAATGTAAACAAACACAAGTGGCGCGAAACTTCGAGTTCAGATATCAAATTTTTCATTACCACTGCTAATTTATGTTGAATTACGTATGAATTCGTTACAATACTAAATGACGAGTTATTCATCCCTTCTTTAGTGATACCTTGGATATCCGGAAACCACATTTTTTATGATTTTTAGCCCAACCCAGCACTGCCATCAAAATGGCATAAATCGTATTTATACTTTTGGATTTTGTAATGGTAAATTAAGAAAATGCGTTGTAAATGTAGAAGTTTTTAAGTTGTGGCGTGAACAAATCAGATTTTTATCATTCTTAATTAATGCGCACTCATAGGATTTAACGCAGAGAATATTATATTTTTTAATTATTTAATGAGGATGTCGTATGACGACAACGTCTGCCCATTTCGGACCCACTACTGGAGCCAGCGTAGGTTTACTTGTCGCGGCCGTTTCGGACCCGGTACCGAACTATACGGTTAATCTAATTTGTATTTTTATGAATAAAAACTTGGCAGTGTTAATTGTTTTGTTTGTTTTTATTATTTTATAAAATCCGTCTTCAGGTCGCCATAGAACAGGGCCTCGCGAAATCAGTCTTGCCCACATCAAATTTAGGTCTTGCCCCGCCACTGTTTCCGTTCCATTTTGCCTCTTTTTCGGTATTTTGCACTTCAAGTGCAAAAATCCTGTAGTAAAACGTCTGGTCACAAATAAAATGTAGGTCTCTAGGACCGCTCTATATCACCTAGAATATTCTTTAAAAACGATTTTAAGACTTATTTTTACTAAAAAAAACAGTTTTAAATCGGTCGGGGTTTGGTGGCACAAATTTGTTCCGCTGAGGCTCTAGAGGTTCTAAAAAGAGGACATCTAAAACGGCCCCTTCAAGCAATATTCCTCCGAGGTCGCGAGACTGTCTCGTCATGAAACCGTGGCCCTGGAACGTAAAGGGCTATTGAAGGATCACCGTTGATTTTAACTCCCGCCCCGCCCTGAGTAGGACTTATTTGATGATATTACCACGATAAAAAAAGGCAATATTCCTAAAGATTCTCCAAGAAGAGAACGTCATTAGCTATTCTTCTTTTATTCATTCACGAAGTGAATCATTGAGAATATTGCTAAGTGACCGTTTTAGACCCGCTGAAAATGAAGCAAAAATGAACAGCACTTTTTAATGGACATCTAAAATATTGATACGCTATCAGTGGATAGTTTATATGCTATTGAAAATGTATGGCAGCATAAAATACCTAATTTTCCTTCTATAAAAGTGCGTGTAGATTTTCCATACCTAAATCATGATCTTGTACTTATGTGGATCTACTATTCCCATTAGTAGGTATATTATTTACCTAAGCTTTAATATTTTTGCTACCTACCTACTAAATGTTCGTATTGCCTGTTTCTTGGTAGAGAAAATAATATGAAAATAAAACTAATTTCTATAAAATTCTTAAATGTTTTAATGACGTACCTAGTGATTATTGTGGACTGCAGATTGACGATATTAAAGTATTAAATTGATACCTGCAATCTACGTACGGTCAGAAAAACCATGCAGGCATACATTTTCAATAAAAGGCGTTTTTTATTTTGTTTTGTTAGGTAGATAGTAGGTAGATACACAATAAAAAAATGTTACACAACAAATGAGATACTTATGCAAGCACCCATTTTTGACGAAGTATAACTCTTTTGTTGACTGTACATTTTCATTCACTTTCCAGTGGAAAGTTTCCACACTACAGATTAGGTATCAGTAGGAGATAATGATTTAATTATTGACTACCTTTTCGAACACAATGGCAAAAATATTGTGTGCAACAACCAAATCAACCAATCTTGCGAAGGGTTTTGGGTTACCCCACGGAAATCTTAATAATTAGGCAATTAAAAAATGACAATTAAAATGCCAAGAGCCTCGACCAACATCTAAGGAGGCTCGTCGTTAGGCAGCTGGATCAAGAGCCAGATTCTTTAAAGTATATATGTTCTGTGAGCCAGATTCAGAAAGCAGTTCGTTTTGGAAACAGCGCGCATTGTTAGGAGGTTCCTTTCTCTGGAGCCCTGACCGCCGCGCCGGTAGCTTGCACCGTGTTCCCGATACCAGTGGGCCACTATTATTTATAGGTACATTATTTTTAAATGTTTATTTTTATAACGGCTATTAAGATTTCTGTGGGTAACAGGACAGGTCAAACAGATTCAGATTCAGCTTCCTAAAAAATCTGTACACGATAAGACTAGAGCCGACAATCTAGTTAAGAGAAGGATAGGCTTGGTTCTAGTCTTCCGCTCCACCTTTTTTTATCCTGGTAAAATCATCAAATGAGTCCTCCCACAGGGGCGGGACGGGAGGGACTGTCAGACTTGTACTGACTAAAATCCACGGTGATCCTTCAATAGCCCTTTACGTTCCAGGGTCACGGTTACCTGGTGAGACTGTCCCGTGACCCCGGCAGGCTTTGGCCCTCTAAGGGGGGTTCCGCTCCACCTAGAGCAGGAAAAGTCATACATCGCAAGACAGTTCACCATCATAGGTACCTTAAAACCCAAATGGTGTAGGTATATCCCTGTTTTCAAAGGTTTTCCTGACGAGAACGATTCATCATCATCATCATCAGCCTATAAATGTTCCCACTGCTGGGACACAGGCCTCCTCTCTGTGAGAGGGAGTGGGCCGTAATCTACCACGCGGGCCCAGTGCGGATTGGTAGATGTCACATGTCTTCGAATTTTTGGTTCTAGGACATGCCGGTTTCCTCACGATGTTTTCCTTCACCGTTTTGAGAGCAGTGGTGTTGAAATAAATTGCACAAAGTAATGCGCCTGACGGGGTTCGAACCCACGACCTACAACTCGTAAGTCGAGGCCTATACCACTGGGCCACCACTGCTCTCGAGAACGATTGGTTGTAGATTATAATATTTCCTTTCGAGGTTTTTCCATTGAGCTACAACACAGGCTCTTCAAAAAGGCCGTGTTATAGTTTTTTGCAGGTGTTACAGTTACAGGCCGAAAAAAAACAGAACTTACCACCTCAAAACCAAAGGCAGATGATATGAGCACGATTCATATTTGGAATGTCGTTTATGTAATTCCCTGGCTTGGCTTCTTTATAGCAAGTGTGACTGCTAAACTTAATGGTACAATTCCACCGAAAAAGTTCCCGCACAGTGCAGCACATTTGCGCGAACATTTTCACTACACCAAGTCCAACAATGTGCACGCAAATGTGCGCATTTTTAGAATGTTGGCGCACATAATTGTTCGTGTTTGCTTGAGTGAGTCCCAGAGAGCAAACATTTGTGTAGCACAGTGCCGCACATCGGTGCGGTGGAATCTCATCTTAAAGTTTGTTTTTTAACCGACTTCAAAAAGGAGGAGGTTATCAATTCGACTGTATTTTTTTTTTTTTTTTATGTTTGTTACCTCATAACTTGCGACTGGGTGAACCGATTTTGATGATTCTTTTTTTATTTGAAAGCTGGTGCTTCCCGTGTGGTCCCATTGTCACCATTTTAATATCTGATGATTGGATCCTGGAGAAATCGAGGGCAACCCTCAAATTTTATAGGCCCACACATCGTTTTTCGCAAATATTATGAAGTAATTTAAGTACTTGCGTATAGTAATCATCATCTCATGTAGCTGAGCTGATGATGGAAAGTTCAACAACTCCTTAACAGTAAGTAGGCGTCGACTGATTTAGTAAATTATTTTTTTTATTAAGTATTTCAAAGCACTACAATTTAATAAAGGTCTGGAGTATATCTGATGATGGAGCCGAGAGACAGTCGAGGGAACTCCTCAACCATTCACAGCAGCTACCTTGTGTTTGAGCTTGATTAATTTGTATTGATAAGAACTTTACACCTAGATGAGTTGTAACTGTTATTAGGGGTCTGATGACGAAGACGAAGGACAGTTCAGGGAATTCCTCAACGGTTTATAGTAGCTACCTTGTGTTTGGACTTAATTCATTTATAATGATGAGAACTTTACAACTAGATGGGTTGTAACTGTCATTAGGGTTCTGATGATGAAGACGAAGAACAGTTCAGTGAACTCCTCAACGGTTTACAGCAGCTATCTTGTATTTGGACTTAATTCATTAATACTAATGACCCACCCATATGGGTTATTGTTCGATGCAGTATACCTGCCATTTGGTCCCAAAAAAAATCATTTATTTTGGTGTTCTTGCTTATTGTGTACATGGGCGATGTTATAACCAGTGCTAAGGATAATAAAATTCTAGTGCATAAGTAAGAAAATTATGTTTTTGACAAGAATTTCGGTTGAATATTTAAACTAAAAAGGGTAAAATAAAAAAAGTTTTTTAAAAAAAATGTAACCGACTTCTAAAAAAAACAACCACTAAAAAGGGTAAAATAACCTATCAAAAAACTTTTTTTCGGAAGTCGGTGGCAAAAAAATCAATGAAATAAAAAAGCAAAGCCACCGACTTCCGAAAAAAAGTTTTTTGGTAGGTTATTTTACCCTTTTTAGTGGTTGTTTTTTTTAGAAGTCGGTTACATTTTTTTTAAAAAACTTTTTTTATTCAAATAGGCAAATAGGTACATAAAAAACTTGTTGATCCATTAAAAATGACTGTGTTTACTTATTGCGTAGCACGGTAATAATTTATTATTAATAATTGAATTTATTTCGTCAGGGGATTTTTTGTTTAATTGTGGTTAAATATTTACCTGTTTGTAGTAAAATAGGTAAAAAGTAGAAGGTATCCAGACCAAGCTACTGGAATTCCTAATCTAAATTATAATAATTTCATCACATAATTGTGATGTCAGTGATGTGGTAAAAACCTACTTCGGAAATCAGATTTTATAGAATTTTATAATTTGTGTACTTTAGCATTGTGAATGCGAGGACGAATGTGGGGAAGTTTTGTTTTTGACTTATAATAATTTTACTGTCTGACAATTTGAGTACTTTAAGCGGCCTACCCAAATGTCCTTTCTTTGGTATTGTTCGTCGTGTCGTTGAGCTCCTTGTGTTCTGAGTCGAGCTACACGATAACCGACAAATGCTTGCACTGACTGGACAGGTCCACTCAAATCTGTGTGGTTCTTTCCTCAAAAGACCATCTCAGACACCCGCATGGTCCTCGTATGACCTGAGCAAAACAATGTCTGGACTTTAAAAGAGACTGTGACCTCTGAGTTTGTTTCGGCTGTTTCTTCTCAGAGTAGTCAGGTACGAAACACCGGCCTCATCTAGCTTTAAAAATATTGGTTATGACGTGTAAAAGTGTTTTTTTATGACCAACTTACAAAATAAATATCATTTATCATTTATCATTTATAGATAAAAAGTGGTCTGCCATTCTAAGATGATAGGTTTTGGTAAAAGAATGCAACATAATTATGTTTGAGTTTGAGACAGAAATTCGTTTGTAAATTCCCATGTCGTCACACTAAATATACCTAGTTAACGGGGTTATTCCCAAAATAGTTAAGTTCCTACTTAGTTATAAGGATTTTATAATGAAATTAATGTTAGTAAAGCGCCTAAAGCTCGTAAGTACCACTTGAAATATCCTCGTCAATCGAAAAATTCGGACGGGGGATTTGACTTTGACTTTGATATATCTGTCAAGCGTACATAGCATACTAAATGAACCCTAACCTATCCATGTCGATAAAAAATTTTGTTGTTTAAAATGCTATTAGAACCTTTTTCTACCCCCACAGCGTAGTGCTGTGGCCCACACCAAACGACAGGTGGACAACAGCACGTGCAAGACACGCGCTATGGTCCCGTAGCTCAGTAGGGTCGCACGCGCATCCTTACCGAACCCACAACCCCGTAACGACCTTCAACAACACAGCTTTACAGTTTTCGGAGTAAAAATGTAGACGTAAATAAAACATTAATTTAAATGATCGAGACTTAGTGGTGTTCGCATAGTTGGAAATAGAATAAATAGTTTGTTTAACTGAGTGGGTGCAGGCATGTGTAATGTTAGGTAGGCCGGTTTTTAGAATTTCAGTAAGTTTTTGGTTGAATTTTTAAAGTTCCTAGGGTAGAAATTATTCTACCTTGCCGAAGGTTACCCCTTCGAAATTCAAAACTGGTTACGTGAGACACGTTTGGTCGTATATGTATCTGGGCATGGGTCTGGGCTAGTTATACGAGTAACTGTTGATAGGGAAGAATGGAAGAAAAAAATGTTACACTAACTCGCAAGTAACTTAAATTCGCCCATTTCTTTTTTCCGTACGGATAGTAGAAAAATAAAATAATAAAATCCAGCACAAAACTACAGAAACCGAGGACACAATATAGAATCTGAACAGAAAGTACTAGGAGAACAGGATCATGGAGGTGTTGCTGCGTGAAAAAAGGAAATTTACAATATCGAATTCTAGCTGTGGCGAATTAACTTTCAATGGCAAATGTACAACAACCCAATGGAACAACGAATGACAGGAAGATGATGATGGGCCTTCGAATTTGTTACAAAAACACGCTCTGAATATTTTTATAAATAAAATATTTTGGTCACAACAGTACCCGCCTTTGATGGGATTTGATTGACTTGTTTTCAAACATGTTGGTCTATGTGTGCCAACATTGTGTAAACAATAAGGTATAAAAAAAACTTCATAGCCAGCCAGTGTCGTTGATTTTGCTGGGCTTTATCAAAACCACGGCTTGAATCCCAACCCACTTTAGAATTACTCACTACAATCTTCAAGTGGTTGAATGCAATGATTAATACAACAAATAAGAAAATACTTCGAAATTGGAATGCGTGGTAGCCCTACCTATTTCTACATAAAAAACGTCATAATTTCTAACGATAACCAATAAACTATTACCTACCATTTTCTTCCGGCAAAGGTTTTAATTCTTTTTTCAAATGTTCGATTTAAAATTTTGGAACTTGGAACACTCGTTTTGGGGCTCCACAAGCCTGTCGAATTATGTACGTGGTCTGTGCCTGTGGCCTACTTGATAAGTTTAAGTAATCTATGGTGTTACTCATTTACGCTCTGTCGTGGCTCTGTTTTTTTTATCTGCATAATAAATAACTTAGTCCTTTTTTTAAGAGTCACATAACTACTTACCTAAGTGTGTTAAAATTATACATATATTAATGTTTTATCCATCTAATCAGCTATCTTAGTGCTTTTTATTTGGTTTTGGTTTTCTCGGATTATCTCCGCGAATTCCTAATTTCTTCTATAGCGTGGGAAATATGATACGGGTTGCAAGTTGTTACTACACCTTTTCTAAAAAATTATTGTGACATGTTCTAAAAATTAATTGTGACATAGCATAAACAAAAGTTTAGCAGCTTTCGCAAAAATACTATAATATTATTCACTTCATTCAAATATATTTATTGCAGGCCATTTTTTAACGAACTTCGATATTTTAAACTACCCACACTTATTGCGATAATTTACGTGTTTTGTTTACATTCTGTAAACTAAACTACGATGATTAGAAATAATGATTATATTTTGAATGGTCTACTGAATGAAAAATCTGTGAAATAAATAGGTAGGAAAGTAGGTAGGTAGTTCTGTATTGTTTTGTAACACTAACAATGACAAATAAATTGCAACTTTTACTAAACAGAAATAATAGGCTCTGTATAGAAGCAAATAACCCTAATAAAATATAATTACCGCACTTAAATAAACCGACTCTTCAACTGTTTATTTTACGTGTATGAAACTTGAATAAATAATAATACAAAATAAAGAAAAACTTATATAAGAACCCATTAAATCAGCTAGTTTCTCAAAAAGTTACCCAAAAACACATGTTCTCATAGTGTAGGTAATTAACATAAAAACTCACCAATTTTATATTTAAATAAAACTTGAAGTCCAACAAAGTCCACTAACATAACACGATAAAGTTTACACAGTATTTTCGAACACACAAAGCACAGACAGCTGTCACTACTTGCCGCGACGGACGCGCGCGCGCTTCTGCCAATCTGCCGTTCCCGGACTCGCGCGCTTTGAACGAATGGAGAAAGGTGAACTTATTCATTGCATGGCTGCACTAAACTTCGAAAGGGGTCTCTTTTATATGCAAATTATTCTCTAAAACTACCTCTAAATTCAACCAGAGATTGTATATTATTAAAATAAATATTATTTCAAGTAGCGGTTTCTTTTTTTTTAGTTATATTATATTCAAATTCACAAGCCGTAATAATTACTAATCAACAAATTAAAACGGCCATAAAATGCAAAGTTAACGAGAACATCTTTATGCGCTGGTCACTGTAGATGTACATACTTAAAAATAAAATGATCGCGCAAGATGAAATTAATTGCCCTAGGTTTATGGAGTAATGAAAATTAAAAAGTAATTAGGGGTAAGCGGGGTAAGGAAAAGTAGGCAAAGTAGTGAAAAACAACTTTTATTACCGTATTTCTACTTTTTCTGTTAGTCATTAATTAGACATCAAATAGATTTGAGTTACATAGCTTGAATAAAATGAACTAGAAAAATGGCGCCAAAACTCGCAGGTACCACCGACCGCCATTACGACGACAGCTGCTGCGTCTACGACCCATTGTCACTATTGTGATGCTTCATTCGCATTTATTACAACAGATTTTAACCCGTATATGATTGCAATAAGGACTACTATCGCTATTATCGACACTATTTAATGTTAACATGGCCATAATAATGTGCTATTATTAATCGGAAGTGTAGATTTTTATTGGGGTTTCATTGAAATGAGATTTCTATAAGATCGCAGTAAGCACCTCGACACCTATTTTGGTGGGTTATTCAAGTTTAATAATGCATAAACATCAATTAAAAGCCATGATTAAGGACTCATTAGTGCTTAAATAATGTCTTTATTACTTTGGTGTTCCCACACTGCAGTTGCGTTTTGGCAAAAGTAATTATTTTGATCATAAAGAGGTAATAAAGTTATGGTTAATACGTATGCTTTGTCTTATTAGGTATGTGAGCATTGTTTTTGTCTAGTTTATAATAGCAGTCACGATGACGCCCACAGTAATTTATTTAATTACATTTTCTGTTTTTGCCGAGGAGGTATAGGTATAGGTCTGAGTAGCATTTTCGTAGTACCACCTATAATGTTTGGGTACGCTTCTACTTTAAACTGATGCTTGTTTTTTACTAAACCGACTGCACCACAGCTGCTGCTTACCTTTAAACTCAGAGTAAGGTTGGTTGTCAAACTTGTTTTTTTTCTGCTGATTAGTAGGTAGGTAGGGTGTGCGTTAAATATTTTCTAAAGTCTTATAAAAGATTTGGTACCTACCTACCATTTCCTTAATATATCTAAAAGCCAACAATAAACATAATAAGGGTCTGACAAAACTATTGTCATTGGACAAAACGGACTATAGGCGCCTATGATACTTTTATAGCAATACGTGGTAGCACTACTGCACCAACATGAGAAGACAAGTGTTATGTAATTGACCCATAATTTTGATTTAATTGTCTGTCTCAAAGGAAATTTCAGTAAATCTACTTATTTTATTCACTCAACCTATTCCATACCAGGTAGCAAGGCATGGAATAGGTTTCTGGTTTAGTGAATAAATAAAACCCAGACACAAAACACTCGGTTGCGGAACTGCCAAAACGGATAACCATAACGTGGGAATGTTAAAGGCAATATTGAGGCAATTGAAGAAAAACGGTGGATTTTAGTTAATAGGTACGAGTCTGACAGTCACCTTCGCTCCACCCAGGGCGGGTGTACCCGTGTGATTTTACCACCTAAAAAAAGAAGACCCAAAAGCACCCAGGTATTCACTGAACTATAAAGTTCAAGTCCTCGCTACGCTACGCTTACCCCACTAAATTATAATAATCGCTGGTTTTTCATTGTAACTGACGATTATTATTCATTTGGCTGTTATTTGAGCCATTTAGGCCAATGACTTTGTGAATTTAAAATTCTTAATGCTTTTCACGTAATAACGGAACGTAATTATAAAAAAAGCTGAGCGACATGTAAGAAATGTCAATGTTAAATATGAAATATTGGAAAAAAAAGCGCGGGAACCCCGAATTGGATAGGCGCCTTTTTTTTAAATATTTTATTTAACTTGGACCAATTACTTAATTTACTACTTTTTCTCAACTTTTTCGTCATGGGAAAACGGAAAAAGAAAAAGACGAAGGAAGATACGGGAGGAGATAGTACATGGGCTGATGAAAATGATACTTCTGAGGAGTCAAGTGAAAATGAAGATTTTAATGATGAAAGGAAGTATAAACCATATTATATTTCAGATTATAACAGAAGATATCCGGAAGACTCTATTCTAACTGATTATATAGTATTCGTAGAATCCAGTGATGAGAAAAGATCTATAGGTACGCGGGACATGATGTCTCTGTCGACTCAATTCAAAAGATTTAATAAGGGCATAAAGTTTCTACAGACTATTAATAAATATAAAATAGGTGTGCATTTCGAGAAACCCACTTTAGCGAATGCTTTTTTAAACAATAAAACTTTTTTGAATGATTATTATCTTAAAGCGTCGATCCCAGCAGCAGGTACAGAGGTGACAGGGGTCATTACTAATGTCCCCACGAACATTTCTAATTTCAAGATTTACAAGCTAGTATCTACCTATAGAAAAATAATATGTGTTAAACGCATAATGAAAAAAATACGATCTGACACAGGAAGCAGCATCTTGCAGCCGACAGGGACAGTAGCAATCACGTTCGCGTCGAATGCGCTGCCCGACTACATAGACCTGAATGGATGGCGATTTGCTGTCAAACAATATATTCCACCTGTGAAACAATGTTACAACTGTCTCAGGTATGGCCACCTTGCTAAATATTGTAAAAATTCTGTGAAATGCTCCATATGCAGTGGAAATCACACATACAAAGACTGCAGTACTCCAGTTGAAAAGGCTGTATGCACACATTGTAAAGGAAATCATATAAGCATCTCTGGTCAATGTCCAATTAAAAAACAGAAAATAAAAGAAAATCAAACAGCACTTAACAAAGGTATTTTTGCTGATCTATTTAACAAAGACAATTTTCCTGAACTTAAGAAAAAGAACTCAACAGATGTTTTATTGTCACTATTGAATAGTGATGATATCTTAAATATTATTTTAAATTCTATCACTAAAATAATTACTCTTAATAAAGCTCAAGAAAAAACAATATCTTCCCAGCTAATAAAAGATGTTCTCATAGATACAGTTAAAGCAAAATAATTTATTTTTATTTTTTATGGACCAGTTAAATGTACTTCAATGGAATGCACAGAGTTTAATTAGTAATCGTTTTTTATTTACACAGTTTCTGTATGAGAATAATATACACATTGCTCTTGTCTGTGAAACTTGGCTCAAGTCACAACACAACTTTAGGATAATAGGATATAATATTATAAGACTTGACTCAGGTAATGATCACAATGGTGTAGCTATACTTCTACATAATAAGATTCATTTTCGTATTATTGATACCTTTTCTGATGATTCTATTCAAAATATTGCAGTTCAAATTACTTATGGTAATAAACAGTTAACATTAGCCAGTGTTTACAGTCCTCCTAACCCACCAATTAATTTTACTAAATCTAAATTAGATAAATTAATCCAAAGTCTTCCAGAGCCTGTATTAATTGCAGGTGACTTCAATGCACATAACACCATGTGGGGGTGCTCTGCATCAGATTTACGAGGCTCTAATATTCTTGCAAGTATTGATGATAATAATCTTGTTATCTTGAATGATGGTCAGATGACTACTGTAGGTTCTCACAGATGGAAGCAAAGTGCACTTGATCTCACTTTAGTATCTCCTTCATTAGCTTCAGCATGCAATTGGCAAGTGTATGACGATGACTCTCTTGGGAGTTATCACTTTCCTGTAATCACAAATATCACAGTTTTTAATGACAGCTTCCAAGAAACAACATCCACAAATAAAATTAATTTAAAACTAGTTGACTGGTCTAAATATAATATTACAATAGCTTTTCTTATGGATACTTATAATTTCAATTACTCTAATCCCTTGCAATGCTATACTGATTTAGTAAAATTAATTAAACAAGCTATGCATATGTCTCTCCCTTATAATCAGGTTTTCAACAATCAATCTTCACAGACAATTACCAGATTTAATAGAAGACCACCTTTGCCTTGGTGGAATAGTAAATGTAGTGAAGCTGTTTTAAATTGTAAGAATGCTTATTTGACCTTTAAAGCTGATCCTTCAGAATCAAATTATATAAAATTTAAAAGGTTACAGGCTGTTAAAAAAATCATTTTAAAAACTGAAAGACAGCTTAGCTGGAAACATTTATGTGAATCTTTTAATCGCTCTACACCAATATCTAGAATTTGGTATTATATGAAAAAATTTAATAAAACATTTATACACAATAATACATCTGTCATTGACTCGAGTTGGGCTAATGAATTTTTATCAAAATACACTCCAGACACAGTTGAATCGCTGCTGAGTTCCCATTCATGTAGTGATACAACTGTCTTTGATTATCTTTGTAGGCCTTTTACTTTAAATGAATTTAATTCTGCTATTAATTCTAGAAATGATACAACATGTGGCTTAGATTCTATTCCATATAAAGCTCTTAAACATATGAATTCTACATGTAGAGAAATTACATTGAACATTTTTAACAGCCTATGGTCCTCATCCCTTATTCCAGATGATTGGAAAGTTGATTGTTTAGTGCCTATTTTGAAACCTGGCAAAAAGTCACACAAAGCAGATTCTTACAGACCAATTGCTCTTACTTCTTGTATGAGTAAAATATTTGAGCAACTTATAAAGAGTAGGCTAGAATTTTATATAGAAAGCAATTGTCTTTTACCATCAAATCAATTTGGTTTTAGGCGCGGAAAGTCTTCAAGGGAAAGTATTACTCACCTTCAATTGGATATTTTCAATTCTATTAAGAAAAATAATGTTTTAATTGGTGTATTTTTTGATATTGTAGGTGCATTCAATAATGTTAATCATCACATTTTGTCTGTAGAACTGAGGTCTCTCGGTATTCCTGAAAAAATAGTTCAATGGGTGTTCAATTTCTTACATGGCAGAAAAGTATTTGTTAAAGTTAATAATAACACCACAATTTTAGGTCCAAGACTTAGTTTTA
Organism: Agrotis exclamationis; assembly: GCA_950005045.1. Lineage (NCBI taxonomy): Eukaryota > Metazoa > Arthropoda > Insecta > Lepidoptera > Noctuidae > Agrotis > Agrotis exclamationis. The sequence goes on from OX465430.1 coordinate 21,183,997, forward strand.
AGGGTGTATGTCAAGGAGGGATATTAAGTCCTCTTATTTTTATTTTATACATTCATAAATTAAATATTATTTTAGGATCTAAAGTATCCAATTTACAATATGCAGATGATTTAGTAATTTATGCTTCCGGGTCTAACATAAGAGATTTAGTGTCAACTTTAAATGAATCATTGGGAAAACTCCATTCATATTTTTCATATTTAAATTTAGATATCAGCACAGAGAAGAGCAAAGTTGTTGTTTTTAACAAAATCCGTCCATTTAATGTAAGATTACTCTATGATAACTCTATTTTACGTATTGAAAGTTGTGTGAAGTTTTTAGGCATAATTTTTACAAATAATCTATCTTGGACTAAGTATGTCAATTCCATTGCAGACAGAGCTTCTAGGGCATTTAATGCTTTAAAGGCTCTGGCTGGTACAAGTTGGGGAGCTGATCCAAAAATTCTTTTGATGCTATATAAATCAATAGTAAGGAGTCACTTTGAATATGGCTTCCTTTGTTTTGCTTCAAATAAAAGATTAGTGGACAAGTTAGATGTTATTCAGAACAAAAATTTGAGGCTCATTACTGGGGCTATGAGAACAACTCCTATTGTTTCTTTACAGGCTGAATGCCTTATACCTCCTCTTATATTAAGATTTAAATACCTCAAATTCAGATTTCTATTTAATATTATTTCTTTATCAAATCATCCCCTCTTTCGGAAAATGTTGTCATATTATAATAGCCTTTTACCTATTAGTGAATCTGCTCCATATATACTTCATAATTTTTCTGAAATTATACAATACGATCAGCAATATACTATCCACAAATCAATTAATACTTTGCCTTGTTATAATGGTGCTTATGACAGTAAATTTGGTAACATGTGCATCAATATTGACGAAACTATGAGTAGTAAAGAGGAAGTATATGAGCTACTATCCAGATATTCTGAATTTCGCCACATATACACTGATGGTTCAAAAAAAGGAGACAAAGTATCTTGCGCATTCTACGTACCACATCTTAAATTTGGTCGTGGTTTTCCACTTCCTACACCAGCTAGCATATACACTGCAGAATGCTATGCAATTGTGGCTGCACTTCATTTTATTGTGGAAAATCCAGCTGTATCATTGAAGTGGTTGTTGATCTCGGACAGCATGAGTGTTCTGAAGGCATTACAGTTTAGAACTTTAGACGCTAAAACTTCTTTCATTATTTATGAAATCAAGAATTTATGGTGGAAATTACATGAAGAGAATATTGAAATTAAATTCTTGTGGACTCCTTCACATATCGGTGTCACAGGAAACGAAAATGTCGATTTCTTAGCCAAAACTATCGTTGATACTGACATTGACAGTTTTTTTTTTTTTATAAATGTTTTTGGCATGGCTTCGAGGCCTTTATGCCAAATCTTTATTATTATGTTTCGCTCATATTTTATGTTTGCTAAGTCTTCTTTTGGCGTATCTTCATATCTTCTTATTTATATTTTTCCAATAGTGTTTTTGATATATTTGTATAGCGGCATATAGCAATCTTTTTTTTGTAGCAACACGTTAAGGCGGCGGGATTCGACATTTGTTGACATTTCTTCTGTTATTTCAAAGAGCTCGCTTGCAAGAATAAAGCGCTTTATTCACGGTCCATCTTGCTGTACGTCCCGCCAAGGTCGTGCACGATGCACGACGCAAAAACACCGTGAATAGGCTTGACGTACGTCAATAATTATTATTAATTGTTTGCTGGACGTGCACGACCGATTTTTCATCCAGCGAGCGCCCCCACCACCGCGAACGTCGTGCAGATGGACAGTGAATAACGCGGACGTACGTCAGAGCGTCCTGCGTCGTGCATGCTTGATTGTGAATAGGCTTGCTGTACAGCAGATTAAAGGTGAATGCTCCAACCAGCCCGCGAAATTCAAATTTTCTTACGTCTTTTGCAATTTGTAAGCCAGTGCTAGGTTGTATGTTGATTAAAATATTATTCGCGGCTGTAAGACGTATGTAGTTACAGAATTATAATCTCAAAATCACCAATACAACCCTCCAAGTTCATAAAGGCCTATTATTTGTTGGCATTTTAAATTAATTAAAACACGTCCTCTCATTAATTCGTCCGATTTTATTCTGCCAGCACCGCGGCCTTGAGCTGACGTACAGCCGTGATGGATCGTGCGCACGATAGTCTGTATGCTACATCCAGCACCGCGGCCTTGAGCTGACGTACAGCCGTGATGGACCGTGTATAAAGCGCTTTAGTCGTTGGAGGTTGTATTCTTCACAGCTAAAAATAATGTGTTCTAGGGTTCCAGGAAACTTGTGGCAGGCAGTGCATGTCTGATCGTCAATTATGTTGAATCTACTCAAATGTGCGGGTGTGGTGTTATGCCCAAACCGGAGTCTATTGATTGTTGTTATGAAGTCTCGACTTGCTGTCTTCAACTGATAATACCAGGGTTTACTGGGTAAATCCGTTTGAATACTTCCATACCACTTTCCTTTATCTTCTTGATCTTTTTTCCAAAAAATTCTCCATATTTCATTTATATCTTCATTAATTTCAGGATAACAATCAGTGATAGGGATTTTAACGACAGTACTTACATCTAAAGAATTTATACCCTCATATGCAGCTTTATCAGCAATTTCATTCCCACTTATGCCTTTATGAGAAGGTATCCACATAAAAAATACTTCTTTTCCTCTATACCTAAGATTATTTAATAAAACTTTAATTTTAAATAGTAGATAATTGGATTTAAATTTAAAGTTGAATCCTTTTAAACTATTAATTAAACTAAGAGAATCTGTAAGGATTAAAAAATATGTACATTTGTATAGAGTATCAATATACCTAAGGGCTTCTAAAACTGCATATGCCTCTGCAGTAAATATACTACAACTAGTGTCTAAAACAAAACTTTGTACAAATTTAATTTGAGAATCATAAATGGCACTTCGCACATGAGAGTCTCCTTTACTACCATCAGTATATATTTTATAATATTCCCTATTGTGGTCCAAAAACTGTAGAAGATCTTGATTGGAGCAAACAGAGGCGTTAATCAATTTTGGTACATTAAATAAAATATGAAATTGTGTTGAATAGTATATGGCCATAAAGAATCAGAAAATGTTTTATTATATTTACTTTTTATTTGTAGGAGGATTTGGGACAGTTCTGGATATTGGTGGTGAAGAAGATTCTCACCAGTTATCTCAGGAACACTGTATTGAAAATGGTAAGGCAAAATTTTGTTCATTACTGTTTGATTTTTACAGCATATTAATTTTAAACAAAAACGTTGGGCTAAAAGCAATCTGCGAAGTGATAGTGGCATTATTTTTGTTTCTATTTCCATGGCTCTAATGGGTGTAGAACACATAGCACCTGATATTATCCTAAGACCCTTATTTTGTATAATATCTAATCTATTTACAAACTTACTGTTGATATTAATATATACAAGGCAACTGTAATCAAAGTGACTACGTACAATTGATTTATACAAAATTGTAAGAGTCTTAGGGTCTGCACCCCAAGAAACTCCAGCTAAGCAACGAAGAATATTAAGACTTTTTAAAGAATTTTCAGAAATGTTCTTTAAATGATACTCAAAAGAGAGTTTCTTATCTAAGACTATACCTAAAAATTTATGTTTGTCTGTTTGTGGAATAGGTTCATTGTTAAAATTTATAATTGTGTTAGGTGATTCCTGGCCAAAAATCACAACTCTACTTTTACTTGTATTGATTTTGAGGTCCAATGTATTGTAATATATTTGTAATTTCTTTAGAGAATCATTTAAAGTACATGCAGCTTGGTCAATATTTCTATTTGTACAATATAAAACAAGATCATCAGCAAATTGAAGAATATTTACATTAGGATTATTTACATATTTACAAATTTCACTACAGTAAAGGCTATACAATAGAGGGGACAATACTGCGCCTTGCATTGTGCCTTTTGATGCAGATCTAGGTCCATAGATAATATTATTATGTCTAACATATAAAGTTCTGTTGTTTAAAAAGTTAAATATCCATTTACATAAGAGTCCGGGAATGCCAAGTTGTGATAGAATTTTAACTAAAATGGCTGGTTGCACGCTATCAAATGCCCCTTGTACATCTAGAAAAGTGCATATCACATTATTTTTATTATTTTTTGCATATTTCAGATCGGAGACAAGTGATACAAAGCTGTCTGCACAACTTCGCCCTCGTCTGAAGCCATATTGTACATTTGGTATTATGCCATTGTGCTCAACAAACCAATCAAGTCGAGTTTTTATCATATTTTCTAGTAATTTACCTAGACAGGATGACAGTGAAATAGGTCGGTAGGAATTTGCGTTATCTGGAGGCTTATCTGCCTTTAAAACTGGTATCACACATTGTGTTTTCCATGACTCTGGAATAATCTGATTAATCCATAGATTGTTAAGAATGTCTAAAAAAAGTTTTTGAATTGAGAGATGAAGCTTTTTTATTAAAATGTAAGGAAAACCATCTAGACCAGGTGTTGTATTTTTTCGTGAATTCAAAGAAGCAGAAAATTCCTGGAATGAAAACTTTTCTAAGATAAATTTCGTATTTTCATTATCGTTATTAATATTTAAATAAGTTTCTAAGTTGGGGACTTCTAAGCCTTTATCTGACAATTTATCTAAAAAGGCATCAATGAATGTATCCGAATAAGACCTATTATTAACCTTTCTACTATGTTTAAACATTTTAATTTGATTCCAAATTTTGCTAATGGGAGTTGTCCTATTGAAACTATTACACAAACTATTCCATCCATTTTTCTTTTCCTCAGCAATTGTCCTCTTTTTCATAGCATCTAACCTCTTGTAATTAACAAAATTTTCAATACTGGGATTTTTCCTATAGTATTTTAGTGCTTCATAAGAATTGATAACACTCTGTTTGCATTTATCGTTCCACCATGGTACTGGAAGTTTACTTTTGTAATTAGATGTTCGAACAAACTTAGGAATACATGCATCTTTTAAAGATTTAAGTTTATCACAGAAAATATTATATGTTTGTAAAGGGTCTTCATGATCCACATTTACATTACTAAAATAGTCTTTGGATAGCTCACTATACTGTTCCCAGTCAGTTTTATTATACAAATACTTTTCTGTAGGAGGGTTTATTTTGTATTTATCAACACATAGTGATATAGAAGTAATTGTTGGAAAATGATAACTACCCATGTTATCGTCATAAACTGACCAATCGCAAAGTGGTGCAATACAGGGACTGACAAAAGTAACATCTATAGCAGATGGATTACGATTTGGATATTGAAGAGTTGTATAACTACCATCATTAAGTATGCATAAATTAGAGTCATCAATTATGTCATAAAGTTGCTGTCCACGTCCTTTTGTGGCAACACATCCAAACGCTATATGATGTGCATTAAAATCACCACTGATGAAAACAGGAGGAGGCAATGCATTGATTAAGTTTCGTAATCTGTTCATTCTAATATGTCCACTTGTAGGTGGGGAATACACACATAAAACAGAAAGAAGACCATGACTTGTGGTTAACAATATAGCTATACTTTGTAAATCTTCATAAAACTGAATATCCAACTGTTTATATTTTAAAAAAGGGCGGATTAATATTGCTACGCCTCCATGGTTATTGCTTGCATTACGATAATGTAAATTGTATCCAGGAATATTAAATGTTCTATTATCTTTAAACCATGTCTCATTTAAGAGACAAATGTCAATATTTTCATGTTTTAAGAAATTTATTAGTAAGGGTTTTTTATTATATGCACTTTGTATATTAAACTGTGCTAGGCGTAATTGCGACTGTGATGAGGTGTAATTTATATCCATAAGTTTAAGTAAGGTTTTTAAGTAGCATGTCGCCAACTGTTTTGCTATTAATTGGAGTCTCATCACCCTTATTACTAATTTCAAGAATAGTACGAATAATTGCTGAGTTTAAATCTGAATTATTTAATAATTGGTCTCTTAAATTAACTTGAGGAGCCTGTGCAGTAGGAACTACAGGAACCTTATTATTATTAGGAGTAATTTTATCATTTAAGTTTTGTATAGTTTTATTTACATTTTGTACATTTTCATTATTAATTAATGTAGCTTTAGTGGAATTTTTATTTACAACACGTTGTTTTTTATTTACACTTTCGGATATTGTTGGAAAGCTTTGTTCATATTTTTTGGTATCAACGACACTAGAATAGGTAATTTTATTTCTTTTTTCTAACATTTTTTGAATTTTGATAGGACAAGATCTTGAAATAGCCAAATGTGGCCCCCTGCAGTTGGCGCAGCAAAGCTCAGTACTCTTATCGCATTCCGTATAAAGATGTTCTCCGGCGCAGCAACTACAACGTTGCTTACCATTACATACTTTTGCTGAATGATTAAACTTAAAACACCGGTAACATTGCTGCAGAGGCGGAATATAATCAAAAACCCTATATGAGAAAAGATCGTATTGTACATTTTCAGGTAGATTATTGGAGAGAAAAGTCAAGCTAACAGTCTGTAGAGGAACTCGTTGTGTTCCCACTTTCTTCGAGAAACGACGAACAGCGATGATTTCAGAGTGAGATGAAAGTTTTGAGTACAGTTCCTTTGTTGAGATGTTAGTCGGAACAAATCTTATCACTCCTGTTTTTTCAATGTGAGCCGCTGGTATAAATGCCTTTAAATTATATTTGGCCAAAAACGCAGAGTTCGCCATGAAGTTGTTGGCAGTATTGGCCAGTTTAAATACTACAACAATCTTGGTTGCATTGACTCTTTGCAGGGTCACCACACCCTTTATTTCTGTTGTAAATATATGATTGAGATAGATTGGACTTTTATTTCCAAATCTTTCATTTTTATCCAGGGATTCTACATATACTTTAAATTCAGTATTTACTGCATGCTCTGGGTATTGCCTTATATAATTTGGTTTGAAAAAAGGAGCAAAATTACTTTCCTGTCTCTGCCGCTGTTGTTGCTGCTCAGGATCCAGTAGCAGCCGCTTAGCCGCTCTCTGTCCATCTGGACCCTCATCTTCATCACCATCCATCCAAATAGTGTATTTATTATTAACTTTTCGCAAAAAGTATCAATAAATTCTAATTAATTTAATTAAAATTTCGGAGAGTTTTTTTTAAAGAAACCGCCTTTTTTGAGATTCCCGCCCAAAAAAAACCATTGACAGTTTATGTTTATCTGAAGTTGCCATACCTTACACAAATTTTTATTCAATACTAAGAAAGAAATTAAAAGAAGAATGGAAGTCTTATTGGGCAAGTATTTTGGAAGGTGGAAAAGGCATATGGTATGCATCAATAAATCCAGAAATCTTATCAACTCCCTGGTTTTCTCGTAACAAGGACTTCATCAACAGAAAATTTTATTCCACAATATGCCGACTCAGATTTGGACATTATCGTTTAAATGCACATCTCGCACGAATGAAAATTATCTCATCACCATCTTGCAATCATTGTAACTCTGAGTGTGACCAAACCGCAGAACACATAATTTTCAATTGCCCTGCTTTTACAATAGAAAGATTAATGTTGATTGAAGATTTAATTAATATTTATGGAGAATCTGAGAGTGTCCCGCGTGCCCTCAATGATATTTTACGGAATACTAACACCTACATGCCCTTATATAAATATATATTAAGAAGTGCTATAGAAATTTGATTATTTTATATGACTACGGATACGACAAACAAATACCTATAATGGAAAAATATTGGATATGACTGATATGAGACATGGCTTCTAAGCCTTTAGACTTTGAATAAATTAGACATGGCTTTGTCCTTATTTGGAAAAAACAAAACAGACATGGCGTTGGCCTTTTGAAATTGGACAAATCAGCAGGGCGATTGTCTAACTGGTGGGAAACTGTGGCGTAAGTGGATAGTTACTGGACACCTCTATATTTTATCGACTGTTATGCGACTAAGTTGAGAAGTGCCTCTAGAGCGTTAGAATATTTGCATAAAGGCAACATTTAAATTTAATAGGTTTATTGAAATTTACCCTTTGACATGCCTTTGACAGCTATTTGATGCGTTCATTTCGCTGCATTCCGATTGTTCAACATCAAATTTATAATCAAACGGGTGGAAAGTGGCATCGTCTAAGACACTGCTCATGAGCAGTGTTTTAAGCTAGCCACCGGTCGAGCGGTCTGTGCCGTAGATATAAAAGATGGACTGAGCAATAGCTGAATAAAATTGGCCATACAGTAGTCATACCTATAAGTCTATGCACAATATGCAAATATTTTTTTCATCGCGGGCATTGTTTTGCGAAACATTTTGGAGAATGGCGCGTATAGTATTGCTGGGATTTGCTGAAGAAGAGAGGAAACGACTTCGTCTACGACTGGAGAGAAGACGCCTACGTGACCTAAGTGACCCGTTGCAGTTGCCAGAGAAGGAATTTATGGCAAATTTTCGATTGAACAAAGCTGCGTTTCAACAGGTTTGAGAAGAACTTCGCCCGTATTTACCACAACCAACGACCATTCACAACCTTTACGAAAAACAGCTGTTCGCAATGAACTAAAAGTAAATATTTATTTCTATAGCACGTTTATTTAGTTTTGTTCCCAACTTGTATGATCATGTAAGTCATCCTATTTTTATTGTTTGTTGCAGATTTTGGCTTCATTTTTTATGCAAATGGATCTTACCAACGTAATATCAGTACCCTCCTACTTGTTTAATATGTCCCAGCCAAGCCAACATTTAGTAAGTGTTTACAACAGGTTACTGATGCACTCAATGTCCGGGAAGTACTGTTGACCACATAAAATTTCCCATGTCTCAGGTAGAGAGACAAGTCATCATGACACAGTAAGTTTATAAAATATTTATGTGCCTATAATAAGTATTATCTAAATGTCTATCTCTATTGAAAATATTCACCTACGCCGATGACACTGCACTTATTGTATAATAATACTAACCGGATTGCAATGGAAGTGGCTCTCTACTAATTATCCTACTAATAATATTATAAAAGTGAAAGTTTGTTTGGATGGATAAATGGATGTTTGTTAATATTTCATGTGAAAACTATTGAATGCATTTGTATAGTTTGGCAAAAGTCACTGTCCATAGTCCCTAGTGTCAACTAGGTGTTTACATCTTAGACTATTTGATGAAAAACTAACCTAGAGCACATAGAGGCATTATCTACATGTACAAAGAAGCTCATATTCAAAACTTTGAAATTAGTCTCTCAGTCAGTCTCTCTTTGTCTATATGCATCAATGATCACCTATTGTAATTACTGACTCTGTTGATAACATTTCATTTTCACAGGTACTGTGGCTCCTGAGATACAAGAGTATATTTTTACTTAGGAGTTAGTTTGTTCTATTTAATTTTGTAAACCTTTTAACCTATGTGTTTTTTATTTGTTCAATAAACTAATTTAATAAATATCTATAAGGAATTCAATTTTAATTTTTAAATATGTATGGTTGATTTCAGGTTTATGGAAAGATTGCACTTTCCAGGCATTATTGGGTGCATAGATGGTACTCATGTGGCTATAATTAGGCTTAATGATCATGAAGAAACATATTTTAATAGAAAAAATTATAATTCTCTGAATGTTTTATTGGTGAGTAATAACAAGTTTAATAATTGTTTTTAAATGTATATACCATCTTTATATATTGAGTAAAAAAAATTGTTTCAGATTTGTGATGCACATCTCAATATTCTACATGTAAATGCGTCATTTGGTGGCGCTGCTCATGATTCTTATGTTTCGAATTAATGTTCCTTCAAGACTTATTTGGAGAGACTGCAAAGGAATCGCCAGAGCTGTTGGCTATTAGGTAGGTAACTATATCATTTACATTGGCATTTAAATAGATTATTTTGGCATAAATTACCAAAAGTGATTGATTAATCATATCAATGCAGTTAGAATGGTAGAACTAAAAAAGATAGTTCTATTGTGCAGACCGTTACGTTGAATGGGAAATATGAAATAAAGCAAATATTATATTTCAGGTGATTCTGGATATGCACAGCGCCCATGGATGATGACACCTATCTTGGGCACAGCTCCCGGTTCACCTGAAGAATATTACATGGAATTACATTGCAAAGTGAGAAACATTTATATAGCATTAAATACTATTGTTGGAGCTGCTGAAGATTGTACAACTAGGTATTTTATTAGTATAAGCTTAGGTTGTCCTGCTGAAGGACATTTTGCATTGTATAAATTCAATCTCATTATATAGCTGCATAGCCTAAGTATATTGTTTGAGTTCTATTATTATTATCATCTGCAATGTTGTTTTTTCACAATCTTGTAAATTGTTCTTTATCAATTATCTAGGTGTTTTGCATTGTATAAATTCAATCTCATTATTTTAAAACTGCATAGCCTAAGTATATTGTATAAGTACTGTTTCTTTATTATTATTTTTTACTTATAAATTACATTTTTTAATATTTTTACAAAAAATAAATAAATTCTCCATAGATCTACGCTTTGGAATGGACAACTACCAGTACTTTCACAGTTATTATGTCTTGTGTCTGGGACTGTAGCTTCATTATTTAAATTGAGAAACAAACTTTGATTGGAATGAATGAAATGAAATTAAAGCCAATTTTTAAAATATATAATAAATACTTTTATTTACAAAAACCCTATATAACAAAATAATCTATTATAATAAAAAAAAATTAAGAACTATTGTTCAGTGGTTTAGGCGCCAGCTATACAAAACAAAATTGCTTATCAACCACGCTACATAGCGTAATAATACATAACCTATCAACAGCAGCATATTTCTATGATTATTTGAGGACAATTTGATCGAAAAATTTTCAGTAGTTCAGGCGCCAGCCAACTCAAAGAATATCAAAATAAAAATTTCGAAAAAAATGATGATTTGGCATCAGAATAATAATAATATTCCACAAGTTCTATCACACAACGCCATCTAGTCCCAAGCTAAGCAGAGCTTGTGTTATGGGTACTAGACAACTGATAAACATACTTATATATTTCTAAATACATACATAATAATTACACCCAGAGACAGAATAAATGATTGCACTCATCACACAAACATTTGTCCTGGGTGGGAATCGAACCCACGACCTCCGGCATAGCAGACAAGGTCACTAACCACTAGACCAACAGGCCTGCTGACATTTTATGCTAAGGAATTAAAATTTGGTTTATTTATAAGTCTAAATCACGTTTTTTTTACAACAATCACTATCAAAAGACTACAATATTACGAATAATTTATTATTATTTAAAATATATTATGTATTATAATTATGAACTCAAACAAACACCTAAGTTTTATAAAACAAAGGTAAGACAAAATTGGTAATATTAAGCTACTTGGATATTTGTTTCAATATGTAATTATAAAAATCATGATCTTGATTATGGTATAATTAGAAAATACATTGTGTGTGATTATGTCTAGTTTTAGTAATATTTTTCTTCTTTTCTGTGTAACTTGTTTATTACACACACAGTTGTTAGTTTTAAACCACTTATGTAATAATCTTTGTTATTTTGCATGCTATTGTTATGGCAGAATGTGTCTTGCCCTAAAATATGATATCACACCTTTTGTTTACCACATTTTATGCAAATAAAGATTATGAATTTAAATTATCTACAAAAGATACATCAAAATACAGATTATCAAATGTCTCGAATTGGGAATTGAAGATTTTGGGACTTTGAGAATTGGACATTCTGCCCCTGAACGATAATAGTTGAATGAACATTATTTTAGCTTGTGGCACCACATATTTTAGGGCAGGACACATTCTGCCTTAACAATGGTATGCAAATTAATAACAAAGATTATGACCTAAGTAGTATAAAACTAACACAAATGTGTAATAAACAAGCTACAGAGAAAAGAAGAAAAATATTATTAAAACTAGACATAATCACAATTTGGATTGAGGATCCACTTTTTGGATCTTGTTTTTAATTTATTTTGTTAATTTATTTTGTAGTAAGTTTAAAAAATTGTTGAAACAATCATCGATTTTGTAGTGTAATAGTTCTGGCCCTATAGATAAACAGGCAGACGATAATCGTTATCGCTCAGCAGTCACCTAAACATTTTCAACTATATACACTAGCGCATAAAGTTGGAAATCTATTAAAGGCTGCTGAAAGATGACGAAAGAAACAAAAACAATCTGTAAACTCCAATAGATTTTCAACTCTACAAGCTGTATAAAGTTGAAAAAGACTGCTGAGCGATAACGATTGTCGTCTGTTGTTTGTCTATAGGGCCAGCAGTTATACGAACATAAAAGTGGCACCTCAATCTGTTTCAATTTTGTTTGGGAGGAGAATCAAAACTAGGAACACTGTGGAGTAAAGCTTTTCACAATTTGGCATAATTTTGTAGCATTACTTACTACTGAACTAAACTTACTACTGATTAAGAATACATATTAGGATACGAATAGTGGCTCCTCAATATCCTTACATCATGAATCAAAATAAAAGGCTTGTTATTTTTGGTTCATGGCCCTGACAATGTCTACTAAAGCTTCTGTAGCAGCTGCTTGTCGCCCCATTTGTTTCTGCAGCCACCGTGCGACAGCCAGCCCCTCCATTGCGGCTGCCTGTTGCTCCTCTGCAACAACACGACGTCTCTCAATTTCGTAAGCCCACTGAGGCGTATTTTCAGGAACTGTAATGAATATAAATAATTAATTTTTCGTACCACTTGCTCAAAAAAGTGACATTCTATGCCACAAAAAGCGAACATAACAATAGTCATTATTAATCTGTTAAAAACAGGGAAAGAAAGTTGTACTGAATTTCATTCATCCTCTAGGGAGAGAATGTGATTTAAATTTGGAATACTTTATACTGAACTACATCTGTGTTTACACCATTGAGTTTGTATATAAACACATCTTCATATACATCTTTTTGAAAAAGGAATACGCATTTATTATGCAGTTATGATTATTAAATAAAATTACGAAAACTGACGAGGCCGTATGAGCTTGATGCCTTTGCTTTTCCGACAAAAAAATATTAGTCTAAGAATTTGCCGTGTTTTTGTTTTCTTCAAATACATAAACGTTAAGTTTATTTTAATTTATTTTAATCTTCATTATTTTTAATAAATGCTTATCTCAATATTATTATTGTGTTAATTTTTTCGCAAATGGTACGAAAAGTAGAGTATTTTCCTCGGTGATAAAGCTGTCTTAGTCTTGGGTGAACTTAAATCCCTCGCTACACTCAGGACTCGTCTTAAATCCCTCGCTTCGCTCGTGATTTAAGTTTTAAACACCCTCGCTGCGCTCGGGAGTATACCTCGAGTCCTTCGTTACTCTCGCGATTTAAATCGTCACCCGCGACAGAAGACACTGCTTTATCCCCTTGGTTAATAATCTACTATTACAATTGACTTCTGTTTTAGTAAAATGGCTGTTGTAAACTAACAAATAGAATATTATACCTACATTGTCTACTCAACCTTCTGACTGGACGCGGCCCAGTGGATGGTAGAGCTTGTCTGGGTCCTAGAAATATTTATTTATGAATTATCATAATCTTCAACTTGGTTTTCATTTGTAACACGTTTTATTCTCAAAGACAAGTCATGTGATTGATCAGAATATATATAATAAACAGAGGTCGGAATTAGGTAGAGTTATTTTAGTACTTGCAACGAAATGTTTAAAATATACTATACTAGCGGCCCGTATGTGCTTCGCTACGTATACAAAAACTGATAAATGAAGAACCGCTTGACCAATTTTGTTTAAACTTCACATAAACCATCTACTAAATAGTTCGAACAAAGCCTAAACATTTGGTTTGGATAAGTGAGCCCGTTCTTGAGTCATAAAATTACAACATAAGGTGGCATTGATTTTTATGATTATTGATTGATTCTCTGAAATACTTACTTGACTCATCTTAAGCGCGTAAATCAACGGAGGGAGTGGGCGTGGTTCTCAGGGACTGACTATCAAGCCATTCTTCTTCCATAGGGTCACTGGTAGAATCGTCTGATGCTGGTATAGAAACAGGACAGGAGGATACCGAGTCTGCAAGCCTAATTTCGTCAGCCAAAGGCTCTGGCGTGTCCTTATCAACAGATGGTATCTGTAAAGTATTTATTTTTTATTACAAACACACAATATCCAATGATTTGACTTACAAACAAACACATAAAAAAATACTTAAATGTGAAAATGATAGCAAAGTTTAATAGTAAGATGAATGAGAAAAGAAAAAGAACTAAGATATAAATAGGTCCCAAATTCTATAGATAATTTTGATTTTGCTTGGGCCTCCACCAGTAGCAGCTGCAGACCTCCTGGAATCTGCAGCTTTGTTTTTGGTTTTGGCTTTAAGCTCGCATTAGGTACTTCGCAAAACTAAAAACACAATGTTAATGTGATACAACCATTGTTAAGGTGCATTTATGGTAAGTAAGCTATGCCAAAACTTTTAGATTGTTTTTCTTTAACATAGTTATGTTTTTAACAATAAGCATGCGAGGGTCAGTGGGTCGTCCTAAGGGGAGTCTATTTTTATTTAGATGATTTGTGAACTTACCTTTAATTATAAATTCTTTTTTAACTTGGGCTTGAGTTCAACGGCTGAGTGACATGAAAGGTTAATCTTCAATGCAAAACCACAAGCTGAATTAAGACGCCGCGGTGCAACTGTAAGAGGAAAAAAAGTGATATAATTGAGTGGTTATACATTTTATTTTACTGTATTAAATCCATAATTACTTATAGTTGATGTTCAAATTTTTAAGATAAAGTATGTTTTACCTGTCCTCTCCTCTACCAAGAATATAATACTGCTTCTGACTTTCTATTTTGATAAAAATAAAATATCATGTTATATGTCAGTAATTTTACCCCTTCTTATTTCTATTTAGATTAGAGAAATATCACAATATATTTAATTTCTTAACACCACAAACCTCGCTACAGGTGATAATTCTTCCACCAGACGAACCATTTTATGATTTAGAGAGCGATGCAATACTGGTACTTAACCTCCAATAGAAAAGTAGATATTATTTTGAAAGGTGTATTCGATTGTTTAGTTCTGGTATAATCATAGAATTTCATTAATAAACTCAACTAACGGCCTGTCCCGGCTTCGCAAGGGTGGTTATTTGTTTATATAACTTTTCGTTAGTGATAATACAATTTTTGTTCTCACAGCAGTCACAGCAGCTACCCATTATTTCTTAATAGTTTGAATTATCGAAATGTGTGTTCCAACATTTTTACAGCCTTTTACACAATATTTAATCATGATAAATCGTTTTTTTCACAGAAAACTTCTTTGTTGTGACCGTTGTGACAGACACTTTGACATTTAACTTCCCCATTCTTAGCGCGAATTTTACCTGTCAGTTGCATTTAAACCACAAAAATATAAAATACTCTATAAAACCAACTATTCTAATGCTCATGAGGTACTCCTCAACTTAGTCGCGTAACAGTCGATAACACCAGACTACAATATCGATAAAATTAGAGGTGTCAAGATTAAGCAACCTATCGCTACAGTTGTACACCAGTTAGACAATACGGGGGCAGACTTGGCTTAGATCTTCAAAAATACAAGGAAAATTCATTGGAAAATTCAAACAAGACTAGGCTGTATGGCTCTGTTCCTTTGCCTGCCTTTTGGCGAATTCTATAAACAACAATAAATATGAAATAACTGTCAAAAGTGTCAAAACAAAACTCCAAAATGCCAGGTGTTTGTGACGAAATTATAGACGATATTGAAGATTTAATATCTTCTCAGGACATCACACCGAAGGAAAGATACTCCAGCAGAAAGAGTGTGAGTGTCCGGTCAAGGAAACGTGATGTTAAGAATAATTCTGAGCCCGTTGAGAAGGTTATTTTGGAGAGTGTCGTACCAGGTATAACCTACAAAGTTGTTTATTTTAGTTTATTTCCTTCAATTAACATGTAACTGTTAAATTTTATGATAAATATTATGGGCAAAATGTGTGCACACTTCAAAAGCTCGCATAAAATTTAATAGTGTACAGTGTGTCCATAATTTCTAAAACCAAAAAAAAAAATCTTTCTCCTTGTCTATCTGAAGTGCTGTGCCGTGACTCGGGTGTAGATAACTTAAAAGCAAGATAATTGAAAAAAATGCACAATCATTAGTTTATGTATAATGTTTATTGTTTAGGTCTTCAAGTGACTATAATAATCAACCATACCTTCGAGGTTGTTATGAGACTAAATCCAACACTTACCAGTCTGCTGACATACAGATAATTAAAGTATGTAACTAGTTGGCATAGTTGTATCAAGGAAGACTGGTATAGTGGTATGACACATCAAAAGAAACAGTATGCTTAAAAAGCTGTTCAAACATGATAATGTTTGATGAGCCAATTCACCAGATGTTCTTTTAACTATTACATATATGCAGGAAATTTCCATGCAGCTTTTGTTATAAACACACTTTGCATGCCTTGTGTCAAGGGCGTCGCCAAGCAGTTGCCCCAGCCCAACCCCCCCCCCCCCCCCCCTAGAGATCAAATGCAGCCAGCCACAAAGCGACCTAAGTGCAAGCAATTGACTTCCTTACCTATTAATAAATTCCGCATCGCATGACAAAAAGTAAATAAATTCACAAGGTTTAATGTATATTGTAAAAAGTATTGAAATACTCAGAATAATTTCAATATTATTAAATTTTCAGAATAATTCAGCCCCACTGCCCCCCCCCCCCCTTTAGTTATAAGCTGGTGATGCCCTTGCCTTGTGTTAGGAAATTATTCCATTATATCCTACTACTAATATTATAAATGTGAAAGCTTGTTTGGATGGATGTTTCTTACTCGTTCATGCAAAGACCTCTGAACGGATTTGAATGATATATGGTACACAGATAGTTTATAACCCGGATTAACACATAGGATAGTTTTATCCCGATTTTATGTTCTCGTGGGAGAAATTTCGAGTAGTAGCGGGCGAAGCCGCGGGTAACAACTAGTGTAACAGAACATCGGTTCGATATTGAACAAAGAGTCATAGTTCTCCATACAAAAAGTCAAATCAAATGCCATAATTAAGAACATATTATTTAGTAACTCCCATTGTTGCACAGCCGCAAACTTAAATCAAATCCTGTTAAGATTTCAACGTAAAGTGCTGTACATGGTAGCAAATGCACTTTGGATTATAAAAAATGATAAACGAGCATAACAACCTCAACATTAAAATGGTTATAAACTATTAAATTGACAGGCCTGTTGGTCTTGTGGTTAGTGACCCTGACTGCTAAGCCGGAGGTCGTGGGTTCGATTCCCACCCAGGACAAATGTTTGTGTGATGAGCACGATCATTTGTTCTGTGTCTGGGTGTAATTTACCTGTAATATTTATGTATTTAGAAATATATAAGTACGTTTATCAGTTGTCTAGTACCCATAACACCAGCTCTGCTTAGCTTGGAACTAGATGGCGATGTGTGATAGTTGTGGAATATTATTATTATTATTAAAATAATAAAATGTATGATATTTGTATGAATGACTAATTATCTTTACTCCCCAGGTACCCAGACTATCTACGTGAAGACATGGGGCTGTGCACACAACAACTCCGACTCAGAGTACATGGCCGGGCTCCTGGCTGCAAATGGCTACAAGTTGACAGATGACAAGTTTGATGCACAGTTGTGGCTGCTCAACTCTTGCACTGTCAAGAGCCCTTCGGAAGACCATTTTAAGTTTGTGTTTTGTATTCCAATTTTTTTATGTTCTTGAAAATATTTAATAAAAATGATAAGCACTCTAGTTATCTTCAGTAGCCATGAATCTCAGGAATGAGTTTATCTAACATTATTCAAGCTATTGCTAAAACAACCTTAACTATTTTTACCGACTTCAAAAAAAAAAAGGAGGTTATCAATTCGACCCGTATGTATGTAATATTATCAGAACTGCCCAGTTTTCATATATGTTAGTCTATATCAGCGTCTGAACAAATGTGCCAAATTTCACAAGTGTATGTATGTATGTTTTTATGTTTGTGCACGCATATCTCCGGAACTACAAGTTCGATTTAAGTAATTCTTTTTTTGTTGTACTAGGTATTGTTCAACTTAGGGTACACTGTAAGTTTCATCAAAATCGGTTCAGTAGTTTTAGAGATATGGATTTTTTTATGTTGTGACGGATTACAAGATAGTGCATAATTATGTAAGAAAATTTTGTATTTTACTAGAATTTGGGTTGACTATTTAATAAATAAACTAAAAAGGGTAAAATAAAAACTTTTTCAAAAAAGTAACCGACTTCAAAAACAACAACAAAACAAAAAAGAGTGAAATAACCTAATTAATAACTTCTTTCGGAAGTCGGTGGCTAAAAATCAATGAAATAATGAAGGCGGTAAAAAATAAAGCCACCGACATCCGAAAGAAGTTATTAATTAGGTTATTTCACTCTTTTTTGTTTTGTTGTTGTTTTGAAGTCGGTTACTTTTTTGAAAAAGTTTTTATAAGAAAAGAAAGGAAACAGTGATTTCCTACTTATTGGTACCATAATTTGCTGAGCGATTGGATTGCTGCACTGCTATCTTTTCTACCTTTTTTTTTGTATGGTAAAATCATCAAACGGCTCCTCCCACCCAGGGCAGGGCAGGAGAGACGGGTGCTTTTCCACCAGAGATGCGCTATGCTACGTTGCTGCGGATGCGTTTGATATCCACCAATCACATTCATTGGTTTACATAGCACAGCACTGGTGGAAACGGATTCAACTAAGATGTGTTTTTTTATATGGAAGGATGCGTGCTATGGGTCGTCTTCCCTAGTATCGATACATCGCATAGCTCGAGCTGCGCATTTTCGTAGCGCAGCTACGCATCTTCGTATCACAGCTACGCATCTTTGAAGCGCAGATACGCATCTTCGTATCGCAGCTACGCATCTTCGTATCGCAGCTACGCATCTTCGTAGCGCAGATACGCATCTTCGTATCGCAGCTACGCATCTTCGTAGCGCAGATACGCATCTTCGTAGCGCAGCTACCCGGATCTTGATAGCACATCTTACTCGCACAGCTACATAGCGTAGCATCGGTGGAAACGGTCACACAGTTTCGTAGCTCAGCTTTTACATCCTCGCAGCACAGTTACATAGCACATCTCTGGTGGAAAGGCACCCTTAGACTTGTACTGACTAAAAACCACGGTATCCTTCAATAGCCCTTTACGTTCCTGGGTCACGGTAGCTCGTTAGTCCCGCGACCCCGGCAGGCAATCTTGTCTACCTTGGCATATCCCCAGTTCAAAGAGTTCACCAGGCTAACCTTAGCCTTGTTGTTAAATTAATTCAATTTTGCTTCTTCTCCAGAAATGAGATCGAGCTGGGTCAAAGTCGCGGTATCCACGTGGTGGTGGCAGGTTGTGTTCCTCAGGGAGCCCCGCGTGCTAACTACCTGACAGGGCTCAGTGTAGTGGGCGTGCAACAGATCGACAGGATCGTGGAGATTGTTGAGGAGACGCTTAAAGGTTTGTTCAAAAGTATGAAAGAAGAAGACCGTGGATCGTAGGCTTTTTCTCTGTCACCTCACCTTTGACATAAACTAGAGTCAAGAGCATCATCATCTGCTTAGCCTTTTTAGACTAATGAGGTCTCAAGTCGTTGAAACTGAAATTATTTATATTCACAATCACTATGGTATATTTGCAGATAAATAGATGTTATTTTATAAAAACCCTGACACTTTGTACACATCTTTACAGGCCACACAGTCCGACTCTTCGGTCAAAAGAAGACCAGTGACGGTCGCAAAGCGGGAGGAGCGTCTCTCCTCCTTCCAAAGGTCCGTAAGAACCCCCTGATAGAGATCATCTCCATCAACACAGGCTGCCTCAACCAGTGCACCTACTGCAAGACCAAGCACGCGCGGGGAGAGCTGGGCAGCTACCCGCCAGAGGAGATCGTGGAGAGAGCAAGGCAGTCCTTCACTGAAGGTGTCTGTGAGATCTGGTTGACTAGTGAGGATACTGGTGAGTTTGTGAAAATAGTTATTTCGTTTTCTATGTGATCATTTTTGGAGATCTCGTCTTGTTGTAAATCTGAATTGTTTAGAACATTTATATTGTGTTTGTGAGTTTCTATGTTTGTAACCGCTCCCACGACACAGGAGAAATATTTCGTAGTGTAGGGCAACGTTTTAACTATAAAAACACTATCTCGTTTATGAGCGTGTATTCAAACAGTTGGCAATGTCGCAAATTATATAGCTGTCAAATAAATACTAGCTTTAATTAATTTATTGCAATTCATATTCCATTTTTTTGTGCACTGGCACAACCATATTTCTTATTTTCATACAGTAAATTTGCGACATTGACAACTGTTTGAATACGGGTAAGTAATATATGATATAACTACAAAATCTCTAATATTTACAAGAGATAACAACTGAATATATAATTTTATTTGATATAACGATCTCTTAATATAATAAACGATTGACATAATTTTATAATGACTAATTTCTATAATCATAACAATCAATGAATATAAAATCGTTTTGTATACCACTCAAAAGACATAAAACTTAATTGGTCTATTTTTTCTTCCTGGTATGTAATCTAACTCTGATGTACCTAGTAATAGTACCACCTACCATGAATGCTCGACGGAGCACCGCTTCGCGGGGCTCCTATTTCTGCGTGCAAGGTTTAAAGTAACCTAACACGAAGACATCCTCTTCGAACCTAACCTGTCCGTGTCGGGATGCCCCAAGTCCCGAGCTCGCTTCGCTCGCTCTTGCATCCTAGGTCAAATAACTGATTACTACCTGTCATGCTGGCTCGACGGAGCCCCGCTTCGCGGGGCTCCTATTTCTGCGTACATGGTTTAAAGTAACCTAACACGAAAAGGATGGCGGGGTCTTTCAGACCCCGCCATCCCTTTCGAACCTAACCTGTCCGTGTCGGGATGTCCCAAGTCCCGAGCTCGCTTCGCTCGCTCTTGGATACAAAATTTATCTAATAACAATAGCATTCGTGAAGGCAAACAAAGTCCAAAGGATAAGCCAAAGTCATCAAAGAAAATGGTTTAAACGTTAAATTATATGTTTCAAACGTTATCATAACGGTTTTCGCTTAAATAAACGTTATATCAAATAAAATTATATGAAATGAGTTTTAGAGTAACACAAACATTATGTGTTAAGAAATTATATCAATCGTTGGTATTTCTCACGTTGATTATATCATGTGAACGTTATTGAAATGAAAATATATCAAATAACTTTATATGAAATGAGACGCACCCTTTGAATACACGCTCTTTAGGCTGCGGTTCCATTGAGACGGAGCGAAGCAGAGAGTGCCGCGATTCACCAATCACATGGCTTGAGTGGAGAAGAGATGTGGATTTCAAGTCATGTGATTGGTGAATCGCGGCACGCTCTGCTCCGCTCCGCCTCAGTGGAACCGCAGCCTAAGGAAACTTTACATTTATTCCAAAGTCCTTAATCAATTAATAAATTTAGCCCACTCCAAAGGCCTACGTCTTAGTTAAGACAGTTACTGTCGTCACAAGCTTTCGTTGAGAAAAGGAAAATTGGCCAATAAAATAAATATAATTTGTAGGTACATACGGCCGCGACATCGGCACATCTCTCCCGGAGTTGCTGTGGAAGCTGGTGGAGGTGATCCCCGAGGGATGTCGTCTGCGGCTGGGTATGACCAACCCGCCCTACATCCTGGAACATCTGGCTGAAGTCGCCAAGATCATGCACCATCCTAGGGTTTACAAGTAAGTTATCATCAACATCTAGATTTCATTTTCCCAAATATATTGGCGGAAAAGTCTAATTACATAAGCCAAAAAGTACCACAGCGGCATCTATGCAGCCGCCGCGAGAGATACCTATAAGACGCCCAGGGCGTGAGCAGTGGTGGCCCAGTGGTATCGGCCTCGACTTAAGAGTAGTAGGTCGTGAGTTCGAACCCAGCCAGGCGCATTACTTTGTGTAATTTGTAAAACATCGTGACATGTCCTAGAACCAAAAATTCGAAGACACGTGACATCTACCAACCTGCACTGGGCCCGCGTGGTGGATTATGGCCCACTCCCTCTCACAGAGAGGGGGCCTGTGTCCCAACAGTGGGAACATTTATAGGCTGATGATGATGCCCAGGGCGGCAGGGCGTCCGATATCGCGTGGCTACAACGACCATTTATATCTAGACGCCTCATGCACGATCTGACTAACGAAAATTATTCTGCCAAGTCGCTGAGGTACGACGTAAGCGAGGGGGACGGAGTAGTGCGTTCTGATTGGCTAACGGGACGGGGTACTGCGTTCTGATTGGCTAACTCAAGGTCAGTGCGACGAGGGGACTCACAGGAGTGGTCGAGTCACGACGGTTATAAGACTTTTTTACCTAATGTGTTGACAGACATCGGTCGCCTGTGATTAGGAGTCTAGATATAAATGGTCGTTGCGTGGCTATTTCCGGTCACCGTAGGCGCGAGCTTGCGGGCGGCGAGTAATAGTTAGCTTGTCGTCTGATCAAGGACTATGCCTGGATCGATGACCAGAAATAACACTTGTCTGGTTTCAATACTCTGTCTGTACCTTGTTTCTCATATTCTTCTAAGATATTTAATTCGCTTTAAACTGATTGATCTTTGGGCAGGTTCCTCCACGTCCCGGTACAGTCAGGCAGTGATCAAGTGCTGTCTGATATGAAGAGAGAGTACACGCGAGCAGACTTCGAACGAGTTGTCGACTTCCTCAGAGAAAAGTGAGTTAACTTGCCAACGTTACTTTTCCGTATAAGGTCCGGTTGACTAGCTTAAATGAATACTCAATTCTTTATTGCATGTGTTACATAGATAGTAAAAATAAAAACCGGCCAAGAGCGAGTCGGACTCGCCCATAAAGGGTTCCGTAGCAGCAAGTAATAACATACTATAAAAGTTCTTGTAGTTGGTTCCAACTTTGAAAGGTTTACGATTTATGACGTATTAAAAAAAAACTTGAGAGGTGTCAAGGCACGTCGAAAATCGCTATGAACCTGTTAAAAAGGTTCAAGCGATTTTCGACCCTCCACCCCACACTACCCCACTTCGCTCCACTCCGCTCCACTCCGCTCCACTCCGCTCCACTCCGTTCCACTCCGCTCCACTCCGCTCCACTCCGCTCCACTCCGCTCCACTCCGCTCCACTCCGCTCCACTCCGCTCCACTCCGCTCTACTCCACTCCGCTCCACTCCCTTCCACTCCACTCCGCTCCACTCCACTCCACTCCGCTCCACTCCACTCCGCTCCACTCCACTCCACTCCACTCCGCTCCACTCCACTCCACTCCACTCCACTCCACTCCACTCCACTGCACTGCACTCCACTCCACTGCACTCCACTCCACTCCACTACCTATTATAGCTGTAAAAATGAAGTTGACAAACTTACATTTGCAGTTGTTCTCCGATACATTTTGTTTAGGAAAATGTTATCCCAGTACGTTTTATAAGTTGGTCAACTATTACTCGTAAACTTGTAAAGCCCACTTAGTCATGATAATTTTCTTTTAAACTTCGTTATATATACTACTATTGTAAATTTTTTCACACCCCCAAACATAACCGTTTAGCTGGTAGAGGGGGGGGACACTCGAGTAGGGCAAAAATTAGCACTTTAAAGCTTAATATTTCACAAACGAATCTTTTTATCAAAAAATTGTTGATGGAAACTACCAATATTTTTTAAAGGCCTATTTAATGATACCCCACACTAAGGGGTACGCGAGAAAAAAAAAAACATCCTCGCTTTACGTGTACAGGAGGTACCCTAAAAAAAATATTTTACGAGATTTTATTTTACCACTTTTTTGACGCAACAAATCCGTATATTTACACCAAATTACAGCTTTCTAGTGCTGGGCGTCTCTGAGCTAAGCTGCGGACAGACGGACGGACGGACGGACGGACATGGCGAAACTATAAGGGTTCCTTGTTGACTACGGAACCCTAAAAATGGTATAAGATCAAATATGGACCCTGTCGGGCACGCAAAAATTAGGAGAGATGTCTTTCATTTTGTATATATTGCAGACATATTATTATGTTTGTGTACATACAATTAACTGGCGAAATTCGGCAGACGGTTCATACTTATATTTGGCACTATATCGCCAAATTCAATGTCAGTGACTGTTTTTTTAAACAGTGAATATCGATGAGAGGCCTGGTCTAGTGGTTAGTGACCCTGACTGCTATGCCGGAGGTCGTGGGTTCGATTCCCACCCAGGACAAATGTTTGTGTGATGAGCACGATCATTTGTTCTGTGTCTGGGTGTAATTTTTCTATAATATTTATGTATTTAGAAATATATAAGTATGTTTATCAGTTGTCTAGTACCCATAACACAAGCTCTGCTTAGCTTGGGACTAGATGGCGTTGTGTGATAGTTGTGGAATATTATATTATGATATGTATTATATTACTCAGTATTTATTGAAAGGCGAAGTTCCGAAACATACTGTTCACCAGCTCTTTCCGACATGTACTATCACGGCCAGTTGCTCCTGACCATTTAATATTTTTTTGCGCTAATATCTGACAACAAATAACAAGACATTTCTTTTGGCGCGTATGTCGCCGTGTAGTCAATGCGGTCGTTGTTGTTTTTCATTCGTCAATTCAAGGTGGTCAACGGGATCCGACTAGAGAACGTTTCAATTTTAAATTAATTTAATTAAAAATGAACTTCCGGGTGGTCAGGCGCAAATGCCCGTGATAGTACCATTGCACGTGATAGTGCGCGGCTGTTATTATTTAACAAGGGGCCTCAACCTTATCCCATAATAAATGTCTCCTACCACCAGGGTGCCCGGCATTACAATAGCCACGGACATAATCTGTGGCTTCCCCGGTGAGACTGAAGAAGACTTCGAGCACACGATGCGACTGTGTGACAAGTACCGCTTCCCCTCACTCTTCATCAACCAGTTCTTCGCCAGACCTGGCACTCCCGCCGCTAAGATGACTAAGGTAGCTATGTTTTATTATTTTACGCCCAAATTAATATACAATCAATCAATGAAATCGTTTATTTCAAGTAGGCCAGTTACAGGCACTTTTGAATTGTCATAGACAAAAATATAATTAAACACTAAAAAGTTATGGTGCTACAGTCGCAGTCACAAGAAATAAAAACTGTGAAAGTACCGTAGATGCCCATTCCAAGAAGTAGATCTCTATGGAGAAGAACGGGCAAGAAACTCTTTTTAGATCGCCAAAATTATTACAGAATCTTAGTTCCATCATTCATTCTTAGATGGTACATTATGTGAGAACGATGTAGCAAGTTAAGTGTCCATAGTAGAATATTAAATCAAAGACAATTCAGAAACATAACCGACTTCTAAAAAACAACCACGAAAAAGGGTAAAATAACTTACCAAAAAACTTTTCTTTCGGAAGTCGGTGGCTTTGCTTTTATATTTCATTGACTTTTTAGCCACCGACCAACATAAAAAAAAAATACAGTCGAATTGATAACCTCCTCCTTTTTTGAAGTCGGTTAAAAATGATCAATGGATAGTTAAAATAAACCGTGGCAACTAAGAGATGACCAGTCCCAACTGACAGCGCCCGTTCACGAACAAGACACATATTATGTATCAGCACCATTCAGCTCAACCATTTTGAAGGGAGCTAAATGCAATCTCACTCCAAATCCCGTTCTTTTATTTTTTCGGCTGCTTGTGATCGGATATCTTAAAGATTCGGTAAACTTGTATGTAATGGTGTGTTGGTAAAATTGGTCATTGATTGATTTCAAATAATTTATTTCAAGTAGGCCAGTTACAGGTTACAGGTACTTTTGTCAAAAGACAAAAAAATACAAATTCTATAAAATTAGTTACGGTGCTACAGTACCAGTCACAAGACATAATAACTGTGAAAGAACTGTAGGTACTATTTATGATTACAACCAAAGATCGAACTGAATATACTAACTGATATAGATTATTAATATTCAGCGTTAGGTTATAGTCTAGGATCATCATCATCATCATTTCAGCCTATTGCAGTCCACTGCTGGACATAGGCCTCTCCCAGGGAGCGCCACAGCGCACGATCTCCAGCTTTTTTCATCCAGCCACTGCCAGCCACCTTCTTCAGGTCATCGGTCCATCTTGCCGGGGGGCGTCCCACCCTACGCTTACCTACACGCGGTCTCCATTCGAGAACCTTCCTACTCCACCTATCGTCGGTTCTGCGGCAGACATGACCAGCCCATTGCCACTTCAGCTTGCTACAGATTTGGACAATATCTGTAACTTTGGTCTTATGCCGTAAGACCTCATTCCGGATTTTATCCCTTAGCTTCGCTGCGTGACATGAAGTCGGTGGGCCAGCTTGACTGACATGTTCCACGTTTCGGCTCCGTAGGTTAGGACTGGAAGGACGCACTGATTGAACACCCGGCTTTTCAGGCACTGCGGCAGTGGCGACGTGAGGATATGACGCATTTTCCCAAATGCTGCCCAGCCCAGCTGCACTCTTCTGGCAATTTCTCGCTCGAAGTTGTCTCTACCTAGCTGTAATACCTGTCCGAGGTAGATGTATTCTTGGACAACTTCGAGTGTTATGCCTTCGACGGAAATTGGTTCTGGGATGACATGGTCATTGAACATGACCTTAGTCTTGTCCAGGTTCATCCCAATACCCACACGTCTCGAGGCAGCATTGAGACTGTTCAGCATTTTTTGCAGGTCTTGCAGCGATTCCGCCATAATAACTATGTCGTCGGCAAAACGAAGGTGCGTTAGGTATTCACCGTTGACATTGATGCCCAGTCCGTTCCAGTCCAGCGTCTTGAACAAATCCTCCAGCGCGTTGGTAAACAGTTTAGGGGATATTACATCTCCCTGCCTCACACCTCTTAGCAGCTGGATGGGTTTTGTTCGGTGGTTTTGTACTTGGACCGACATCGACGCCATGCTATATAGGCTCCTTAGCACCTTTATGTACCGCCAATCGACTTGGCATCGCTGCAAGGATTCCAGAACAGCCCAGGTTTCGACGGAATCGAAGGCTTTTTCGTAGTCCACAAAGGCTAGACACAGCGGCTGGTTATACTCCTCTGTCTTCTGTATAACCTGCCGCACTGTGTGTATGTTGTCTACGGTACTATAGCCTTTGCGAAACCCAGCCTGCTCCGGCGGCTGGAAAGCGTCAAATCTAGCGGAAAGCCGATTTGTGACGACCCTCGAAAACAGCTTGTAGACGTGACTCAGGAGCGTGATTGGTCTGTAGTTTTTGAGGAGATTTTTGTCTCCTTTCTTGAAAAACAATGTCACCACGCCCCTGCTCCACGCCTCCGGGGTAGTCCCACTGGCTATGACGGAGTTGAACAACCTCCTAAGCTCTCCGAGCACAGGTTGGCCCGCAGTTTTTAGAAGCTCGGAGGTAATTCCGTCTTCGCCGGGAGCCTTCCCATTACTAAGCTGCCCAAGGGCCGTCTCAATCTCATCTATCTCTACGTCTGGGAGATCGTCTGTGTAGTGGCGTGTAAGCGTGGCTCTTAGGTCATTTGCGTCGGGCTGTGGCTGCGGGGAATGCGAGGCGTAGAGTTGGCCATAGAAGTCTTCGATTTCGGCCAGAATCTCTGGAACCGATGCAACAATTCTGGAACTGTCTAAGTTTGTGTTGTCTCTAGCGACAAATTGATTGACAGATTTTGATTAAATTTAGTGACAAGTAGATCATGAACTTAGAACATCATACTACCTGTTATTTGGTTACTTCATGCCGGATGTTCGTTCCCGGGGATTCATTTATTTATTGATCAAAATCTAGTAAATATTAGAGTAAGAGTAATCTAATACTATAACCATTCATTACTTCCCAGGTCCCAACACAAGAAGTAAAGAGACGTACGAAAAAGCTGTCGGAACTGTTCCGCTCATACGAGCCGTATGGCCACAAAGTGGGCGAGACGCAGGAGGTGCTCGTCACAGACATATCGCACGATAAAAACTACTTCGTGGCACACAACGAATACTATGAGCAAGTACTAGTGCCTAAAGAAGAAAAATACATGGGAAAGATGTTAACTGTCAAAATTACCAGTGCGAGTAAATTCTCTATGATGGGAGAACCCATAGATAAACCTAAAATGGCCGGTCTAACCGCTCCGTTGAAAAAAGGCGAAGTGTCCGGTGTTTCGGAGACTCAGATTGTGAAAAATGGTACCAAAGTACCTTTGCCAATAATTATGCTATTTGCAGCCGTTTTCTTCAGATTGATCTGGATATTTTTATAATAGTTTTGCTTTAGAGGAATATAGGTTTACGGAAATTTATGCGGTTTTATTTATATAACATTTTTTTTTGATGTGGTAACATGAAATGCGTTCTCGTCTCGTGGAGCGGAATAGACTGTTGAACTCTTACTGATTAAAAAATCCACCCTGTTCGTTTACTTACCCTTTGCGTTACAGGGCCACGATTATGTTTACAGCCGGTTATATCAAGAAACCTAGATTGATTTGATCAATACTTATTGTGGTTATTATAATGTTTCTTAATCGTTTTTTATTCTGTTATTATTCGATGCAGTTAGGCATTCTTCCTTGACACTAAAATGTGTCCTTAGTTTTATTATAAACGATAAGTTTTTTGTTTAGTTTAACCACTGAACACTGTTTTTAATTTAAACTTAGAATAATTTTATTGGAATAGTGTTAAAAATCTTATATTTTGGGCATCCGTTCAGAAGAAAATTTTCTACAAGCTCTCCTCTCCCTTTAATTGATGTATTAAAGGTATTCCGATATTTCGACACAATGGATTGAATTCAGGATCGGTCGTTACCCCAGGTTCGGACCCTTACTTCTAAAATACTTAATTACAGACGCCAGCACTTCAACCTACCTCAATCTGTCAAATTTCTTAAATAGATTTTCTACCTTATCACAATAGTGGAAGGTTAATGTTCGATTGGTAAATTTGACAGATTCGGGTAGGTTGACCTGTTGGTGTTTGTACATTTTTTTTTGTATTCTTACACAGTGGGGTAGATTATGCCAACCACTGTAGTCAAGTTTTTTTTACTACGTAGACCCAGTGACTCCCTATAAAAACTGTAAGCCTAGTTCAAATCTGTCCCAGTCTCTACCGATTATAAAACACATATAAAATTACAAAAAAAAAAAAATACCACGCAACAAAATTAAAACATAACACTACTACAGGTAAGTAGTATCAAACAAAGCCGGCCGTCCAGTTGTGGTGACAAAGGCCTGCGCACGCGCCGCTGCCTCCATTCACAGTATGTTATATAAGCGACGCCGACCGTCGAGGGCGACTGTATTGTGAACAGGACGGTTTACTATCAAGTGAAATAAGTGGTAAGTAGCAAAATTTGTGGGACCTTTTAATCATTCAGGTCATGACCTGTATATCTCGACTTTCCCGTTACTTATTTATTTCGTCTAAATTAAAATTTTCAGTATCAATTTACATTGCGTTCGAAATTATCACATGAAATATTGGATGTACAAATAATAATAATTAATAGTGACACCTAAAATTAATTTTTAAACTTTGCTGAAATGGAAACGGCACTTTTAATAAAAACCCCGAAGGTAATGCAGTATTCAAAGTAAGATTTTCTACACCAGGATATCGCAGGCTCGCTCCTTCGTAGATTTTGTCGTCTCTTTCACCTCTGACCTAAACTATACTCAGGAGAAAACCAACTCAAATAGAAAAAAACATTGCTATACAATTTTTGAAATTAATATCTAATAAATAATTTAAACGATTATCTATCATTGTCTATTTACATTAATTTAATAATCTGACTATACAGTTTGCGCATCTTCCTTGAATAATACAATCTAACTTGCAGGCAAACCCAGGATGGCAACATACAACCAGCCTACTGCCAAGAGGCAGAAAGTGCGGGAGCCTAGAGCCGACAACGTTGACTATTTTCAAGGTATTTCCTAATATAACTCAAAGGTCTTATAGGTAGCTTGGCCCACGAAAACGAACTTTTCCATTGATCGAACTTATGGCAATATTCGTAGACCGGAATATGAAATATAATAAATATAAAACATAATATCACGTCTGTATTCCCATGGTTAGCCAGAGTTGTACCTAATAGAGCATTTCGTTAGTATCATAAAATGGGGCACAAATCTAGACTCCATGGCAACTACTGAGAAATTCCTGATAGAAAAACCCAATAACACTTTGTAGGTATGCCCTGGGGTTCGAACCGAAGCCTACTTGTTCTGTAGTTTCGCTTGAAATCGCTAGACCAACCAAGACCAACGAAGTAACAAAAGAATCAGGTTCGTTTTAGAACGAAAATCTCAAAACAGTTAATTAAATCTCATTACACTTTGTTGTTATGGAATATCTTATTCGTATATAAATGCCTAACCGAATTCTTGCCCAGTACTTTAAGTTGATAGAGTAACGTATATTGTAGGTATAGACAAGATAGAGTACAGTCAGCATCAAAAGTCGATGACCACATTCAGATTTTCAAAATTACTGTACATTTATATCACCCATAAATCGCTCATCAAGATAGGCGCCAGTATTGAATGAACATCATTAAAGTTCAAAATTAACTGAACACTACTCGTCAAAGGTCACTGAACACCGTTTTGTCAAAAATTGCTGATCGTTATAATATCCGAAAACGCCATAACATTCAGTTTTACAAAAGTCACTGAACAATATAAAATACTTGTTTTAGTTAGGTATCTAGTAAATAACAACTTAATAAATAACAAAAGTGACTGAACAATATAAAATACTTGTTTCAGTTATCTAGTTGAATTCACGGCAACGGTCAAAATTAACTTAACATCATAAATGACAAAAGTCACTGAACATTACTTTGTTTCGGATACGTAGCGTGTAAACTTATAACTTCTATCTAAAAGTAGCTGAACTGCATACTAAAAATCTTTAGAGTTATAAATCCAATCGTGTCCTATCCAAACTAAATCATGTAAAAAAAATTAAATGCATGTGAATTTCGAATTTAACTTTCCAAAATAATTTTGTTTTTTTTTCATAAGATCATTGAGAAATATTAGAAGTGGGTGTTCAAGCGGCAAGCACATTTTCGCATTTTCCCATTTTTTTATACACTCACTTTTCTTGATTGTCGTTCCGGCAAGCACTTCCCGATAAGCTAGCTGACGAAATTTTGCACACGCTCTGAATTTTGATGACAATACATGACTAGCTAAGAAACGTCATAACAAATCCAATATGGCGGCCTCCCCAAGATGGCGGACTGGCTGTTTGAAATCCACCCCCATGATATGGGTATCAAATAAAAGGGTTTGCTGTCAAAAATACGAAAAAAATAGTCACGTGACTTTAATCCAATGTGGCGGGCGTCCAAATTGGCAGACAGGCTATTTGAAATGCAACCCTATGATATGGATATCAAATGAAAGGGTTTGCTCTCAGGAATACGAAAAAATAGTCACGTGACTTAAAACCAATATGGCGGACGTCCAAGATGGTGGACTGGCTGTTTGAAATCCACCACCATGACATGGGTATCAAATGAAAGGGTTTGCTGTCGGGAATATGAAAAAAATAGTCACGTGTCTTAAATCGAACATGGCGGACATCGAAGATGGTGGATTGGCTATTTGAAATGCACCCCCACGATATGGGTATTAAATGAAAGGGTATGCTGAATGGGATACGAAAAAAAATATCACGTGACCTAATCATCCAATCCAACATGGCGGCCGTCCCAAGTTGGCGAATAAGAAGTAAATTAAGTTTGAATATTAAAAGACTAAAAAGTATAATTTTTGTCTTAACTATTACAATCATAAACTAAGTCGACGGTATGAATCTGAACAGAATCTGCGTTATTTTTGAAAATGAGTCTTATTGCTTTACGAATAAGGTTACAATTCAATCGAACCATAAAAAAATGATTAATTACGTCGATGGTATAAATTCAATCAGAATCTGCGTGATTTTTGATAGTGAGTCTAACAGCTCTATACAAATACGGTCACTATTCGATCGTGATACAGAAAGTTTAGATGACGTCGACGGAATAATTTTTAAGCGGAATATGCTTATTTTTATTATCATGCTTGCGAGTTTATTTAGGAAAATATGCTTAAAAATAAATAGATTTAAAAAATCTAAAAACCCACGTTCTTAAATGTCCTAAAAATAGAAAATAACCCTACGGGGCTGAGAGAGGGCCCACTCAAAACGTGTTGGCGTATATTATTTAAGGGATTATTTATGAGATATATTTACATGTCGTGTATTGATCGTGGGTGTAACTTGCAAAGGTTTGAAGCTACCCTGAAAATTTCAGCCTGCTAGCTTATCGGGAAATGCCTCAAAATTGAGTTGCAAAAATCCAACCGGATCGACAAACAAACAAAAACGTGGGAAAAACACGCTTTTAGCAAGGACTAAAAATTATACTTTTTAGTCTTTTTATTATTCAAACTTAATTTACTTCTTATCCGCCAACTTGGGACGGCCGCCATGTTGGATTGGATGATTAGGTCACGTGATATTTTTTTTCGTATCCCATTCAGCAAACCCTTTCATTTAATACCCATATCGTGGGGGTGCATTTCAAATAGCCAATCCACCATCTTCGATGTCCGCCATGTTGGATTTAAGACACGTGACTATTTTTTCATATTCCTGACAGCAAACCCTTTCATTTGATACCCATGTCATGGTGGTGGATTTCAAACAGCCAGTCCGCCATCTTGGGGAGGCCGCCATATTGGATTTGTTATGACGTTTCTTAGCTAGTCATGTATTGTCATCAAAATTCAGAGCGTGTGCAAAATTTCAGTCAGCTAGCTTATCGGGAAGTGCCTTAAAATTGAGTTGCAAAAATCCAACCGGAACGACAATCAAGAAAAGTGAATGTATAAAAAAAAAAAAAAAAATGGGAAAATGTGCTTGCCGCTTGAACACCCACTTCTAATATTTCTCAATGATCCTATGAAAAAAAATATTTTGGAAAGTTAAATTCGAAATTCACATCCATTTAATTTTTTTTACATGATTTAGTTTGGATAGGACACGATTGGATTTATAACTCTAAAGATTTTTTAGTATGCAGTTCAGCTACTTTTAGATAGAAGTTATAAGTTTACACGCTACGTATCCGAAACAAAGTAATGTTCAGTGACTTTTGTCATTTATGATGTTAAGTTAATTTTGACCGTTGCCGTGAATTCAACTAGATAACTGAAACAAGTATTTTATATTGTTCAGTCACTTTTGTTATTTATTAAGTTAAGTTATTTTTAGACATTATCGTGATTACACTAGATACCTAACTAAAACAAGTATTTTATATTGTTCAGTGACTTTTGTAAAACTGAATGTTATGGCGTTTTCGGATATTATAACGATCAGCAATTTTTGACAAAACGGTGTTCAGTGACCTTTGACGAGTAGTGTTCAGTTAATTTTGAACTTTAATGATGTTCATTCAATACTGGCGCCTATCTTGTTGAGCGATTTATGGGTGATATAAATGTACAGTAATTTTGAAAATCTGAATGTGGTCATCGACTTTTGATGCTGACTGTACAACAACATGGCGTCGCCGTCAGAGAGCTCGAGCTACCGCTACTACAACAGCTCGGAGCGCGTGCACTCGCGCGCCTTGGACGCCTGGCTCAAGTATAGCGTGGCGCTGGACTACAGGACTAATGGTAAGTCCATATAAAAAAAAACCCACGTATTGAGAACCTCTTTTGTCCGAAGTCGGTTAAAAAAGAGAGATCGTTTTGCGAGGAATTCGTTTTGAGGACTTCTTTAACGTGGCAATCCCAAGAATAACCGGTAATATTTGAGAAGTTGTTTTGACAGCACAATTCTTAAGCTTTTTATCATTTCGCTTTGACCCTCAGGAGTCGAGAGGCGGATGAAACCTCGAGGCAGTGGTAGTTGTGTTAGTTTATTTAGTAGTTAGATATCCAGAAAATTTTAACTTAGTTTTTTTATACTTAGTAGTGACTGGTACGATACTCGCAGTAAGATACTCGTAATTTAAATATCAATGTGGCTAGAACGTTACTTAATTTGGACGACTAGACTGTGTAGCCACAAATGTTCGCTCAGCTCAGCCTAAACAATCTACTAATATTATAAAGTTGAAGAGTTTGTTCGGTTGAACGCGCCAATCTCAGGAAATAATGGTTCGAATTGAAAAGTTATTTTTGTGTTCGATAGTCCATGTATAGAGGAAGGCTATAGGCTATATAACATTACGCTATGACCAATAGGAACCCAGCAGCGTGGGTGAAAGAAGCTAGTTTAGTTTATACGACGCGACATTCAATGATCTCCGATACACCTATTAACCATCACCAGGTTCCGATGCCCACGGCCGTCCCACCCACTCCCGACCCTGGGACGACAGTACCGACTCCCTAGACAACCACAAGCGCCACATCAAGGCTCTCTTCGACCTTTGTACCAAACTGGGCATCAAATACTGGACCGCTTTCGACTCCGACCTTATCCCTTACTCCGATAGCTGGGAGGAGACTAAATCATATTGGGATGAGGTCACGGAGTACATACAGGAGTTGACGCAGAGGTACCATTTGAAGCTGCTGTGGTTAGCGCCTGATCTTCATTCACATCCCAGGTAAAATATGTTTTGTAGATGTTTTTCTTTTGTGCTAGTTTGATATCAATTTTATTTTAATGAGGGTTAAGTTGAATTTAGAATGATTTAATTTGGAAGCTGAGGCAAATGAAATGAAATTATTTATCGGTGTTAAAGTTATATTTCCAAATTCAAATATGTGTTCCGCGACTCCAGACTTTTTTTTAGTGTGGTAAGATTTTTACCACGCTAAAATCAAATGAGTTCTCCCGGGTACACTACGATAATACGAAAAACTTTATTCCGAAATTCATAAATACGAATTTCAAAATACCGATTTTCATAATTCCGAATGGTTCAAAATTCCTAATATAACAACTCCGATTGATCATTATTCCTATTTTCATAATTCCGAAATTTCAATATTCCTAACATTTATAATTACTATTTTCAAAATACCGAGTTTCAATAGACCGAATATCAAAAATTCCGAATTAATAATTTTCCGAAACATTAAAAACACGAATTCCGATTGTTAAAATTCCGAATAACCAGAATTCCGAAAATGTAGTCGCTTATCAGAGAAAAGTATGCTTTTAAAACGCCTTGTCAAAATGCCTCTTAACTTTTCAATAAAATAATTTCTTTTGAATAAGAATATTTTCTTTTCAATGATACTAATTTCTTTTATAATAATTTTTTGAGTTATTAAAATAATTTATTTTTGAGATACGTATTTTCATTCATAATATAACAAAAATTCCCTGTGAGAAGAACGAAAGCTGTCAGAGTCGGGGTGCCCCAAGACACAATTTGCTCGCTATCACATCCTGAATTCCTGAGTTATATTACCACTAAGGTGGTTCAACGGAGCCCCGCTTTGCGGGGCTGCTATTTCTGTTAGCTTAACCTAACTCGAACCTAACCTGTCCGAGTCGGGGTGTCCCCAATCCCGAGCTCGCTTCGCTCGCTCTTACATCCTTGATCAATTTGTTGATTACCACCAAGGTAGATCGACGGAGCCCCGCTTTGCGGGGCTCCTATTTCTGTGAGCAAGGTTTAAAGTAACCTAACACGAAGGGGATGGCGGGGTCTTTCAGACCCCGCCATCCCCTTCGAACCTAACCTGTCCGAGTCGGGGTGCCCCCAGTCCCGAGCTCGCTTCGCTCGCTCTTGCATCATTGGTCAATTTGTTGACTACCACCTACCAAGGTAGTTCGACGGAGCCCCGCTTCGCGGGGCTCCTATTTCTGTGAGCAAGGTTTAAAGTAACCTAACACGAAGGGGATGGCGGGGTCTTTCAGACCCCGCCATCCCCTTCGAACCTAACCTGTCCGAGTCGGGGTGCCCCCAGTCCCGAGCTCGCTTCGCTCGCTCTTGCATCCTTGGTCAATTTGTTGACTACCACCTACCAAGGTAGTTCGACGGAGCCCCGCTTCGCGGGGCTCCTATTTCTGTGAGCAAGGTTTAAAGTAACCTAACACGAAGGGGATGGCGGGGTCTTTCAGACCCCGCCATCCCCTTCGAACCTAACCTGTCCGAGTCGGGGTGCCCCCAGTCCCGAGCTCGCTTCGCTCGCTCTTGCATCCTTGGTCAATTTGTTGACTACCACCTACCAAGGTAGTTCGACGGAGCCCCGCTTCGCGGGGCTCCTATTTCTGTGAGCAAGGTTTAAAGTAACCTAACACGAAGGGGATGGCGGGGTCTTTCAGACCCCGCCATCCCCTTCGAACCTAACCTGTCCGAGTCGGGGTGCCCCCAGTCCCGAGCTCGCTTCGCTCGCTCTTGCATCCTTGGTCAATTTGTTGACTACCACCTACCAAGGTAGTTCGACGGAGCCCCGCTTCGCGGGGCTCCTATTTCTGTGAGCAAGGTTTGGCGCAAGGGATGGCGGGGTCTTTCAGACCCCGCCATCCCCTTCGAACCTAACCTGTCCGAGTCGGGGTGCCCCAAGTCCCGAGCTCGCTTCGCTCGCTCATGGATCCTAAGTTCTCCTAATAACAATAACAATCCTGAAGGCAAACAGTCAAAGTCCAGAGGTACGCCTCACCACTCCGCGCCTACACAGGCTTAAATAACTCTCTAAGAGTACGGTAGACAAAACTACGTGGAGCCGGTTTTGCAGCAATTCGTTTCTGGCACTGACTTTGTAGAATGAGAAACGAAATTCCGAAAAAATAAGTTTATTCGGAATATTGAAAATCGGAATTTCGTTTTTCGGAATGAGAACTCATCGAGCAATACATTTTTCGAATATGTGAAAATCGGAAAACTAAGAAATCGGATATACGACTTTCGGTTGAATAAATTTCGTGATTCTTAATAATAGATATTGTAATTTTTAGGTATTATGATATTCGGAGTTTTGAAAATCGGAATACCGAAATTCGGAATAAAATATTTCGGAGTATTTGGGTGTTCCCAGTTCTCCCACCCCGGGCAGAGCGGGAGGGACTGTCAGACTCGTACTGACTAAAATCCACGGTGTCCTTCAATAGCCCTTTATGTACCGGGGACACGGTAATTCGTGAGTCCCGCGACCCTGGCAGGAACTTAATGAGGGTTAAGTTGAATTTGGAATAATTGGTGCTGTTAAAAGTAGGATGTTGAGGAAAATGAACGTTATGTATCGGTGTTAAAGTTATATTTCCAAATTCAAATATATCACGAATTTTTTTCCGCCCTTGAACCTACAATATGTCTTCAGAAATTCCAGACTTTGTATATTTTTGAAAAAGTTAGAAAGTTTTATATGGGGCTGATCACCATAAAAACATTTTGTTCTAGATACGTATCCGGCGCATTCACAAGCAACGACGCAAACACATTCATCCAAGCAGCAACTCAAATAAAAAGATGTCTAGAAGTGTCACAACGTTTGAACGCAGAATGTTTTCTAATATGGCCATACCGAGAGGGTTATCACACTCCTTTCCAAACCGACGTTGCACGAGAAATAAAGCTATTTGCTAAACTACTAAAACTTACAGCAGAATACAAAGACAGACTGAATTACAGATGCCAGTTACTTATAATGCCTTATTATAATAATTACTACTACAATAGGAGTTTTTATGGAGACTGGCAACACCATCAGTGGCGGGAAAGGGAGTTGGTTCACACTTACATGTGGGATGTTACCAGTTGTCTGTATTTGCTGAAGAATTATAATTTGGATCGATATTACAAGGTTTCTGTGACGCCTGGACATCACATGTATATGGCTAACGTGTAGGTTATCATTTAAATGTATTATTCAACACGCACAGTTTTTAAATAATGTATTGTAGTATATCGCTACAAACTTCTGCTAGCAACTTTGATTGCGCGGGCATGCGGGCGGCGAGTAATGGGCGACTCGCTGTCTGACCATGGACCATGCCCGGGTCGACGGCGCGTTGTGTTCCACGCGCACCTCAAAGAGTGTCAGCAAGATGACAGGGCTCCTCCTTTACCCTATTACCTATTCACCCTGGAACGTAAAGGACTATTGAAGGACACCGTGGATTTTAGTCAGTACAAGTCTGACAGTCCCTCCCGCCCTGCCCTGGGTGGGAGGGCTCATTTGATGATTTTACCACGCAAAAAAAAAGCAACTGAGCTACATGTTCAATTCTCGTCTGATTCACACAATATCACAAAAAAAACACATTTAGTGTTTTTTTGAATTTAAATTTAAATGCGGCTTTAATATAGGAGACATAATAATCGCGAGGCAACGATTTTTCAAAAAAATAATTTTATATTTTCAGATATAACATGCTGGGTGGTGTGACGGTGACGAATGATTGGGACCATTACGACAGTAGAACTCTTACCCTGATGATGAAATGCATCGTGGATCAGGTATTAGACCACTTTTACCAACTTTGTTGTAATTTGACAATACTAGAATTTATTGCTGGTGATTTAAATGAAGTAACAACGAACTTAGACAAGTTTATGCGAGATTGGCCGGAGAAAAATGCACAGACTATGGCGCGACCCCAAATAGCTGCTCCGCGCGCCTCCCGAACCCGTCGTGTGCCGGCCAGGTTAGGGTCGATTCGCATCGGCTCGGCTCGGACGACGCGATCCGATGCGATTGGCATTAGTAACACCCTTATTACGTTGACATAAAGGTTTTCTTGACCGGCTTAAGCCGATTCCGCGTCGATAAATGTGGGGGGACCCTTACGGGACTAGTACTAGTACCACGCGAGCCCATGAACCGCGCACGCACATAACGGGTGCTGCCTGCGCGCCGGCACCTCCACTTTTAACCGACTTCCAAAAGGAGGAAGTTCTCAATTCGGATGTTTGTATATATATTTTTTTATGTTTGTTCGGGCATACCTAACTCCGTCGTTTACCAACCGATTTGCAAAAAAATCTCTTTTTGGGTTGGAAAGGGGACAAGAGCTAATGTACCTCTCGCTCGCACGTTTCGACATTTTGAAAGATATAAAATCACTGATCCCATTTTTGAAAAATTGCAATCAACCATTTTGTGTGCAATCACATTGCACAGTTTAGTAAAAAAAAAAAAAACATTTTAATCGATACAAGTTTACCTACTCAAAAGTTTGCTTTGTTTAAGCAAACTTTTGAGTAGGTAAACTTGTACAAAAAGTGTGACAAAAAGTCAATGAAATAAAAAAGAAAGTCACCGACTTTCGAAAGAAAAGTTTTTTTGTAGGTTATTTAGAACTTTTTTGTGGGAAGTCGGTTACATTTTTTTTTGAAAAAGTTTTTTCGTCGTTTTAATTTTGATCTAAATGTTATTATTGTTCATAATAAATTCGTGGCCATCACGCCCGTTAGTTCCGTGGTTTCCTTGGAAAGATCCCCAACTATAAGACTCTCAATACTCATCGACAATAGAGGTTAAAATGTAATCCAAATATATTTGATTAAACCACTCACGAAGTTCTAAGCCAACAAAATCACTGCACAAATAGGGGGTATTTGTATGATACCCGAATTTCTGCATAAAAATCTTGTCTACCCCATTTTCCCAGGGTACAGCGCCACCTGGCGGTATAAACCTGAAGCTGTCTCCTCGTCGAGACAGCGACCTGCGCGAGCTCACCACGACCTACGTCAAGTACATCGACGCACTGGCGAAGGCGCTGCGGCTGGCGTGCTCGGTCATAGCTGAACAGATCCTGTCCAAACATCTGCAGGTGAGACAATAATATTAAAATGTCACAACTAAAAATATTTAACAAGTTTTGTTTGTGAAATTTTAAAAGAGTGTCGTATGTCATGCGACAAGGGGAAAAATCGAGGGATGCAACCCCCGGATCACGGAAAAAGAGGGAATTGGACAGCTTACAAGTGACGGCATAGTGCTGAATCTTATTATTTTATGCTCTTATATTGTCCCATATACGTCATCGTCACCTGGTGGCCAATTTGTTTTCCTATAAGCTTGTTCCCTCGCCTTTTTGTCAATGTTCGTCACCTGACTGTGAATATGAACAATCAGCACATTATATTCTTTGGGAGAATCAGCACATTATATTCTTTGGGAGTGTATTCTTTGGAATCCCCGTGTGGTTCCGGGCGGTAGAATAGGCCACCCCATCTCCTCCTGTGGGTGTCGTAGAAGGCGACTAACGGATATTAGCCAGAATTTGAGGCCACTCCAGCTGCCTCACCTACCCCTGGCTCTGGCAACCGGTACATGGCGGTATAACCATGTCGTTTGCTGAAATGCCCCAAAATGCTTAACCTGATGGTGGGCAGCAGCACCATCAGCAAAAGCATTTCAGCATCTGCGGTCACCAATCCGCCTGCCAAGCGTGGTGACTACGGCAAATCCCCCCAAATATGAAGTGCAATGATTTAAGGCCCCCAGTTCCCGGTAGCTGCACTATTCCTGGCCATGGTACCGGCCACGGTAACGGTGCGGCGGGGGGTGCTAAGAATCCCCGGGCGACGGCAGGGTACCCTAAACGCAATTTTTACCTGGCGACGTACAACGGACGCTCTCTGCGGTTGGACGAGCACGTTGCCGAATTGGAAGTAGAGCTAAGTCACATTAACTGGCATATCGTGGGACTGTCGGAGATCCGAAGACAGGGGGAGGAGACGATAACCCTCGATAGTGGCCACTTGCTCTACTTCCGAGAAGGACACCAACCATCTCAAGGTGGCGTCGGTTTTATGGTCCACAAGTCACTCAGGAGCAGCATTGTGGAATGTGGCAGTATGTCGGCAAGGGTGGCATACCTTGTACTGAAAGTATCAGAAAGATACTTATTAAAAATCATACAAGTGTATGCCCCTACGTCCGCATACCCTGACGATGAAGTCGAGGCCATGTACGAAGACGTAATAAAAGCTATGTCTCGTACCAAAACGTTCTACACTGTTGTTATGGGTGACTTCAACGCAAAAGTGGGAGTACAAGAGAGTGGCGAGTCGAGAGTAGGTCCATTCGGCTATGGGCACAGAAATCACCGGGGGCGTATGCTGGTAAACTTCCTCGAGGCTCAAGAGCTTTTTCTGATGAATTCTTTTTTCCAGAAGAAGCCTCAAAGGAAGTGGACCTGGCGAAGCCCCGATAACGTGACGAAGAATGAGATCGACTTCGTTATGTCTAATAAGCGTCATATATTTAGAGATGTCTCTGTGATCAACAGGGTTAATACCGGAAGCGATCACCGACTGGTCAGAGGCACTCTGAATATAAATGTTAAAGTCGAAAGAGTGCGCTTAATGAAGTCGACTATCAGACCAACGCTACCCCAGGTCGAGACTGGTTGCGAAAGCTTCCAGTTGGAACTACGAAACCGATTCGCCATGTTGGAAACCACAGAGGACATAAACGACGTCACCGAAAACCTGTTGCGTGTCATCCGCGAGGTGGGCTATAAACATTTTCGACCGATGAGAAATGGACGTAAGTCGGCACTTACCAGCGAGACTCTGGAATTGATGAGGAAACGACGAGAACTCACAAATGCCACACCAGCTGAGAGTCAGGTACTTAACAGGGAGGTCAAAAAGCAGATCAGACGCGATACTCGGAGTGCAAATACCCGAATTATAGAACAAGCTATAGCTCGGAATAAAGGCTCGAAGGTATTTGCCAAGCCCAATACCTCCCGCTGTCACCTGACAAAGCTCAGAACGTCACAGGGCACCATCGTCACCTCAAAGCCAGAGATTCTCGCTGAAGTCGAAAAGTTCTACGGAGACTTATATGCTCAAAAAACTTGCCCACCCCAGGCCCACCGCGCGGATGATCGACGGGCCAAACTGACACGCCATCTCACAGACGAGCTTCCCGACATTGACATGGGTGAGGTTGGAATGGCTCTCGGGCAGCTTCACCACAACAAGGCTCCGGGGGATGACGGAATAACCATAGAGCTGCTCAAAGCAGGAGGAAAACCTATCTTGATAGAGCTTGTAAAGCTCTTTAATACCGTCATCCACACTGGCATAACACCGGAGGCATGGCATAGGAGTGTGGTAGTATTATTTTTCAAAAAGGGCGATAAAACGCTCCTTAAGAACTACCGCCCCATCTCACTCCTGAGCCATATCTATAAGCTGTTCTCGAGGGTTATTTTAAATCGTCTCGCCCAAAAGTTCGATGACTTTCAGCCACCGGAGCAGGCCGGGTTTCGAAAAGGCTACAGCACCGTGGACCACATACACACCCTTAGGCAAGTGATTCAAAAGACCGAGGAGTATAACCAGCCTCTGTGTCTAGCGTATGTGGACTACGAGAAGGCCTTCGATACTGTTGAGACCTGGGCTGTTCTGGAGTCTATGCAGAGATGCCTCATCGACTGTCGCTACGTTGAGGTGATGAGATGTCTGTATAAGGCCGCAACAATGACCGTCCAAGTACAAGAACAGAGCACAAAACCAATCCAACTGCGTCGAGGGGTAAGACAGGGAGACGTCATCTCTCCGAAACTGTTTACAAACGCGTTGGAGGACGTTTTCAAGACGCTTGATTGGAAAGGACGGGGTGTAAATATCAACGGTCAGTACATCTCACACCTCCGATTTGCGGATGACATTGTCATCATAGCAGAGTCTCTGCAGGAGCTGGAAGAAATGCTGAACAGCCTGAGCGATTCTTCAAAGCGTGTGGGTCTCGGAATGAATCTGGACAAAACCAAACTCATGTTTAATGGTCATGTCACCCCGAGACCTGTAAACGTGAATGGTGCTCCCCTCGAGGTTGTGCAAGAGTACATTTATCTAGGCCAAACTGTACAACTGGGCCGGCACAACTTTGAGAAGGAGGCAGCTAGAAGAATACGCTTGGGCTGGGCGGCATTCGGGAAGCTGCGTCATATCTTTGAATCATCGATCCCACAATCCCTTAAAACCAGGGTTTACAACCAGTGTGTCCTACCCGTAATGACTTACGGAGCCGAAACGTGGACACTTACCATCGGCCTGGTCCACAAATTTAAGGTTGCTCAGCGTGCAATGGAGAGAGCAATGCTCGGGGTTTCTCTGGTGGATAGAATTCGTAACGAAGTCATTCGCCAGAGAACCAAAGTAACCGACATTGCGCTTAGAATCAGCATGCTGAAGTGGAAGTGGGCCGGCCACGTCTGTAGGCGAACAGACGGCAGATGGAGCAAACATGTGCTAGAGTGGAGACCGCGAATGGGCAAACGCAGTGTAGGACGCCCTGCTGCAAGATGGGTCGATGATTTAAGGAAGGTGGCTGGCAGTGGATGGATGCGGGCTGCCCAGGACCGGGATGGTTGGCGCTCTTTGGGGGAGGCTTACGTTCAGCAGTGGACGGCAATAGGCTGACAATAGTATTCTTTGGCAGAACGAACGCAATATTATGTTGGATACTGTTCAGACTACATCTGGAGTCATTTATTATACGGACCTTGTGGAAACTCGAACAAACTTCCGTGCGTTCAAGCGTTTTTGCCATACCTATTATTGGAAGCAAATATAACAGCTCACAATTTAGGACCCATTAATATTAGTAGTCATTTTTACCCGTGG
Source organism: Agrotis exclamationis (assembly GCA_950005045.1). Classification (NCBI taxonomy): domain Eukaryota; kingdom Metazoa; phylum Arthropoda; class Insecta; order Lepidoptera; family Noctuidae; genus Agrotis; species Agrotis exclamationis. The sequence continues at coordinate 21,227,704 of OX465430.1, forward strand.
TGCAAGGCAACTGGGCTTCTCCTCCCAGTTGTAATGTCCCTTTGTGCCTATTGGCCTTGCTTTGTTCTGTCTCCTGCTTGCATGGAGGGAAGTGGAAACATATTTTTCCTACTCCTCCACTATTCTTTTCTGATTAATTTCGTGCAGGATCCAAGACAGGTAAATTCATTCTCCGGGACACGTCGAGCTTCATTGTCTCGGCACTTTTCTGGTGGTTGCCACTGTTGATTCTGGCTCTCAGGAGTTGCAGTGGTTTGGGAATAGTGTGGTGGGTTTGTCCCAAAAAAAAAATACGTCACCTGGTGGTTCATATGACCCATCCATTTTGGACATGGGCCTGTAGTCTATTCATAAATTTTGGCTTACGTACAATAGCAAAATATAAATGGGTCAAATAAACTTTGGGTAGGGAATCCAATTGACGAATTTGTTAAAGATTTTTTCAGTGAACTTGCCTATTATAAATTCTTCTTGAATAATAATACATTTTCTGACAATAGAAACTGAAAATAAAATGTTTTTTTTTTTCATCTTACAATTCAGTTGCAATCATTGTAGATGCTGTTGGGTTGAATTACGAAAAACGCTATAGCTACCTGACTCTGACATTTACAGAAATTATTTCGAATACCCCTTTCTGTTTCATAGCAACGCTATTCAACATACTACAGCGGGTTCGGTTCCCGAATCATCAGCAGTGACATCTCGATGGAAGAATGCGAAGAACACTATAAGTAAGATTTTTTTTTTACAAAATGGATGATTCAGAGTAACGAAGGTTTCCGGCAGCTTTACAGACACCATTATAAGATTTCCCTCAATTAAATCAATCATGAATATTAAAAAATAGTAGTTTATGAAACTGGTACATAATGAGGGGTATTATACACGAGTGTGAGTTTAAAAAACGAGCGAAGCGAGTTTTTTAAAAGTATCACACGAGTGTATAATACCTAGTTATGTACAGTTTCATACACTACTTTATCTACTTTCATTGAACACGAATTTATCAAATAAAAGATAAAGATTGACACAGTATTATGGCGCCAATATTCCCGTTATCACCGCGCATGGACCACAGCGCGCGCAGCCACAGATAAAAAATCAAATGGATGTATCTATGATCTGTAATCTGTATCGTAATGAAAAAAAAAATTTATTATAACATTATTTTGTTAGAGAAATAGTGTCATAATTTAATTTTTTAATTTCATTTCGATATACTGTGTGTAAAGTACGTCATTATAAACTCGTTTTGTGTTTTGTATTTTGAATTTAACGATATGAGAGTAGATAAAACCTTATAAAAGTATTATAGTTGCAACTGAAACTAAAGTTTATGCGAAGTACATCATCATCAGCGTATTATATTCCCACTGCTGGGACACAGGCAGTGGCGGGGCAAGACCTAAATTTGATGTGGGCAAGACAGATTTCGCGAGGCCCTGTTCTATGGCGACCTGAAGACGGATTTTATAAAATAATAAAAACAAACAAAACAATTAACACTGCCAAATTTTTATTCATAAAAATACAAATTAGATTAACCGTATAGTTTGGTACCGGGTCCGAAACGGCCGCGACAAGTAAACCTACGCTGGCTCAGTAGTGGGTCCGAAATGGGCAGACGTTGTAGTCATACGACATCCTCATTAAATAATTAAAAAATATAATATTCTCTGCGTTAAATCCTATGAGTGCGCATTAATTAAGAATGTTAAATAAAAATCTGATTTGTTCACGCCATTAAAACTTCTACATTTACAACGCATTTTCTTAATTTACCATTACAAAATCCAAAAGTGTAAACACGATTTACGCCATTTTGATGGCAGTGCTGGGTTGGGCTAAAAATCATAAAAAATGTGGTTTCCGGATATCCAAGGTATCACTATAGAAGGGATGAATAACTCGTCATTTAGTATTGTAACGAATTCATACGTAATTCAACATAAATTAGCAGTGGTAATGAAGAATTTGATATCTGAACTCGAAGTTTCGCGCCACTTGTGTTTGTTTACATTTTTATTTTTCACTTGGATCACACACACACGCTTATACTCAATAACAATTACGATAAATATCATGCCAAATTTTATAAATAACGTAAAAAAGCTCAGATCTTAGCTTAATTCTCTAATACAGGGCCAAAAACACGAATTTTTCATTACCGCTACTCAATTTGTATTCGTAATCGACAATCATATTTTTTTTAATCGTAATGATGTGTGAAAGCGAGTATTCTAATCGATTCCATAATTGAATTTTTTGTCAACTCGAGTGAAGTGAGTTTGTTTTATTCTCGCTTTAAAAAATTTTGAGGCGCGAGGCCCCTTGTACCGCGAGGCCGTAGGCGGTGGCCCACGTCGCCCACGCCTTACGCCGCCTCTGGACACAGGCCTCCTCTCTGTGAGAGGGAGTGGGCCATAATCTAGAACACTAGTTCAGTGCGGGTTGGTAGATGTCTTTGAATTTTTGGTTCTAGTACATGCCGGTTTTCTCACGGTATATCATCGTTTTGAGTTAGTTTCTTTTCCTAATATCATTTGGTACTTTATAGTAATCGCAGTTTATTTTGCAGGAAGAACCCACCTCACGGTGATGTGCCCTCATCGAAGTACGAACACTTGGATGTGGTGTTCCAGAGACATTTAGACGCCTGCGACCATATATGATGCAACTTTCAACAAAATTGATTCATCATAAAATAATTTTAAATGAATTTACAAGATCATGTGCCATTTTTCATGGCAAATTAGACTGGTGAATGTTAGTAATTGTTTATGAAATTATGTCTGAAAGTCTCAAAAGAAATCACAATAAAACAATGGATAAATGGTTTCAATCTGTTTTATTTCATTTTGCATATTTTCAGATTATTCCTTGTATTTATTTTTGTATTTTTCACATAATATTCACAGCGACTTACATATACAATAGCTAGATACAAATATGTATATTGTACACGATTGTGCAATTATGTATATTTTGTAAATATTTGTTTTATTTTTCAGATACATCTTTTTTACTGTTTAAACCCTAACAACATTTCGGGAACAAATTAATACTCGAAAAGGTTTCTAAATGCATAGCTAAGTGTTTTATTATTATTTTTTATTAATTTTAATATTTCTTTATAGGAAGTCCAGTGTAAATTGTTAGTCGTTCAAACAGTCAAAAACTTGAAAGCATGTCATCATTATTTCATTAAATATTTTGTGTAATGACAATTTGCCACTTGTAAGCGTTTAAATTCGAGTTGTATATTAATTTGTCCAAGTAATTACCTACTTGTTTTTATTACAACTACACATAATAATCGAGTAACACCCGATTCTTCTGAGACAGAACAACCATTACTTTACAGTACCCGGCAATTAAAAAGACGAGCAGCTAGTTTCGGCTTCGTATAACTTCATTCTGTCACACACTACCGCCTCTTTCCAAAGTGTGCTCTATGTGCATTATTTATTCTCGGGTACTGTATATTAAGGACTAAAAACATAGTGTTGCCACTACAAAAAACATTAAGCACATTCATTAAGTGTCAATTAACTAAAACTTACAACTAAGCACAGTACACGAATACCGTCAAATAAATATTAAAACTACACTTAATAATATCATGATTTTAAGAAGCGAGGTTTAAAAAAATGCCAATTCCTCTAATATATACATATAAAAAGTTTTTCATAAATATTTCATAGAAAAACCGCAAGTTCCTAATACTGAAGAAAGAAAATGGCAGTAAATAACTATAACAGGAATGAAACTTAGTCTGAACTAGACAAGGAGTCTCTTGTACTATTTAAATTTAAATACAGCATGCTGACGCGAGGTTCTTGCAAAAACCTCTTTTAATATTTCGCATTTTTCACCAAATTACCTCACGTTTTGATAAAAATATGGTGAAATTACCAGTTCAATAAAATCAATATTATGCTAATATGATTACTATGAAGAAAATGCATTACTAAATGATTTTTTAAATAAAATATTTTCTAACAGATTTACTTATAAATAAAATACATTTGAGAAAATTGAAATGTGCGCGGCGATTTGTTTAATTATAATAAAAATTGTACAATTTCATACAAGAAGAAAGACGATTATGAAAATCTATACATTTACACGAATAATAAGAATAAATTACATCGATGAATTCATTACAATGATATTAAGCTATTACCGATTTAATTCTAAAGCAAGAATTAGATTTTACATAAAATATAAATGTGGCAGTGTTTATTAGAAAGGGTAATACAACCACTCGTTATATTTTATTTTCAACTTTTTATATTTGGACATGGATCGGACCTATTTTCCATAACCGACTTATAACTAATTATATCTGTATTCTACCAAGAATCTATGATATTATTTTTTATAAAATTCGACAGTTCTTTTGCCCGGTTATGGCGCAACCCGTAGACAACTGAATAGAAACGACAACACAACAAAAAGAATTCATTTTACACATTTTTTTTTAATATCGGTAGAAATATTTATGCATTCTGTAATTCTGTCTATTCGTCCGTCCACAAAACCGGTTTTTAAGGATTCGGTTGCACTGGTAACTAGTATATTTCCCTCTCTAATAAACAGTAACTTTTATAATTCGATTTAATATACCAGTCTATACATCAGCCGATAGGACAAGTTACTATGGAAGTACGAGTTTGGACAAATCATTATTATGCCTCTTGGGTATATGTGACTGACTGCATTTAAGATGTTATAACTAACTCCGATTTTGGTGGACTAATCAAATACTTTAGTTTCATTAATATCAACTTTATATTGGTGTAAATTTATTTCAAATTTAATTAATTTTATAAATTTTACTATCGAAAACGCCTTCAAAATATTGAAGTTGCAGTGCAAATTGAATTTGAAAACTAAAATTGTTTTTCCAAGACACTTTTTTTTTAATTACATAGGTACTTACTTGAAATTAGTTCAAAAGTGTTATTTGCGAAAACAGTATAAGATGGGAGAGGGATGCAACATTGAGACAGATAGAGACAGAACGTTTATCAGTTACATTCCCCCAAAAGGCGTAATTCTGACAATTTGTTTGCTACATTACATTTTAGTTCGTTCTAGGAGCTATTCTTTGGCGACGCGATTTTTTGTGACTTTAGCTTGCCGAAGCTTAGCCGTGACTGTTAAGTGCGCATAATATAGACGTTTGCCTTTCATAAATATTTAGTTTTTTATGTTGGACATGGGTATAGCTATGCAGCAAACTAGAAGTGTCCCTAATTGTGCTCATGCCATGCCTCCACAACCCAGTGACTCGGTAATATTAGATACCCCTTGGTACAACTGGTTGTCAGACTTTAGAGATCCTGACTAAAAGTAACGACTGTCAAAGATCTACAAATGACAGCCGGGACCAACGGCTTTACGTGCTTTCCGAGGCACGGAGGAAACTCGCTAGGACATGGTCACCCATCCACAGACCAACTGTGCGACTGTAATTATTCTGTAGCCACGAGCTCCTCAGTTATTTGTACGTATACATAAAAATGTAGTTATGTACGAAACAATAATGTTATCGTTATGACGTGGTACGGCGATTTAAGTATTTGAAAATGTGTGTAACGTTTTTTAGGAGGCAAAGGCTCGGTAATACATTTCGAAGTACTAGTATTTATCCTACATTAGAGACCGGTGTGTGTGGGTTCCCAAAGACGGCTTAAATAACTCAGATACCAGAGAATTCTCCGACATTAAAGAAGGAAGACTATTAACTCGATTTTTGTATGATTATTTAAAAAATCAACTAAAACTATTAATGTATACATATTCATGCTGTGTCTAAAAGTATCCCATGTCCAAAATAATATAATTATCTCATTACGTTATTAATGTAACTACGGAGTAAAGATCTACAAGTACGTTAGTATGGACTAGATAGTGATACAACCGCTAAAAATGTCTTTAGTTCCTCCGTGTATGTTGGTGCTACGTAATAAATGTAATGTTGTACAGACGCCAGCAGGTCAACCTACTTACCTACCCGAAACTGTCAGATTTTACCAATCGAACATTAACTTTCCACTATTGTGATAAGGAAGATCTATTGAAGAAATTTGTCAGATTGTGGTAGCTTGATGTGCTGGCGTCTGTACTTACCGACTCCATTTTGTATTAAAGATAAATAACGGCGAAATAACTATAGTTATAGCGTTATATTGGAACGAAGTTCCTTATCGTGCGTTGCGAAAGGGGGCTAGACGGATAAAATTAAGACGAAAAGTTGTAACGACACTTCTTGCTATAGTAAGCTTTGTAAGCCGTGCGGCGTGCGCATGTTTCTCTTCTGTCTCTCTCTCTCTCTTATTAAGCCTGATATTTTAGTTTCGTTTTTCTATTTCGCAGTTTGTTGACATTTAACTAGGTATGTTAGGGGGCAGGGGTTCCGGGGCTGTCTAAACAAGGTACCGCGCCCCTGGAACGTGTTAAGAAACAGTCCCTTTTGCTCCACCCAGTGCGAGAGGAGAGGAGTTATTCGATGATTTTTATAACGAAGGAAATAGATATTATTAGCGCTACAAATGAACCTATTTATGATCTGTACAGGTTTACAAAGCAATAGTTTTAATACTATAACGCAACAACAGTAGTTATTTCGATTTTTGTCTGAATGGAGAGTAATTCAATTTATTTTTAGGATGGTGTGAGTGTGCGTATTTACATTACTGTGCGTTACGTAAGCACAACTGTGATTTTTTTAACATTACGTTTAAAATGCTAAAATTCTTGTGTTGTGAATGGAAGAACAGGGGTGAATCGGGACAAAAGTGAAAGAAATTTTTGCTTTGAATTATTATGATAATATGTCACCAAAAAGTAATCTGTATTGTTAATTTAATTATTTAGAGACCGTATATTTAAGAAGATATTTTGTAAAAGGATATGATGGAGTTGTCACATCTAAGGTCCACTAGGTAGACCTGCGAGAAGCCAGTTACAAAAAAAGTCCTTTCAACATTCGTTCCGATTCACTCAAGCGTCCATATTAACTCCATTTTACTCATTACTCGTGCACAAATGCTCTACGTGTATTAAAATGTCTAAAAAATGTTAGATGGCAGTGTTATCTATTCTCCTACCTATTGGACGGGAATACACTCGAGGTACTAAAAACTTGGCCATTACTTCCATAGCAAGATGCCGCGATTACATAGAATTATATAAATATTACGATTATTAAATAAATATAGGGACAGTCCACGACAATATTCACTAGTGTAGCCACGGATTAGTTAACAAATGGAGTGTTTGATGGACACGTGATAAGTGAGGCGTCCAATCAAAATGACGGCGGTTAATCAGAATGATGATCTATATCATCATCATCAGCCTATAAATGTTCCCACTGCTGGGACACAGGCCTCCTCTCTGTGAGAGGGAGTGGGCCGTAATCTACCACGCGGGGCCAGTGCGGATTGGCGGATGTCACATGTCTTCGAATTTTTGGTTCTAGGACATGCCGGTTTCCTCACGATGTTTTCCTTCACCGTTGTAAGAGCAGTGGTGTTGAAATAAATAACACAAAGTAATGCGCCTGACGGGGTTCGAACCCACGACCTACTACTCGTAAGTCGAGGCCGATACCACTGGGCCACCACTGCTCTATGATCTATATCGCGATAATACAACTATCAATGAGATTATTTTGGGCCTTGCTACTTGAACAGTATGGTCACAAAAATCGACGCAGAGCCTGATAAATGCGCTTGGAAAAAGCTATACGACTATACACTGGTAAAGGAAAATATTTTCATTCGTCCTTTTTTCGATTTGTATGACGCGACTTGATACTACCTCGAACTTTCACTTTTATCAGCGTCTATTCATGCTATAAAACGTCGATAAGTGTGGTGACTTCATAAGTGGATTTCATTTTTTAAAACATCAACCTCCATTTGTTTACTACTCCGTGTATTATTTTTGCCAATTTTTATTATTTTTTTTATATAAATAATTTTGTGTATTTTCTACACGAATTTCGCAAATTTAAGAAGCCCCTTTATACCTGAGATGTTAATCGTCTTTAAGCAAACCACTTTTCTATTATAAGTTTTTCAAACAAGTGGATTATTTCCTTTTTGGGGCAAAACGAAGTCTTTTACAAGACGAAAATAGAATGAAGCTATCTTATATATAAATAATGACTGGGTCACTAGATTCTTACAAATAATTCCAATTATTTTGTTGATACGCAATACTGAAGATAGCGTAAAAATATTCCATTCTGAAATAAATATTCTTTGGAATTGCAAACACTAAAAAACTTCACATAAACGTAAATTCTTTTTTTTGTTTCTAAAAATATAAGCTCCAGCCACATCACAGACTTCAAAACTGTCAGATTACCTACTACGCAGTGTAGACGATTAACTCTAAGGGTGCGTTCGCAACGCGTCAATCCAGCGTATACGCTGCGTCAAAGCTACGTACAATTACGTCAACACTACGTACGATGACATTGAAACGACATACAGTTACGTCAGAATGACTTCAAATCGTATACGCCTACGCAACCCCTACGCAACGCTACGTAGCACTTACGTAGCATTTACGCGACGTCTATGTGGCTACGCCGAAAATACATACTACACGGTATGAAGCCACAGCGTAGTCCACATACAAGCGTTTATCCCGAGCTCACTCGTCATCGGCGGGTTCGGTGCCGAAGTAGCGGTCGCCAAAGTTCCCGATACCTGGCAGTACGTAGAATTTCTCGTTGATCTCCGGATCTAACGCTGAAGTTACTATTTTTACCTGTGGACAAAGAATAATATTAGCATAATTTATACGGTTAATAGGTAATAGTATAAAAAGCTTAGGAGTATGAACCACGAACAAGATGAGTGTTGTGTTTATGGGTTTTTTGCCCGACATTTATTCTAGGATCTTTCTGTATGTAAAATCTTGGAAAACTTTAATTGTGCGATGCAGGAATTTCGTCAGATTTGGATTTCCACCGTCCTTGTTACAGATTACATTTGTGATAACTATTTCCCCAAAGATGTGATGTGTAATTTTTTAGAAAAAAATAGATTAATAAGAGAATTTCCAGAAGCCCCATCATGACGTTTTAGTTACGTGAACTGGAAATTTGACGTTAATTTTAAGGAAAAAATCAGTTCCTCGTTTGTACAATAAAGGCGGTTTTTCATACAATAAACGCAGCAAATTCTTTTAGTACGTTGTTAATAAAGTACAGAAATATTTTGATAAGCCTTCTGTTCTATGCTTTTTAGCAATAGATTGCGGACAGTCAGCAATTTATTCTGTCCTATAACGTATAGTTTTAGGTTTATTTAATATCTTACCTGAGGGAAGGCATACGCGATGGAGTGCACCCCGATCTCTGCCATGAGCAGTGACACGAGTGAGATGTGATCCTCCGGTACGTCGTGGTCCAGCAACACGCGGATGGCCATGATGGCTGCGGCGCCTGTGGCTACTGTCGCGTCCATCAGGATCACACGGTAGTCCTTTATGTCTTTCGGGAGACGCAGGTAGTACAGCTGGAAGGGAGAGAAACTTGTGAGGTTACTAAAGCGATTGAAAAACTGATATCACGTTAAGCTTTCTTGTGGATCGCCTTGGGATCTGGAGGCGACTGCCCTCCAGCGCGTCTATGAGTGGCGCGTGGACGCGCAGCGCCGGGGAGAATACCTGCTGGTGGCGGGAAGAGGTCCGGTGTGATCTCAGGGGAGTATGGAGGGGACGACTGTCGGAACATAGGTTCGGGCACGCCGCAATCGCGGCGGTAAGACCCCTCTTTGAGGAGTGGCTGGATAGGAGTCACGGCGTCCTGACCTACCGCATGACGCAGGTCCTCACCGGACACGGATGTTTCGAGAGGTACTTGTGTCTAATGATGAAGGAAAAAACGCCTGGGTGTCACCACTGCTCAGATCGTCCGGAGGACACAGTAGAGCATACGGTGCAAGACTGCCCCGCTTGGGCAGAGCACCGACGTGTCCTCACGGCGGCGATAGGCGGAGACCTCTCGCGCCCGGCATTGGTCGAGGCCATGCTGCGGGGCGAGACGGAGTGGGAAGCGGTCGCCTCCTTCTGCGAAGCAGTCATGCTCGCGAAGCAGGAGGCGGGCCGCGTGAGGGAGAGGACAGAGTCCTCCCTCCACCCCAGCCGCAGTGGTAGACGCCCACGGCAGACGATCTCCGGCCACCATAAGCGCGGGCATGCGAGCGGCGAGTTATGGGCGACTCACTGTCCAACCATGGACCACGCCCGGGTCGACGGCGCGTTATGTTCCACGCGCACCTCAAAGAGTGCATGTGTAAGAAGGTAAGGGTAGGCTCTGGCTCTCTAAGGAGGCCCCCCTTGGAGAGCCAAAGCCTACCCTGGGTAGGAGGACTCATTTGATGATTTTACCACGATAAAAAAAAGCTAAGTACTATTATCTGTTTCCGGAAATTATCAGAAAAATTGTCAGTATAATGATCATAATTTTTTCCATTTAGAAAGTTTTCAATGTCATCAATAAATATAATGCTGGTAGAAAGCTTACCTCAGGTTCGTCAGTCTGCTGGTTGGTCTGTATGAGTATCTTCCCGATGCGGATGTCCTTACAGATGTCACACACGGCCTGCTCCATGGTCTCGCCGGCGCGGAGGATCGACACGCCGCAGATCTTCTCCACGTCGCATTTACGACCTTATAACGATATGCATAAAGGTGAATTTCCGATATTATTATTCTTTCAACATGGATTCGTGAGACGACATTGAAACAAGTTTAGAATTAATTTTGTGCTTTAAACGATCATGATTTTATGCTTATCATTTTGGCTTCCGTAACATGGCAATAGTTTTTTTTAGTTTATAAAACTAGAAATTTCTCCAATATTGTGGGCCAGATCTGGTACACCTACTTATAGGCTATGGTGGATTTATAACGGCAAGCCGCCAGTCGGATCGCTCTTGTCTTGCGGTGTCATTTCAGTGATCGATTTTCACCGCACAGCTAAATAGACCGAACAAACAACCCATATAAGTTCCCCATTATGCAATTTTTGTTTCGCGCGGTATTCAAAGTGGTTATATGACTCTTTGGATGAATGTTCAGTTTTTAGGGTTCCGTACCAAATGGCAAAAACAGAACCCTTATAGATTCGTCATGTCTGTCTGTCTGTCCGTCCGTATGTCACAGCCACTTTTCTTCGAAAGTATGAGGGCTATCCTGTTGAAATTTGGCAAGTAGATGTATTATGTAAACCGCATTAGGATTTTCACACAAAAATAAAAACTAAACCAATATTTTTTTTCACCAAACCCATACGTGTCTTTAAAAATGATATTGAGGTTACTAATATAATTTTTTTCTAAACTTAACAGTTTGCGCGAGAGACACTTCCAAAGTGGTAAAATGTATGTATTATTCTTATTTTAGAAGTTACAGGGCCCTGTAACTTCTAAAATAAGAGAATGATAAACCTAAAAAAAATAATATAATGTACACCTCAACAAAAACTTCCAACGAAAAATGGTTTGGATGAGATACAGTTAGCAGTTTTTGAGTTATAGTACATTTCAAAAACCGCAAATATAACTTTGCCATTCATACAAACACTATGAAAAACAAAGTTATTTTTATTGTTTGTGTATATTACTTACTAATCTCAAAATAATTATATCCCTAATCTATGCTTGCTACTACGGAACCCTTCATGGGCGAGTCCAACTCGCACTTGGCCGGTTTTTTAAGTTTTATATCAAATGCAGTTGGACCTTACCTTTATAAGAGAACCCTTGCGGCGTGTCCACTGTATGGTCGGAGTACGGCAGTAGCGACAGAGCGAACTCTATGACCAGTCGCATGAGACGAGCCGAGTAGAAGATGAACTCGTCGCGGGGAGTGTCCTTGTTACGGATGAACGTGTGGAGACCTTGCACCTGTAGGATAATTCATAATATGATGAGGGAAAAACTTTAAAAAAATTGCCCCTCCACAGGGTTATCATTCGTATTGTGAGGAGTTTAAACTCATTAGGAACAACCTGCAGGCCATAAAAATACTTGTATCGTGCAGGAATCGAATTCGTGACACTGCGTCAGTCAACAGATTATTGTTCTGTCTGGGCTGGCACACTCCCGGTTCAGGTATAAAACTGCAAGTACATACGGGCACTACTTTGTAGTGGCTAAACAGTCGGCTGCCGCGCGCCGTACGGAGCACGCGCTTGGAAAATGTACTTTAATCTCTCGAGTAAAAATGTATATTTGTTTGATTGCAAAGTGCTTCTTCTGTACGTAGTACTATTATATATTGTGTTCTTGGCTAAGGTCTGTTTTATTATTCTAAGCGCCCTTGCTTATGACACGTTTCGGGCGATTTGTAATTCCTAATAACTAAAATATACAAAACTAGTGGCCCGTCCCAGCTTCGCAGGGTATGTTAAGAACCGCTCGTCCGATTTTGTGCAAACTTCACATAAAGCATCTACTAAATAGTTCGAACAAAGCCTAAACATTTGGTTTGGATAGGTGAGCCCGTTCTTGAGTTATAACATTACAACGAAAAGCGGCATTGATTTTTAAATATTACGGTGCATCCACACCGCCGGTAACATTGTAGCTCAACGTTTCCAAATGTTACTCGGTAACATCAGCCAAAAAAATGTTATTTAATGTTACTAAGTGTTGACGTGTTACTGTAAGTCGAGTAACGTTGCTCAACATTCGGTAACAATGTTACCCCTCAACAAATAGTAACAAGGAGCCACAAAAGTTACCGAATGTTACCGTGTTGCTCCATAAATGTTACCGGCGTTGTGGATGCACCGTTAGAAGATGTTGAATTGAAAACCTCCTCCTTTTTTTCGTCGGTTAAAAAGTGAAAATTGTCTTACTACTACGACATAATGATGCAACTGATTTACGTCGTCGTCGTGACAATTCTGTTTATTTTGCTACCTACTAATAGACAACGTTTTATTTTAGCAACGACTTTATATCGTAGTAGTAAGGATCATTATCACTTTGTAGTTGATCAGCGACACAAATCGGTCGATTAGCGTAATGAATAAACGCGCTAAAGTTTCGTAGTGACTTACCTGAGGAGTTTCTTTAAGTACGAACAATGAGTCTGGCACGGGCTGTCCGATGTGTGCTATCGCTAGCTTTTCACGTACTTTGAAGCCGCGCTGTAACAAAAATCTTGATTATTTAGCTGCCTTATAAAGTTCCTATTAACAAGATGTCAGTTCCTATTGTCCTTCTCCTTTGATAGTTAAAAGTAGCGCAGAATCACCAATCATCATGATCAATTTAAATAAGGAAGTATTTTCCCAACAGAAAAGGGAAATTATGGGCTCGTAACTATTATATTATAATGTATGCATACAATACATGGTCGGTTTTAACTTATAACAAAGTCAACTACTACAGCCAGATACGGCTTCGCGCGGTAATTGCTGCTCGGCAGTCGTTCGAGGCTGCCTCGCGCGGCGAACGTCATATTCGCTCGGAAAGTACACGGTTACTGACATCATATCATATCAGCCCATCTGCAACTGTTAGGGAGCTTACCCATGACGCGATACGGGCGATTTGCAATTTCTACTAACTAAAAATGAAAATCATCCTTGCTACTACGATATAATGATGCAATTCGATTGACTTGACGTCGTCGTGGCGAGCGTGTTTTGTTTTTCATCTACATACCGGTAGACAACCGCACATATTTTATGTCATATGTCGTAGTGGTAAGGATGATTTTCATTTGTAGTTGGAATCGGTCGAATTACGTCGCATCGTCATGGAGAAGCTCCCTAACTGAGCGACCAGCCTCGCGCGGCAAACGTCTGACGCTCGCGAGGCTGCCTCGCGAGCCTACTCGCTCAGTTAATAATAATAATATTCCACATCTATCACACAACGCCATCTAGTCCCAAACTAAGCAGAGCTTGTGTTATGGGTACTAGACAACTGATAAACATACTTACATATTTCTAAATACATAAATATTATAGATAAATTACACCCAGACGCAGACCAAATGATCGTGTCATCACACAAACATTTGTCCTGGGTGGGAATCGAACCCACGACCTCCGGCATAGCAGTCAGGGTCACTAACCACTAGACCAACAGGCCTGTCTTAGTTAGTACATGGTTATTGACTTCGATCAATAATAGCTCTAGATTAAGGATCACGAACAAAAAAGAGTTGCAAAAGTGGCCACAATTGCACAGACGTAAACATCTACATTTCTTAGAAAAATGTTCAATAGTATGAACAACCTCAATTTATTATAAACCTTAACACTCAAAAATAAAGTTTAATTACCATTGCAAAATGTATTTATTTATGTTCTTACATCCGACAAAGGTTAAACGTTCACAATTTAAAAATGTTTCTGGAAGATAAAATGTCATCAGTACAAAAGTAGTAATTCTAAAATGATACTTATATTCTAAACAATAAGGATTCGAAATACCGTCACAAAACCGTTTGTGGCGGTATTTTTCGGGCCGTTTTTGAAGCGTTCATCGGGAATCTAGTACTATTATTGATCGAAGGTTATTGAAATATCATATCAGCCCATCTGCAACTGTTACAGTAACTCACCAGCTGCAGTTGTTTATGTACGTGTTGCACTATAAGATGTATGGCCACTTTGTTCTCTCCTCCCCGCGGCACTATAATGTCAGCGTGTGCCATACAAGGAGCTATGTAGCTCTGGTAGGCTGGCTTTACGTGGGTCATGTACTGCTTCAGAACGCCTTCTAAGTCGCGACCACGTTGGACTATGTCTCTGTGGAAGGCGAAAACTAGATATATTCAAATATTCTAGAATAACGGGAATCAGGACTCTATAACTCTGAACTTCCACGCTTAAACAACATACCCAATCGTTAACATTGGAAGGAAGGTAGACCTAATGAAGGATCTAACCAACGACCATTTATATTTAGACGCCTCATGCACGATCTGACTAACGAAAATTATTCTGCCAAGTCGCTGAGGTACGACGTAAGCGAGGGGGACGGGGTACTGCGTTCTGATTGGCTAACTCAAGGTCAGTGCGACGAGGGGACTCACAGGAGTGGTCGAGTCACGACGGTTATAAGACTTTTTTACCTAATGTGTTGACAGACATCGGTCGCCTGTGATTAGGAGTCTAGATATAAATGGTCGTTGGATCTAACACATGTTTTTTGCATCCTGAATATACGTATTCAAAAAAAACCGGCCAAGTGCGAGTTTGACTAAAACTAAAATCTAAATGAATTATAAAATTAAAGGATTTAAAGATATTGGCCCGTAAACGTTTCATCATTGTCATCTGCCTGTCTTTTCCCAACTATATTGTGGTCGGCGTCCAGTCAAACCAGATGCAGCTGAATATCAGTATTTTACATGGAGCGACTGCCCATCGGACCTCCACAACACAGTAACTGGATAATACGATACCCCATGGTAAGACTGGTTATCAGACTTTAGAGCTTCTGACTAACAGTAACGACTGTCAAAGATCTACAAATGACAGCCGGGACCAACGGCTTTACGTGCTTTCCGAGGCACGGAGGAAACTCGCTATGAGAGATGGTCACCCATCCACAGACCAGCCTCAGCAAGATCTCCTGCATGATAACCTGGAAGATCGGCCTGTGGGCTGTAATTTATAGAAAATTAATAGAAAATCACCGATTTACAAGCTAGTTACGAGTATTTCGCGGGCATGCGGGCGGCGAGTAAAGGGCAACTCGCTGTCCGACCATGGACCATGCCCGGGTCGACGCGCGTTGTGTTCCACGCGCGCCTCAAAGAGCGTCAGCATAATGACGGGGCCCCCCTCAAGAGGGCCAAAGCCTGGCGGGGTCGCGGGACTTATCTCACTACCGTGACCCCGGAATATAAAGGGCTATTGAAGGACACCGTGGATTTTAGTCAGTATGACTTTACCACGCTAAAAAAAAGTTACGAGTATCTAATAAACTTTTGTTGTAATAAACTATTTCCTAGCGACACCTGTCTCGATAAAGCATCTCGTTAATGCTTACTAACCTTGACTAACTGCCAATATGGCACTAATTAATTATAACTACTATAAAATCCACGACAGTTAAAATAATATTAGTTCAATCTGAAGGGGTTATATAAATGAGAGTAATTTCTTCCGGATTCCTACTAAATTGAAATACATAGCTGGTTCCAGTAAAAGGAACAGTCATAAGAATTTAAAGATTATATGTGAGAAGTTATTGTTTTTGCCTTTGATCATTCTCAACTCAATTCAAATAATCAAAAACAATAAATTATACACAAAAAATTATAAAACCTATTTACCAAGTTGGATCAAAAAATGCCTTTACATGTCAAAAACAAGATTTTGAAAGATTGACGAACTCGGTGTTTCGCCTGACTACTCAATCAATCAATCAATCAAATCTTTATTTGTAAACACAGGTATCAGATTACAGTGTGCAAGATGTTACAATTATTATTGTTAAGTTTCTCTGCGTTTTGCCATTTAGCGTACAAATATACATTTAGGTACGAGTAGGCTTTTGCCAATTAAGTATGTTCATTTATTATAATTCAGTACTCTAATATCAATGTCAGTTTAGCTACGTATATTTTAAATTTAATAAAATACAATAATTAGTGCCATAATATTCAACATAATGAGATAATATTATCAATGATAAATACAATACTACAATACTCTGAAAAGAATCAGCCGAAACAAGCTTCAGGTCAGGTCAGTCTTTATTTAAGTCCAGACATATTGTTCATTTCATATGAGGACCGTGTATACCATCTCAGGTTCTTTGAGAAAAAAGCCACAAATATTTCGGTGGACCTGTTCACTGTTCTCCTATTCTTAGACAGACCACTCTACCACCACGCGCGCTCTTTGGTTTAATAATAATAATAATAATTATTTATTTCAGAACTAGTCCATAAATTAAAATATAAATAAAATAGCGCACGCATATTTTTTCAGTGCAGTGGTAGCCCAGTGGTATCGGCCCCGACTTACGAGTTGTAGGTCGTGGGTTCGAACCCAGCCAGGCGCATTACTTTGTATAATTTATTTCATCACCACTGCTCTCAAAACGGTGAAGGAAAACATCGTGAGGAAACCGGCATGTCCTAGAACCAAAAAATTCGAAGACATGTGACATTCATCATCATCAGCCTTTAAATGTTCCCACTGCTGGGACACAGGCCTCCTCTCTGTGAGAGGGAGTGGGCCGTAATCTACCACGCGGGCCCAGTGCGGGTTGGTAGATGTCACATGTCTTCGAATTTTTGGTTCTAGGACATGCCGGTTTCCTCACGATGTTTTCCTTCACCGTTTTGAGAGCAGTGGTGTTGAAATAAATTACACAAAGTAATGCGCCTGACTGGGTTCGAACCCACGACCTACAACTCGAAGTCGAGGCCGATACCACTGGGCCACCACTGCTGGGCACCACACATTCACCAATCCGCACTGGGCCCAGCCGCGTGGTGAATTATGGCCCACTCCCTCTCACAGAGAGGAGGCCTGTGTCCCAGCAGTGGGAACATTAATAAGTTGATGATGATATTTTTTCATCAATCTTATTCCACTTGCATGTTACCCAATTCTTTTACATTTACATTTCACGAAATCACTACCACAGAAGCGGAAGTAAAGGGAGCTCACCTCCTAAGTCTCCTAGCGAGTCGTATGTCCGCGTCAGTGTCCACGAAGACCTTCATATCCAACATCTTGGTGACCTCTGCGTTGTAGAACGCCAGGATCCCCTCGAAGATGATCACGTTCGCGCCGTACATCGTTTTCTGTGGACAAGGTGGACTGTCAAACAAACTTTAAGGTTATTTGATCATTATCTAGCTAGCCTTTTCCCATCTATATTGACATCGGCTTCCAGTCGAACCTGATGCAGCTGAATATCAGTATTTTACATGGAACGACTGCCTATCGGACTTCCACAACCCAGTAACTGGGAAATACGATAACCCCATGGTAAGACTGGTTGCCAGACTTTAAGTATTCACAGAGATACAACGCATTGAAATTCGAGAGTGAGGGCTCGTGTCGTCACCAGCAAGTAAAAATAGTACTTGTTTGTGTCGCATTGTCAATTTTAAAAGTGTATTTTCTTCGTAATTTTGGTTTACGTAACAAAAGACAAACAGTTTTTGAAAATGTAACTAAAGGACTAATTACATTTAAATACATTTTTTTTAGTGTGGTAAAATCATCAAATAAGTCCTCCCACCCAGGCCAGGGCGGGAACTGTCAGACTTGTACTGACTAAAATCCACGGTGTCCTTAAATAGCCATTTACGTTCCGGGGCCACGGTAATTCGTTAGTCCCGCGACTCGGCCGACACAGGCTTTGACCCTCTTGGAACACAACACGCCGTCGACCTGGGCATAGCCCATAGTCGGACAGCGAGTCGCCCATTACTCGCCGTCCGCATGCCCGCACCTGTTGGCCGGAGAATGTCCTGCGTCGTCGGTCGCCGTGGACGTCTACAACTGCAGCTGGGTCGTGAGGTAGCCGCTGTCCTCTCCCTCACGCGGCCCGCCTCCTTCACGAGCATGACTGCTTCGCAGAAGGAGGCGACCGTTTCCCACTCCGTCTAGCCCCGCAGCATGGCCTCGACCAATGCCGGGCGCGAGAGGTCTCCGCCTATCGCCGCCGTGAGGACACGTCGGTGCTCTGCCCAAGCAGGGCAGTCCTACACCATAGGCTTCACCGTGTCCTCCGGGCGATTCTCGCAGAGAAATCTTGAAACTTGGAGAAATTTCTATGTGTTTCTAGTCTACAAATCCCACATACTCACAGTCCTATTCTCCCTCGAATGCGTGACGTAGTTATAGATGGGCACCTCGACCTTCTTGCCCTCCCGCAGTCGCTGTAACACTGAGATCAACAACTCGATGTCGAACGCGTCCGGGTGATCGAAGTTGTATTCGTTGCGAGTCGCTGCTTGGTGCTGCTTCTCGTTTAGTACCTGGTTTATTAAAAAGTGTTGTCAGTGATAAAAATGTGAGACAAGATATATACCAATAATACAGTGCAAGTTTTTTTTCAAAATCAACAGGTTTGATTCCAGCCCAGGAATATTGTTTTATCAAAAATCCAATAATGCACATTTAGTTTTCATCAAAATCAGCTTTCGAGCATTTTTCTATGCTATCCATCCACGCAGTTGGAAAATTCAGCCTGTATATTTATATTTTTTTTTAGGAAACGATGCCACACACAAGGAATTCCTTCCTGTATCGTGGGTGTGTTTACAAACATAGAAACTCACATACACAAACACCCAGAACAACTACTTGCAGGTCATACAAATATTTGTTCCGTGCGGGGATCAAACCCGGGACACGTTGCACAGCAGTCGAGAGCTCGGCCACTGCGCCGACCGTGCCGTCAACTGCTGGATAACGCGGCCTTAAAAGCCTTAAGTTTCCTTTTGCGTTCTAGGGCAACGGCACCCTATAATATAAGAAATCTTAAACAACAATTAAAAATATTAACTCACTTTGTAGAAGGAGTCCATACTGACTATGGTGACCCATGGTATGTTGAGAGATTCTATGATTTTGGCGGCTACAGTCGTCTTGCCCGATGCGCTCGCGCCGCATATACCTTCAAATAAAATCATATCATACCGTTATAACTATTCTGTACGTTGTCGATTATTTTTGAACCTTATTATGACTAAGTAACGTTCATACTACCCTAGTATACTCAACCACAAGGAAATAATAATTAGTTGAACTTGACGGTCACAGTTTACTGCACACGAAATTATGTGAACATAATGAACATACAGTTTGTGTTCTCTTTTTGGGCAAACCTATTTTAGAAGAAAGAGCATGAGATTCGATTTTAAAGGGTTTTGAAATTCCGATCTAGTTTCTGGAGGTCTAAAAAGGCATACACATAATATGAATTGAAAAATTCTTAAAATATGTTTTTTTCTTCGTTTGAGCGTGTGGCTAGCTTCAGGTGTCAAAATTAGCAAATCCACCTCTCGGAACCTTATAGGCTTCTGACATGGCTTTCGGCTTACATATTGATTATTAAGTCCTGGTTTTCTCACGATGTTTAATAGGTATGTAATAGATGTAGAATAATGAACTGGTAGGCTTGACCCATGACCTCCAGTTTTGTTTTTTGTTGTTTGTGACCTTTCAATTATTTGTTTCGCACGAGAATCGATTCCACAACACACAGAGCAGTAACCAATCGCTTAACCACACTCTATGGTAGGTACTCACCAATAAGGAAGGGTTCGACCTCCTGTCCTCCAGTACAATTGTACCAGGGAGGCCTTCCAGCTGTGTATATAGTCCTCCTGTCCGCATGGAGTATGCTCTCCGCCGTAGTCCGCTTGTTTGGCTGCGACATTGACGTGGTGCGCACGCGACGCGCTCGCGGCGACTTTAGGATGTTTGAACCTGGTGAAGGAAAATGAGGTTTATTTTAAGGGTTTTATGGATGACATTGCGGTGTGAACAG
The DNA here is from genome assembly GCA_950005045.1 of Agrotis exclamationis. Taxonomy (NCBI): domain Eukaryota; kingdom Metazoa; phylum Arthropoda; class Insecta; order Lepidoptera; family Noctuidae; genus Agrotis; species Agrotis exclamationis. The sequence goes on from OX465430.1 coordinate 21,248,232, forward strand.
GAGTGAGGGAAGCTTGTGGGTAGTAGTGAATGTTTTTCGTCTGAAAAGGTGATAATTATAAAAAAAAATGATTTAGGCTTGAAGACAAAAAATCGGATAACAGTAAAAAATATATAGTACATATGCCACTTAAATAAGGTGCTAAGTTGTACGAAAAGATACACAGGATAGTGGTTCAAAAATAAAACTTTAAGAAAATCTTATACATTGTGATAAAATTATTCTTTATCTATTAACTGCTCTATCTATCTATTAATTTCTCTATTACCTGAAAAATAATGAAGTTTACCGCAAATGAATATTACGAATTGGACTCTTTAAACCCACTGGTAACATTAGCTGAAGTGTCAAGGGAACTGAATTTCCTTCCATAAAAAGAAAATGATCGTACATTTAGTTACATCATTATTGTCGTAGAACAGTAAACAGATAAATTATCCATGACGCAGCTATTATGGAGCTATTTGACGATAAGTATGAGTGTCACTTTTTAATAGTATGGTATGACAATAGCAATTGAATAACAGCATGTGAAGTCGACATCGAATTTGATTATACCAAAAATAGAATAAAATAGCATGTGAAGTCATGTTGGTGTGGTTCAATAAGTACTTAATTTAATTATTTTTTTGTTAAAAATCGTCAAAAAACACACTTCATATTGTAGATATGGCAATAGTTGTTTTTTTTTTAATCGTGGTAAAATCATCAAATGAGTCCTCCCACCCCGGGCAGGGCGGGAGGGACTGTCAGACTTGTACTGACTAAAATCCACGGTGTCCTTCAATAGCCCTTTATGTTCCGGGGTCACGGTAATGAGATAAGTCCCGCGACCCCGGCAGGCTTTGGCCCTCTAAAGATGGGTCCCCGTCATTATGCTGACGCTCTTTGAGGCGCGCGTGGAACACAACGCGCCGTCGACCCGGGCATGGTCCATGGTCGGGCTGCGTGTTGCCCTTTACTCGCCGCCCGCATGCCCGCGCCTACGGTGGCCGGAGATCGTCTTGCGACGCCCGTCGCCGTGGGCGTCCACCACCGCGGGTGGGGCGGAGGTAGGACATTGTCCTTTCCCTCACGCGGCCCGCCTCCTCCTTCGCGAGCATGACTGCTTCGCAGAAGGAGGCGACCGCTTCCCACTCCGTCTCGCCCCGCAGCGTGGCCGCAGCCAATGCCGGGCGCGAGAGGTCTCCACCTATCGCCGCCGTGAGGACACGTCGGTGCTCTGCCCAAGCTGGGCAGTCTTGCACCGTATACTCTACTGTGTCCTCCGGGCGATCTTCGCAGTGGTGACAGGCGTTTCCTCCTTTCTCCTTAGAATGGCAATAGTTGTTTAATAAATAGGCAGGGCCATCATAAAACATTTGATGAAGCGAAAGGCACTGTTAGACTCGAACTGACTTAAATCACACACTGCTCCTTCGGTTACCTTATGTGTTCTGTGGCCGCGGTACTCTGTTTTAGGGAGACCCGAGCTCCATTTTTGATTTGAGCCAATGACGATGCTTGGAACAAGCTATGCTAGCGCCATTAGTTCCACAGTTGCCATCCCCATTACTGTCTGTTAGTCTGTCACCAGAGGCCTTATCATGAGTTTTCACTTATTGTGACGTAAACTGGAACTTTGACATTTAATTTAAAGGAAAAATTAGTTCCTTCTTCGTACACCAGAGGCACTGTTCCATTTTTCCATACAAGAAACGCTGTAAATACTGGAAAGACGCTGTAAAGTAAAATAGTGAAAACTCGTGATAAGGGCTCAGGCCGTATCTCATGAGCCGTGGTAGTTAAACAGTTGAAAGGGGTTTGAAGATTTTACTATGGAGCGTGGCATACCTACTGCCGCCATTTTGTTTTTTTTTCAAAATCGCGGCCAGCCATGAAACCTTTATAAATCGATAGCTGACATCAATAACAACAAAAAATATTATGACACCAACCCTCGTAAAGTGTCCGGTTTCTGAGATAATAACCGTGAAAGTTGATCACGTGACATTCACAATTCTAAGCTAGTTTAGGTGTTCGAATGTATCAAGATGTTAAAAATAATAACTTTTTGAACGTAATATGTATGTTGCATTATATCTGCATGTTATTTAAACATTATACGTCTGACAAAATCTACTTTTTGAACTTAATAACTTATTTTTAGTAAAGTAAAGTGTAATTCTCCCTCGTAAAGTGTCCGGTTTCTGAGATATAAAGTGTTAAAGTTGACCACATTAATTCGGAATAACAAAGGCTTAATTTTTTTTTATAAAACATTTTAGTAATTGATAATCCTGGTCTGGGAGAAAAAGAAAAACGTAGAATGTGCCAGCTGCTTCTCTTCCCGGGCAGACCGTAAAAGTCGGTCGAGGGATAGGGCAAAATGTAAGATCCATAGTCAGCTTAAAACTCTTTCAATGGGCAGCATCATTGGAAGACTAATAAGCTGAAATAAATGCGCTCGCCAACCCGCCTGCCAAGCGTGGCGAGTATGGCAATAACTATCCAATGGAAAATCCCTGGGTGAGGCCTTAGTCCAGTAGTGGACTTTCTACGGCTGTTATGATGATGATATGCCTCATGATGTTTCTGCTTACTGTGGCCATCACAGCAATATATCTGGATAGAAGCAATATGTTCTTCAATTTGTATCGAGACGAGCGTGTCATATTTTGCATAGATATTTTGATGATACAACTGTAATTTAGTATACAAACTTCGTCATAGTCGTCCCACTTCTTGTGTATTGTTTCTACAACTCAATACGGCACAATTAGGCATTTTTTACTTTTTGTATTACCTCTGACTGCGAGAATATTCGAACGCGGACTCATTAAAAGAAATCAAAATATCTCCTTTTTTACACGCGAAGTAAATACACTTCCGGTACAAGCCAATCCAAGTCTGTAGTGGTCATAATTGTTGATGATAGGGATACAATGTAACGGCTACGTTATGGCTTCTGGTACAAACAAGAAAATTCAATATTTAAAAATGTGGCAAAATCTAACCATCCCTACCAAAATTGCAAAAAGTAAAGGTGACATTCCATGGTTATATTTATCAAATAAAAACATGACGCCTAAAATTGTTTGATAGGCAATAAAATGTTCTTAAAACGGATTTTTAATTTTTCTATCCCTATTTGTGCCAGTATATTAGAAAGAGAGACAGGTTTATGCAACCAATAGAAGACAATTTTCGCGAGTTGACGTCAGTTTATTATTACGTTATATGCTTAAAATTAGAAATTGTAGTAACCACAGAACCATCACACAATATAAATGTAACGAGTACTGTCAGTTGTATTTTAGACTGAATGTTTAAACCTGTCTCATGTATTACATTTACATTGTTTAACATTTATCGTATAACTATCGTATTGATAGTTAAATCATATGAAGATATTACATTCAAACAAGTGTAGACGGTCTAAAAATAAGTTATTAAGTTCAAAACCGGCCAAGTGCGAGTTGGACTCGCCCATGAAGGGTTCCGTAGCAGCAAGCATAGATTAGAGATATAATTATATTGAGATTAGTAAGTAATATACACAAACAATAAAAATAACTTTGTTTTTCATAGTATTTGTATGAATGGCAAAGTTATATTTGCGGTTTTTGAAAATGTACTATATCTCAAAAACTGCTAACTGTATCTCATCCAAACCAATTTTCGTTGGTAGTTTTGGTTGAGGTCTACATTATATATTTTTTTTAGTTTTATCATTCTCTTATTTTAGAAGTTACGGGGGGGGGGGGGGGACACACTTTTTACCACTTTGGAAGTGTCTCTCGCGCAAACTGTTCAGTTTAGAAAAAAATGATGTTAGTAACCTCAATATCATTTTTAAAGACCTATTCATAGATACCCCACACGTATGGGTTTGGTGAAAAAACTTTTTTTGAGTTTCAATTCTAAGTATGGGGGGCACCCCCAAAATTTGTTTTGTTTTGATTTTTGAAAATCCTAATGCGGTTCACATAATACATCTTTCTACCAAGTTTCAACAGGATAGCTCTTATACTTTCGACAAAAAGTGGCTGTGACATACACGGACAGACAGACAGACATGACGAATCTATAAGGGTTCCGTTTTTGCCATTTGGCTACGGAACCCTAAAAAGTAGATTATGTCAGACGTATAATGTTTAAATAACATCCAGATATAATGCAACATACATATTACGTTCAAAAAGTTATTATTTTTAACATCTTGATACATCCGAACACCTAAACTAGCTTAGAATTGTGAATGTCACGTGATCAACTTTCACGGTTATTATCTCAGAAACCGGACACTTTACGAGGGTTGGTGTCATAATATTTTTACCGACTTCAAAAAAAAGGAGGTTATCAATTCGACCCGTATGTATGTAATATTATCAGAACTGCCCAGTTTTCATATATGTTAGTCTATATCAGCGTCTGAACAAATGTGCCAAATTTCATAAGTGTATGTATGTATGTAATATTCTCAGAACTGCCCAGTTTTCATATATGTTAGTCTATATCAGCGTCTGAACAAATGTGCCAAATTTCATAAGTGTATGTATGTATGTATGTATGTATGTATGTATGTATGTATGTTTTTATGTTTGTGCACGCATATCTCCGGAACTATAAGTTCGATTTAAGTAATTCTTTTTTTGTTGTACTAGGTATTGTTCAACTTAGGGTACACTGCAAGTTTCATCAAAATCTGTTCAGTAGTTTTAGAGATATGGATTTTTTTATGTTGTGACGGATTACAAGATTAGTGCATATGTAAGAAAAATTTTGTATTTTACAAGAATTTGGGTTGAATATGTAATAAATAAACTAAAAAGGATAAAATAAAAACTTTTTTAAAAAAAGTACCGACTTCAAAACAAATACAAAAAAGTTTAAAATAACTTTTCTTTCGGAAGTCGGTGGCTTTGTTTTGTTGTGTCATTGACTATTGCCACCGACTTCCGAAAGAAAAGTTATTTTAAACTTTTTTGTATTTGTTTTGAAGTCGGTACTTTTTTTTTAAAAGTTTTTATTTTATCCTTTTTAGTTTATTTATTATTTGTTGTTATTGATGTCAGCTATCGATTCATAAAGGTTTCATAGCTGGCCGCGATTTTGAAAAAAAATCAAAATGGCGGCGGTAGGTATGCCACAAATCTTCAAACCCCTTTCCGCAAATTATGTATTTCTGTTGCTGCTTTAACAAGTACTAAAAACAGAAAAAATAAATATTAAAGGTGGCTCCCATACAAGAAACGCATTAAATTCGCCGCTGTATTCTTTTTTTAACCTGTGCATAAAGTTTAAATAAATAAATATTTTTGCCGTTTTTATAGATTATACGGATAGATACGGAATTTTTCTGGTGTGAGTCCGACTCGCACTTGTCCGGTTTTTTAGTTCTTCATCCTACACCTTTCTTGAAGTAATATTTCGTGCCTGACAACTTTGAGAAGAAACAGTTGAAGTAAATTCAGTTTTTTTTTTGTTTTGTTTTCTCTTTTAAATTCCACCCATTCTTCATCATCAGAGCTATGGTTAAAGGAATATGATATCTAGATTATCTAGGAAAACACACGTTAGCACTTACCTAAGGTTACAAAATCACAACTTTAGTTTATTTTATTAATTTTCAACTTAACTACTTAAAATATTTCACTCAGTGAATACGCTTGTTTTGCTTTACAAACGGGTTTTGTCGACCAAAGAATAGACAAAATGTAGAAAGGTTAAAAAAAATCAGATTGTATAGAACTAAATGACAATGCCAGATCCTGCCCCACCTTTCAGCCCAATTTACAGGAAATATAAATTAATGAAAAATATTAAATGAAAATAAGACCGCTGATTACTTAACTGTTATTCTGCAAAAGATGCGTTTTAAAAGTTAGTGTTAAAAGGATTTCGAAAACCCTAAAACTATTTCCTGTTTTCATCGCGGCTATGTGCGTTACTCAATAAGCATACCTACACGCTGAGAAAATGACACCTTTTAATGTGTTATGTACGGATTTAAATATGTAATATTCAGTTTTAATATCACATTATTTCCATTAAGTGTGTGTAATGAAAATAATGTGTTTTAATATAAATCACACAATGAATGTACACACTTAAAAATATTTCGCAGTTGAGCGTGAAGATTAAGTGCAACGAAACGTCAAAATACCTAAGTCGAAACATGGACTTATCATAAAAAATGGACTGAGCACTTCATGTTGCATATTACAAAAAATTAACCGAAACTGTCACAGCTTAGATTGTTTTAGTTTGAGGCGAAAGAGAGAATCATGTTGGAGGCGCTTGTCCTTTTCTTTAATTTTGCACGAAGATAACATTGGTAGAGAATTATTACACTTACTAGCTTACCTACCTACTTCATTTTTTTTTTAGTTATAAGATTGATTTCTGATGTATTTTTGTATATTTATGCAATTGTATATTCTTAAAATGACGTAGTCCAATTATGATCTTAGCTTTATTTTTTTATGATGAATTATATAATTATTACAATCTTAAGTACTTAATAACCTAATAATAATAATTAAATAAATTAACAAAGACCTTCAAAATATTCATCCACATCGCTGTCAACGGAATATGTGCCCAAGACGCTGGCAGCATTGCGACGTTGGATGGCAATGCTGATTCTTTGACCAAGAAATAATCCAGCCCTCTGGTCACGCGAAGAGTCGACTATGCGTTTAGCTTGATTGATTAAATAACAAGGGTTCATAACCAATAATCACATAAAATGTTCAAAGTTCAAATTATTTTTTGGTAAATCTCTTATAAATGTAATTTTAAAAAAACTTTATTTCATAATATTTGTAACATGTACCATACGTTTAAATCACTTTGTGCTGACGTGTTATCTCGATAAAAAGTATGACTTTCAAAACGGACTTTCCTATTCGTCATAAAATGTTTGTTCATTCTTATTAGAAAAAGACAATCGCCTCCATGGGTGCTATCTCTACCGGCACGTTTTTAGCGTGAGTGCTCAGTCCTGACTGTATAATAAGTCCTTGTGTCAAAATGTCATAAATGACATAATCAACAAAATATTCATGTTGATATTTGGGGGCTACGATTGTGTTTATTGAATTATAAACTAGTTAATATGATTATTTATCATACAGCGTCCACCAGAATCTATTATTCGTCATGAGTGCTTTTCGTGGCTAAACCAACATTGTAGAAAATGAAATGTGAATACTGTAATACCCAACCTAAATGTAATATTTTTCTTACATTTAAAAGGTAACCGCACATTCTAAAGGTATGTAAACATGATTTTAGTTATTAACTAGCATTGTCCTTTCAATCCTAACCATGAGGTTGTACGGAATACAATAGAATGTGTTACAATCTAATAGTGACATCTAGGGTCGAATAGCGGAACTCACTTATGATGTACTTTTTTATACATTTAAACAGAAACCGCATCTTTTAAAGGCATGTAAACATGATTTTAGTTATCAGTGATAAAGCACAAACAGAACGCTACATTTGGCATGGTTGGAAACCAACTTTTATTAGGTGGGTTATAGCTCTAAGTAGCTTCTGGCATTGTCTTTTGTCTATTTTTGGTAGAATAGATATCGAATTAGTGATGCTGCGCGTGCAGCATATTTCCACACTCACACAACAGAAACGCTAAACTTTTCAAAGCACAAAGTTTCACTTTATTTTTTCACAATTCACAATTAACACCTAATTCAGTAAAGACCACATTACACGTTGTCTTCCAGTGTTCAGTCAAAGAACTACTAATTTTTTTAATCACTCTGCGAGGTTACTGTGATGGCCGGTCAATGTCGTTTCATCAACTGAATTTGCGTGAAGGTTGTAACGAATTCAAAGACATTGCGAATGAAATTATAACTTGAGCTTGCTAGCTAGCTGGTTGGCCTAAATGTATCCTGTAAATCTTGGCAATAATCTCATTTTGTTTCAAGGCTTCACTGAGTTATAGGACCATATTTTATTTGATGTAAGGATTGTGGCCAGTCTAAAAATGTATGAGTTCATGCATGTATGTATATATTTAACTCTTTTGATAAATTTAGGACAATCTCGCCACCCAATTCTCAAACCACTACAACTCCAGAGAGCCAGATCAGCGATGGCGACCACCAGAAAAGCGCCGAGGCAATGAAGCTCGACGAAGCCTCGTATGATGAAGTCTTGGATTCCAAAACAAAAATTAAACAGTAAATAATTTTGTAGGAGTAGCAAAAAAACATAATTTCCTCTTTCCTTCTTATCAAGATAGAGAATAAAACAAAGCCAATAGGCCTGGGTCGACGGCGCGTTGTGTTCCACGCGCGCCTTAAAGAGCGTCAGCATAATGACGGGGCCCCTCTCTAGAGGGCCAAAGCCTGCCGGGGTCGCGGGACTTATCTCATTACCGTGACCCTGGAACATAAAGGGCTATTGAAGGACACCGTGGATTTTAGTCAGTACAAGTCTGACAGTCCCTCCCGCCCTGCCCGGGGTGGGAGGACTCATTTGATGATTTTAACACGCAAAAAAAAAAACCCAATAGGCACAAACGGAAGTTTACAACTGGGATAAGAGCTGTTTCCTCTAGCAACACGATTAAAAAAGTTTGTATTTACAAGATCCTAGATTATTCGTTCAGTTCTGATGATCTCTCTGTATTTTAACACTCTTTGACCACAGTTTTTTTTAAAGAAAAATGAATGTCTTGTGCTTCACTTACTGGGCACTTGTTATTACTGTTGTGAGAACGTACAAGCTTCTTAATCTCTATAATGAGCTAAAATTACCTTTATGATAGATAACTCTATGGAAAAAAAAAACTCAAGTATTTTTATCAAACTGAATCACAAAGTAATTAATTTTAGACTACACCTTAAATTTTAATTAAGTACGTGTTAAGTACTGGGGACGCGATTCTTGAATACTGTTTTTATGTGACACAATTTTCCTTATTCAGAAGTAGTTCCCATAGGTATACTGTAAGCGATACGATTGTAAAAACAATGCTTGTTATGTTAAATTAACAGTAGTTTTGTTCAATTATTATTTGCGAATAACAGAATTTGTGCGAGTTCTTGAGGTGATGATTGGCAATATGGCAATATGGCTTAATCAAATACATATATCTTAAACAGTAGTAGGTAAATAAGCCTGGCCTGAATAATTTCGTTTCAGCTTGCATGCTTATCGCCTCTACATCACGTTGTAAAACCGCATCGAAATCCGCGAATCGTAGAGCGATGAAGTATCAACATGTATCGCTCGCGTAGAACGGAGAACTACGGAATGTCAACCTGTATACGCGACAACGAACTAAATTCTCTGAGAAACTACATTCCCATCGTCTTTCTAAACGAAGATTTAAATAGTTAGATAAGCCCTAGCCGTACAAGGCCGCGCGAAAAAAGGATTCAAGCTGCAACAACTCGGCTACCACACACCTCGCATGGAACGATAGATACGATTTTCCGTTCGCGGGACTGTTTAAACTGTTAATCGTGACCTTGGAACGTAAAGGAGTATTGAAGGAACACCGTGGATTTTAGCCAGTACGAGTCTGACAGTCTTGTCAGCTACACTTTGGCCGGGAGGAAACATTTGAGCATTTAACCACAGTAAAAAAACTTTTTATCACATTCAAAAAGAGAAAGGTATTTTTTTTGACGTAGGTAAGGCGAATCTAAGAATTTAAATATTTACACGATCGAGCTTCGCTTCGTCAAAGTTCGCACAAGTTTTCTGTTTCGACGGAATGTGACCTGCGCATATGGCACAGCGTGGGAGTCACGTGTTCGATGCTTCGTGCAAGGAAACGTGAATGAAAACCGTTGGGTACACGCGGCTTTTGTTTACCAAAACGATTAATAATATACCTCTAAGGCAGATTGCTCACAAGTTGGCGGAACGGATTTTTAATTATACGGAAATATACATTGTGGAACTGAGCCCATAACACGAGTTTTCATTATTTTACTTTACAGCGTCTTCCCAGTATTTACAGCGTTTCTTGTATGGAAAAATGGAACAGCGCCTCTGGTGTGCGAAGAAGGAACTATTTTTTTCTTTGAAATTTGATAATTGACAATGTCAAAGTTCCAGTTTACTTTACAGCAGAATAAGTGAAAACTCATGATAAGGCCTCAGGGCAGATTAGTGTGAAAAGTTCGCCATTTGTTTAAAATAGGAATATCAAGTTTTGAAACAAATGCTTATGTAGGTATTCAAAATCTATAATCAGTAAGCATCTGATGCAACGTTTTGCTTCTTGCATAAGTTTTGCATAAAATATCAACAATATTTTATTTAACTTAGCATCAATTAAGTCATTCATTATCGATTTTATATTTACTGATTGATAATGTACAAATACGAAACAATTGTTTGTATGATTTGCATTGCAAGTATGTAGTTGTTTCGGGTCATAATGTTTGTAAATGTGTTTAAATGTTTGTAAAATTCCTAGTGTCGGTCAAAGTTATCAAAAAAATCAAATAAACTTTAATATTTTTTTTATCATACCTACTCAGATTAAAGAGCCTTGTGATCCCAAAAATAATATTGCAAAATAACGTACCGAGCAAACTACCGCAATGACAAGGCAAGGGCATTGCACAAACGCACATGGCGTAGTTTTTTTTGCCCACCATATGCAGTAAGTAAATGTTTAAAATAAAGTAGTCGCAATGATTTTGCTCACAGTACCTACGTCATAATAGGATCGCGGTCAATTAATGTCATGTCTTAATTAGGTGCAATGCAGTCAATCGAAAGCCTTTGTTCGTCGTTCTATATTTTGCTTTTGTAATTTTTTAATGGAGTTTTTATTTAACGACGGGGTGTTCCTAGTTTATTTTCATAATAACCCTGATTCTATCGTGTCGGCTCCGACTTACGAGTAGTAGGTCGTGGGTTCGAACTCAGCCCGGCGCATTACTTTGTGTAATTTATTTCAACACCACCGCTCTCAAAACGGTGAAGAAAAACATCGTGAGGAAACCGACATGTCCTAGAACCAATGTCTCACAGCAGAGAGGAGGCCTGTGTCTCAGCAGTGGGAACATTAAAGGCTGATGATGATGAACCCTGATTCTTGAATTGAAAAAGAGTCGCTGTAAAACTTGAAATCCCTTTTGTGTCGTAAACTTCCCCAAATTTCAAAATATTCCTGTAGCGAAAACTCATACAACAGCCAGATTCAGATCAACTTCCAGTAGACCAAACAAACATTCATTCTATGTAGGAATTGAACACGAGGACACGCAGCGCAACAGCCAATTTTCTTTCTATAAACATATAAACTCGCATATACAAACACCCAGACCCGAAACAACCACTTGCAGATCATACAAATATTTTTTCCGTGCGGGGATCGAACCCGGACACACAGTGCAGCAGTCCAATTGCTCAGCCATCCACTGCGCGAAACATGCTGTCTACTGCACCAACTCTGCCGTCATATTTATCAGATCATGAACAGGTTTTAAATTAAGTGAATGTTTCAGCAGTCCGAATACACAGTTATAACTCTCTGTACATAAGTGTGTATCACGACAACGTTTGCTAATTGTGATATTTAACACTTTAAGTGAGTTCACACTTCAATGACTTATTTTTTACGTTTACTGACTGATCTTGACAATGTTATAAAATATTTTAGCTATATGATCAAGCGAAGACTATACATACATATAAACGACAGAAAGGTTGTGTGAAAATTGGAATGGCTAGATGCAGGGGCGGATCTTTATGGGGGCTGCCAAAGGCCCCATGGATATTGTTTGCCCCAAAGCAAAAACCCCATTGAAGGCATGACAATAAATAGTTGCTTAATAATTAGGCTAAGCCATCCTAAATATTAAGCAATTATTGTCAAGGCAAAGTAGTATTAGCCTAGGGCCCCACAAACTTGCGGTCCACCCGTTTTTGATTGGGGTGTTAAAATCATCAAATGAGTCCTCCCGCCTCTGGTAAGCGGAAGTGACAGTCAGACTTTTACTGAATAAAAATCCACCCTGTTGTATCTGGTATACATACATGAATATGTAACCTAATCTAACCATTGCTATTATGTTCCATCAGATTGGAGTCAGCTGTCGTGAGAAGATGGTTTCTTACTGACTAAAAATCAACCCTGTTTTTACACATGCCACATTGTAAAGGCACCCACGATACAGGATGAATACCTAGTGTGGGGCAACGTTAAAAAAAGAAATGCCCTTTGGTTCCAAAGTCGCAGTGCCCTTTTGAAACGGTCCTGTGACCCACGGTCCACCCCTGCCTAGAACTATTGACATAATGACTATTACAGAAGTATGGAAGAAGAAAACATACAGAATATTAATGACTACTCTAGGTAATATTTTAAATGTTATGAAAAACTGACCACATTTAGCTGAAATGTGTTTCAGGGAATATTTTTGTCAGTGAGATATGGATAAAAATATGATTTTATTATTATTTGTCAGTTTTATCCATATAAAAAATTGATATTATGATGAATGAATTGGGCAGGGTGATATCATGCGGTCAGGAGAACTTCCTTCGTAATGTTTGCATTCCATTTTATTTATATCTATATTATCACAGGAATTACTACATTATATCGAGTTATTTTTGTATCAAAATTGTACAAACTACTGAGAGATTTCCTTCTTCTTCCATTTGTACCTTTTTGCATTTGGCAGGACTAGCATTGACATATTTTCTCTTAAAACATTACTTTTTTCATATTTATCTACAGTTACCATCTTTCCTAGCCATACATACAAACATCTTTCATACAATCCATCTATCGTTTCCTTAGACTTTCTCTTCTCCAAAAGCCATCCAAATCTATACCTACTTATACATATTATAAAAGTCTACAATTTGTTCGATTTAACGCTCTTATCTCAGGAACTACTGGTCCGAATTGAAAAAATATTTTTGTGTTGTATAGTCCATTTATTGAGGAAGGCTATAGGCTATGAAACATAACGCTACGACCTAGAGGAGCCGAGCAACGGGGGTAAAGCCACGGGCAACAGGCTAGTGCCATACACAGGCTGTAAGAGACATCGACGCACAAACGGATACCATGGGTCCAGGACATGATTCTGGACCCCCCGTGTTGGAATTTTTTGTCGGTTTTTTCCAATTTTTTTGTTAGTTTTTTTTAATAGTGAGCCGCGCTTAAAGTACTACAGGTAAGTACTGTGGTACTGGACACAGTATTTAGGTATACGATGACCTTTCATTATAAACATCTAAGAAGACACCATTTCTAGTTTTATTTACATTGCTAATTTTAGTGACTTTTTATTAAAAATCTCATTGGGTTAGGTAAGAATAACGATTATGAACAGTCTAAAGTAAAAAAACACTTAAAAAATTTCAAAACATTTAGAAAATTATGAAAAATCCGACGAAAAATTCCAACACGGGGGGTCCAGAATCATGTCCTGGAGCCATGGTATCCGTTTGTGCGTCGATGTCCCTAACACCCTGTATTTTATCGAGGCACTCGTACCATTCGTACGCCTTCTGTTAATTATAGCACAGTGCTACTAACGTAAACATAAGGATCATGTTATATCACCAGTAGCCATGTAGGTCAGACAGTGTGGTCGCAAATTCACATCTACTCGCCTTACCAACGATCCCATGGATCAAGTTCAGTTTGTACAAGCTACAAAGAAAATTAACCTTTGTGATATCCGATTTAAAGTTCAGTATTGCCGTGTGTGGTCTGTGACAGTTGCAAGCAATATTGAACTTTATTTTACAGTTTTAAGGGGGTTTTATATTCCCGTGTGTGGTGGTAGATACGAGCTGAAGTAAACTTTGTGTTTTATTTGAGGTGACAATGCTTGACCTTAGTTGTTTTAAAAGTCATTGCAAACATGTACTGTAATAATATAAACTTTCATATTGTTATATGATGTGAGATTAAACGTGATGTAATGGAGACAGGTGTATTGTTATAAGTAGGGATGCATCGATACGTCTTTTCGCCGATACGATACCGATACCGATATTCTTGCAAAAATATCGGCGATACCGATACCGATACCGATACGCTTACTGTGCATTAAGATAAAATAAATAAATCACAAGTCAAATCATAATTTTTTTATTAATATAAAAGGTAGTGACATAGATTGATATCAGATAATTATAAATTTTAGTAATTAAATTTAATAACATTTTTGCTTTAAAAAAAGTATGTCATCTTAAATTTTTTGTGAAAGGCGATTTCGCAAGTCTGTTTGGCAAAGGTTTCCCCGGGCATAGTTCATGCCTTGTTTGCAACGAAATAGACGAGATCACACGCTCGTTTACACTACATTTTTTAATTGAAAAGTATCGTTGAATCGGTCATAAAATATCGTCGATACCGATATATCGGCTAACGCAAAGTATCGCCGATATATCGGTATCGGTATCGGTATCGGATGCATCGCTAGTTATAAGCATCAATGCAGGTATTTCAAGGGAATTCTTGCTGTTATAATCAGGCAGTCTGGTATGCAATTGGGTATTGTTACTATTGGCCAATAACACTACAACAAAATTTCTCAAAGATCATACTTTAATTTTCAAAAACTGTTAAATTGGATTTTTGTAGCTCTGAAATCAACGTCACAGTTTTGCTTTGCCATACAAAATCTATGGGACTTTCGAAGTACTTATCTCAATTTGATTGGTGGTTCAAATACCTTATTGACAGAATCTTGTATTGCATTCATTATCGTTACAATTAGGAATTTTAAATTAGCCCGTAGTTCCTGAGATTAGTGCATTCAGTATCAAACTCAGCTTTTTCATATTAATATAGATATACTAGCTGACCCGGCAAACGTTGTTTTGCCATAAAAAATAGAAATTAAAAATTTTGTCTAAAAAATAAAAAATAAATTAGGGGTGGACTACCCCTAACATTTAGGGGGATGAAAAATAGATGTTGGCCGATTCTCATAGATACCGGATAAGCACAAAAAATTTCATCAAAATCGGTCAAGCCGTTTCGGAGGAGTATGGCAACGAAAACTGTGAGCACACACAACACGAGAATTTTATATATTAGAGATTATATTAGATTAAAAACATTGAGATCTCTAACATCTCCATTCTTGAGTCAACAAAGAACGAATTGCAACCAAAATTCAGAATAGATTGTACGTATATGAATGTTGGAAAACAAAATAATTCAGCCGTGACTAGCCAAAGGTGACTTTATCTCCAAATAAAAAACAAAACAAACAAAAGAAGATCAAATGTTTCTAGATCATTCTCCTTCAACGAACTTTCAGGCGACTGACCCTCCCTCGTCACAAGTTATTGCCGCGTACTACGTTAGTGAAGCGTTCCATAGAGAAAATGCTCTAAATATAAACGAGTCGTGAATCAGCTGGTGTACATCATCCGTTGGTGATGTGATGTTAGTTGTAAACGTCAACTGATAAATGAATTCTTTAGTATTTAATAGATGCTGGCTGAAAATGAGCTCTCAATTATCACCAGCTTCATCTTTTTATTTTCTTCAACCTTTTTTCAGTCAATGCCGAGTTTAGGTCTCGTCCAAATCTTTTCCTTTTTGCTGGTTTTGTGTCTCAGCTATTCAGTTTCTTTTGACCACTGTAATTGCATCATCATCATCATCATCAGCCGGAAGACGTCCACTGCTGAACATAGGCCTTAGACCGCCACGCCGAACGACAATTCGCCACATGCATCCATCGGTTGCCCGCGACCCTCACGATGTCGTCGGTCCACCTTGTGGGAGGCCTACCTACGCTGCGTCTTCCGGTCCGTGGTCGCCACTCGAGAACTTTTTTCCCCATTGGTTGTCAGTTCTACGAGCGATGTGGCCTGCCCATTGCCACTTCAACTTTCAAATTTAATGAGCTATGTCGGTTATATATACTCTGGTTCTTCGCCGAATGTCCATGTTCCGGATTTTATCCCGCAAAGAAACTCCGAGCTTAGATCTTTCCATCGCTCGTTGAGTGACTAGTCTCTCTAAAAGGCCAGCAGTCAGTAATTGCATCACATAGATGCAATTAAATATCAGAATCTATACTAAATTATAAAGGTGAAGAGTTTAGTTTAGTTGAACGCGCTAATTTCAGGAACTACTGGTTCGAATAGATTTTTTTTTTGTGTTGAATAGTCCATTTATCAAGCAAGACTATAGGCTATGAAACATCACGCTATAACCAAGAGGAGCCGACAGGGGGTTAAACCGAAGGAAATAACATCACTCTCAACTCTCATCCCAACGTAAACCATTATAGGACCAAGCCTTCCTAACGTGTTGGCCACGGAGACGGACTAGGCGCGGTTGCGGGTGGCGGCGGCGGTTGGCTAATTGAACAAATGTATGAGAACGTATAAAACATGCCACGAAGCGCGCGCGGCGGGCTAGAGCGGCTGCGGCTGGCGGCGGCGGTCGGCGGCGGCGGTCGGCGGCGGCGGCGGCGGGCGACGCGGGCGGGTGGAAACAATACTATGAGTCAGTTTGAACCTGGCCACGGTGCACAGCGGTTTTTCAAGCGGTTGAAAAGGGCTAGCGCGGGACGGATCGAGTGAAACAATTTTGTTTAGACGAATTGACGAGCGGCGGGATTTTATAATGGACACTGAGGCATTTATTACAGAAATATTAAACCGACCACCTATATGTATGTCCAAGCATCCACAACATAAATATAAAAATGTAATAAAAAGACTATGGGAAGAAATCAAACAGCTTTTTCCAGATCAGGACAGTAAGTTATATAATAATGCTTAATTTACTAATAAGTAGGATCCTAGGTGCCATATCGAACAATGTACTCAGTGTTCTGCAGATCTACATACCTACATAATAATTACGAGAAAAGTAGGTAGGTAGGCATCCTCAATACGTCCACTTAGCCAGCCGCTATAGCCGCTACTGAATGTACGTGGCATGCCACCCGCGCCCGCACAAGTCACCCGCGCCCGCGCTTAGCCTAGCCCGTCTACGTGGCCAAGGCGTAACCGCACAACATTCAATAAGATTTGCAGTAAAAGGCAATTATTTCAATTTAACAATCTCACGGATTTTGAATAGTCAAAAAAATAAGTTACAGTCCCAGTTACAAGGCATAATAGGCGTAGATCTGTAGGGAGAAGAATATGAGCAAGACACCCCTTAGCTCTTACATGCCTCGCACAAATTATCGATACGCATATGAAGTTTTCAATAAAATCATACGAGTTTTACTTATCTAGTAACTTCACAAACGTGACGGGTAAAAATGTTAACTAATCTAACCATGATTAAATAAAAAATACCTGAATACTCCAATCTAGGTCAGATTTAATAATTTTATTGAATTTATTGAACGATCATTTACGATCCGAGACAAATGTCGTAAAAGGAATGCCAGTACTTTATTCGGTAAGGCTATTGTTCTTTTTTAATCAGGTTGATGCTGCAATGCGATTCACTAACATACTCATCATAGATGTTAACAACGATGAGTTCACTGATGTTTCATCGTAAATATCGCTTCTAAAAACAACGTTGATAAAAAACGTATTCGCTAAGCTACATAAGCTCGTCGACGATCTGCCGAACAACGATGATGAGTATGATGTTGGCAGTGTTGCTATGTTTAATATAGAGTATAATCGAGAAAATCTCGACTAACCTATTTTTAAGTTATTTCGTCATTTTAAATTAATACAAATGCACAATACGTATGTATAAAACACGTTATATTTATTATGCAACGAATGTTTAATTAATTATATCATTTTAGACTTGGAAAATAATTAATTTTGATTATAGCAATAAAACAAAACCAAATCTTTGACATTTTTATTTGTAGGTTATTTAGTTCAAAACAAACAACTTGATCTTATCTTGAAAGTTTTTTATCAAAATACGAAATTCCAAAGTTCTAAGTGGTTTTAAGTGGCTAAGTGGACTTCAAAAAAATTGTGCACCCCAACCCAATGGCGTTCTACTTGTTCTGTGTTTTAGTTTGGTTCCAAACCTATCGAAAGTAATTATACAGTAACATTTCTATTTAAATATAGCACAGTTTCTGGAACTACTATATAAGTAACCAAAATATTTATCTTTTAGTGTCTCGCAACGCAGCTCCTTCGTTAGATCAGCTCCGTCACAACGCGGCTCTGAAATGTTTAGCATCACAGAGCGTTTCATAGCCATCGAAGAACGCCGAGCACAAGCATAACTCTTGATTGCCCAAGCAATTAGTCAACAAGTGGAGGGCCATCACTCATCAGGCTATGGCTCAGGCTCTACATAGAATAAGTAGTGCAATTCGAGATTTGATAAATAAATAAAAATAAAATGTATGCTAAAATATTGTTTTATTTATTAATTGATTATTTTAAAATGACTTGTCCTAGGTACATACTATTTATACTATTTTGTTAGACTATATTAATTTTATCTTTAGGTTATATAAGAAGTTTAAAAAAACATCCACTTTCTTTATTTTATGACAAACAATATACATTACTATTTAAAGTACACTATAATTTTTAATAAACAAACTGTCTTAAAACCTGAGTTAGTAATAATTATCTTAAGTCTATTGTTAGTATTTACTTCTATTATTAACTATTTTGTGCACGCCACAGTCTATCAATTAGACGACGTCTAGCAAGACGTCCACTATCCAAATCACTGATAGAGTTCTGGCTTCCTTGTTGTAGTAACCGGATCACACTTGCTTCTTGTCTCTGTAGATGAGTTGGTAATTCTACTGGAGGAACTCTGGCTTGATTGCAAATATTATGTAACACACAACAAGCTTTAATAATTTTTCCACCATCTCTGGATCATAGTGAAGAACACGATGAACCAAGAGGCACCTAAAACGGCCTTTTAGTATGCCAATGGTTCGTTCTGCAGTATTTCTTGCAGTGGCATGCAGATCATTATAGCATTCTTCCCTTGATCCAGGCCCAGGGTTGCTACATGGAACCATCATGTATGGTCTAAGAGCGAAACCGGAGTCCCCTGAAATAAACAAAGGAATTTAATTTAATTTTACGTTAATGAAAATAACTGAATTTTTTATTAATATTTAAATACCTTCTTATACAGGTACCTACAATTTCTGATGGGAAAAGTAAAGAAACATTTTAAAATACATACCAAGCAGATACACTGTTTCTCCTGTATTATTTAGCTGCTCTATATTAATGAAAAAAAAAAATCTCGACGCTTAGCTTCTTCCAACAAAAAAAACATACAGGAAAGACGAACTGCCATCTAAAACATTAAAAAAATAGGCATAAACGTTTCAGGAATTAAAGTACGGTAAACAAAACAATACTAAGCATTTATAATTTAAAAAATAACTTGTTTTACTCACATTTTAATTGTCTACAACCAAGGAAACATCTACAATTTACAAGCTTTACGCTTTGACAGTTAAAATCGAAGGCGAAGGCGCCGTTGTCGTTGAAGGCGAGGATGATTTGTGTTTCTGAATACCGTTTTTCATACATTCGGAACCATATTTTAGTTCTATGTCGCGCCGTCGACATCATTGTGGCGCTACGACCGCGCAGTTATAACTAAAGAATACCGATAAGTTTTCATCAGATGTTTCAACGATGATTTCTTGGTTGTAAAGATGTTTTGCCTTAGTGAATCGCACTCCAGCTAATCGATGACGCAATGTAGAATTGTAGACCATTGAATTTTTCTTCTCAGGAGCAGATTTATTTTATAAAGTTATTCGTAGGTATGTTTAATATTCAATGGTGCAAAAACAGTTGCCTAATGAATGATATTATTTGATAAATATAGTTTTTAACAGGTATTAGGTTTCCGTGGAAAAAAAACGTTGCCCCACACTAGGAAACTCACATACACAAACGCCCACACCCGGAACAACTACTTGTAGATCATACAAATATTTGCTCCGTGCGGGTTTCGAACCAGCGACACGCAACGCAGCAGTCCAATAGCTCAGCCACTGGACTAACCGTGTCGTCAAAAATTATCGAACCGGACGCGGTTAGGCAATAGACGATTAAAGCTAGGGCTAATAAATCGATAAAATGTTACCTGTAGACGGCGGCCTGTAAGGCCTCACGTTGGGGACGGTGGTGGGCGAGGCCGGAGCCCTGGCCGGGTACTCATCATCATCCAGGAACACCTGCTCGCTCAGCTCCAGCGCAAGTTCTGTGTCACTGCAAATGTGACAGTACTTTAGATGGAGTTGGGATTTGAAGAACTAGTGTACCTACTTATGGCCCGTTCACGATTTTACGAACAAACGTGTTTCAAACATTTCCATACATTTGAGCTGATCGCTCGCCACTCCTCTTACAGCGGTAAGATCAAGAAAGGGCCGTTATAGTTGCTGGGTCGATATGAGAGAACGTAATGTCTATACAATAATAGCGACAAGTACGTCATTTGATTCGTTTTGGTTTGGACAATGCTTCGGATTATTCGATTTTATTGCATGGTCAAAGTTGATTATGACCAGGTCAACCACAAAATGAATCAAGAGCAAATGCGTCGACGAAGGTCACTCGTTTGAACTGGGGTTGCATAAGCGATAGGATAGTGAAAAAAAATTTATCTTTGGATCAGTCCCTAGGTAATCTAAGGCTAGGTTAGGATCCGACTCACGTTCGATTTACGTCACAAAGCTTTTTGCTTGTAGTCCTAGCCTAGCGTTATGCCGGTATCAAGATAAGTCTCAGACTCAGCATAATTAAATCGATAAGAAACCAGTCCTAAATGTCTTGGCCATGACCTAAGACCTAAGGTGTGCCAGAGGCAACATTAGTGCCACCGTTAGCTAGTGTCATAATTAATAGATGGCGTTGATATATTGTGCGGTACACCCCAGCTACAGTGCAAACATATTATGTGACATAAATGCCCTGTAAAGACCCAGTTTCAACTGCGAAGAATAGACGGCGCGGCGTATGGAAATAGAGCAATCACGTTTTTTTTTTATACTTATTTGTCCCATTGCTGGGCAAAAGTCGCCCAAAGCTTTCCAATCTTTCTGTGCAATGTTCTCTAGCGAATCGCGTAAGTTGCCGCATCAGCGTTTTCTAGGCCTTTCTTGGCAAAGACGCCTATTTGAAATTCAAATATTTTCTTGTGCCTGGTTGAATCTTCTACCGTCTCCTCTCCGTTCGGCTTTGGAGATGGAAACCGTGCTTAAAACGGCGCGATCGCATACTGTAAGAAATTTCTGTCAGAAAAAGCCAGATGCTCGCAGGATGCACCATGCAGACTATCAGGAATTATGATCCGGAAACTTTTTCAATTTAATTTTGCCATCCGGCGAGCATCAGAAGCGGACGATCCGTCAGAATTTTTCTTACAATGTGCGACATCTAATACAAAACGCATGCAGAGAGTGATGCCATCAGACGAGCATCAGAATTTTTCTGGCAGAACTTTCTTATAATATGTGGTCGCGCTAATTCAGCACGAATTTAGATGTTGCCAAATATTTGTGAAAACGGTTATTAGTTGCAAGTTAACGACAAACATTCCAACATTTAAAAACAATTCATGCAAATGATGTGATTGTTGCGAGTTCAGTGACATAATGATATGTGTTTATGCAGATTAGCTTGTATCGGCGAAGTTTACTCATAAATATAAGATAAAGAGAATCGAGATAACTTGAGTATTGCATATTGAGGAGATAAGGCAATAGTTATCATGTCCTCTCGTTTTCAATTGAAATTGATATTAGGTATTCGCAAATTCTACCAGAAACAATTTGAGAGAGCGTGTGGTGTGCTGATGGCCCAATGGTATTGGCTCTGAATTACCACAAGTTGTAGGACGTGAACCGAACCTAAGCATTACTTTGTGTGTTAAGCACATTGAGTTATAATGTACTACGTACTAGAGAAGACGCCTCAACTCAATGGTTTGTAACGCGAGTTAGAGCGTGCGCACTCCAACTCACTCTGTCTACGCCGAGCGCTTGCTGCAACGTGACACGTTTGAGTGACGTTTTGTTTTTCAAATTATGCCTTCGTGTGCATTGAGATACTGTTCAAACAACTCCAAAAACATAAGTAAAAGTCAAGGAGTGACTTTTCACCTGTAAGTTCATTTATTATCTTTAAAACACGCTTAATTTCATTATAATTTTTCAATTGCAACGCGTCACCGCGACGGCGGCCATGCTTACGTGAATGTCAAAGAGTAAAACATTTGTATGCGCAGACTTGACACTATCGACGTAGGTATAATTATGTTTACCTACATCATTATGGGCAGTAAAATATTAATTTTAAATCACGATAATAATGTTAATGCAATAACATTAATATTTTTTTATTATTATTTGAATTTAAAGGTTTCCTCGGCCGTGTCATGAAACAAGAGAATCATGGATCAAATTTGTTCAGAAGAATCGCAGCGAAGAAACGTGGTTACCTTCTGATTATTCACGCATATGTTCCGTGCATTTTAAAGGAAATTAAAATATTGTTACAGCACATATAAATACTTTTTTATTTATTCTTTGAGTAAGTTATCAAGTAGGCAGAATAATAGAATTATGTCGTATCTGCACGCATTGATTGTAATCTATGAGAACATAACGTCACCAAGTGCGCCCTATCTTTTCTTTGAGATAGCTTCTCTAGTACGTAGTACATTATAACTCAATGGTTAAGCATCACTGCTCTCAAATCGATGAAGAAAATTATCGTGAGGAATCCGAATCAAGAATTAGAAGATATGTGAGATCCACTAACCCGCATCGGGCCTGCGTGGTGGATTATTGCGCACTCCTTAAAGAGGGAAGGATTGTGTCAGCATTAAAAATAGTGGAGATCAATTTCCTACTATGACTTTAACTGATCCTCAAACAATTTTCACTCTTGTTGTATGAACTTTAAAATACATTTTCCATCAACATCATACCTATTGTTACGTAAGACTAATCAGCAAATCCAACACGTTTGGCAAATTTTAAAATTGTTTCTTGTATCAACAAATGTGACTGACGTAGACTCAACAAACATTCGCTTAGACTTTTCATAACAAAACCACGGAATTGCAAGTTATACAAACATTTACCGACTAGTGCAAACTTATGTTTATCAGTATCAGTCAGATAGCACATATCAGTGATGGTAAGACCACGTAAACTGTGTTATCTCTCGCCGGAATTATGTGCGATAACATTTGATAAACGAGAGGTGTGTCTGTCTATAGAATATCGCTTAATGGACTTAGGGAAAAAACATTTTAAAAAGATTTAAAAAAAAATTGGCGAACACTGAACAACTCCATTAAACAAACATGGTATGTATAGTATACAGTCTATTCAGTGGTTCAACCACGGCTCTACCTACTAGACCATTTTTGTAAAACTTTTCTCGATTTCTATTTGAATTATTCTTGTTTTAAGATCCTTTTTTTCAGGTTCAGTTTTAAATGTTCATTAGGTAGGTCCTTTAATACTAAACAGTTTATTTTAATGTTACGATTATTTTAGAATGCACATTATGAATTAATTTATTTAAAAAGATATTCAAATACATGGAAAGACAGAGAGACAGAATTTATCTGTTCTACAAAGATATAGATGTACCAGCATCAAACTCAACTCAAAGACAATGAAATCTCTTGATTGGCTAAGTGCCAAAAAGAATCATCTCATTTACAGGAAAACCCATTCACAAATTTTTTCTAATTTTCTCAATACAATGACTTATCTTTAAATACACAGAAATTATCGACATTGAGAAGCATACCAAAAAGGTATAACTTTCTCAGAATTCTTAAAAATCAAGGTTGGTCAAACAACTAATTGACCATGGCATATAATATTGATCGTACGAAAGACTACCTGGAAAAAAAGTTACTAAGTTTGAATTTGGAATTTAATAGTTTTCTTATTCTAATTTTTTTTATGACTCTCTCTGACTAAATAGCCCCAAAACCACATACTCCACTTAATTCCCAGATCAGTGAATTATTTAGTTTGTTTGATAAATCCTACTTTTAGAACAACAAAGGCCTGTTCTTCCATTCAAAGTGAGGTCGCTTTGGATTTATGGAGAGATAAACTATGACTTTTTTATCTTTGGTAAAACAGTACTGCTTTTATTTGGCTAAGCGGTGCAACCTTGTGTCTTCACTGATGATTGGCGGATGGCTTGATAACAAATTATTTGAATTACATTTCTTTATTTCAATTAAATAATTTAAACAAGTATTATCTATTCTCTCGCAGACATATTTATCTTTCTTAAAAAAAATTAGGACACAGGGGTTACTACAAATGAAGTATTGAAAAAAAAATATCTCTTAAAGTTGTGTTAATTGTGAATAAATTATCATAATTCACACTACAAGTTCAAATATTTTAAGTTTCCAAAAAATTTAAAATAAATACAATTATTGTAAGATTAATGCACTATCATTTTCTCGTAAATGTTCATGCAATTATAGTTATCACAAACAATGTTGTTAGTGGACATTTATAGAAGTTTATTAATATGTTACACAGTGCAGGAAGAGACAGTGAAGCAAATATTCAACTTATGCTTTTCATTAGTATTACAAAATACACATTCCACTGGAAGTAGAACGAGTATGTTGTGTTTAGAGAGAAACAATATGAAATCAAAACTATCCGTAATAAGCAAAAATATGCAGGCTTTTGCTTGGGATAAAAACATGGTACCTATTAAGAATTAAGATTTGGACACTATATTACCAGAACTTATTAATTCCTTGTTATTATAAAGACAAAACAACAAAAGATTAATGTTTTATCATGACGCGAATCAATTGATATTATTTAATTCAATTGAAACTGATATTATTATTTAATCTCTGTTAATAATCAATATTTACATAACATACATGGTTTTGAGTCAAGCTCTTACTTATTATTTAAATAAAATTTTGCATACAATGGCACTCATAGTTATACTGTGTAAAGTAGACTTGCGACTAACTAATGTTTACCCAATAAAGTCTGACTAACTTGTCAAAGTAGAGCTGCTTTTTTATGAGTCTCTATTGTTCATGTTTCAATACAAGGCCACCTTATTCGGATATACTGCTACTTAAAAGGAAATAAATTCTTAGTTAGGTTCAAAAAAATATTTTTGCATTAGATAACTCAATTCATGGAAGGTTACAGGCAATTCAAAATAATGCCATGACACTGGCGGACTTTACCTGAGAAGTGGGTGAAACATGGAAGAGCTAGTATAAGAAAGTGACCTTAAAATACTTGCTCTGCCTTTAAAGAAGAAACTAAGCTTTAAAGGAAACTTTAAAAGGACTATTAGTAAAGTTGCTTCCCTATTCTCTCTCTGCGCTGTGATATTTACCTCTTTATCAGTTCAACAAAAACAAATAATTAATATGTTATCAACACTGTTATTTACTTACCTTTCTATCTTGTTTTGTAAATTACTGTACTTGTTGTTTTGATACATATTTGAAGACAAAACAATTTTGGAAATAAATAACATGCCTTTACTATTAGTGATAGTGTGAGAGAAAAACTGTAAAGTATGTGATAAAAGTTTAAAACCAAAGAATAATTTATAATTTTGTTTTAGTTTTATAATCTTGGTATGTTAATCTAAATGAAATCTATGATTTAAAAAAAAATAAGTTTATCCAATAATAGATAGGTACCTAAGTTTCAACTTGATTAAAGGTCACGAACTTGTTCAGATAAAAATAGAAGTATAACCACAGATAATACAATTTTTAGATCAAGGTTATTTAGATTAAATTCATAGTTTTGCATTAATTTGCAAATAAAAATGTTTTTCAATGTTATTCTATTTAAGTATATAAATCAAGGTGGAACGATCATATTATCATTCAGATTAGTTTTATCAGTCCAAAACTCTGATAAAGTAAATGTAAAAAAATGATGTTACACTTATTCATACTTGATTATCATATTATGAAGGTCATTGCCAGTGTTTATACTTTTTGTTTAGTCAAGATTAGTCAACAAACATACTTGAAATGTCAACAGTCATGTGTGTGTGTACTATCACTACAAAAAAGCTGTTGATCACAGATTGTGAGCAGTCCGGTGCAAAAGCAACATATTAATAAAACAGTTCTAAGCACAAATAACATAAAATGCGTGTGATCACAGCACAGAAGCCGGCGGCTAGTCACACAGACGTCCTAACATCGTATTGACAGAATATCTTACGGGTTTGGGAAGATCAATGAACCTGTCTCCATATCTTGATATTGCAGAGTGTCGTCGCGCTAGACGGCGTGTTGGGGCACGTTCAGTGCCGACCACGTGTTTCCCCGACACGATTATTCAGCGAGAAGCGAGCTGCCAATGAACTAAATGATCTTCTAAAAATATCACAATGCGTGCAGAGGTTATAATGCAACGTTGCTTCCACGAATAATGATGGATTATGTTTAGCACAAAAACACGACACGCGAAAACACCTTGTAGACTGCACGATGACTAAGCCAACACTGAAAAACGATTCTTCAACAGCGCATTTTTTTTAAATACGAGCCAGCTGTTTAAATAAACATTTCAGAAGGTTAACACACTCGCTTTACCTATCGGAGCTGGCAGAGCTGGGCGTTTCGAATTTATTCAGCTTCCCAGCCATCACTTACAGTAGCTTGATTTGTTAATTTTATTGTGAAAACTGTGCTAATTTGGTAAAATTCACGACTTGTATGCACACGCAAGTAGACAAATTGACATTAGTCCGTTCAGAAACTACGTCATCGCATCTTCGACGCGTCATGCGTAGTCTTGTCAAAAAAAATCAATAAGAAAATGTCAGAATTTCACAAAAATAAATGTCATAACTTTATTTTTTCATAAGTAATTACACAAGCTTAGTATTTCATCAACAAGTTCGTTTATAAAGTGTTACATGAAAACAGTTTTGTTTTTTTCCATTGCCATTAGTTTGTTTCCGAACGAATATAACGTTCCATTACACTTGCGTGACTTTCAAGAAAATAAGATTTAAAATCCATTAAATGAAGCTTAAAATGAGGCTTATTTTAAATTTGCAAAAACTATTTATGGCCTGCAATTATTACAAAATAATATATGGTCTTTTATTATTCTTAGCAAGTAAGGTGAAAATAAGACATCAACCTTCAGCTAGCAGCTCGATTATTCTAGTTGGGTGATTTTTTTATGTTAACGACCAATCAATAACTCAGCAGCTTATAGTAGTCCACTGTTGGACATAGGCCTTTCCCAAGCTCCCAGGCGGTTCATTTGGCCTCTTTCATCACCTGCGACACGTTCTTCTCACAGGGATTTTTTGTATTATTATGAATGAAAATACGTAGGCAGGTAACTCAAAAATAAATTATTCAAAAAAATTCAAAAAAATATATTGTTCAAAGAAAAAAAATTTTTTGTAAAAACAAATTATTATAAATAATTGAAAAGAAAATATTCTTTTATTAAAAAGTAGAGAATCATAATAGTTTTACTTCTTTCTCACGGGCAATTAAACTTGTTTAATCGTCTTGCATAGGCATTTTGACAAGGCGTTTTAAAAGCATAGGTACTTTTCTCTGACAAGCGATTAAATTTTCGGAATTCTATTGATGTTTAGGAAAATTATTAAGTCGGAATTTTTGATATTCGGTCTATTGATACTCGTAATTTTGACAACAGTAATTATAAATGTTAGGAATATTGAAATTTCAGAATTATGAAAATAGGAATAATGATCAATCGGAGTTGTTATATTAGGAATTTTGAACCATTCGGAATTATGAAAATCGGTATTTTGAAATTCGTATTTATGAATTTCGGAAGTTTTTCGTATTATCGATGTGTACCTACCCGTATTGAACGCCTATTGGAATCAAAAAACAAGTTAAGAATGCTTGAAGCTTTGCTATTAAAATCTGTAAGGCGCTTGATAATAGTACATTGTTATCCAAGGCGTGAAAGTTACTTATTTACGTCCCGAGACGGGGTTTGGCGCCCGAACGTAGTGAGGGCGCTAATAGTTCGAGGGACTAAATAAGTAATTTACCCGAGGTAAACACTGTGCTTTTCATTACGAATACGAGGAAAGCAAAATAAACAACATAAATTTTAGCTAAAGAAAACATGAGTGTAGATCGGATTGTCACTTTGCCGCTTGTTTTTTTTTTTTTAATTTTTGTGCTGTGGTCGTCCAGCTATACAGCCAAGATTTTTCATGTTCATTATTTAAAAAATGGCAAAGATTTTGTCGAAATCTGTGATATTTTAGAGGAATAGTTGAAACTAAATTATTTTATTTAAAGTCATTATTTTATATTCTTAATACTTAACTTTATGTTATTTTAATTTTAAATTGCTCCGTAATTTCGTGGCTGTATAAAAATTTTGAACATGGTTCAATAGAAATGTCAAAATAGAACTAGTTTTTTTTTTTATTTGGCAGCTGTCAGTTGAAAGCGATTTTTCCTAGGGCGGCAATGGATAAAGAGTATGAGTAATGAAAAATCCTTTTTCCGTTTTTAATTTGATCTGAACTCAATATTTGTAGTTAAAAACAATAAATTATTATGAGTATAATGTTTTCGGTTAATCATTAAAAATAGCTATTTAACGACTCTCACACTGAGTGATATACACACGAGAGCAATGAATCCGGGTCACTTAAAGAATCCTAAAAATCTCGGAAACTAAAAATGCTAGGTTAATGCAATAAATTGTATTTAATAGACAATGTAATACTCCTTAAATGAAGGTATTAAAACTTCTTAGTTATTGTAAAGTTATATCATAAAAAAATCAAATTTGAAAAAGGGCCACTTTCGAAGATGGAACTACGAAATTACAGCATTTGGTTTTGCTTTTGTTTGTAATCTGTCATTTATGTGGGTACATAAACCATGTTGATAGTGCTCTATATTCATTATTCAAGCTGAAATTATGTCGCTTACGCCTGAAGAATGCACCAGAATACTTACAATGCTGGAAACCGGCCGGAGTCAGCGCGATACAGCCTGGACTGTCGGTGTGTCGCTGTCAACAGTACAAAGAGTTCTCCGACGTTACGAAGAAACTGGTTCTAACCTACGCAGACCAGGAACGGGCAGAACCAGGTGTACCACAGCACGAGAAGACCGATACTTGTTGAACACCATGCTTCGAAATCGCTTTCTCACAGGAACTGAACTCACCAATCAGTTTCGACGCCTCGGAGGAAGTAACCCAAGTGCATGGACAGTAAGACGTCGGCTTGCTGAATCTAACTTAAAACCCCTTAGACCTGCAAACGGCCCTAAACTGGAGCGTGGGCATCGTATTTCAAGACTAAGATATGCCCAGAGCCACGTAAATTGGAGTATTGAAGATTGGTCAAAAGTTATCAACGACCATTTATAACTAGACGCCTCATGCACGATCTGACTAACGAAAATTATTCTGTCAAGTCGCTGAGGTACGACGTAAGCGAGGGAGACGGGGTACTGCGTTCTGATTGGCTAACTCAAGGTCAGTGCGACACGGGGACTCACAGGAGTGGTCGAGTCACGACGGTTATAAGATTTTTTTACCTAATGTGTTGACAGACATCGGTCGCCTGTGATTAGGAGTCTAGTTATATATTATGGTCGTTGAAAGTTATGTTCTCCGACGAATCAAAATTTATGCTCTACAAGCACGATGGAAGACACAGAGTGTATCGAAGACCAGGGGAAAGATTCAAGCAAGCATGCATCGAAGAAAAAGTAGCCTACGGTGGTGGGTCTGTACTTGTGTGGGCCGGAATTTCTTCTGAAAGTCGCACAGAGCTGGTGATCATAGAAAACGGCTTTTTAACTAGCGTAAGATATGTGGAAGAAATCCTCAATGATCACGTTGGTCCATTTATGGTCAATTTAGGTGAGGATGCTATATTTATGCATGACAATGCCCGACCTCATACAGGTAGGATTGTGAATGACTACCTTCAAGGGATGAACATTACTCGTATGGAGTGGCCAGCGCGCAGCCCGGATATCAACCCGATCGAGCATGCTTGGGACGAGCTAGGCAGATGCGTAAAACAACGAAACCCTCCCCCAATCACGCTTCGTGAGCTCAAAATTGCTCTCACAGAGGAATGGGAGTATATTCCCCAAAATCGTATAAGGAACTTGGTGTACAGCATGCCAAACCGCGTAAACGCAGTAATGGAAGCACGAGGAGGCAATACGAAGTATTAAAATTCAAGAAAATCGCAATAAAGTTCAAAAATTTCATGTTTCCTATTTTTGTTTTAAGGAGAGATCATCAGTTTTTTTCTTTATGTAATTTTGTGTTAATAAAATGTATGGTGACTCATAAATTTTTTACTTTCATTTAAGGAGTATTACATTGTCTATTAAATACAATTTATTGCATTAACCTATCATTTTTAGTTTCCGAGATTTTTAACATTCTTTAAGTGACCCGGATTCATTGCTCTCGAGTGTAGTTATCCAATTTCACATAGAAATACAGACTTTACAGTTTTTTTACATCTTACAGTAAC
This sequence comes from Agrotis exclamationis, assembly GCA_950005045.1. Classification (NCBI taxonomy): domain Eukaryota; kingdom Metazoa; phylum Arthropoda; class Insecta; order Lepidoptera; family Noctuidae; genus Agrotis; species Agrotis exclamationis. The sequence goes on from OX465430.1 coordinate 21,278,718, forward strand.
AAAGAAGTAAAAATCGAATTATTACCATTCACGTGTCGTTGACGTTACCCCCGTCTTCCAAAGACAAGTAAGTTTATTTCTCCCCATTGCCGGCATGGCATCGGGAAAATCTTCAATTTGGCCCGGATTTGAGGTAATCCTTTCTGATGGAGTAGCGTGCAACTATTCTTCGGATTGTTCTTTGAATAATGTATGAAAAATAATAGTTTATTCTTTCTTACCTTTGTGTGAACCCGACTGTCAAAATAAAACATTTTAAATTGTTGTTAGTTGCAGGATATTTAAACTCAGCCAGGTGGTTTTAAGTACATTACTTTGTTTACATAAATACATCATCAAAGCTTTTAAAAATCGTGAAAGAAAACATCACCTCTTGACTCGTATGTGAGGGTATGCTTCCGGTTTCACAAATGTCTTGAGAGAACAAGGAAACAAACTGAAAGACCCTTGCTTTCCGTTTGTTTCAAAGAACCGTATCTATTATCTGCGTCTGTTTTCCGAACGCAACCTAGGCTAAGTTAGAGTGAACAAGCTTCTTCTGGGTAGGCTCGCTTCATAGTAGGCGTTTGTCTCTACCACCTCTGATCTAGACTAGAGTCAAGAGCACACTAATCTTTAAAAAGTCATAACTCGGTATGCTGCCTTTTGGTGTAAAACGGGAGCCTACCTAAATATAAAAACTGTGCTGTCCGTTTGTCATCAGGTTGTATCTCAAGAACCGTGATAATTACGCAGATGATGCAATTCCGTTGCCGCTATAAAAACAGAATAAAAGTAAATATTAAAGGACTTTCGCTAAAAGAAACGTATCGAAACCCTTCGTGCGCGAGTCCGACTCGCACTTGGCCGGTTTTTTCAATTATTTTTATTATCTACAAAAAAACAAACGTTAGTTATGAAATCTAGTGCTAGAGTATCTTTTCAGAAAAATTAGGCAGGTGCGCACCGACCCTTTAACTACCTCCGTGGATATCCGAGATATAGTGTAGTGTTGGATTCAATTCCAGCCGCGGCTTAGCCACTGAAATAATTGGAATGTTCCTATAGGATATAATAAGAATACAAAAAAAGGATTAATGATTCTGTCATCTTCTTCTCCAATTGGTGAATTAGATTTTTCCCCACCTCGGATCTCTACCTTTTTAAAGCAAAATGAAAAGGTGCCTACTAACTTTACATAAAATACTCACAATTCATTTCAATTTGATGACTCCACGCATGGTTGATCATCGTCAAACTGTTCGTTCACATTTTCACAAACAATAAAATTATTCAACAAAATCTGCATCACAGTTCCATTATACGGACGCATAACGTAAAATAAGTAAATCCCGCCATTTTCCCCCCTCTCCCAAAAATCCCCTAATTGAAGAGTAATGGCCGAAAAAAAGTCGTTTAAACAACGTTTTGCCTGCGGACTGTTGCAAAACGATTGCAGGGAGACTTTTTAATAAGCTTTTCTATGCCCCTTACTGTTTATTATCGATTTTTTTGCGACATCACTTTAATGTTTTAAAAAGTTATTAAACTTTGTTTATTGGCTGCGTGATGGGATGATTTTGGAGGTAATTTAATTTTATTGGATTTACTTTTGTTTTTTGAAAATGACGTGGTCATTAAAATATAAAGTATAGGTAGTATTTGAGTTAGTGATGCTTTTCTTTTTCATTAGGATTTATACATATACTGGAATATTTAATAGAATCATGTGCTATTTAACTGTGTGGTACTTATTACTTAATTACTTCTTAATTATGTAGGTTTGCTTAGGATTAAACTAATCCATTTTCATTTTGCTTGGTACTTGTTATTTTGAGAATTAATTAGTTATTATTGCTAAGTAGAGCCTTATTACTCCATTAAATTTGAAATTATAACAATGTTTAATTAATAGTAGGTAAGTATAAGCAATCTCGTAGTAAAGATTGTAGCTTTAATTAAGTGAGTTGAGGCAGTCTGGCGACAGTCTTGCAAGCAATTAGCCAAAACTTTCCCCATTTACATGTTATGGGTAAAGTTCGGCGGAGGTGGCAACCCCAGCCCCTGTAAGAATTCCAAATTTGAATTGAATTCTTTTTTAATTTCAAACAGTCTGCGTGGTTTGGGACGGAGTTTAAAAACTTAGAGTGGAAAGAATTGGACGAGGAGTCTTTTTTAATAATTTGGATTAAATAAGGAGCAATGTATTTTTAAGGCATTGGAAATTGGTCGTGGGACTGTCTGTCAGGTCACAGTGGCCCGGAGCGTAAAGGGCTATTGAAGGACACCGTGGATTCTAGTAAGTACAAGAATGACAGTAGAGTGGGACGACTCATTTAAAGGACGTAAAAAAAAAGGTCATGGAAATTGCATTATGCTGCAATTTAAACTAACAAATACTTAGTATATTTCTAAACTTGTCCCACCAATCTTTTCCACAAACATTAAAAGGAAACTCACTAAAGTAAACTAACTCGTGTGAACTCCATCAGCTCCGCTATTCAGGTGCAGTAAACTTGGGGATGGATCGCCGGGAGCATCAAGTTCTCGCTATAAACATGTCGGGCTGATTCCTAGTCATTGTTGAAGTTCGCCCAGGACTTGGATAACTTACCTTGTAGATGGGAGTAGTTGGAATGGTGTAAGGGTCTGTTTACACCGAGACGCGACGCGGCGCGATGTGACGCAATGATACTGGAAATGTGTATGTTTTCATGTAGTAATTAAAGTTAGATTTTGAATCGCCAGCGCTGCGTTGCAAAATGTGCATCTTTTCGTGTAGTAAATAGAGTTAGATTTTAAGTAGCTCTATTGAAACATGCGCGCAGTGACTTGACCCTAAAGGCGCTCCCTCACCGCGAGCATTCACCTGTAATGTTACAGATTCGAGCATTTCATCGGTGAGAGAGAACAATCGACCATCACAATGCGCACCTTATATCAAATCTATCTATAATTATCTATACATATAATAAATCTGTAGAAGGGTCAATTCTGTACATTGAAAATATTGAAAAAATAAATAGCGGGGGGTGTTGCTGGATCGATACCAAACCCAAATATGTGATTAAAAAAATTTTTGTCTGTCTGTCTGTCTGTATATGCAGGCATCACGTGAAAACTAACGGTTCGATTTCGAAGAAACTTGGTATAATTATACCTTATTATCCTGGGCATAAAATGGGATACTTTTTATCCTGGAAAAATACGTAGAAAAAAAATCTTATTTTTCAGTTTTATTCATAGACGTTGTTCTGTAGAACCGCGAACATACGTTGCATTACCCGCAGTGGATTGAGCGCCGTAACCTGTAGCGCCGAAAGTCGGATTTGGCTTGAACCGTTTGCGGCACACGCGGGCCACGCCTCCCCGACTCCTATATAAGGAGCCGCGTTCCGCGCCGCGCGATGCATATAAATTCTGAATTTTGATGCGAGCAGACGTGTCCAGTGTGGCGAGCGGTTGTCCGTGGAATTAATATTGTATGCGTGTAATTTTAAACCGTCCTTTTTGATTACTGTTCCGATCAGTTATTTGTAAATACAAGGTCGGAATTACTATGAAAAAATACTTTTAAGTTTGTCTCAACAATACCTTTCATTTGATATGTCACACGATGCAGTTTTCAAATATTTTTTTTTAAATTTTCCCCTTCCCCCCCCAAAAATTACCTCCCATATACAGATATGGACTTCTTATAGGTTATCCTATAATCTATAAGTAGAAAACTAATTACTGTATTTTTTTCAAAATTTTAGGTTCAGTAGTTTCAGAGATAAGGGGGGGGAATGGTCAAATTTCGTCTATTTTCTTGAATAACTTGGAAACTATTTATTTTAAAATTACAATAAAAATATATTTAAGATTGTCTCAACAAGATCTTTCATTTGGTATATCACACGATGCAGATTTCAAATATTTTTTTTTAATTTTCCCCTTCCCCCCCAAAAATTACCTCCCATATACAGATATGGACTTCTTATAGGTTTTCCTATAATCTATAAGTAGAAAACTAATTACTGTATTTTTTTCAAAATTTTAGGTTCAGTAGTTTCGGAGATAAGAGGGGAGGGGGAATGGTCAAATTTCGTCTATTTTCTTGAATAACTTGGAAACTATTTATTTTAAAATTACAAAAAAAATATATTTAAGATTGTCTCAACAAGACATTTCATTTGATATGTCACACGACGCAGTTTTCAAAACTTTTTTTTTCATTTTCCCCTTCCCCCCCCAGAAATTACCTCCCACATACAGATTTCATCTATTCACGCCACACCTCTGTGCTTGGGTCACAGGAATTGATATGTGTACCAAATTTCAACCCAATCGGTCTAATAGATTCGGAGATAATTGACTGTAAGCGACAGACAGACGGACACACGAGTGATCCTATAAGGGTTCCGTTTTTGTATTCGGACGTACGGAACCCTAAAAAATACTTACTACAGAACGCGAGCTCAACAGCAGTAGCTCAATAGAGGGATCTCCTTAATTATTATAGGCTTAGCCGTATTTGGGTCCAATAGATATTTATAAGATGTCATTGTCAGAGTTACTCAAAATGGAGAAATAAACCATCCACGCGAAGACCGACATCCGCGCGGACGGAGTCGCGGGCGGAAGCTAGTACTAAATATAGGTACGCGAATACTCGTCATACATATACAGGTGATCGAATCCGAAATGAGGAGATCCGTAGACAAACTAAAGTCACCGATATAGACCACCGGATTAGCAAGCTGAAGTGGCAATGGGCAGGCCATATTGCTCGATGGCCGATGGGGTCGAAAAGTGATAGAGTGGAGACCGCGGACTAGCAAGCGCAGCGTAGGACGTCCACCAACGAGGTGGACAGACGACCTTATTAAAGGTCGCCGGAAGACGCTGGATGCAGGTCGCTTCCAACCGGTATATGTGGAGATCTAAAGGGGAGGCCTATGTTCAGCAGTGGACGTCCTATGGCTGAGATGATGATGATGATGATGAATACTCGTCGGTCAGGGAAGTAGTACTGTAACGTAATGCTCAAAATCGAATCTATAATGTTACATTACAAGCGAATGCTCGCGGTAATGGGAGCTCCTTAAGGTGTGTTTGTACTGGCTAGTAAGTATTAAATAGTAAAATTATATACTGTGTTATCTTCATGGGTGTTTGATGCCTTCCTTTGGTTGCGGGACGGTTTAAACAGTTAACTGCGACTCTAGTAGTGAAGGGGTATTGAAGGAATATGAACGAGTCTGGATGGTCCTTTCCGCTCCATCTGGATGGGAGGACTCATTTGATGATTAGCTAGCTTTTTTTTATTGTAAAATTGAACAATTATCACTCTTACTTGTATCTGGAAAAGTGGTCAGCCAGATTTTGATTCGTGTTTGCAGTTATAATAAGCATGATGATCATATCAAAGCTAAAGAGTTTGTTTGCTTGGTTGAACGCGCTAATCTAAGGAACTACTGGTTTAAATTAAAACAATGTTGTTGTGTTGGATAGTCCATTTATCGCTGAAGGATATAAGCTTTATATTTAACATCATTCTACGACCGAAAAGAGCCGAGCAGCGGGGGAACCGCTAGTTACTAGAATGATGTTGAAAAAGCATTACCAAGAACCTAATCGTAAAAAAAAAGTTGAGAGGTGTCAAGGGACACCCGGATGGAACGAAGTTACTGTATACACTCAACAAAAATAATCGTCGCGACACCACACTTATCAATGCGACCGAATTAAAATGATTGTCTTGTTTTTTTTACCGATTTATCCTACTGGTGAGAATCAGTTGGACAAATCGGTAAAACAAGTGAAGGTCGGAAAAAATTTGCTTAGCGATAGCAAGTAAAAAAAAACAAGTTCAAGCGATTTTTGACCCTCCACCCCACTCCACTCCACTCCACTCCGCTCCGCTCCAAAAACTCTCACTGTTTTAACCAGTGTGCACCAATCCTTACATTAGCTAGTACGATATACCAAGATTCCGTTGGTTAACTAGTATTCTATTGTATGTTGACAGTCTCGAAATTAGTGTACAACGTGTAAGACAATTAGTTTAGACGCGTATTAGTGATTTTACCGTGTCGTGTTACTAATGAATTAAAGGGAATTAGGATTGCAGGAATCAAATTAGTGGCGTGTTGATTGTTACAATTGTGTTTGGATACTTATTGTTGATTTGACTTTATGAATGGGATGTCTACATGAATTTGAGGTCTTTCTTAAGAATTGGAAATATAGGACACAGAATTGAGAGGCATTTTCCCAGCTGTGGGCAGTACGATCTCATAAAACGATTGATTAATGATTTAACTTGAGGCCCACCCCGGTTCCGAAAGGATAAAATTTTCTACGATTTTAGTGTACTTTCCGAAAACTATCCTGACAATATAACGAAAACAACAAAAAAGTAATTATCCAATTTGGTGTATCTAGTCGTTCACAAGTTATGCGCGTACAGACAAACTTATGCGACTTTGTGACGTGAGCTAAATACAACTTTATATTAATTTAAAAAAAAAAACAATGTATTGAAAAAGAAAATTATTATTAAGTAGTATTCTACGCAAGTCATAAGCATAACTTACATAAAATATCTACTACAGACATTTTTAAAAAGTCACCATAAAGTCACGGATGTCTCCCTCATTGTAATTTAGTCACACAGGAGTTTTCAATTCACCGTTTTTACTTTTTACAACTCTGATTGGGCGGCGGCGGCGGCGGCGTCGTCGGTTGAGTGAAACGAAACGCACCAAGAATGTTAAATAAAACCTATTTGCTTGAAACTTTTTGCGTGGAGCGACTTTATTGGATATTGGAAGAGCTTTTTATTCGTTTTCAATCTGAGTTTAGTGTGATTGTAGGCAAAAACTGGGAACTGGAAAGTGTAGAACTTACTTTACTTCCTATCAGCGCTGACTGTGTTATCTGCACAAGGCTTTATGTTTTTTCGGAGTAAACTTTTGATTCTTTGAAGAAGTTTTTCAGGTTTCGTTTTAATCATAGAATCTACTTATTCGTACATCAGATACCTAAAGCCTTGGTAAGGCTAATTGCAATGTTGACGATAAGTCTCTTCATTAACACTTTATAAGCTTAAAACCGAATTTACCAATCCACCATGACTTGTGAAACTTTCCCCTATTCCCAAAAATCTCAACAGATTGTTTCTAAAATCACAATGAGGCGGGAAAACAAAGCTCTCGAGACAAAGTGAGACGGCAAATGATTGTAAATGTAAATTTAATTAGTGCGAGTGAATCGGACAATTAGTTAAAGAGCTGTCGAAGTTAGCCGAAGTGAGCCGAAGATACTAAAATACTGGCTACGTTCTTTGTTTGTTTTCATTAGGGAGGTGCTAAGTAGCTGTGCTGTGATTGTTTCATGAGCTTGTGGATCATGGAAAAGCGTTTAAGTATTGTGTCTTTAAACTTTAGGGTAAATCGTGTAAAATTAGTTTGTACTTACCTTAAAGAGGAGTATTACACATTTCGATACCAATATTCATAACAATAATTTATGTTAAGCATTGCATCTAGGTGGACCGACGACATCGTGAGGGTCGCGGGCAACCGATGGATGCAAGTGGCGAATTGTCGTTCGGCGTGGCGGTCTAAGGGGGAGGCCTATGTTCAGCAGTAGACGTCTTCCGGCTGATGATGATGATGATTGCATCGTGTTCCGAGATCTTTATAATGAGGCTACGAGTACGTTGCGGTGGCGTAGGCCCGACGAGCTACGAAAATGCGCAGTGTGTTTCCTCTAGCGAAACATTCAAATTAAAACATGTTAGATATGTGATGAAATAAAATAAATTCAGTTCACCTAAGAAAAGAGAAAGAGAGAAATGGAGATTTGGACATGTTTTATACATAATTCTGTAATTTTTTACTACTGCTTAAGACTCTTACTTAAGACTACATACTACATCATTGTCATAATAAAATTGAGACTAGAGTGCCTAGTTTACATAAAAGCGTGGAGTTTTGTAAGCTTTTTTTTTTTTTTTTTTTTTTTTTTTTTTTTTAGGGTGGCAAAATCATCAAATGAGTCCTCCCGCCCTGGGTGGGGCAGAAGGGACTGTCAGACTCTTACTGACTAAAATCCACCCGTGTTCCTTCGGATGCCCTTTACGTTCCGGGGCCACGGTATCCTGGATTAAGAAAAAATCCGCGACCCCGGTAGGCATTTGGCCCCATAAGGGGCCCCGTCGGTGACGCGTGAAACACGACACGCCACCGACCCGGGCTTGGTCCTTGGTCGGACGGCGAGCTTACCCATTACTCACCGTCCGCAAGCCCGCTCCGCTGCTGTGCCCTCTGCTAATCAGAGGGACACGCATTGGAGCTTCCACCCGACAGGCTATTCGCATACGGGCAAAGAAACCCCCTTAGGCACACAGTGCCTAAGGAAGAGTTTTTGCCCGCATCCCAGGGCGCACCGGCCCGAAAAACTGGTCTTCCCCCCGGACGTATCCGTGAGGGAACTCCAGTCCACGGACGCACGTGGAGGTTACCTGTCTTAGCACCCCGAGTTTTGTAAGCTTAACTTTAATTTTAAAAAAGACGTCATGCCTGTTAAAAAATCTGATCAAAATTAATTAACTAGCCATCAATATAAGACATAAATCACTCAGTTTCAAGTGATAACGGCACAGTAATTATTTTACAGAGAGAGGCACAATCTCAGAGGGGCACGTAAATCTACATAAGTACAGTCTGATCCGGCCCTAATTGCTGAATTATCCTGAAGTATGGCCGATCTGTATCTAATAAAATTGCTCATTTCGATACCCTTCGATACGCCGAGGTAACAGGGCGGCACGAAGTACGAAACGTTTCGGTGATCGAATTTGCGGTTGCAATTACGAAATTTATTACAGGAATATTATGAAGAATGTGGTGTAAAAGTAATTTATGAGTCTAATAATTTTTAATTATTGCTCTTATTTTGGCAGTGCAGTGGCTGATCGCGGAAATTAAGGGTTTGACCTCCGCACGGAATACCTAAATATTTTTATTTCCTACAGGACGTATATATTCTGAGTCTTCTCCTATTCACGATACAAGAAAAATCCTTAATGTTACTTTAGATTCTGTATTTTTTTTACAAGCTGTTTCATGTTTTGCCTTCTATGTCTTTAATTTCCCTCATTAAGGAGTATAAAAATGAAACACATATTTATTACACAAAACTATATTACTAAACCAATAATGTATAGTAATCTACAATTTAATAGTTTCTTGTGTGTACTAAAATAATAATTGAACACGTCAAAAATTTAAAAAATTGTTTTCGTTTCCTATTTGCCCCGACTTGCCCTATGTTTTCACTGCACATCTAAACGAAATCTCGACTGCTTAGTACAAGATACCGGCACGGTTCTTGAGCGCTCGGCGTAAGAGTGGGGATCGCTTTGCGCATCGTACACTTATCGACAAATGAAACGCACAATAAAACAAATAAAACGCACAAAACAACGAATCCCGAGTGGCGGCTATGACGCGATGCGCTACGACACGCTACGCGGGCCAATCACTACACTTTCCCCGCCCCCGTTCCTCACTTCATCTACCAAAAGGACCTAATAACGCAGGTGAAGGTCAGCGCTCAAGATCCATGCCGGTATTTTCTATCATTTTGGACAGTTTCGAATCGTTATGCAATTTCTGACTACTTTATCAATGTAATTATTGGTGGCCATCCCGCCGACATTAGCATTCGGCTTGTAAAGAGGCCCACAACGAATGACGAAGGACGAAGGACGAAGGCCGAAGGTTGTCAGACGTGACGCGAAAACCTGAACATTTCATTTACTTTCCAATGAAATAGTTCTATTTATGTGTCTCTTTTTTCGTCTCTGATCTTTGGATTACAGAACGAAACTACATTTGCATTTAAATAACTTATTTGTGCAGCCTAGTGTACACTTATACCTTGGGAATTATCTATATAACTTTTGCGCAAGAGATTCAAAAAACTGAAAGATAATTTATGTAAGTAAGTAAGTATGAATTTATTATTTATATATTTATTAAGTATGTATGTATTTTTAAATGGAGTTGGTATTTAAATATCTTTTCAAAAGAAACCGGTGTTTAGTGTTTGTGTTCATTTTCCCTTTTTTCACCAGCAAGAGAAAACAGGTTTTGAATCAAAATGTTGATTAATAAATGACAATAATTTGTTCTAATTTCAGTTTAATTTCAGAAGCATCTTTTAATTCACGATGTGTTTCAGTTACGTGTCTTAAAATGTGGTGTTTTTAACCGACTTCAAAAAAAGGAGGAGGTTCTCAATTCGGTGGGTTTTTTTTTGTATGTACACCGATTACTCAGAGGTTTCTAGTCCGATTAGTCTAATTCTTTTTTCGTTCGATGCAGTATACTTTCCCATTGGTCCCATAAAAATTTCATCCAATTTGGTTCAGTACTTTTTTTTCATACACACTTGCCTATATTAACGTAGAAAGGGATATTGTATTATATTTGTAGTTTCATATGAATAGTCTAATGAATGATAATAATGCATAGTTAATTAATTATTGTTTGTTTCAACATTGATTAGTGTTTGTATTCAAAACTCATTAATCCGGGTACCTATCGAGTGAAATGTTTTGCTGCAATATCCAAGCTGCATCGAAAACAGGAATTGCTAATAATGTTAAACAGTTGCGTTTGATTTTGTTACATATTCACATGGTTTAAGTTAGTAAAATAAGCGGTCATTTATTTAATTACTAGCTTTTGCCCGCGGATTCGCTCGCGTTAAGAAGTATTATTATTAAATTACATCCTCCATCATCCCTTATTTTATCCCCATGGGGGTTGAATTTATCAAAATCCTATTTAAGCGGACGTCTTCATCATAGTAGCTCCAATCTTTAATTTCAGTTCAATCAGTCGAAAATCTAAGAAGAATTATACAAACTTTCATCCCCTTTTTTATCCCGTCGGGGGTAGAATTGATCAAAATTCTTTCTTAGCGGATGCCTACGTCAATCCGTCCAGTAGTTTAGGCTGTGCGTTGATAGATCACCTTTTGAGTTATATACAGGGTTATTTGAAAAACACCAACAACCTCTTAAGAGGTCATTCCGCTCATTATAATGAACTAACTTTTACTACGGGACCAAACCTGAAATCACGAAAAAAAAAACAGCTGTTCCGTACTTTATGTTCGCATAACTCGTCAAAATGTAGGGAACAACTGATTTTTTTTTCACGATTTCGGGTTTGGTCCCATAATAAAAGTTGTTCATTATGAGTGGAATGAGCTCTTAAGAGGTTGTTGGTGTTTTTCAAATAACCCTGTATATTTAGATTTAACACTTTATGCAATACAAAATAATGGTGTGCAACGTGCAACATAGGCGGACTTAATGCCTGAGGCATTCTCTACTTTTCAACCAAGGGTAGTGAAGTGATGAGTGATGACATGGCAGGTGTACAAAAATCAAAAGAATACCGAAAGTAATTAAAAAATATATAATTTAATAAACATACACATATAATTGCTATAACAAATACACATATAAATGTATACCTAAATAAATGTATGACCTGCATTTATTCCACTTATGCATTCCCTAGTTCGCTGTGAAAAATGTCCCTGAAAAGGCGTGTACACCTACCAGCTGTACAAATGCGTGCTATAAAACAATCAAACGATATCGAAAGACCAGATGGGCACTTAGATCCCAGCCATCAGGACCTTGCATAGTGTTTAATATTGACTAAATCGATAAGGTCGATTGAGATGTTATGTGTTGCACATCATAGACAGCTACTTTCTTACAGGGGGTCTAAAAAGGGATGGGGACGAAAGGATGACGGGCTCTTGAATGAACTGCGATAAATTTCATGAAATGGAAAACTATATAGGTGAGGTACGGCGGTTTTAATAATGTTTTTGCGTTGTCAAAATTTCAATGATAACTTTCGGGATCCCGTAAACCACGATTACAAACATCAATTAAGTACTTAATTTTTAAATAACCCTAGTGCGAATCGGATTCGCACACGAATGTTTCCGTATTCCGTTTTTGTAGGTTACCAAAACGGAAAAAAAATCACGTTTGACATTTTGAAGACAGAGGATAACCAAAATAATCATAGGTAGGGAGAAGGTTGAGATCTGATAACAGATCTAGTGACTTCTAAAAATTGCCGTGTGCATCATACATACTTACATTGTTTATATTATTTCAACCTAAACATTAATTTTAATCTAGGTAGGTATACTAATATTATAAAGTTAAACAGCTTGTTTGTTGCTCGGTTCCAGAATTGAGAAAAGCTATAGACTATATTATTATACTTACCTACTTATAGCCTTCCTCAATAAATTGACTATCCAACACAACTTTTTTTTTTGACCAGTAAGTCCTGACATTCAACCGAACAAACTCATCAGGTTTATAATATTGATGCGTTTCACGTTACAATTAATAGGAGCTGAGCAGGGGGGGGGGGGGGGGTGAAACCGCGGAGAACAGCTAGTTTGTATAATAATTTCATTTGATAAAAGAAAAATAAACACGGATACTTTACAAATACCTAGGTATTTGTTATTGAAATTATCAGCTCGTGGATAAAAACAAAACGTGGAACAAAACGTGGATTTTGATGTAAAGATGGGGTCACTCGTATCAAAGCACATGATGCCTATTTATTAAAGTTTCATAATAAGGTGATGATACACTGGAGCATTCACTTGTAACAGCTAAAACATCGAGAATTCGCTGTTGTTAATTTCGCCGAACTGGCTGTGTAACCAAACGGCAAGCGATAAACGTGAAAGCTCAGGGGGCGTATTACAACCTCTTAATTCCTGTCAGTTTACGCCTTAAAGTGAACTGCCTTGCTTAGTCGTACCTATTACAAACACACATTGACGGCCAGTAAACGGTCACGTGACCTCTTACTTCTGCCTGTATTTGTGCCTGGAAATGGCGTGGAAATTTCGTATTACAAGCTACATAATGACATTTCAAGGCCGGATTAACTGTCAAAATTGGCATCTCCAAAATCATTCAGTTTACGCCACTTTTTAGTAACTTTTACTGACTTGTGTCTTTTAATTTGTCTTTAAACAGTTTAAACTACCTAAATTAAGCTTTAGTATTAATAATGAAGGCACTACCGAATATCTGGAGAGTGAATACACGATATAATGTCAGCTGACAAGCTTTATAAAAAGACGACAAAGTTATTACATTTTACGATACATATTCCTACACTCATTTGCTGAACGATAAGCAATAAATAGATTCATATTCGTAAACATTTACTGATATAATAACACTTATACTGTTCTAAATAAAAAACATGTTTCTCCTGAAAAAAATGTTTTATTCTGTCGTAGTTCCATCAGTGTAAGAAAAAATGATCAAGCAAGAGCTTAGATTTGAGACATGGAGACTGAAATAAGTAATCTTTCGTACCAATGGACTTAGGGTTGAATAAACCAAACAAAATGTATGATAGGACTCAAACCCTGTGTTAAAATTAATAGCCTCAGCATCATTCCTGAAACGGTACAGTCCAATGGAGCCAAAACTTGTGTTCAATTTTTATTTGGGTACATTGGGCAGTCTTTGATGTATCAACAGACATTTTAAGTTCACTTCCTCGATTGCTTCTGGTACCACAATTTCACAGCCAATTTCAGGAGCACTAACATGGTAAGAACAACTAGGTACCGTCAGCCAAGAAAGTGGTGTACCAGTTTTGATTTAGTTTCCCGGTCATCGAAAATTACAACAAGGTTCGTTATAAAAAGATATTACTGAAAGAGACAACATTATCATGACGTAAACCTATGTATTTAGTATTCATACGTCATATGTCACATATAAGTACAGGACATTTTAACCTTTAGTATAAATGAAAAGGACATTAGTTTCTACAAAGCAATTGAAATGTTTCCAAACAAAAGTAATGAAAACTATTTAAATAGACAACCGAATTCCATTTGAAAAAGAAAACTGACAATTGACATTTTGTCAAATATATGCAAAAAATCGATATATTTTCCGTGTTATTTTTCAATCAACTGCATATAAAATCATCTCAATGCCTGCCAACTTGACCATTGCCGAAAGAGCACAAATAATTGCCCAATTTAATGAGGGAAGCAGTATCAGTGCGATATCCCGGAATTTGAATATATCGAGGCGTTCTGTCCGCTTTTGGATTCGTCGTGAAGGAGAGGAGGGAAGTTTGTTGGATCACAGAAGAAGTGGTCGCCGGCCTGCACTCTCCAATAACGATAGAGAATTCATGAGACGGGAATATGAAATCAATGGTTTTAAGCCCACAAAACATTTTGCGGAGATGTTCGATGTGAGTGCCCAAACAATAAGGAATCATCTACATTACATGGTGTTGCACCACAGGCATTACGCCAAGAAAATATATATTTGACGGATGCTCACAGACTTGCTCGTCTGAACTTCGCCAGAGAGCACTTAGAGTTTGATTGGTCTAATACAGTGTTTTGTGATGAAAAAACGTTTAAATCCAGTCAGTATGGACGTCTTCACCTTTGGCGATATAATTCAACACGGTATAAAGATGATCATGTAATCCCAAATAGAGAATTAGGTCGAATTTCCGTAAATATTTGGGGCTGGATGAGTGCGGATGGCGTAGGAGAATTGTGTTCTCTACCTCCTCGAGCGACGGCTGTAAATTATATCGACGTGCTTCAGAATGCAATGCTACCGACAGTCCGTAATGTTTACCCGGAGAACGAAGTGCCACAATTTGATTGTGTTCAAGATAATTGTTCAATTCATAATGCGAGGATCGTAAGAGCCTGGTTTCGTTCACACACTGACGTAAGGGTAATTCAGTGGCCCTCAAGATCGCCGGACCTCAACCCGATAGAAAATCTTTGGGGCCTTATGGTCCAACGATGGTCGCATCAAAATGAAAGAACCAAACAAGCTCTTATTAGTCACTGTAATTATATTTGGGAGGAAATGCGGGGAACCGATATTTGCTCACGGCTTGTTGGTTCAATGAGGTCTCGTCTTTTAGAGGTTACAGAGGCCAACAGCGGTTACACCCGTTTCTAATTTTTAAAAATTTTCAATATCTTCTAAATATTACTATACTAGCTGTCCCGGCGAACTTTGTTCCGCCCTAGAGGCAATAAATGAGCAGATTTTCGATTTTTTATTAGGATATTAAATAAAATTTAAAGAATGAAGTCAAAAATCAATGATTCTTTATTAGCTATGTATTTTGGTGCATGGGTTGCACTGTTCAGTGAAGCACGTGATGGACGACATTTTTTGTTTTATTATCACGCGCAAGAACAAATAACACAGATGGTCATCCGACCCGTGAACATGCCACATATATACCTAACTGATCATGTGAAAAACATGGATTTTCTATTTTCAGACCACAAACTTTCAAGCATTGGCCATGTAATTTGTTAATGGTCATGGCGAATGCAAGACGGATCGGAAATTGAGGTCGTTTAAATTCAAACGCATATCGTTTGGGATCCTCGGAATGAGAACTTCCTCACCTTCGAATTTTCCTTTGAGTGTCGTCGCGTAAATCACTTTGTTCATCAACAATTTACTTACCACCAAACACGTTCTGTTGCACAGTTTTGGTTGGTTTATGTTTCGAAGCATGATTACTACGAAGCTAATCTTTATTCGTAAATTGTGCGGTGGTAAGCTAGATATTCAAGGAGTTTTAATTCAATTGGAAATTTGGTGGCTAAATGCAACTGACATTTATTTTTAACGTGGTAAAATCGTCATGTGAGTCCTCCCACCCAGGGCAGAGCGGGAGGGACTTTCAGATTCGTACTGATTAAAATCGACGGTTCCTTCAATAGCCCTTTACGTTCCGGGGTCACGGTAAATCGTAAGTCCCACGACCCCGGCAGGCTTTGACCCTCTAAAGGCGCCCCGTCATAATGGGACACTTTGAGGCGAGCGTGGAACACAACGCGCCGTCGACCCGGGTATGGTTCATGGTTGGACAGCGAGTCACCCATTACTCGCCGCCTGCATGCCCGAGCCGACGGTGGCTGGAGATCGTCTGCCGACGTCAGTCACCGTAGGCGTCTACCACTGCGGCTGGGGTGGAGGGAGGACGCTGTCCTCTCCCTCACGCGGCGCGCCTCCTCCTTCCATAGCATGACTGCTTCACAGAAGGAGGCGACCGCTTCCCACTCCGTCTCGCCCCTTGCGATGGCCTCGACCAATGCCGGGCGCTCAGTTCTCCACCTATTTCCTCCGCTCGTACACGGCGGCGGTGCTCTTCCGCGCGCGAGGCAGTCCTGCACCGTATGCTCCAGTGTGTCCTCCGGGCGATCTGAGCAGTGGTGACACCCAGGCGTTTCTTCGTCGTATGATTGCATTGAATCTATGCAGTCCTAGTACATTTTTTGGGTATTCAGTATTCACCAAAATACTTTTTTAGCATTGAAGACCGGTGGGCGCTGGGCGGCATGAATATATTCTTCAGTTTTTCCTAGTACTTTTTGTTCAGATCCCTTATTCAATTTCGGCACCAACACCTTCTTGATCAAGTAATACGTTTTATGTCACGTCTCACGGAAACAGGATAAAAATTTGATCGTCTCGGTGGCGACATGGCATTGATAATTATGATAATATCGGCACAATAAGTTTAGAAACTCAATACAAACACATCGACCGGTCAATAATTGATGTTTTGATTGATAAATTTTTCGTTTTGCTGTCATTCCATGTCAGTTGCGTTTTATTATATCACGTTTTATGTCACGTCCCACGGAAACGGCATAAAACAAAAAATAATAATAAAAGGTAAAAAGTATCCTATATGTTTCTCCTGGTTCTAAGCTACCTCCCCACCAATTTTCAGCCAAATCGGTTCAGCCGTTCTTGAGTTATAAATAGTGTAACTAACACGACTTTCTTTTATATATATAGATATGCTATGTTTTTGTTTGTTATAAGTATTTTAAAATTGATTGTAGAAATTTAATAAAAGGATAAATCTATTTTTAGCTTGTTTTTTATTGATATTGTAATTACAAGTTTACAGAAATTGTAAGTTTGTGGATTCGCCTTGTGCCTTTACAATTTTATGTAACTTGTTGATTACAATTCTGAATTTGTAGATACAATTTTGTCATCAAAATCTACAGACCCCCGCCGTTGATTTTACGACGTCATTGGTTCCATCAAGTTCAAACTGTCACGTTACAAACAGTAATAGTCGTTATCAATAATCAGATAAAGACAGCAATAGAAGTTGTCAGATCGATCTGCAAGCGAAACTAATCTTTATCACCTATGAATCTGCAAGCGATATTCAACCTTAGGGTGGTACACCACTTTCTTGGCCGACTGTACACTGTCTTTCGGTTTGAATAAACGTCCTAGGTTTTATCATTCTTTCTCTTGCTGAAACATTTCTAGCTTCATATCTTAGGCGCCTTTTTGATTTTGGAGCCTCTTGCTTTAAAAATAATAACAACGTTGGTAGGTACAGCCCCGTTTTTCAAATTTTTCCGCTCGTGACTTAGTCCATTGTTTTCTTACTTTCTCTGCGGCAGGAAAAGACTGTGCTGCTTTATTATTGCACTAAAAAGCACTACATAGTGGCATGATAAATAAATAGAATACGATATTATTATTCTTGTTTGTTTTGGCAATCAAAACCGTCACAGACTAAAAAAATATTGCAACACGATCGTTCAGAAACAAACCCCTTTGCGACAGTTGAATATTTAGTATTATTTTTTTGCATAAAATAACAGTAAATGTTGCTCAAGTTGATTATAAATATTTAAATTGTTATTAAAATACAGTTTAACTCAAATATCTCCTAAATTTACAATGAAAAAGAAGTTTTTCACCCACAATTATAAAACCGATAATCATCGGTAACTTGTCGATTCGATTTTTGAACGAATTCGCTAGCCCGTCTTAATCATCCAGAGACAAATAATCCTGGATGATTCCTTGCAGAATTACGGGCGTCATAATACGAAATAGAACAAGCCTGCTTATGGCCGTAAATTCAACTGCTCGAAAACTGCCCGGAATTGAAAAAGGTTGTAATACCCCCCAAGGAGTCTTTTGTAGATATTCAACTTAACACCCAAACGAATGGAGTTGAAAATTCCATTAAAGTTTGCTGAGCGATAGCGAGCGGAACGAACGATATCGCTTACCGTTTGGCTACAGGGCCTGAATAACGAACAGAATCGAGCATAGAGCCAAACATCGTTACGAATATTTTCGCGATTTTTCTAGCGAACGCTCTATGATCGTCAAAGTTTTTTTCTTCATGAAAATATCAGATTTCACAGTGTCGGTTCGGTAAAAAGCTCGCCAGAACGTTAGTTAGAATGCTCGCTACATGTAAAGTAACATTCGCAAGAATGGTCATTACAAGTGAAGTGAATCAGCACCTTTACTCGTGTATTTATTCGGACAATCATTAGTCCAGTGAAGCAGTAGCATCAGTGCTAGCCATGGCTTCTTACAGGCTGTGTTTGGTTCTTGTTATTTTAGCTGCACAAAAATGTACAGCTCAGGTACATGGACAATTTATAAAAAGTAGTTTAACATTTGTTATTGACGATACGGCATCAATGCGGGATGAAATCAGTCAAGTGAAAGAGGCAGTCGATATAAAATTTGAGAAAGTGCAGACTTCCAAGGCATCGCAGATTGAAAATTTTGATTTGGTCACATTTAACGACCCTGGTAAGTGTCCATGTTGTTTTTTTTTTTAGATTATCTTGTTTTATATGTATTTGTTAACAAATGTGGAGGAGCTCGTGGCTAAATAATTACAGCCGCACAGGCCGTTGTGCGATGTGGATGGTCTCGTTATGTCCATCTGTCATAGCGAGTTTCCTCCGTGACTCGGAAAGCACGTAAAGCCGTTGGTCCCGGCTGTCATTTGTAGATCTTTGACAGCCGTTACTATTAGTCAGTAGTTCTGTCGACCTGAAGTCTGGCAACCAGTCTTACCATGGCCCCATCATGGGGTATCGTATCACCCAGTTACTAGGTTGTGGAGGTCCGATAGGCAATCGGTCCATGCAAAATACTACAATACTCACTAGTGCGCGAGAGGCGGCCATTTTCGTATTTTTAGGGTTCCGTACGTCCGAATACAAAAACGGAACCCTTATAGGATCACTCGTGTGTCAGTCTGTCTGTCGCTTACAGTCAATTAACTCCGAATCTACTAGACCGATTGAGTTACACACATATCAATTCCTATGACCCAAGCACAGAGATGTGACGTGAATAGATGAAATCTGTATGTGGGAGGTAATTTTTGGTGGGCAAGGGGAAAATTTATAAAAAAACAATTGAAAACTGCATCGTGTTGTAACTCCTTTAATCAATTTTTGAGGGTTCATTCCTTTAATTGGGTTATTTCATTTAATTTCACCTGTAAGTATTTATTTTATTTAATTATTATATTTCAGAACAATACTGCTCACTACAAACACGTAAACAGTACTCAAACAACAATTATCATAACCCACATCTGTCACACAATAACTCAATCACGCTGTTCACTAACAGTAGCACAAGTATCCTCCAGGTCCAAGGGTTTTAAACCGTAAGGTTACCTTTGGCTGGGGATATAACTCATACCAGTCGCCAGGAGAATATCCTAGCAACTGGACACGCACTGAATCACTAGGGACCAGCAGACTTTCGAGGTCGACGGTCTGGTCCCGAACGCACACAACACTATATTCCACAAAAAATATTTATTAAATTTACCTACCATCATCATAGTTCATTGTTCATTCAGCTGTCACTTTAGCCCTCTCTGTCATATAAGCCCTCTCTGTCAGGCTATTCGCTGGGTGCGAAGTACTAGGTAGGGGTAGTACTATTCGATTGCAGCGCTCATGATGGCGAATAGTAGAAGTGCCGACGGCTTTGTTTCAGAGTACATTCAGCTTTGCCAATGGGGTGGCGAAGGCAAAGTCAATTACAGATGGCGCGACAGTCGTTGGTACCTACTCGTCCAGCGTAATGTACATAATACAATTAATTTTGTAGGTATATTGTTCAGCGTTCGGCCGTCCTCAACTTTTGGTCTGTGCTCTTGTTTTTCGTAAAATAAAAAATGTATTCTTTGTTGACTGTGGCTCAATTAAAAGAAGAGTTGCGCAAAAGGAAAGCTAAAACAACAGGAAAGAAGGCTATTCTCATAGCTTGACACAAAAATTGACACCTTTATTTTTGTTGTGCTTAAATCACAACGTGTTTAATTAATTTCTGTGTTTATTGTTTCAGATTAGAAGCTTATGATTTAAATTTTAATATAACAACCGAGGTTAACGAAGATGATGTCCAAATGATTACACCCCCAAATGAACATTACAAAGATATTAATTATCATAAGATATAACATTATAAGCACAGCATTGCGGCATTTTGTTAGTTTTTTAGTGCAAAAATATAATCAAAAGATTTGATTGTTTTGACTAAGTTTTGACAGTTCGTCAGGTACCATACCAACGACAAGACGCCACCTACCGTGAGAAATTGGCGCTTATGCACCCCATTGACAAAAACGCGCTAATCTCAGGAACTACTGGTTCGAATTGAAAAAATATTTTAGTGTTGGATAGTCCATTTTCAGAGGAAGGCTAAAGGCTATATAACATCACGCTATGATTAATATGAGCAGAGCAGCAATGACAAATGTTGCAAAATCGGGAAAATCTTATTGAGAGCTGCCATTGCGTGCGCTGCGTAAACGGTTTACGTTACGCAAAAAATATGTACAACCGAATTGTTCCTCATGAAACGTTCTAAAATAAAGTCCGCGACAGCATATGTCTATCTTTCAAGGTTAACTCACCATAACCTTTTTTATGGAAATCAAATTGGTTTTAAAATAATACAATTCTTGCGACGATATTTTTATATACATAATATTAATCCTTACCCAAATGAATACGTTTATCATAACAAGCATTTAATTTTGAACAAAATTGCCCTTGACATCATTTGATTTCAATAAATATCTGACGAGATATCGTAGTTTCTTCAACGTCAGGTGATGGGGAGCAGTCGGAATACGACGGCTCTGTCTCAAAGTACATTTAGCTCTGTCATCTGTACGTAATTGTTTTAAAATCGCATTATTCCGCCAGAAAAACATAGGTCACATCAGTTGTTGTGTTGTAAACTGCAAGAATACTAGCAGAAATAGTAAATTTAAGTATTATTGATTCCCAAGCGGTTCTTGGAAAGATGAGCAATGCAGGAGATGGTAAGCTGCCTGCCGTGAAGAGAAAAAAGTAAATATTATCATAATCCTCATTTTAATCCTGTATTTGACATTTTTCTTACAGAATACATTTTGCCTATGTTTATTTAATTTTATTCAGAGCTGATGGATCGCCATGGAATCCAAAACCATGTGTTTTGTAAAGAAATCTGATTTCAATTAGAACGGTCAGAGCCGTCAACAGTGCAAACGCTAGGTGGCGCTAAAGTCGTGCACGGTGCCAATAAGAGGCTGTATTTTTAAACAGCTTCATTGAATACGAACAGATTAACTGCTTCTTAAACACGTTATTTAAAAGTTTTTAAGGTTCCTTTTCGCATGGACTGTTCGAGGATATTCTTTGCTATATTATAGCTATATTATTTTTGCGGATTTTCTACCCCATTTTATCAATTTTAGTCGAAAATATAAATACTTTATTAGCTGAAGGCGCGTACGTCACGTAATTTTCATAAGCTGACTGAGGTATTGTCAAACAAAATATTTTCTTTTCCGCGTTATTTTTCTTAATAAGTTTCGTCTAAAAAGTTTTTATAGGTTCCACCAATACTGAAAAACAAATCGTAACCTCATTACTAAACTTCCTTTTAATTGGTATATAAACCCCGGGATAGACCGAACCAAACAAAAGGCCCTAAAATTGTACAAAATAATATTTTTTATATTTAACTTTTTAAAACCATTTCTTATTACGGTTATATATCTGGCGGGAAATTTAAATATAATTTTTACCTATTCCTATTTTTATTAATAAAATACTTTTTTTTTAGAAAACTTTTTTTCACTTCATTTCTCTTTTCGGAAACAAATACCATTAATTAATTAACTTATATCTAATATTAATTTTTCCATTCAATTTTACATATTTCCTGTATAGAGCGGTGG
Source organism: Agrotis exclamationis (assembly GCA_950005045.1). NCBI lineage: Eukaryota > Metazoa > Arthropoda > Insecta > Lepidoptera > Noctuidae > Agrotis > Agrotis exclamationis. The sequence goes on from OX465430.1 coordinate 21,300,881, forward strand.
AATACTGTTAAAATAAGTCATAATTCAACATCAATTGTCATCATCCACTCCCAAAACTAAAACTTTCTGGAACGTGCGGTCGATAACACGAAAAATAAGCCTCGATCAAAAAACTTAAACTACCCGGATTGTGCAGAGGATAACACATTATATAAGCCTAGATCACACATACTCATACAATTTTAATTACATTATGTAATAATTGTATCTTACATTTCGTGCGGTTGATAACACGTTAAATAAACCTCAATCACTTATAAAATATTAATTACATTGGTTAATATTTTATAAGTGATTGAGGCTTATTTAACGTGTTATCAAAATTCATGTTTCGAAGTTTCATTGCATCACCTTCAATTCTTTTCTGCACTTCAAGTTTTGCCACGGCCCCAGCGGCATATTCTGCAGTGTTGTTTTATTTTACAATAAATTATTTATCACCCCGTTGTGTTTTTTAAGTGCTACACAACCAGTACTACAGCTCCAAATTACTTGAGCAAATACCGCATCTGCAGTATCGAGTTGGCCATACACTGCGGCTCCAGCAACCTTTCCAGCTTCTTCTCGGAGGACGATGTGTGTGATATATCGGTGGACATAAACCCTGGACCCATAGCCGGCCTTGCCTTCGTGGCCGCTAACTTGGACGGCATCTTTGGCATAGCATCCTTGGTAGCAGCATCTCGGTGGACGGCGTGAGACCCCTGCTCTACCCCTAAAGGTGGCGTAACGCTACAGTGTGACATATCAAAAGAAAGGTCTTGTTGAGAAGATCTTAAATGTATTTTTTTTTTGTAATTTTAAAATAAATAGTTTCCAAGGTATTCAAGAAAATAGACGAAAATTGCGCATTTGGTCGCGGGACTAATGAGCTACCGTGGCCCCGGAACGTAAAGAGCTATTGAAGGACATCGTGGATTTTAGTCTGTGCAAGTCTGACAGTCCCTCCTGCCCTGCCCTGGGTGGGAGGACTCATTTGATGATTTTACCACGATAAAAAAAGCTTCAACGTTTATTAAAAAACTTATTTACTTTAAATTATAAATAATAAGTGAAAAGAGCCAAAGACATGCGAAAACACAAAATGTTCATAATATTACTTTTATTATGTCGTTCCGTTTTAGTTAGAGATAAACTATGACCCTTGTTTTTTTTTGCAAATAATAACATACCTATTATGCGTGATGTCTGTTAGCGACAGCACTCAAATTTTAGCTTGTCCAAAAACAAATATATGCTATTATCTCATCCTAAATAATAAATATCCAACAATATTACAAGATAACTATGCGTCCATATATCTTTGGGTTGTTACTTTATTTTTTGTTTGCAATAGTAACAATTTTGTTGTAAATTCACTAGCAGATTCTGCACATAATTAGTCGAATATATTAAAACTGGACAAGTGCTTGTCGGACGCACAATGACTGGGCAGGCACAGATCCAGGTTACAAACTATTTGTTTACCAGATTTCATCCAAATCCGTTGACGATGAATAAAATGACGTACAAGACGAAGTGAACTACCAAAAAAAACAAAACCGACTTCAAAACCAAACACAAAAAAAATCGGCCAAGTGCGAGTTGGACTCGCGTGAAGAGGGTTCCGTACGATGTTACTTATCACGTTTTTTTTTTTAAACCAACGACCATATATAACTAGACTCCTAATCACAGGCGACCGATGTCTGTCAACACATTAGGTAAAAAAATCTTATAACCGTCGTGACTCGACCACTCCTGTGAGTCCCCGTGTCGCACTGACCTTGAGTTAGCCAATCAGAACGCAGTATTAGCCAATCAGAACGCAGTACCCCGTCCCCCTCGCTTACGTCGTACCTCAGTGACTTGACAGAATAATTTTCGTTAGTCAGATCGTGCATGAGGCGTCTAGTTATAAATGGTCGTTGTTTTAAACTGACCCAAATTGGTACGCACAATATTGAGTGATTTACCATGTTATTTTAATATCATGGATTTCTTATAGGTTTTCCTATAATCTATAAGTAGAAAACTTATTTCTGTATTTTTTTTTAATTTTTGGCTAAGTAGTTTTCGAGATAAGGGGGGGGGGAATGGTCAAATTTCGTTTATTTTCTTGAATAACTTGGAAACCATTTATTTTAAAATTACAAAAAAAAATACATTTAAGTTTGTCTCAACAATACCTTTCATTTGATATGTCTCACGATGCAGTTTTCAAAACTTTTTTTTTCATTTTCCCCTTCCCCCCAAAAATTACCTCCCATATACAGATATGGACTTCTTATAGGTTTTCCTATGATCTATAAGTAGAAAACTAATTTCTGTATTTTTTTCAAAATTTTAGGTTCAGTAGTTTCGGAGAAAAGGGGAGCGATGGTCAAATTTCGTCTATTTTCTTGAATAACTTGGAAACCATTTATTTTAAAATTACAAAAAAAATACATTTAAGTTTGTCTCAACAATACCTTTCATTTGATATGTCACACGATGCAGTTTTCAAAACTTTTTCTTTCATTTTCCCCTTCCCCCCAAAAATTACCTCCCACATACAGATTTCATCTATTCACGTCACACCTTTGTGGTTGGGTCACAGGAATTGATATGTGTACCAAATTTCAACCCAATCGGTCTAGTAGATTCGGAGATAATTGACTGTAAGCGACAGACAGACGGACACACGAGTGATCCTATAAGGGTTCCGTTTTTGTATTCGGACGTACGGAACCCTAAAAACTGTAAAATAACTTTTCTTTCGGAAGTCGGTGGCCATAGTCAATGAAATAAAAAACAAAGAAAAGTTATTTTACATTTTTTTTTTGTGTTTGGTTTTGAAGTCGGTTCCCTTTTCTTCAAAAAGTTTTTTTTAATTACTACTACAATAAATTGTCTTTACATTTACCTTTTATCATTTTAGATGGCCAAGGAGACAAAAAGTTCTTTCGGGCGGACTACACTTATACACCGTGTTCTTCACGTTATCCATAAACTTTAGCAAATACTTCTATGGCTTTTACAAATCAAATCCAACAAAGGAAGTAGTACTTAAAAAGGCTTCGTTACAAAGATATTTGTAATTTCATTTAATGAAATTTAATTGAGCTATGCAGTGAGAAAGTATCTTAATTTGAAATCTATCAAATACTATTTGCATTTCATTTGTTTCAGCCCGCCAAATGTTATGAATGACGTTGCCAATTCGGATAAAGAGGCATGCATATCGGGTTATTTACGTCGAGGTATTTAGTTTGTATGAAAATTAACAAAAAATAAAAAATAAGAATTTATTAATGTGTCCATAATGAAAAATGCTTACTTCCGTGGTTTGAACATCTGGTCGAAGTTTATGTATATCGTCCGGAACACGGGTATAGAGGAAGCAGACAGTTTCTACAAGTTCCACACGACGCCCAAGAATTGGCGCGATGCCAACTTAGTATGTACTCAGGAAGGAGCCAGTTTGTTCTACGCAGAGAACAGCGATGAGGCCAACGCTGTGATATCGTATTGGAAAGCTCAAGAATTATCTTCTAGTCCGGGTAACACATGGATCTTTGTTGGCATATCAGACATAATAGAAGAAGGAGTTTTTAAAACAATTGACGGTAAGTGTGTGTTTTTAATCAAGGCAAATCGACAGAAAAGTCTAAAGATCGACCCGTGTAAATGGCCAGTTAGTGTTCTTTTTGGGACGATCCAAAACAATGAAATTGGGACAGGAAGATGATAATTAACCTGTTTTGACAGGTTAGTAGTGCTTCTATTGGGCATGCGGGCGGCGAGGGGGCATGCGGGCGGCGCGTGGGCATACGGGTGGCGAGTAAAGGGCAACTCGCTGTCCGACCATGGACCATGCCCGGGTCGACGACGCGTTGTGTTCCACGCGTGCCTTAAAGAGCGTCATCATAATGACGGGGCGGGCTCTAGAGGGCCAAAGCCTGCCGGGGTCGCGGGACTTATCTCATTACCGTGACCCCGGAACATAAAGGGCTATTGAAGGACACCGTGGATTTTAGTCAGTACGAGTCTGACAGTCCCTCACCCCCTGCCCGGGGTGGGAGGACTCATTTGATGATTTTACCACGCTAAAAAAAAATAGTGCTTCTATAGTTGCAGTTTGCACGAATAGTGATTGATAGTTAAATGTACAGTCAGCTTCAGAGAAAACTCACCCCTTTTGGTAGTGTCACTAACAAAGAGGGTAGAGTTTTCTCTGAAGTTTAAGGAGAAGAAGAGTGTCAATGATCTCAATGTTAATAATGGGTGCAAAACAAACTTTATTAATTGTTTTTAACCGACTTCAAAAAAAGGAGGAGGTTCTCAATTCGTCGGAATCTTTCTTTTTTTTTTTTATGTATGTTCCCCGATTTCTCGAAGACGCCTGAGCCGATTTGGAAAATTTTTCTTTTGTTTGAAAGGGTATAGTTCTCAAGTGGTCCCATAATCATCAGGTCTGGATCTGATGATGGAATCCCGGGGAAATCGAGGGCAACCCTCAAATTTTATAGGCCCGCACATCGTTTTTCGCAAATTTTATGAAGTAATTTAAGTACTTGCGTATGATAATCATCATCTCATGTAGCTAAGCTGATGATGGAAGGTACAACTCCTTAACAGTAAGGAGTAAGCATCGACTGATTTAGTTTGTGTTCGCATATCTTCGGAACTACAAGTCCGATTTAAGTAATTATTTTTTTGTTGTACTAGGTATTGTTTAACTTACGGAATACTGCAAGTTTCATCAAAATCGGTTCAGTAATTTTTGAGATACTTAGGAAATTTTATTAGCTTATTGTGCACGTGAGCGATGTTGTTACCGGTGCTACGGATTACAAAATTTTGGTGCACATGTAAGAAAATGATTTATTTGACAAGAATTTGGGTTGAATATTTAAACTAAAAAAGAGTAAAATAAAAAAACTTTTTCAAAAAAAAAATGTAACCGCCTTCAAAAACAACCACAAAAAAAGGGTAAAATAACCTACAAAATAACTTTTCTTTCAGAAGTCGATAGCAAAAAAGACAATGAAATGATAAAAAATAAAGGCACCGACTTCTGAAAGAAAAGTTATTTTGTAGGTTATTTTACCCATTTTTGTGGTTGTTTATGAAGGCGGTTACATTTTTTTTGAAAAAGTTTTTTTTATGTTCCAGGTAAGTCCATCTCAGAAGTTTATAGCAACTGGAAGCCATATCAACCGGACAATGGTTATAATGAAGACTGTCTGCACATGAACCAAGAAGGCCAACTTAAAGATCGCGGTTGTGATAGGGAAAATACCTTTATTTGCAAGAAGACCGCTCCGCCACCAGAGCGGAACTGTAGCGCTGACATAGGTGTCCACATAGAAAGAAAGTTTTTCCGAAAGGACTACACTTATATAGAAGAAGTAGACAGTTTCTACAAGATCCACACGACACAGCAGACTTTCGCTGATGCCAAGCGAATGTGTGCTTTGGAAGGAGCCAGTTTGTTCTACGCTGAAAATGCCGACGAAGCACAAGCTGTCATAGAGTTTTGGAACACAACCTACCCTAGTAGCGAATGGACCATATTTGTGGGATTGACGGACATTATTACTGAAGGAGCATTTGAGACCATCGACGGTACGTAAATTATTCACTTTGTAAAAGCTAATAAAACACTTAATCTTTCTTTCAAATACTTACCCTCTAATGATTCTAAAATTTAATTACGATGAAAAATCGAAACAGCCTACAGTACTAATTTTTCGATGTATAGATTTGCTATATATCCTGGACAAAATTCATTTCAATATATTTTCAGTATAATTTAATATAATGGTCAGCTTTATCACACATTTCATATTTTTAGGCAAGCCAATCTCTGAGGTGTACAATAACTGGCGATTTGGAGAACCCAACAATCAAGGTGAAGAGGACTGCGTGGAACTGTACCAACAGGGGTATATGAACGATAAGTCATGTGACGCTAAGTTTCGCTTTATTTGCAAGAAGACCGCTCCGCCACCAGAGCGGAACTGTAGCGCTGACATAGGTGTCCACATAGATAGAAAGTTTTTCCGAAAGGACTACACTTATATAGAAGAAGTAGACAGTTTCTACAAGATCCACACGACACAGCAGACTTTCGCTGATGCCAAGCGAATGTGTGCTTTGGAAGGAGCCAGTTTGTTCTACGCTGAAAATGACGACGAAGCTCAAGCTGTCATAGAGTTTTGGAACACAACCTACCCTAGTAGCGAATGGACCATATTTGTGGGACTGACGGACATTATTACTGAAGGAGCATTTGAGACCATCGATGGTACGTAAATTATTCACTTTGTAAAAGCTAATAAAACACTTAATCCTTCTTTCAAATACTTACCCTCTAATGATTCTAAAATTTAATTACGATGAAAAATGAAGAGAGCGAGGAGGAAGTAAATAATGTTAACAACAAAAACACGAGCTTATTAAAACGAGAGCTAGTTGACCTTCATCACCAATATTTACATGTTGTTGATGAACGGGATCGTCTGAGGGAAGTCACAGATGGATTCAACACATGTAGCAACTTATATGAGGAGGCTTTGTGTAGAATTAGGGATTTAGAGGATGAATTAATCCATGCAAACACACAAATTTCAAAATTAGAAAAGGAGAAAAAACATATTCAGGTTAAAGAAACTGAACATTTGTACAACGAATTATTAAATACTAATTGTAACTCTCAGCCTATTATAACAATAGACCTTACAGAGGACTCACTACTGAAGCAAAACTACTCTCATAAAACTAGTACAAATAAAATTAAGAAATATGCAAGATTAAATAAAATAATCAAGAAATGTAATAAATATAAGAAACAACAAAATTACTTTTCTAAAAACATTCAATTAAGGAAAGAGCGTGTTTCTTTGGTTAATAAATTAAATAACTATCAGATTAAATTGGAAGATAGTATAAATATTTATGAAATAGACACTCAGCGCTTGCAATCTGAAATACAGGTTTTGAATCAGTCGCTAAAATCTTTGACTAATAAATATGAAATTTCTAAAAACCAAATTAAATATCATATTCTTGCTACAAATGAGTTGGTGGACAAAGTAGACTTGCTGACTCTCAGCAACTCTCGGTGTTCCTGTCAGATGGAACCCACTCCGGATGCCCTCCAGCCTGAAGCAACGGAGGACCCGTCTCAAGCTGTGAGGGCTCCGGACAGTATCACCAGTCAGAACATAATATCTGACATTGTTCTTAATAATGACATACAACCTGAGAAGAATAGTTTTGGATCTTCAATTAGTCATAGTGAGTGTCATTCAGTTATGTTCTCTGACAGTATAGGCAGAGGGCTAGGTAATTTATTAAGTAATAATCTAAGTTATTGTACTCTTAATCATTGCATGCCACATTCTAATTACAAACAGATAATGGCATCAGTCACAAAAAATGTGTGTTATCCTAATACAACCATTACTATATTTATTGGTAATAGTTCTAAGATTGGAAAACAAGACATCACTGACTGTGTAGCAGAGTTGTTAAAATTAGACTGTAAGAAAATTATTTTGTGTGCTTTTCCCTATTTTGAGAAGTTGTCAAATAAACAAAACAATCATATACATAGGCTGAACAAGCATGTACAGTTCTTAGCAACTCATTATAGTGACAAACTTCTATGTTTAGACATCAACACTGTTGTTGATAACTTAGGTCGACCCAGGATTCAGCATATCTGCCTATTAGATATAGACATATAATAGCTAGTCTATTAAGTTTTAATATTCACTCAGACATAAGTAGTATGTCTTCGTCTTGTTGTGTACATATTTATAGTAGTAGTTTTAGTAATAGTATTAGTTGTACGAAGGAGGATCCATGTGTCACCATGGAAGATTCCCAATCTCAAGGTGGGACTACTAGTAGTAGGATATTTTTGCCTGGTGATGGCATGGGAGTCCCGGGGCTCCCTCTGGATAGTATTTATTTTCCTTTAAACTTGTAAGTAAGACAAAAGAAGGTACCAGTAGCAATATAGCATCTCCTAAAGACAATGTATCTTCTTGCAATCAATTATTTAGTTTAAAAAAAGGGCCTCAGAATACCTTGAAATTACTCCATCAGAACATTCAAGGTATTTCTTCGAAATTATTGGAAATCGAATTATTTTTAGAAAAAACCATGTTTGACATCATCTGTTTTACCGAACATTGGTTGAAGGATTACCAAATGTTAATTAATTATAATAACTACACTGTGGGCAGTTGTTTTACCCGTAGATCTATGCTGCGTGGAGGTTCCTTAATATTAATAAAAAGATTTATAAAATGTAAAGAACGTAATGACATAGTAGGTCTCTCTGTTGAGCATTGTATCGAACTGTCCTGTGTTGAGCTAGATAGGCATGTAATAGTGTGTGTGTACAGACCCCCAAACTATCAAAATTTCTCCTTATTCGAATCAGTAATGGAAGATGTCCTAGTAAAGCTTGCAGACAGTAATAAATCCGCAGTTATTTGTGGTGATTTTAATATCAATATTTTGGAAGAAAATTTAAATAGTAATAGATTATTAAATCTTTTTAAGTCATTTGATTTGACCAATATTTTTATGGAACCTACTAGGGTGACTCCAACTTCTGCTACTTGTATTGATAATGTTTTCTGCAATTGTGATTATTCGGATGAAGCAATAGTTAGTTGTCTGCCGTCTGATCATAGTGGACAAACGGTAACGTTTAGGTGTAAAACAATTAAACAACAAGTTCAGATTTCATATAGACAAATAACAACTAACAAATTAAATAAATTTAATAATTCCCTATTCAACAGATTAAGTTTTATGAGCCATAGTGTGTACGACATTAGAGTTAATACATTTTACGACAGTTTCTTTTCAATAGTTCACACCGAATTCAATAAATCTTTTGAAAAGAAGACTAAAACTATTTGCCCTAAATTTGTGTTTAGTGACTGGGCGACTGCAGGTATAAGAAAAAGTAGGGAAAGACTTTTTGAGCTCTATGGCCTTAAGCCTTACATCAACACTGAAACTTTTAACAAGTTTGTTTCTACATACTCGAAAGTGTTCAGAAATACTTGCAAAGCTGCTAAAGCCATGTACATAAGTAATAAAATCAAAACATCAGATAATAAAATCAAAACAGTCTGGAAAGTAATAAATGACGAGACTGGCAGGAAAAAAACACGTAGCACCAAGTATACGTTGGAGACACCACACGGTACTATAAGTTCAAATCGGGATGTAGCCCAAGAATTTGTAAAATTCTTTACTAATATACCATTAAAGACCACGGAGGCTCTAAACTCCTCTCCCGATATCGCAATTTCTTTATTAAAGGCAAACGTGTCTGGCTGCTCGGCTGAATTTGTATTTAAGCACATAAACCCCATGACGGTTATTAAAGCTTTTAAACAAATCAAAATTAAGCTAACAGAAGATCTTTGGGGAATGTCGATAAAAGTTTGTACTTCCATAGTAGAGACTATAGCACCATACTTGGCTTTAATATTTAATTTGTGTGTAGACCAAGGAGTTTTCCCGGATTTAATGAAATTCAGTAAAGTCATACCTCTTTTTAAATCCGGTGACACTAAAGACACTATTAATTATAGACCAGTATCCGTGTTGCCCGTTTTTAGCAAGGTTTTTGAAAAGGTAATGCTTGATCAGATGCTCCATTTTAACACCAATAAAATTTTACATGATCAACAGTATGGTTTCACCAAGGGACGTTGTACAACTGACGCCGGTGTCACCTTACTGAAGCACATATTTACTGCATGGGAAGAGGCACAAGACGCTATAGGAATATTCTGTGACCTCTCCAAAGCATTTGATTGCGTAAATCACGATACTTTGCTTTTTAAACTTGAGCACTACGGTCTAAGTAAACTTGCAATTAGTTTGGTAAAATCTTATTTGTGTGATAGACAGCAGCAAGTTCAGATAAATGGTGTGAATTCACAAGGTTTAAAGGTAAAAATGGGGGTTCCGCAAGGCTCAATATTGGGTCCTTTTCTCTTTCTTGTATATATTAATGATTTACCCTATTTATTAAAAAACCAACCTCACAATATGGTGTTATTTGCTGATGACACTTCCCTAATTTTTAAGATAAATAGACGGGCCCAAAATCTAGACAACGTAAATGATGCCTTACGTCAGGTACATGACTGGTTTACTGCAAACAATTTAGTATTAAATGGAAAAAAGACCAAATGTATAAGATTTGCTTTACCAAATGTTAAAAGCACAAATTATGATATAGTATTGAATCAAGAAATACTTGAATTTGTCGATAAAACAGTTTTCCTGGGAATTACGCTTGATGCACGGCTTCAATGGAGTCCCCATTTAACAACTCTTGCGGGGCGGCTAAGTTCAGCAGCATACGCTGTGCGAAAAATCCGTCAATTTACCGATGTAGATACTGCTAGAATCGTCTATTTTAGTTACTTTCACAGTATCATGTCTTATGGCATTTTATTGTGGGGACGGGCTGCCGACATCGAATCTATTTTCATCCTGCAAAAGAGAGCCATCAGGGCCATATACAATCTCCGTAGACGCGATTCTCTAAGAGAACTGTTTAAGGAAATTAACATTATGACAGTACCTTGTCAATACATCTATGAAAATATAATGTACGTTAGGAAAAATCTGCATCTTTTTAGTAAGAGAGGTGACAGACACAACTATCACACTAGAAATAGGGATCAGTTAGTTCAGCCGGGCTTCAGACTCGCCAAAGTGGACTATTCTTTCATGGGATACTGTTTAAAGTGCTATAATAAAATACCACAAAATGTTCTTGATTTGAATGAGACTAAATTTAAATCATGTATTAAACGCACACTATGTAAGCTGGCTTATTATAAACTAAGCGATTATATTGCTGATGATAATGCTTGGCTCCATGCTGGTCCTGCTCCACCTGACAGTGTAGGATAAATATTGATAGCGTTTATTTAATATTCTTGTTGGAGCTGATGAAGATTGTACAACTGTATTTGCATTGTATAGATTCAATCATCCTAGTATTATATAGTTTCATAGCCAGCATTGTGTGAGTACTATGTTCCTCGGAGCTATCATTCACTGAGTACCTACGTCTCTTATTGACTTGAATAACCCTGGCGGTTGAGAGTATGTCATGCTCACTCAAATGTCTCACTGATGGTGGCGCGTGTGTCGGATCATTTAGCTCCCTTCAAAATGGTTGAGCTGAATGGTGCTGATACATGTGTCATGTTCGTGAACGGGCGCTGTCAGTTGGGACTGGTCATCTCTTAGTTGCCACGGTTTATTTTAACTATCTATTGATCATTTTGTTTGTTTCTGAATTGTCTTTGTTTTAATTTTCTACTATGGACACTTTTAACTTGCTACATCGTTCTCACATAATGTATCATCTCAAAATGAATGATGTAACAAAGGTTTTGTAATAATTTTGGCGATTTAAAAAGAGTGTCCATGGAGTTTCTTGCCCGTTCTTCTCCATAGAGATCTACTTCTTGGAATGGGCATCTACGGTACTTTCACAGTTTTTATGTCTTGTGACTGGGACTGTAGCACCATAACTTTTTAGAGTTTAATTATATTTTTGTCTATGACAATTTTTTATCACACATTTCATATTTTTAGGCAAGCCAATCTCTGAGGTGTACAATAACTGGCGATTTGGAGAACCCAACAATCAAGGTGAAGAGGACTGCGTGGAACTGTACCAACAGGGGTATATGAACGATAAGTCATGTGACGCTAAGTTTCGCTTTATTTGCAAGAAGACCGCTCCGCCACCAGAGCGGAACTGTAGCGCTGACATAGGTGTCCACATAGATAGAAAGTTTTTCCGAAAGGACTACACTTATATAGAAGAAGTAGACAGTTTCTACAAGATCCACACGACACAGCAGACTTTCGCTGATGCCAAGCGAATGTGTGCTTTGGAAGGAGCCAGTTTGTTCTACGCTGAAAATGACGACGAAGCTCAAGCTGTCATAGAGTTTTGGAACACAACCTACCCTAGTAGCGAATGGACCATATTTGTGGGACTGACGGACATTATTACTGAAGGATCATTTGAGACCATCGATGGTACGTAAATTATTCACTTTGTAAAAGCTAATAAAACACTTAATGCTTCTTTCAAATACTTACCCTCTAATGATTCTAAAATTAAATTACGATGAAAAATCGAAACAGCCTACAGTAGTAATTTTTCGATGTATAGATTTGCTAAAAATCCTGGACAAAATTCATTACAATATATTTTCAGTATAATTTAATATAATGGTCAGCTTTATCACACATTTCATATTTTTAGGCAAGCCAATCTCTGAGGTGTACAATAACTGGCGATTTGGAGAACCCAACAATCAAGGTGAAGAGGACTGCGTGGAACTGTACCAACAGGGGTATATGAACGATAAGTCATGTGACGCTAAGTTTCGCTTTATTTGCAAGAAGACCGCTCCGCCACCAGAGCGGAACTGTAGCGCTGACATAGGTGTCCACATAGATAGAAAGTTTTTCCGAAAGGACTACACTTATATAGAAGAAGTAGACAGTTTCTACAAGATCCACACGACACAGCAGACTTTCGCTGATGCCAAGCGAATGTGTGCTTTGGAAGGAGCCAGTTTGTTCTACGCTGAAAATGACGACGAAGCTCAAGCTGTCATAGAGTTTTGGAACACAACCTACCCTAGTAGCGAATGGACCATATTTGTGGGACTGACGGACATTATTACTGAAGGAGCATTTGAGACCATCGATGGTACGTAAATTATTCACTTTGTAAAAGCTAATAAAACACTTAATGCTTCTTTCAAATACTTACCCTCTAATGATTCTAAAATTTAATTACGATGAAAAATCGAAACAGCCTACAGTAGTAATTTTTCGATGTATAGATTTGCTAAAAATCCTGTACAAAATTCATTTCAATATATTTTCAGTATAATTTAATATAATGGTCAGCTTTATCACACATTTCATATTTTTAGGCAAGCCAATCTCTGAGGTGTACAATAACTGGCGATTTGGAGAACCCAACAATCAAGGTGAAGAGGACTGCGTGGAACTGTACCAACAGGGGTATATGAATGATAAGTCATGTGACGCTAAGTTTCGCTTTATTTGCAAGAAGACCGCTCCGCCACCAGAGCGGAACTGTAGCGCTGACATAGGTGTCCACATAGATAGAAAGTTTTTCCGAAAGGACTACACTTATATAGAAGAAGTAGACAGTTTCTACAAGATCCACACGACACAGCAGACTTTCGCTGATGCCAAGCGAATGTGTGCTTTGGAAGGAGCCAGTTTGTTCTACGCTGAAAATGACGACGAAGCTCAAGCTGTCATAGAGTTTTGGAACACAACCTACCCTAGTAGCGAATGGACCATATTTGTGGGATTGACGGACATTATTACTGAAGGAGCATTTGAGACCATCGACGGTACGTAAATTATTCACTTTGTAAAAGCTAATAAAACACTTAATCCTTCTTTCAAATACTTACCCTCTAATGATTCTAAAATTAAATTACGATGAAAAATCGAAACAGCCTACAGTAGTAATTTTTCGATGTATAGATTTGCTAAAAATCCTGTACAAAATTCATTTCAATATATTTTCAGTATAATTTAATATAATGGTCAGCTTTATCACACATTTCATATTTTTAGGCAAGCCAATCTCTGAGGTGTACAATAACTGGCGATTTGGAGAACCCAACAATCAAGGTGAAGAGGACTGCGTGGAACTGTACCAACAGGGGTATATGAACGATAAGTCATGTGACGCTAAGTTTCGCTTTATTTGCAAGAAGACCGCTCCGCCACCAGAGCGGAACTGTAGCGCTGACATAGGTGTCCACATAGATAGAAAGTTTTTCCGAAAGGACTACACTTATATAGAAGAAGTAGACAGTTTCTACAAGATCCACACGACACAGCAGACTTTCGCTGATGCCAAGCGAATGTGTGCTTTGGAAGGAGCCAGTTTGTTCTACGCTGAAAATGACGACGAAGCTCAAGCTGTCATAGAGTTTTGGAACACAACCTACCCTAGTAGCGAATGGACCATATTTGTGGGACTGACGGACATTATTACTGAAGGAGCATTTGAGACCATCGATGGTACGTAAATTATTCACTTTGTAAAAGCTAATAAAACACTTAATGCTTCTTTCAAATACTTACCCTCTAATGATTCTAAAATTTAATTACGATGAAAAATCGAAACAGCCTACAGTAGTAATTTTTCGATGTATAGATTTGCTAAAAATCCTGTACAAAATTCATTTCAATATATTTTCAGTATAATTTAATATAATGGTCAGCTTTATCACACATTTCATATTTTTAGGCAAGCCAATCTCTGAGGTGTACAATAACTGGCGATTTGGAGAACCCAACAATCAAGGTGAAGAGGACTGCGTGGAACTGTACCAACAGGGGTATATGAACGATAAGTCATGTGACGCTAAGTTTCGCTTTATTTGCAAGAAGAGCTTAAAGGCAATAAAGTGGAATCATGCCTGTAATATGTCCTATTTAGGTAAGTTGTTCTAAAAAACTTCTATTTCAGTTTCTATAGTATCCAGGATGGTCTGTGGTTCTGTAATCCTGTTCGGAAAATAAAGTCTAAAAGTCTATAACTTTTTCAGAGTACACTTTTAATAAAAGTATTGGCAAATATTACAAGCTACACACGACGCCATTGAAGTGGATCGACGCCTATGTCGTGTGTCGCGCAGAAGAGTCCCACCTGGCAGTGGTCAACAATCAGTTGGAAGCGGATTATCTTGTGAATCTAACGGAGACTGCACCGAAACGTAGAGTCGGAGGGAGTTATCAAAGAGGAATATATCATCTGGGCTTCCACAACAGACTCCACAATGGCTGGCAGACAGTAAAAGGTAAGAATATCAACAAACTCGCCTGAGGCTGTATTTATTTTCTAGCAAAAAACTTGAGATATATTTATGAGACAGTTATAGTTGGCTACAATTATTTATGTAACTACATTTTTTTCCTAAAATAACTAACAATAATTCGCCTAAATGTTTGATAAAATAAAGTACTATCTTCCTATTCTTGAACAATTCAGAACGAGAGTTTATTTAAAGAAAAACTCAAGGTGATAACAAGGTTATGTGATGGCCAATGTTAGACAGAACCATAAGGCTGCGGGTCCACTGAGGCGGAGAGGAATGAGTTCACCAATCAAATGCTTGAAATCCACATGTGCCTGATTAGCCATGTGCATCAGCCATTGTGATTGGTGTTTCGCGGCACAGCTCGTCTCCACTCTGCTCCGCTTCGTCTCAGTGGAACCGCAGCCTGGCAGGCAAAGCTCGTTTTCGTCATTAGTCATCAACAATGTCAACTTCAAAATCAAACACAAAAAAAGTGTAAAATAACTTTTCTTTCGGAAGTCGGTGGCTTTGTTTTTAACCGACTTCAAAAAAAAGAGGAGGTTCTCAATTCTCAATAAGGAAGTTTCCAATTTTTTTTTTTTAAATAGTACTAAACTTGCAATGAAGCCCATTGAATTTTTTTTTCAATTATCTTCATAAATGACGAAGTTATGAAACTTTTCCCGTCCGCTTTAAAACTTCTCGGCGCGCGGCCGGTCAACAATCTCATGACGTCACAAGTCTCGTCACTCGCTCGAGTCGAGTAGTCGTCGATGCGCGGTCACCTCAGACGGTTATTACTTTTGGTTCAAACAAGACGGAACAAATGTTATCGTTGTGGAATCATTATGGAAACCGTGCAAACTGATGTGAAAGTACATTATAAATATTGTATCGTCCCCAAGTGTACAAATACAACCATAACTCTGTAACCATAAATCTGTAATCTACATCAAAACAAATTCAACCTTACACGCGTGTTTTAAGGGGGTACACTACGATAATACGAAAAACTTTATTCCGAAATTCATAAATACGAATTTCAAAATACCGATTTTCATAATTCCGAATGGTTCAAACTTCCTAATATAACAACTCCGATTGATCATTATTCCTATTTTCATAATTCCGAAATTTCAATATTCCTAACGTTTATAATGACTTTTTTAAAAATACCGAGTTTCAATAGACCGAACATCAAAAATTCCGAATGAATAATTTTCCGAAACATCGAAAACATGAATTCCGATTGTTCAAATTCCGATTATTAAAGTTCCGAATAATTAGAATTCCGAAAATTTTATTCCTTATCGGTGCATCCACACCGCCGGTAACATTTGGAGCTCAACGTTTCCAAATGTTGCTCGGTAACATCCGCCAACAAAATGTTACTAAGTGTTGACGTGTTACTGTAAGTCGAGTAACGTTGTTCAACATTCGGTAACAATGTTACCCCCATTATCTAACAATGTTGCCGATTGTCAAGCAACGTTACTTGACATACAGTAACACGGCAACATTTGTTGTCGGATGTTACTGCGGTGTGGAAGAGAAACAATCAACAAATAGTAACAAGGAGCCACAAAAGTTACCGAATGTTGCCGAATGTTACCGTGTTGCCTTTTGTTGCTCCACAAATGTTACCGGCGCGGCGGCGGTGTGGATGCACCGTATCAGAGAAAAGTATGCTTTTAAAACGCCTTGTCAAAATGCCTCTTAACTTTTCAATAAAAGAATTTCTTTTGAATAAGAATATTTTCTTTTCAATTAAGTATAAAATTTGTTTTACAAAAAAAAAAAAATTAGATTAATTAAAATAATTTATTTTTGAGTTAAGTACGTATTTTCATTCATAATATTACAAAAAATCCCTGTGAGAAGAACGAAAGCTGTCCGAGTCGGGGTGCCCCAAGTCCCGAGCTCGCTTCGCTCGCTCATGGATCCTAAGTTCTCCTAATAGCAATAACAATCCTGAAGGCAAACAGTCAAAGTCCAGAGGATACGCCTCGCCACTCCGCGCCTACACAGGCTTAAATAACTCTCTAGGAGTACGGTAGACAAAACTACGTGGAGCCGGTTTTGCAGCAATTCGTTTCTGGCACTGACTTTGTAGAATGAGAAACGAAATTCCGATTTTCAATATTCCGAAAAAATCAGTTTATTCGGTATATTGAAAATCGGAATTTCGTTTTTCGGAATGAGAACTCATCGGGCATTACATTTTTCGAATATGTGAAAATCGGAAAACTAAGAAATCGGATATACGACTTTCGGTTAAATAAATTTCGTGATTCTTAATAATAGATATTGTAATTTTTAGGTATTATGATATTCGGAGTTTTGAAAATCGGAATATCGAAATTCGGAATAAAATATTTCGGAGTATTTGGGTGTTCCCGGGCGGAAGGAGGACGCTGTCCTCTCTCTCTCGCGGCTCGCCTCCTCCTTCGCGAGCATAACTGCTTCGCAGAAGGAGGCGACCGCTTCCCACTCCATCTCGCCCCGCAGCATGGCCTCGACCAGAGTCGGGCGCGAGAGGTCTCCGCCTATCGCTGCCGTGAGGACACGGCGGTGCTCTGCCCAAGCGGGGCAGTCCTGCACCGTATGCTCCACCTTGTCCTCCGGGCGATCTTCGCAGTGGTGACACCCAGGCGTTTCTTCCCTCCCTATCAGACACAGGAACCTCCCGAAACTTCCGTGTCCTGTGAGGACCTGCGTCATGCGGAAGGTCAGGACGCCGTGACGCCTATCCAGCCACTCCTCAAAGAGAGGTCTTACCGCCGCGATTGCGGCGTGCCCGAACGTAAAGGGCTAGTGAAGTATTACCGTGGATTTTAGTCAGTACAAGTCTGACAGTCCCTCCCGCCCTGCCCTGGGCGAGGACTCATTTGATGATATTACCACGCAAAAAAAAAAGAATTACAAAGTGTCAATAAAAATATGACTTATTAAAAAAATGTTTTTACGATGATTTTTTGATAAAATATCAGTATTTACAATATAGTGATAGTTGACAATTAAATAATGTTAATATTAATACTTAGGTACCGAAAATGTATTAGTGATCGATGTGTTTACATAATCAATGAATGAAACTTTAAACAAAACTAGGCGGAGTACCTACACCGATTTACCTAAAACGAATAAAAGCTGCAGCAAACTAATGAGAAGTTATTCCGTGTGATGATTGTTACGGTATAATAAAATTATTATGTAGGACTTAGTAGATAGGTAGTACATACGTTGAAAGTTTCACTCATCTGACCTCTGCACTTGTGTACAGTGGATTGTTTGCCAGAAAATCCAAAACCATAACCATGTTCACTTTTGGTAAATTGTTACACTGTCCACGCACAAATCCACTTTCCATCGTCTAAATTTTACTTTCATCTAGTTTTTACTTAGCTAAAAGATAGTATATTATACGAAATAATTATATTAATAAGGTTACTTAATACTTCACACAGACACTCAAACACCGCATTCCATGTACTTACTGTGAGCAACAAACTACAAAATACTCGAAACAGCCGCTAAGCGCTACCCGCCCCACCCGCGCGTAGAGACTTGTGACGTCACAGACCAAATGCTCCGCGTGCATTTCAAAATTAATTCGGGATTCAGTAAAAGTGGATTAATTTTGTCATTTTTTTCAAGTTATTAAAATAATTCTTTCATCATATACAACGTGTAACACCAACTGCGCAAGACCTCTCGTGGGGTAACTCAGCCCATGTTACTGAACAATTTTTGTTCTAAGACTTTTGGAAATTCGCAAAATTATATTTCACAGAAATTTTTAATTAATAGCCGTGGTCGTATGCCACCGAGCTAATAAAGATTGTGTGAAACAACCGCAGGTGGCATACGACCACGGCTATTAATTAAAAATTTTTGTAACACGGATTGTTCTTGTTTTATACTTTTTAGTGCGCGATTTTTTCGTAGTCGGATTTTAGTTATTTTAACTTATTTTTTATTTACACTATTTTGGGGTTATTTGATATAATAAGCAAAGCAGCGAGTGAATTTAAAATGTACTCATTAAGCCTTTTCATTTGATACCCATGTTGACACTGTTAGAAACAGGCAAAGTAGCTAGTAAAAGCTATATAATGTATATATATTTCAAATGTGCTCATCAAGCCCTTTAATTTGATACCCATGTCGATACTGTGCGAAAATATTTTTTTTTTCGGTTACGACTTTTCATCCCCTAGAGGGCGCCATATTGGATTTGGTGACACGTCACCTACCCTATAACCAGCGGACAACTGAGACGCTTCTAACGACACCTCATTTGTCAAGTAGTGATAAGTAGTTCAGAAGTTATGAGGGAACAGATGAACATACATACATACAAACATACATACATACATACATACAAACATACATACAATCATACATACATACAAACATACCGGTCAAAATCATAACCCTCCTGTTTGCTTCGCCGTAATCGGGTAAAAATGGTACTATGTGCCTATAAAATTTGAAGGTTGCCCTCGATTTCCCTGGGATTCCATCATCAGATCCTGACCTGATGATCATGGGACCAATTGGAAAGTACACCCTTTCAAACAAAAGAAAAAATTTCCAAATCGGTCCAGGCGTCTTCGAGAAATCGGGGAACATACATAAAAAAAAAGAGATTCCGATTAATTGAGAACCTCCTCCTTTTTTTGAAGTCGGTTAAAAAGTTCACTTGTCTCCGGAAAAATGAACACTTTTCCGGACTTAACTTAAGATTTGCCGTCCGGATTTTTGACAGCACTCTAATTAGGTTTTGAAGGTGATCTTCAAATGTTCGGCCCACGATGATGACGTCGTCCAAATAGACAAGACATGCGTCTCCGATCAATCCGGCAAGTACTTGCTCCATCAACCTTTCAAATGTCGCAGGAGCATTGCACAATCCGAATGGCATGACTTTAAATTGCCATAGCCCCTTTCCTGTTGAAAATGCAGTTTTCTCCTTGTCTTTAGGGTCTATTTTCACTTGCCAGTAGCCGCTTTTCAGGTCTAACGTTGTGAACCACCTCATTCCTGTCAGTGTATCCAATGTGTCATCGATCCTAGGCAGTGGGTAACTGTCTTTTTTCGTGACGTCGTTTAATCGTCGATAGTCCACACAAAACCGCGTGTTGCCGTCCTTTTTCTTCACCAGGACCACAGGAGAACACCACGGGCTAGATGAGGGCTCTATAAAACTGTTCTTCACCATGCGCTCAATCATCTCTTTCACTTCCTTTTCGCGTGCAACCGGCACCCTTCTTGGTCGTTGTCGGACTGGTAACTCATTGCCAGTATTAATTTTGTGCTGAACCAGCCCTGTTCTCCCTATGTCAGCATCATCTGTAGAAAACATGTCGGCATACTGGAGTAACATTTTCCTAGCCTTATCCATTTCTACTGTTTTATTTAATATAATACATACTATAATTTAAAAACTAAAATTAAAAGTAAAATATTTACAAAAATAACTAAACTAAAACTAAAATAATAAAAAAAAAAAACAATTATAGGGCGTCAAAAAACTCATCCACATCGCTGTCAATGGGGAAAGTGCCCAGAACGCTGGCAGCATTGCCACGTTGGATGGCAATGCTGATCCTTTGACCAAGAAATAGGCCAGCCCTCTGGTCACACGAGGCGTCGACTATGCGCTTGGCGATGTCTTTGAAAACTTGGTGGGCACTCGGACCCCACGGCCCTAGTGTTTCAACCCCAAACGGCTCAAATACATAGCTAGAAGTCAAGCCATTGTATTTGCGCCGTTTGAGGTTTTCAGCACTTGCAGCAGCCGCACCAGCACAGCATGTAGTACCAGGAAGATGGGATGGCGCAAGGGCGTCGACACATGTTGCATCCCACACCAAACGTCTACCCAACTTCCATGGCATTATAGTCATCCCATCTGGTCTCTTCCCATCGTCGCGTGCCAAGCCACTGGGTTCTAAAACGGCTGGCACACCAGCGGTGACAAGAGCACGACGGATAATAACATTTAAACTAGCTTGCCATGCTAGCCGTCCAGCACTCTTGCTGCAGGAAAGGCCATGGTGCCCGAGGCAGTCGACGCCTTCGCCACACTGACAACGATGTGGAGCCCCGCAAGGAGCGCCCAGACGCAGGCATGTAGCGATCCGGAAGGTTTCGTCACCCAGCATGGTACCTATGTTGGGTGACGGTAGTGCCTACTTTCTACTTAAGTTAGATCGCAGTTTTTCAAAAGTGTTGACACGTCAAATTTCAAACGAAGCACTTTTTCTGACGGTGCACATTCCATTAAGATCTCTTCTGTACCACATATCAATACTCCTCGATCAACATCGATCTCACAACGATATTTCCGCATAAAGTCTAAGCCCAAGATGCAATCGTCTACTATGTCAGCCACGATGACATTATGCCAATACGCTTTGTGGCCTAGTTTTAACTTTACCTCCTTCTTGCCTCGGACGGTTATGTGCTGACCGGTAGCTGTCAGTAATTGTATGCGGTCGTGGTTATTGAAGAAGTCCCCAAAGAACCGACTTGCTAGGTTTGAATTGACGACCGTGTGAGAAGCTCCTGTATCGAGTGTCAATTTGCATGGTTTTCCGTTGACTTCGCCTTTGATGATCAGGCTATTTCCGTCATGGGCCCGTGATATCGAGATCCTCGAGGCTCTTTTCATACCAGCCAGCACCAGCCCCTCAGTCCTGGCGTTTACTCGTTTCCCTGCTGTTGCTGGGCAGTTTTATCGGTCCCTCTTCCCTGCTGGGATTGATCTTCTCTTGATGTATTTCGCTTGGGACAGCTGGACTGAAGATGACCTTTTTCCCCACAAGTATAGCACCTGGGACTGTACCCTTGTGGCCGGTCGCTTACAGGTGATTCCACTACTTCTCTGACGCGATGCGTGCGATGATCTTGCCTCACTGCTTCTACTTCCAACGCATGAGCCAAGGCGTCCTTTAATGTTTCGTGATGACCAAGTCTTACAGCGGCTCTGACTTTCAAGTCACGTATTCCGTCGACGAATGCCTGTACGAGATTGCCATTGATCAGAGCAGGAGCAGACTGGTATGCCTTTCGGACCATCTTTTCAATTTCCAGGGCCCACTGTTGTAGGCTCTCAGCACTACGTTGAACACGATCCTTCAGCTTAGCGCGAAATACGTGCTCCAAGTGCGCGTCGCCGTACCTGGATTCTAACGCTTCCAGCAGCTGCTCATACGTCACATCCTTGCCAAGAGCCTCAAGTATGGTCAGGGCCTGGTCTCGTAGGCCTAAGGTGAGCGCGGTCATTGCTTGTTCTTTTGTCCACCCATTCGCCTTCATAACGGCCTCAAACTGCATCCTGTAAGCCGACCATGAAGATGTTCCGTCGAATGGCGGCACCTTAAACCCTCGTGTCGAGGGTGCAGTAACCACTGGACACACAACCCCATCTCCAGTCTTAAGTTCGCCCAAAGCTTTCTTCACCCCGGCAATTTGGATCTCAGCTTCAGAGATGCGCTTCTCGTGCTGATTGACTTGGTCTTTCACCACTTTGAGCTCCTTGCCAAACGTCGAGTGCAGGTCCTTTATCAGGAACATCTGCTCTTCTTGGCGGAGGGCCTGCTCGTCTTTATCTTGCTGAAGCTGCTTTTGCAACAGACGGGCCTGTTCTTCTTGGCGGCGGGCCTGTTCTTCCTGGCGGCGGGCCTGCTCCTCCATGTCCTTCTGTAGCTGCTCTTGCAGCAGGAGGACCTGTTCCTCCTTGTCCTTCTGTAGCTGCTCTTGCAACAGGCGGGCCTGTTCCTCTTGACGGCGGGCCTGCTCTTCCTGGCGGCGGGCCTGCTCCTCCTGGCCGCGAGCCTGCTCCTCCTTATCATTCTGTAGCTGCTCTTGCAGCAGGCGGACCTGCTCCTCCTTATCCTTCTGTAGCTGCTCTTGCAGCAAGCAGGCCTGTTCTTCTTGGCGGCGGGCCTGCTCCTCCTGCCGGCGGGCCTGCTCCTGTAGCAGCGACATAAGCGCAGACAGGTCTGGAACCGCTGACGCTGAAGAGACTGCAGACGGACCAGCCACTGGTTCTATCGTAGGCTGAGCACCATCCGGCGTCTGTATCGGGGAACCTCCAAACCGCCTCTGGTCCATGTCTTGCTGGCGCTGACTCCTGGTACGAATACCGTCCGTGTCGTCCTTTGGTAAAATTGGCATTATATCCCTCACTTCTGACAACAAATGTTACGAGCTGGGTATTGGGATAAATTAATTAACACCAATTAAAACCAAATAAACTTTATTGACACACGAATCACTAATTAAAACAAACACTTAACACTACTCAACAATTAAACACTTATAAACTCACTTAATCACACGTAAAAATCACTTAGAGATCGCTTCCAGTTCACTTCGACTTTCCTCGATCGTAGTCAAAACCAGACTGACTCAGCTCGCCGATCGGCGCCCTTTTTATACCCTGGCCGGACCCACTAGATGTTTCTAGAAGGTGGTCGAATGTTCTGGAAACATCCATAGACTTCGACATAGTCCCATACCTTCTAGAACATTCCAGAACCATCTCGAAACATCTAGAACAGGGTAGAATTTTCTAGAAACTTCCTGACCAATCTTCAGTAGAATTGTCGAGAACCTTGTGGAACTTTCGAGAAGCTTATACATAGGTCTCGCAATTCGATCGAGGTAACAATACATACAGGTACATTATACATACGGTCGAACTGAGAACCTACTTTTTGTTTTGAAGTCGGTTAGTAAGAAATGTCCGACTGAGAAGGCGATGAAGATGGTGATGATAAAACGAGGCCGAGGGAGAATTACGACCGAAAAATTTAAATTTAGCTCGTAATTCTAAATTCGCCGAGTTAAAGGGGGTGTGTTTCAAACAGCCAGTCCGCCATCTTGGGGAGGCCGCCATATTGGATTTGTTATGACGTTTCTTAGCTAATCATGTATTGTCATCAGAACTCAAAGCGTGTACAAAATTTCAGCCTGCTAGCTTATCGAGAAGTGCCTCAAAATTGAGTTGCAAAAGTCCAACCGGAACGACAAACAAACAAACAAGAAAAGTGAGTGTATAAAAACGCGGGAAAAAAATTCACATTGGCATTACCTACTTAAGTGGGATGGTATGCACATTTAGTTGTTTACCTGCGATCACTAAGTTATTTTCAATCATGATTTTAATTTTCTAGGAACACCAATAAAGGTTGACGCCGACGGCTGGTGGGACCACTTCATACCGACCGACGACGAGAATATGCAGTGCGGCTCAATGTTCTTCAACGGACAACTGAATAACGTGGACTGTAACACGAAAAGCTTCTTTATTTGCGAACATGAAATAGACATATAATACACACTGATATGTTTGTAGACTAGACTAGTAGACTAAAGGTCTTTTCAATTCCGGAATTGGGTTTCGATATTCGATTTTTTAAAGCCACTTTTCAGTTCCGGAATACCGGAATTCCGGAACTGAAAAGTGGCTTTGTATACACTAGTGAAATAGAAATTTTTTTATTGACTCATAACTGTAAAAATTGCAAAGGTCCTGGTCGCGGGACTTATCTCATTACCGTGACCCCGGAACATAAAGGGCTATTGAAGGACACCGTGGATTTTAGTCAGTACAAGTCTGACAATCCCTTTCGCCCTGCCCTAGGTGGGAGGTCTCATCTGATGATTTTACAATGCAAAAAAAGGTCCTAATTTTTGTAATAAATAAATGTAATCTTATGGAATTCTTTTTTAGTAAGTATCAGAAACACTGAAATGTTAGCACACCTACACCGCCAATCTAACTAGGTGAAACCTAGCCAGACACGCCACGTTCGCTTCTCTCCTTCTCGCAAAGCGAACCACCATTAATTATGCTAGTGACAAACTTGTGTTCAAATAGCAAATTATAGTCTACGATAAAAGAAGACTAGATTTTGCTCTAAAGTTCTAAACTATGAGTAGACCGGCCACGCCGCAATCGCGGCGGTAAGACCCCTCTTTGAGGAGTGGCTGGAAAGGCGTCACGGCGTCCTGACCTACCGCATGACGCAGGTCCTCACCGGACACGGAAGTTTCAGGAGGTACCTGTGTCGGATAGGGAGGAACGAAACGCCCGGGTGTCACCATTGCGAAGATCGCCCGGAGGACACAGTGGAGCATACGGTGCAGGATTGCCCCGCTTGGGCAGAGCACCACCGTGTCCTCACGGCAGCGATAGGCGGAGACCTCTCGCGCCCGGCATTGGTCGAGGCCATGCTGCGGGGCGAGACGGAGTGGGAAGCGGTCGCCTCCTTCTGCGAAGCAGTTATGCTCGCGAAGGAGGAGGCGGGCCGTGAGAGAGAGAGAACAGCGTCCTCCCTCAGCCCCAGCCGCAGTGGTAGACGCCCACGGCGTCGGACGTCGCAAGACGATCTCCGGCCAACGTAGGCGCGAGCATGCGGGCGGCGAATAATGGGCAACTCGCCGCCTGATCATGGACCATGCCCGGGTCGACGGCGCGTTGTGTTCCACGCGCGCCTCAAAGAGCGTCAGCAAGATGACGGGGCCCCCATCTAGAGGGCCAAAGCCTGCCGGGGTCGCGGGACTTATACCATTACCGTGACCCTGGAACGTAAAGGGCTAATGAAGGACACCGTGGATTTTAGTCAGTACAAGTCTGACAGTCCCTCCCACCCTGCCCTGGATGGAATGACTCATTTGATGATTTTACCACGCTAAAAAAAAACTATGAGTAGACGAACATATTGAGTAGGTATATGAAATTACTGAAACGAGACAAAAGTCATGTTATTTTTGTAGTTTGGATGACTTAACAAATAAATTTTGCCTCTATTGTGAACCTCCTCAATTAATTTTCTGTATAAATTCAACTGATTTAGTGTCATTTTTCAATAAAATCATTCGTTTTGCCTCCAAAACTTGTACATTCCATACAGAAATTCACCGCGTTAGAATAGGCAACATAGCTATGGTTACGTTTTGCGCGCGCTACAAGAGACAGATCGGGTGGATCGTTCAGCCGTTTCGCTACTATAGTTTTGATTTGATTGCAAAAGTAACTGACCGAAGGAAAGCTCATTCTGCTGCTACACTCGTTGATGGTATTGTTTTTGAATATTGAAAACGATTTTCCAAGCATGGTCCTTCACATTCCATTCTAAATAAAGCCAAAATGCAAGGGTGTGTAATTAATCGCGTATAGATAAAAAGTGGCTTCTAGTCACGTTTTAACTAATGTCTTCCAATACATACAACAGTAGTGCGCAAATACTTGTGTGCACTTTGTAGTAACCTAATCAACTACCGGTCAAACGCTGCAAATTTGCCATGATGCCCAACTTTGACTTCTTTGTTTCAACGCACGACACGCGAGGTTTATCGGTGATAACGCAGTGGTAGTTTACAGGTGGACGCCGCGTTATCAAAGTTGCAGCGTATGACGGTACCTGGCTCCAAAACATACAGTACCAGTAGGCATACGAACTAATCCTGTATGGTTTGGAATAAGCGCGCAAAACTCTAGATTCCAATCTAAACGCGAGCAGTTGCATGCTCGCCATTTTGCGGTCTTTGCCATGAATGTCTGTGGGTCTATTCTAAACTTTGCATCATACGTCAGCAGAAGCCATATAAGCCCAATGTTTTACGCTAATGTACTCGAAGACAGTCAACGCCAGAGGCACCCCAAAGGTCGGTTTGGTTAGGTTGCTATAAACCTCGTAGATGGAAATAGGAGCAAAGCCCCGCTTAGCGGAGCTAAAATTTAATCTTGAAATTAAAATTCGACTAAAATTTGACCTTTTTACAATGAAGTCCCCGCCTCAGACGTACTACACTCCAACAATTATTTCAATAAACTTAATCAAGTCATAATTATAATTCACTTAACTCGCTGGGCTCCTATTTCTGTCTGTAGGGCTTAAAGGAACGAAACCGAACCGAACCTCGGGGTGCCCCTGACGTCAGCCGTCTTCCCGTTAAAAGGCACAAAAACAATGATTTTTGTCAGACGTAAGTGATGTAGTATAGTTTGTAACCATCCATATTTGTACGTACGCATCCACGTTACAAACTTTATATGAAACATTCGCAAAATTCATCTATAGATAGTAATCGCAGATTAAAAAATAGGATTACAAAGCTTTTATAGATTGATAATACGCAATGCCACCGTTGTCAAAAACTGCCATCTCTATTCTTATCTATTATATATATATATAAAAGAAAGTCGTGTTAGTTACACTATTTATAACTCAAGAACGGCTGAACCGATTTGGCTGAAAATTGGTGGGGAGGTAGCTTAGAACCAGGAGAAACATACAGGATACTTTTTACCGTTTTTTTTTTGTTTTTTCCCTTTTCCGTGGGACGTGACATAAAATGTGCTATAATAAAACGCAAAAAATGTATCAATCAAAACATCAATTGACCGGTCGATGTGTTTGTATTGAATTTCTAAGCTTATTGTGCCGATATTATCATAATTATCAATGCCATGCCGCCACCAAGACGATCAAATTTTTATACTGTTTCCGTGAGACGTGCATAATAGTAACATGATCACGAAGAAGGTATTGGTGTCGAAATTGAATAAGGGATCCTGAACAAAAAGTACTAGGAAAACATGAAGAATAATTATGTTCATGCCGCCCAGCGCCCACCGGTCTTCAATGCTAAAAAAGTATTTCGGTGAATACTGAATACCCAAAAAATGTACTTGAACTGCATAAATTCAATACAACCATACGACGAAGAAACGCCTGGGTGTCGCCACTGCGAGGATCGCCCGGAGGACACGGTGGAGCATACGGTGCAGGACAGCCCCGCTGTTAGCAGAGCACCGCCGTGTCCTCACGGCGGCGATAGGCGGAGACCTCTCGCGCCCGGCATTGGTCGAGGTCATGCTGCGGGGCGAGACGGAGTGGGAAGCGGTCGCCTCCTTCTGCGAAGCAGTCATGCTATGGAAGGAGGAGGCGCACCGCGTGAGGGAGAGGTCAGCGTCCTCCTTCCACCCCAGCCACCGTATGTTTTAAATTTTTTTTTCACCATTATGTTTTAAATTTTTTTTTTGGTCAAATTATGTTTTCTTCGTTGTCAAACTGCTGATCTTGAAATAAAATTATTAATAGAAAAGTACTTTCATTTCAATCACTCAACCCAACTACCGACTCACTTTTCCCAACTTGCATACCTTTCAATGTCCTGTTGGAGGTGCTATTAGACATGAGCAAGCACTCACATACACTTACTTCACTCATTTTTTTTAGCTTGGTAAAATCATCAAATGAGTCCTCCCACCCAGGGCATGGCGGGAGGGACTGTCAGACTTGTACTGACTAAAATCCACGGTGACCTTCATTAACCCTTCACGTTCCAGGGTCACGGTAATGGCATAAGTCCCGCGACCCCGGCAGGCTTTGGCCCTCTAGAGGGGGGCCCCGTCATCTTACTGACGCTCTTTGAGGTGCGCGTGGAACACAACGCGCCCGTCGACCGGGGCATGGTCCATGGCCGGGCGGCGAGTTGCCCATTACTCGCCGCCCGCATGCCCGCGGCTACGGTGACCGGAGATCGTTTTGTGACGTCCGACGGAGAGAGGACGCTGTCCTCTCCCTCTCACGGCCCGCCTCCTCCTTGGCGAGCATGACTGCTTCGCAGAAGGAGGCGACCGCTTCCCACTCCGTCTCGCCCCGCAGCATGGCCATGACCAATGCCGGGCGCGAGAGGTCTCCGCCTATCGCCTCCGTGAGGACACGGTGCGGGGCAGTCCTGCACCGTATGCTCCACCGTGTCTTCCGGGTGATCTTCGCAGATGACACCCAGGCGTATCTTCCCTTCCCTATTCGACACAGACGTACCTCCCGAAACTTCCATGTCCGGTGAGGACCTGCGTCATGGGTTCACAAAAAATAAATAAAGAAATACTGGATAAAATCATGCTGAATTTTATTCGTTTATATCAAGGTCCCACTTAAAATAAATAAAATAATATAAAATTTTATAATACAAATTATGAAGTGAATAAATAAGAGAACTAACAATCTTCTATCTACATAAAAGCAAAAGGTCACTCACTCATAGGACACGAAATCTCAGAAACTACCAGTGCAAGGAGTTTAAAATGTGAGCATAGGTGTTCTTCTTAGGACGTAGGTGCTCGCTAAGACGGGATTTTGTGAGATTCCACCCCTAAGGGGTTGTTTTTGGGGTTGATAGTTTGTATGAAACTTTGTTACTACAAGTACTAAGAGTTTCAAATTTTGCATGCGGGTTCTTTTTAGGACGTACGCGCTACCTAAGACGGGGTTTTTCGAAATTCGACCCCTAAGGGGTAGGTTCAGGTGTTGATAGTTTGAATGAAAATTTCGTTACTACAAGTGCTAGGAGTCTCAAATTTTGCATGGGGGTTATTTTTAGGACTTAGATGCTCACTAAGACGGGGTGTTGCGAAAGTCGAACCTTGAGGGGTTGTTTTTGGTGTTGATAGATAGAGGTCTCAAATTTTGCATAGGGATATTTCACCTCTAAAGGGTTGTTTTTGGGGTTGATAGTTTCCATGAAACTTTGTTATTACAAGTATTAGGAGTTTAAAATCTTGCGTGAAGGTTCTTATTATGATGTAGTGCTATCAAAGACGGTAATGATAATGATAAATGATATTTATTTTGCAAATAGGTTTTCGCAAACACTTTTACAAGTCAAAACACTTTTTTTATAGCTAGATGAGGCCGGTGTTTCGTACCTGACTACTCTGAGAAGAAACATCCGAAACAAACTCAGAGGTCATCGTCTCTTTTAAAGTCCAGACATTAAATTGGTATTTTGTGGATTTCAACCTCTGAGGGGTTGTTTTGGGGGTTTACAAGATTGTATGAAATTTTGTTACTACAAGTACGAAGACTTTTAAATTTTATATATGGGTTCTTTTTAGGACGTAAGTGCTCACTAAGTCGGGACTTTGCTAAATTCCACCACCAAAGGGTTGTTTTCGGGGGTTAATAGTTTGTATGAAACGTTGTTACTACAAATACTAGCAGTTTAAAAAAAATGTGTGAGGGTTCTTATTATGACGTAATGCTACTTAAGATGAAAATTTGCGAAATTCGAACCCTAAGGGATTGTGTTTGGGCTTGATAGTTTGTATGAATCTTTCTTACTACAAGTACTAGGAGTTTCAAATTTTACATGGGGTTTCTGTTTATGACCTAGATGCTCACTAAGATGGGATTTTACGAAATACAATCCCTAAAGGTTTGTTTGGGCTTGAGAGATAGAAGTTTCAAATGCATGGGGATTCTTTCAAGGATGGTACTCACTAAAACGGGATGTTGGGAAATTCGACCTCTAAGGGTTTGTTTCTGGGGTTGATTTGTATGAAGCTTCATTACTACGAGTGCTAGGAGTTTCAAACTTAACATGGGATATCCTTTTTTGGGATATAGGTGGTCACTTAGATGGGATTTTGAAAATGCGACACGTAAGGGGTTGTTTTTGGGGTTGATAGAAAGGAGTCTCAAATTTTGCATAGGGATTCTTTTTAGGACATAGGTGCTGCTAAGGGGATAGTTGTTGGGTTGATAGTTTGCATGAAACTTTGTTATTACAAGTGCTGGGACTCTCAAAATATGCATAGAGGTTGTAAGGTCCTTTCGTCTCTTACCACCAGCTGCCAGCGTAGATTGCCATGAGACTATGGGTTCTGTTCGCATGAGGTATTGATTGAAATAAAAGAGATACTTCCGTCTTCTCAGCTATTTAATGTCTTGGTGCACACTTCAATGATACAGGAACATAGCATTTGTCAAGCTTCCTTATAATGTTAGGTTATGGAAATAACACTTACTTCAGGTAGGACATACGACCATCTATCCAGGTCGAACAGTTGATATGCAACGAAGACGGCATTGCGGCCTGTGTGACTTGTAGAATATAACACGTGGCTTGGAACCAGAGCTTGTTCTAGATTACTTCATATTATGTGCTACGAGTTGAGAAGACGTTTTTAATTAATTAATTTTTAATATTTTAAATAATGTTTGAAACCCTGAAAGTATCAGAAAAGAAATCTATGAGCATTTCAACCCAAAATCATGGTGAAAATGATGTTATGTAATTGTAACAAAACAGGAAATAATTATCAATACATACGCTTATGCGGTTCCCTTATATTAATGCACTTTCATTTTAGCCGCTATTCCACGCCTTGTCCGCGTCATTAATTTATTTAATTAAAATATTCTTTGTTCTAGATTAATCGCGTGTTCCGCTTCCAAGAAGAAAAACTAACCTTCAAGTTATACGTCAACCTTTTAATTTTTTTCAGATTAGTTGCTAGGCTTTCGTGTTTTAGAACATGCTGTATTTATAATTAAACTTAATTCAACTGAAATCTATTACAATTAATTATTATTTGAATTTTATCTATGTAATTATTATATTTTATTTAGAATTTAGAAAACAAATATGTTACACTCTAACGCCATCTATTTTATTTTTTCAGAATCAACTGCAACTATTTCCCATTAGTTCGCGCCTTTGTCAATAGAGGGCGTTACCCGTCTCCAATATTTCCAATTCTACTTTTATTCCCGTTACAAGGTTTTAAAGACGATAGTGCTCACTAAGACGAGATAGTTTGTATGAATCTTTCTTACTACAAGTACTAGGAGTTTCAAATTTTACATGGGGTTTCTGTTTATGACCTAGATGCTCACTAAGATGGGATTTTACGAAACACAATCCCTAAAGGTTTGTTTGGGCTTGAGACATAGAAGTTTCAAATGCATGGGGATTCTTTCAAGGATGATGGTACTCACTAAAACGGGATGTTGGGAAATTCGACCTCTAAGGGTTTGTTTTTGGGGTTGATTTGTATGAAATTTAATTACTACAAGTGCTAGGAGTTTCATGTGCATGGGGTTTCTTTTTTGCAATGTAGGTGCTTCTTAGATGGGTATTGCGAAATTGGATAACTAAGGGGTTGTTTTTGGGGTTAATATCTATTAACCCCAAAAACAACCCCTTAAATTGTTAATATTAAATTTTGAGACTCCTATCTAGGAGTCTCAAATTTTGCACAGGGATTATTTTTAGGACGTCCTACCTCAGACGAGATTTTGCAAAATTCGACCCCTGAGGGTTTCTTTTTGGGGTTGATAGATTTTCCAAAAGTATACCATAAGGAGGGTGATCAGGAGTAGAAATTCACAGAGGGAAAGTTCGAAATACGCGCGGACGAAGTCGCGGGCGAAGTGCTAGTAAATTATAAAAAAAAGGATAAAATAAAAAAACCAAATAACTTTTCTTTCGGAAGTCGGTGGATTTGCTTTTTTATTTCATTAAGTGTTTTCCCACCGACTTCCGAAAGAAAAGTTATTCGGTTTTTTATTCGCGTTGTGTTCCACGCGTGCCTCAAAGAGCGTCAGCATGATATCGGGGGCCCCCCTCTAGAGGGCCAAAACCTGTCGGGGTCGCGGGACTTATCTCATTACCGTGACCCCGGAACATAAAGGGCTATTGAAGGACACCGTGGAATTTAGTGAGTACAAGTCTGACAGTCCCTCCCACCCTGCCCGGGGTGGGAGGACTTATTTGATGATTTTACCACGCAAAAAAAAGGGGATGCCTACGTCATAACATCTACCTGCATGCCAAATTTCAGCCCGATCCGTCCAATATCTAAGAAGATTTATACAAATTTTCATCCCCTATTTTATCTCCTTAGGCGTGGAATTTATCAAAATCCCTTCTTAGGGGATGCTCACGTTATAGTAGCTTTAGTGGCTTTTCTTTTTTATTTCATTAAGTTTTTTGCCACCGACTTCCGAAAGAAAAGTTATTCGGTTTTTTATTTTACCCTTTTTCGTGGTCGTTTTTGAAGTCGGTTACATTTTTTTAAAGTTTTTTATTTTACCCTTTTAAATATTAAACCCAAATTCTTCTTAAATACATAATTTTCTCATCAATTTATGTTCTCATCAATATAAAAATGAATTAAGTCCAAACACAAAGTAGCTACTGTGAACCGTTGAGGAATTCCCTGAACTGTCCTTCGTCTTCATCATCAGACCCCTAATGTCTACACTAATATTATAAAGAGGAAAACTTTGTATTTTTGTTTGTTTGTTTGTTTGTTTGTAATGGATAAACTCAAAAACTACTGGACCGATTTTAAAAATTCTTTCACCATTAGAAAGCTACATTATCTGCGAGTAACATAGGCTATATAACATCACGCTATTACTAATAGGAGCGGAGCAGAAATGAAAAATGTTTCAAAATCGGGAAAATGTATTCCTTTTCGAGAGCTTCTGTTGCGTGCGCTGCGTAAACGGTTAGAGTTACGCAAAAAATATGTATTACGGAATTATTCCTCATAAAAAGTCCTAAAATAAAGTCCGCGAGAGGATATATCTATCTTTTAAGGTTAAGTCACTATAACCTTTTTTATGGAAATCAAATTTGTGTTAAAATAATGCATTATTTGCGAAGGTATTTTCATTAACATGATATTAATCCTTATCCAAATAAATTCGTTAATCATCACAAGCATTTAATTTTGAACGTAATGCCCTTGACATCATTTGATTTCAATGAATATCTTAGAAGATACCTATCACAGTTTTAAAATATTACCGCAAAAAAAAATTACGGGCTGGGCATGACACAATTATTATTCGTACTCAACGGTCGCTTGATGTGTTAATCCATTCGTGGACACTACCAAGTTTGTTGTTGAGACACCTCACGACAGAAACAGGAGAGTATCATGTGGACGTTTTTACAAACCTATTCATCTACATTACTCCTATTACAAATACTTCTATATAATTATAAGTATACATCATCTGGGAATCATACTAAAATTGATTTATCGTGGGCTCTAACAAGATTTTTCTGACTTATTTAATCAACAGCATTGGTTGCTAGGCAACAGGCCCATAGTTTTTTTTTGGTATCTTTCTTTGCTTCTAACGGAAAAGGCAAAGGGCTTAAGCCCATACAGCCTAGGCCCATAGACTTCCTACTATTTTGTCTTTTTGCTATGGCAAAATGAAGTACGTACTAAATTAGTTCCAAAATTCAACACCTAAAGGTGCGTACAGACTATGTAACATATAACATGTTATACAACATTGTTACATAACATCTTTCAAAGATCCCTCTTTGAGGAGTGGTTGGAGAGGCGCTAGGCGTCATCACCTTCAACCTGACGCAAGTCCTCCCGGGCACGGTTGTTTCGGGAACTATCTCAGGGATACGGCGGCAGGCGAGAGGAATGGGGAGCAGTCAGAACGCGTGAGGGAAAGGACATCCTCCACATCTCGCCCCAGCCACCGTTGACGACGCCCAGGGCGTTGGAAATCGCGGGGCATATCCAACCGCTTGCGGACGGGGTGTAATGGGCTCGCTGAGCTCGCCTTAGGGTAGTTGAACACATGGGATCAAACTTAGGCTTTTTGTAACGGTAATCGACATCAACGCAGGCGGAGCCGCGGGGGACCGCTATAGGTTATATAAATCAGAATAACACATAGGCTACTTTTTGTCGCGAAAACCGACATCCACGCGGGCGGAGCCGCGGGCGACCGCTAGATGTCTACTATATAAAAATAAGTCGGGTTTCCTTCCTGACGCTATAACTCCAGAACGCACGAACCGATTTCCACGGTTTTGCAAAAGTCGTTGGAAAGGTCTCGGGCTCCGTGAGGTTTATAGCAAAGAAAATTCAGGTAAAATAATTTTTTTTCTTCTTTTAATCACCAAACGAAATGTTACATAAAACGAAGCCATCTGGTGGCGAAACGGAGTTCGCCGGGTTTGCTAGTAACAAGTATAAAAGAAGTTATTGAATATTGGAGACGGGTAGCGCCCTCTATTGACAGAGGCGCGAACTAATAGGAAATAGTTGCAGTTTGTGCAATGGTGCAATAGATGGCATTAGAGAGTAACATATTTATTTTCTCGACACTTTAAATTCTAAATAAAATATAATAAGTACATAGATAAAATTCAAATAATTAATTGTAATAGATTTCAGTTGAATTAAGTTTAATTAAATACAGCATGGTCTAAAATCAAAAGGACTAGTAGCTGGTCTGAAAAAAGTTAAGATGATGACGTTTAACTTTCGGGTTTTTTTCTTGGAGCATGGACACGCGATTAAGACGCTAATTAGAAAAGAATATTTTAATTAAATAATTAATGACGCGGACAAGGCGTGGAACAGCGGCTAAAATGAAAGTGCATTAATATAAAGGAACCGCATATGCGTATGTATCCATAATTATTTCCTGTTTTGTTACAATTACATGGCATCATTTTTCACCATGATTTTGTGTTGAAATGCTCATGGATTTCTTTCTGATGTTGTTCTCAGGGTTCCATCCATCCATATATTTTAAAGTTAATAATAATTAGTAAAACGTCTTCTCAACGCTTGGCACATGAATATGAAATAAGCTAGGACAAGCTCTGGTTCCAAGCCACGTGTTATATTCTACAAATCACACAGACCGCCAATGCTGTCTGCGGTACATACCCATGGTTCGACCTGGATAGATGGTAGTATGTTCTACCTGAAGTAAGTGTTATATTTATAACCTAACATTATAAGGTAGCTTGACAAGTGCTGCGATCATGTACTTAGGAGTGTGCACCAACTTATTAAATAGCTGAGAAGACGGAAGCATCTCTTTTATTTCAATCAATACCTCATGCGAACAGAACCCATTAGTCTCATGGCAATCTACGCTGGCAGCTGGTGGTAAGAGACGAAAGGACCTTACAGCCTAGGCTTTATATATATTGCCTAAAACGTTCAGGCAATGTATATAATACGATTCATTTCATACATTGCCTAGGTATTGTACAAAATGCCCAAAGCGCATCAGGCAATGTGTATAATGAACGACCACGAGAAGGAGACACGTGTGTGCGGTGTGCGGGACTAGCCCGTACAGCCTGCGCCAAACTTTGTGACCGCCTTGAGTACAGTCGCGAGTCTGAACTTGTGCATGATACAATCGAGTGGGCAATACGTAATCAAATGAAATGTGAATGTTTCTCTTCGAATCTAACCTGTCCGTGTCGGGGTGCTGCAAGTCCCGAGCTCGCTCTTGCATCCTAGGTCAACTAGGTCACTGATTACTACCTACCAAGGTGGCTCGACGGAGCCCCGCTTCGCGGGGCTCCTACTTCTGGGTGGTTTAAAAAAAATGGCGGGGTCTTTCAGACCCCGCCATCCCCTTCTAACCTAACCTGTCCCTGTCGGGGTGCCCCAAAGTCCCGAACTCGCTTCGCTCGCTCTTGCATCCTAGGTCGAAAAACTGATTACTACTTATCAAGGTGGCTCGACGGAGTCACCGCTTCTCAGATGAGAAGAGATAAAATGTAAATGTTTATCCGAAGGCAATTGCTATGTGAGAAACGCTCTCTACGCAAAAACTCCTACCTATGTACTTAGGCATACAAACCAATAGAACACATGTCTTATCGCTGTCTGCTAATGGAAGTTGAAATTAGGATTAGCTCTCAAAAGATCAGGACCTATCTAACTAAATCACAGAGAAGAAAAATCGATTACATACATTGCCTATACTTCAACTGGCATTCTATACAATGCCTAGGTATTTTATACATTTCCCAGGTAAAGTAAAGTGTAAAATAGTTTAAACATTGAACATCATTTCATACA
The DNA here is from genome assembly GCA_950005045.1 of Agrotis exclamationis. NCBI lineage: Eukaryota > Metazoa > Arthropoda > Insecta > Lepidoptera > Noctuidae > Agrotis > Agrotis exclamationis. The sequence goes on from OX465430.1 coordinate 21,337,475, forward strand.
TTGCCTGAACGACCCCGGCATTCTATACATTTCCTAGGTATTGTATAGAATGCACATTGCCTATAACATATATTCTCTATAAAAATAAATCATTAAATTAAAGCAAATATTTAAGGGAGGCTCAAATACAAAAAATCGTGTTTTTGCGGTCTGTGGGTACTAAACTGGGTACAATGAAAATACTTTAATAAATTCTCCACTTTAATCAATAATCGCATTATCAAACCTTGTAACGTTGTGAATTATCAACGTTTTCCTTTGACCTATAATCAATTCATTAATCAACGTATAACAAAATAGTTACAATGGAATGCAAGGAATGTATATGTCGCAGTAAGATAGACAAAAACCGTAACATAGTTATATCCCTAGGGATATAATTATATACCGTAACATAGTTATACCTGTGTCGACGGAGCACCGCTTTGCGGTGCTCCTACTTCTGGGTGGTTTAGAAAAAAATAACCACGAAGGGGATGGCGGGGTCTTGCAGACCCCGCGATCCCCTTCTAACCTAACCTGTCCGAGTAGGGGTGCCCCCAATCGTTTCTACAACGGTATAACTATGTTACGGTATATAATTATATCCCTAGGGATATAACTATGTTACGGCTCTGACTATCTTACTGCGACATATACACATTCCTTTTGGTGTTATAGTCATACGCAATGTTCTACGTTAACCGACTAAAAAAAAAAACTCGTACTTGAGGGTATCGTAAAATGTTTAATTTCGCGTCGAGACTAAAAGTCATGTATAGGCGGGTGGTTCTGAATTTTTACAGACAGAAGACGACAGAAGACGTGATGTTCAGCGTTAACCGGCGGATAATAAAAGTGAAGTACCTAATGTGCACATGAGTATAAATAAGCTCGCACAGGAGACAACGAGGCTCATTCACAAATAGTCTTGGTCGTCTGTTACACGCTCGCTCTCTTTATTAGAATCTTGCGACATTGTACAGACAGACGATTTATAAAATAATTTTTAATAATTAAAAAAAAAAAAAGAAATATATTTAAGTAAATAAACTTAAGTAAATATCTGTGTAGTGTTCGCCCCGGTTTAGGGTAAGTGCCAAAGCAAACCAATCAATTATTATAACTTAGCTCATGTGTTGTTTTTACCCGACTACGGCGAAGCAAAAAGTAGGGGTTATGATTTTGACCGGTATGTATGTATGTATGTTTGTATGTATGTATGTATGTATGTTCATCTGTTCCCTCATAACTTCTGAACTACTTATCACTACTTGACAAATGAGGTGTCGTTAGAAGCGTCTCAGTTGTCCGCTGGTTATAGGGTAGGTGACGTGTCACCAAATCCAATATGGCGCCCTCTAGGGGATGAAAAGTCGTAACCGAAAAAAAAAATATTTTCGCACAGTATCGACATGGGTATCAAATTAAAGGGCTTGAGCACATTTGAAATATATATCGATGCCTTCCGGCCCAAAGGGGGTAAGCGACATTTTTTGCGAAATAGACTTATACACCGTGTTCTTCACGTTATCCATAAACTTTAGCAAATACTTCTATGGCTTTTACAAATCAAATCCAACAAAGGAAGTAGTACTTAAAAAGGCTTCGTTACAAAGATATTTGTAATTTCATTTAATGAAATTTAATTGAGCTATGCAGTGAGAAAGTATCTTAATTTGGCCTATGTTGCCGCTTAGTGCAATTAAAATGATAAATCTATCTAATACTATTTGCATTTCATTTGCACGTACGAGAGGAACCCGAGAGTTAGCGAAGAAATACGATCATTTGCGATAACGAATCTTTCAAAGAGATTAAACTGGTCGCTATGGATACCTAAGTTGTTATTTGTCATTGTTTGTCATGCATGATTTTAACTGTCAGGATTATTGTTTATTGTAATTTGCTTTTGGGTTTCCGACTAATTTAATCAATCATTTTGATTACAACTTTCACTATGCCGCACGAATATTCTGCTCAACACCAAGCTGATATTCACTTCGTCTACGGTTTCTGTTTACGGAAATGCTACAGCAGCTGTGCGAGAGTACCAACGGCGATTCCCTGGTCGGCGCGTTCCTGATATACGAACATTTATTAACATACACAGGAGATTTTGTGAGATCGGAATTAGACCACGCCGCCCTGAACGAGCAATCAATTTGAGCGTCGCTCAAGAAAACAGAATAATGAACCTTATTATTCATGATCCTACACTCTCAACGAGACGCGTTGGGAGAATCGTGGGTGTATCTCATAAGCTAGTGTGGAAACTGTGGAAAAGATATGGTTTGCATGCCTACCACTACAGAAAATCCCAAGGCATAATACCACCTGATCACTTCTCAAGAATTGTTTTTTGCCAGAGAATGAATCAAGAACTGATAAATAATCCAATACTGCTTCAAAAAATTCTTTGGATGGATGAAGCCCAGTTTACAAGAGCGGGAGTATTCAATTCCAAAAATCAAGTGCAGTGGCATGAGAGCAACCCGAATTTACATTGGCAGGCGTCACATCAAACTGAATTCTCTGTAAACATGTGGGCTGGTGTTTTTAACAATCAGCTGATCGGCCCTATTGAGATTCCCCACCGCCTAAATGCTGACAATTACTTAGAGTTCCTAAGAAACGTCACTAGCTTCGAATTTTTCGAACAAGTGGATCTTCAAACTCTGCGAACCATGTGGCTCCAACATGATGGGGCCCCTGCACACTATGGCACACAAGTGCGTGAATATTTAAATGCAACGTTTCCTGGCCGTTGGATTGGACGAGGTAGCACAAATATCGCATGGCCAGCTAGGTGGGGTGCTAAGACAGGAAACCTCCACGTGCGCCCGTGGACTGGAGTTCCCTCTCGGATACGTCCGGGGGGAAGACCAGTTTTTCGGGCCGGTGCGCCCTGGGATGCGGGCAAAAACTCTCCTTAGGCACTGTGTGCCTAAGGGGTTTCTTTGCCCGTATGCAAATAGCCTGTCGGGTGGACGCTCCAACGCGTGTCCCTCTGAACAGCAGAGGGCACAGCGGCGGAGCGGGCTTGCGGACGGTGAGTAATGGGTATGCTCGCCGTCCGACCAAGGACCAAGCCCGGGTCGGTGGCGCGTCGTGTTTCACGCGTCACCGACGGGGCCCCTTATGGGGCCAAATGCCTGCCGGGGTCGCGGATTTTTCTTAATCCAGGATACCGTGGCCCCGGAACGTAAAGGGCATCCGACGGAACACGGGTGGATTTTAGTCAGTCAGAGTCTGACAGTCCCTCCCGCCCCACCCAGGGCCGGAGGACTAATTTGATGATTTTGCCACCCTAAAAAAAAAAAAAAAAAAAATGGCCAGCTAGGTCCCCAGATCTGACTCCTTTAGATTTTTATGTCTGGGGAACCTTAAAGGAGAAGGTGTACTCCGTACAAATTCAGAACCGTGAACAGCTCTTAGATAGAATATCTCAGGCTGCTGAACAAATAAGACAAATGTCTGTAAATTTAAATGGCCAAATTAGGACTCGTTTGAATATTTGTGTCGAAAAAGAAGGTGGTCATTTCGAAAACTTTTTACATTAAATTTATTTTTTGCTTTTTAGAGTTTATTTTTTATTAGTAAAAATATTTTTGAATGACATTACGGCTGACGTAGTTGTCTAACCTACAGTGTTTGGATCTTTGACACTCCATTGAGGTTGACAGGAGAGCGCTCATTTGTGAAATGTATTGAAAAATAAAATGGTGGCGTTAGTTCTGATGTTGCCCACGCAACAAGTGTGCTTATAAATTATAATTATTGTACTCAAATGCATAAAAAAAATATGCTGTGATTACCATTTATCTTAATTTGACCGAGACCTATCTTTTGAGAGTATTTTTACGAATGTACGTGAGCTCTAAGCGTGGTCCCCAGATTGCGTGTTGAGCTGCCCCTCTTTTAGTCAATAATTTTGAGATTGAATGTTCGTTACTTAAGCCGAAACGGCAGAATGGGAAGACAATTATGGTAGCCTACTCCCCTTCCCGTCGTTGGAGGTCCAGCGTTGCTTTAAGCCTAGACTAAAAATAAGGACTGCAGAAACGTTTTGCGAAGGCTGCATGTCGTGGGAAGAGGTTATCATGATTTGGTTATGGAATTTTGTTTTTTTTTTATTCCTCAATTAAAAAGACAATTCGAAATACGTATCTACCTGCTTGCAGAGGCGGCCTTACCCATTGCGAGGCCCCGGGCGGCAGGTCTTTGCGAGGCCCTTTGTCCTTCAAAAATATATGATGCGAAAGTAGGTCTGGTTGTTTGACTAAGGTATTTGTCATGTTTGAGGAGAAATGCTAAAGTTATACAAGTTTTAAAACATTTTTAGTTTTTACATTGCGTACAGAAACTTTAAACATCCCATTTAGTACCTTACCTTTTTTTTACGTTGTAAAATCATCAAATGAGTCCTCCCACCCAGGGCAGAGCGGGAGGGATTGTCAGACTCGTACTGACTAAAATCCATGCTGTCATTCAGTTGCCCTTTATGTACCGGAGTAGCGGTATACATGTGTCACGCGACCTCGGCAGGCTTTGGCCTTCTAAAGGGGGGCCCCGTCATTGTGCTGACACTCTTTGAGGCGCGCGTGGAACACAAAGCGCCGTCGACCCAGGCATGGTCCATGGTCGGACAGCGAGTCGCCCATTACTCGCCGCCCGCATGCCCGCACCTACGGTGGCCGGAGATCGTCCCGGGACGTCCGACGCCGTGGACGTCTACCACTGCGGCGTGGGTGAGGGGTGGGCGCTGTCCTCTCCCTCGCGCGTCCCGCCTCCTCCTTCGCGAGCATGACTGCTTCGCAGAAGGAGGCGACCGCTTCCCACTCCGTCTCGCCCCACAGCATGGCCGCGACCAATGCCGGGCGCGTGAGGTCGTCACCTATCGCCTGCGTGAGGACACGGCGCGGCGGTGCTTTGCCCAAGCGGGGCAGTCCTGCACTGTATGCTCCACCGTGACCTCCGGGCGATCCTCGCAGTGGTCAACACCCAAACGTTTCCTCCTTCCTCATTAGACACAGGTACTTCCCGAAACATCCGTGTCCGGTGAGGATTTGCGTCAAGCGGTAGGTGAGGACACGGTGGGGCCTATCCAGCCACTCCTCAAAGAGGGGTCTTTCTTTTCTCTTCGGACGGCGAGCATACCCATTACTCACCGTCCGCAAGCCCGCTCCGCCGCTGTGCCCTCTGCTATTCAGAGGGACACGCGTTGGAGCGTCCACCCGACAGGCTATTCGCATACGGGCAAAGAGACCCCTTAGGCAGAAGAGTTTTTGCCCGCATCCCAGGGTGCACCGTCCCGAAAAACTGGTCTTCCCTCCAGTCCACGGGCGCACGTGGAGGTTTCCTGTCTTAGCACCCCCAAAGAGGGGTCTTACCGCCGCGATTGCGGCGTGCCCGAGCCTCAGTTGCGACAGTCGTTCCCTCCATACTGCCTTGAGATCGCGCCGAAGCTCTTCCCGCCGCGTCTCGACTTGTCGAGGCAGCAGGGATTCGCCCCGGCGCTGCGCCTCCACGCGCCACTCATAGACGCGCTGGAGGGTAGTCGCTTCCAGATCCCAGGGCAGCAATCCGGCAAGGAGGTTGGCCGATTCGCCGGCGATCGTGCGGTATCCTCGGATCATCCGGATAGTCATGACCCTCTGGCATGCGACCAGCTTAAGTGGTCGCGTCCGAATGCTCAGGGCCCACACTGGGGCCCCGTAGAGCCTCCGGCAGGAGGCGTTTGGCCCGCAGAGATTAGGCAGGAGTCGCCTGGGGCGGCTGCTGTAGTTGTCCTTGACTATGCGACGGAGGTAGGTCGGCACCCGGTGATACCGGAGTGCCTCCCTGATGCAACTCCAGGGCAGGGTGTTGAAGGCGTTGGTGAAGTCCAAAGACACCGCCAAGACGACCCTGCCCCGGGATACCGCATCCCCCGTCGTGAGGGCTCTCGCGCGCATGATGGCGTCCACCGTCGAGCGCCCCCTGTGGAAGCCAAACTGGCTCTCCGCAAGATCCGGGCCCACCCGATTCAGGTGCCCGACGAGGCGGTCTGCAATTACTCTTACAAAGAGCTTGCCCACCTCGTCGAGCAGCACGATGGGCCGGAATGCGGACGGAGAGTCCGCAGGGCGCCCGGGCTTCTGGATAAGGACCCGTTTCCCCGTCTTCCAACGAAGCGGGAACTGGCCCCTCTACAGGCATGCGCTAAATAAAGAGCCCTCCAGTCGAGGCCCGAGAGTCCCCGAGGCCAGCACCCAGGCTTTCCTGACAGGCCGTCGTAGACCTGGTTACCTGGTTCTGATTTTTTGCAGGCTTGTTCATGTTGTTGGCCCAACGAATAATTCAAGTTTGAGACGTCGAGCACTGAACGCAACTTTTCAAAAATCGGAAAAAAAAACACCGATCATTTTGGTGTTTTTCGATTTTGGTATTTTTGGCGATTATAACCCTAAAGGACTAGTTTTCGATGAAACTTAAGCATGATGTTTTGAAAGTAGAATAAATTTTCTACATTATGAGACTAAAATGGTTTCTGTAGGCCAAAAAGCTTCCTAGTTAGAGCTTTTCATAATTCATCTTTTTTTCTAACTTCGCAATTTTTAGCAATTGTTAAGACAACTCTCGAGGATCTTTAGCGGTATCTCAAATCAACGTTATGTTTTTAAAGCATCAGTAACAAAAATTTCAAAAAATCAAAATGTCAAAATCAAAAGATGTAATTTAAAAATAACATTTTTTTCTTTTGCTTGTGTTGTTGCGCGAGGCCCCCTGCGTGCGCGAGGCCCCGGGCGGTTGCCCGGTTCGCCCCCCCCTAAAGCCGCCACTGCCTGCTTGGTAGCCTTATAGCGGCCATACACCATACTGCCTATCGTACAATCGGCATGACGCTGCCGATTTGATCAGTTAGATTTGACCGTGTGTGGGCGTGGAATCCATCAAATTGGCTTGATCATGCCGATTTGATCATGCCGATTTGATCATGCCAATTTGATCAAATCGATTTGATCAAATCGGAATGATCAAACTTCAAATCGGCAGCAGTGATACCAACTTAGCAACTTTATAGCTAGATCTAGCTAATATTCGGTAGCTACTTTTTAACCGACGTAAAAAAAGGAGGAGGTTCTCAATTCGAAACGTATATTTTTTTGGAACGCAGTTCCTTATGGCGCGTTGCGAAAGGGGGCTAGGCGGAAAAAATTGTAACGACACTTTTTACAGACTGCGCGACGCAAAGGAGGGTAATGTGTGTATTACCATGGAATGGGATGGAATGGACTGAACTGTAATGGAGTGGAGTGGAGTGGAGTGGAGTGGAGTGGAGTGGAGTGGAGTGGAGTGGAGTGGAGTGGAGTGGAGTGGAGTGGAGTGGAGTGGAGTGGAGTGGAGTGGAGTGGAGTGGAGTGGAGTGGAGTGGAGTGGAGTGGAGTGGAGTGGAGTGGAGTGGAGTGGAGTGGAGTGGAGTGGAGTGGAGTGGAGTGGAGTGGAGTGGAGTGGAGTGGAGTGGAGTGGAGTGGAGTGGAGTGGAGTGGAGTGGAGTGGAGTGGAGTGGAGTGGAGTGGAGTGGAGTGGAGTGGAGTGGAGTGGAGTGGAGTGGAGTGGAGTGGAGTGGAGTGGAGTGGAGTGGAGTGGAGTGGAGTGGAGTGGAGTGGAGTGGAGTGGAGTGGAGTGGAGTGGAGTGGAGTGGAGTGGAGTGGAGTGGAGTGGAGTGGAGTGGAGTGGAGTGGAGTGGAGTGGAGTGGAGTGGAGTGGAGTGGAGTGGAGTGGAGTGGAGTGGAGTGGAGTGGAGTGGAGTGGAGTGGAGTGGAGTGGAGTGGAGTGGAGTGGAGTGGAGTGGAGTGGAGTGGAGTGGAGTGGAGTGGAGTGGAGTGGAGTGGAGTGGAGTGGAGTGGAGTGGAGTGGAGTGGAGTGAAGGGTCGAAAATCGCTTGACCTTTTTTTAACTTGCTATCGTTAAGCAAGTTAAAAAACAACAACAACGATTTTCGACCTTATTGACATTTAAAATTTAGTTTGTTTTTTCTCACATTCTCGTTAGCTAACATTGCTCCTTCATTAAAATTCGGTGTTTGCATAAATGTCAATAAAGTCGAAAATCGCTTGAAGGTCGAAAAACATTTGCTTAACGATAAGCAAATGTTTTCCGACCTTCACTTGTATTACCAACTGATTCCCACTAGTGGGATAAATCGGTAAAAAAACAAGTCGGTAAAAAAGTAGCTAAAAAGTTAAGCCACAAGTTTTATAAAATTGTAGCTGTCGGTCACCGAATAATAGCTAGATCTAGCTATAAAGTTGCTAAGTAAGTTGGCATCACTGCTGCTGATTTGAAGTTTGATCAAATCGATCGTCATGCCGATTGGACGATAGGCAGTATGGTGTATGGTGTATATGGACGAACTGCCAATTTGATCAAATCGATCGTCATGCCGATTGTACGATAGGCAGTATGGTGTATGGCCGCTATTATACGTTCTCTTTAGATAAGTATAATACATTGACAGTGCTATGAGGAACGAGATAAAAAATCAAAGAAACTTTTGTTTTGACAAGTTTCAGCCCGCCAAATGTTATGAATGAAAATACGACGTTGCCAATTCGGATAAAGAGGCATGCATATCGGGTTATTTACGTCTAGGTATTTAGTTTGTATGAAAATTAACAAAAAATAAAAATAAGAATTTATTAATGTGTCCATAATGAAATATGCTTACTCCCGTGGTTTGAACATCTGGTCGAAGTTTATGTATATCGTCCGGAACACGGTGTATAACTCAATACTTTGTGAATAAGTATTTGAAACGTCTACTTGTTGCCGTTATCGAGTAAACATGAGCAAAAAAACTCTGGGCCCTGTTTTTTTATCGTGGTAAATTCATCAAATGAGTCCTCCCATCCCAGGTGGGACGTGAAGAGGCTCTCAGACTTGTACTGACTAAAATCCACGGTGTTCCTTCAATAGCCCTTTACGTTCCGGGTCAACTGATAATAAGACAGTCCCGCAACCCCGGCAGGCAAATGCCCTGTAAGATTGCTGACAGCTGTTTGAGGCGCGTATGGACCACGCCGCGCTGTCGACCCAGGCATGATCCATGCAGACGGGCGCGGTTATTAGAGCCCCCTTAAATATGTTTTTTTTTCTATTGTTTTAGTTTGTTATAGCGGCAACAAAAATGAATCATCTGTGAAAATTTCAACTGTCTAATTATCACAGTTCATAAATACAGCTTGGTGACAGACAGACAGACGGACAGCGAAGTCTAAGTAATAGAGTTTCGCTTGGCTTGAAATGGAGTCTCCACACAACATTTTTTGTCACGTCCAACTTAAAAATTAAACTAATCTATAAACTATTGCAATAATGTGATAATTACTCGTAGGTTCAAATTATATTTTCCATATTTTCCTTTTAGTTTTCATCGCTAAGTCATGAAAGAATAAGTAGATTTATCTTCAAAACTTCTGAAGTATTGTCACACTAATCGACGTTAGGTAACAAAATCTTAAATATTCCTTACATGTGAAATGATATACCACAACCAATATTATGAATCACTTCTATATGTCATCATAATACATCATAATTTTACTATTTTCACAATAAAAATAGAAGATACCTGCAATGGGGAAGGCAAGTGTCAAAGTGAAAAGTGACAGCTGTGTCCCAAAAGAACTGTCAAATCAAAGGAATTTTCCATTTTCTGAAAAAAAGGCGTTTTATTGATCTAAAATGACTAGATGTGTAAAAGGCTGTAATAATGATGGAACAAAAAAAATTCCGACAATTCACACTATCAAGAAATAATGGATAGCTGCTATGACTGCTGTGAGACCAAAAAATGTATTATCAATAAAGAAAAGCTATTATATAGCTTTTCTTTATTGACAATTAAAAAATATAAACAAATATCTACCCTTGCGAAGCCGGGACAGGCCGTTAGTTGAATTTATTAATGAAATTCTATGATTATACCATAACTAAACAATCGAATACACCTTTCAAAATAATATCTACTTTTCTATTGGAGGTTAAGTATTGCATCGCTCTTTATATCATGAAATGGTTCGTCTGGTGGAAGAATTATCACCGGGACCGAGATTTGTGATAGTTGTGGTGTTAGGAAGTTAAAATTCTTATTATATTTTTCCAATCTATAAAATAGATGTAAAATTAGATGAAGAAGACAAACACAAAACTTAATGACATTTTTCTCAATATAGAATGTCAGAAGCATTACTATATTCTTTGTAGAGGCTAGCACATGTAATACCTACTTAAAAATTACAATTTTAAATCCCAACTACAAGTAAATGCGTGTTTAATGTAGTAGAATCAAATTTCTAGCCTCTCAACTAAATCACTTTTTCCTGTTGTAGATGCACCGCGGCGTCTTAGTTCTGGTTTTAGTATATGCACTTGTATTGCCGAATAATTTCCCATATTTGTTTTTTAGAATAAACTCAATTTTTATAACAAAATACGTGTTTGTTTTTTGTACAAGCTATACAGTAATCTGACTTATGGGACAACGATCGCAGCGACATCTACGAATAGCTTTGAGTTGCCATCTCCATTAAAACGTATTTTTTATTTATGGTTTACAAAAAAGCCGCCATTTATAATTCATACGTCAAATTCTGTGTTGTCAGAATAATTACGTAATTACTACCACATAGTTATACAATAAATATAACTACAAAAAAATAATGATTACTATTTTCTATGTATAGAAAAATATGATAAAATACATTTTTAAACAATCTCACAAACTTATTTTACTTGTAGCTTAAAAATAACATAAATTACAAATAAATTAAGTAAGCCCCAAACTATAAAATTTTCTACCATTTCTACCAATGCTTATCTCCTGGCAATTGTGGAAAAGAGATAGCGACCTTCAAAATTAACCTCTCATTTCTCTCGTTAGTTTTGCCAGACAAAAAAGGAAATCTAAACCGTGAGTATAAGATTCATTTTTGTGTGGCAAAAAACTTGAAGAGCACAATCTAGATTATATATTATATCTATGATATTGACGTAGAAAGGGATATTGTATTATATTTGTAGTTTCATATGAATAGTCTAATGAATGATAATTATAGTTAATTAATTATTGTTTGTTTCAACATTGATTAGTGTTTGTATTCAAAACTCATTAATCCGGGTATCGAGTGAAATGTTTTGCTGCAATATCCAAGCTGCATCGAAAACAGGAATTGCTAATAATGTTAAACAGTTGCGTTTGATTTTGTTACATTTTCACATGGAAATTTTAATTAGATAAGATAATTTTTATTTGCTTAAAACATGGTATACAAGGTGTTAAATTATTTTCGATCTACATGTTATTTTGCTTAAAATAAAGCATGCAAACTTACTTACTAAAAATACACTAAATTAAATTAAATTACAATATATTGGAATTAGTAAAATAAGCGGTCATTTATTTAATTACTAGCTTTTGCCTGCGGCTTCGCTCGCGTTAAGAAGTATTATTATTAAATTACATCCCCCATCATCCCTTATTTTATCTCCATGGGGGTTGAATTTATCAAAATCCTATTTAAGCGGACATCTTCATCATAGTAGCTCCAATCTTTAATTTCAGTTCAATCAGTCGAAAATCTTAGAAGAATTAAACAAACTTTCATCCCCTTTTTTATCCCCTTGGGGGTAGAATTGATCAAAATCCTTTCTTAGCGGATGCCTACGTCATAACATCTACCTGCATGCCAAATTTCGACCCGATTCGTCCAGTAGTTTAGGCTGTGCGTTGATAGATCACCTTTTGAGTTAAATACAGTGTTATTTGAAAAACACCAACAACCTCTTAAGAGGTCATTCCGCTCATTATAATGAACAACTTTTACTATGGGACCAAACCTGAAATCACGAAAAAAAATATCAGCTGTTCCGTACTTTATGTTCGCATAACTCGTCTAAATGTAGGGAACACCTGATTTTTAGGGTTCCGTAGCCAAATGGCAAAAACGGAACCCTTATAGATTCAAACACTGTTTTAAACTTTCACGGTTTGTCTCTAAATTTAAAATGTCACTTACGGGACTCAAACAAAAATATAATCCTTATAGATTCGTCATGTCTGTCTGTCTGTCTGTCTGTCTGTCCGTCCGTATGTCACAGCCACTTTTTGTCGAAAGTATAAGAGCTATCCTGTTGAAAATTGGTAGGAAGATGTATTATGTGAACCGCATTAGGATTTTTACACAAAAATAAAAACAAAAAAAATTTTGGGGGTGCCCCCCATACTTATAATTGAAATTCAGATTTTTTTTTTCACCAAAGATAGGTCTATAAAAATGATACTGAGGTTACGAATATCATTTTTTTCTAAACTGAACAGTTTGCACGAGAGACACTTCCAAAGTGATAAACTGTGTCCCCCCCCCCTGTAACTTCTAAAATAAGAGAAAGATAAAACTAAAAAAATATATAATGTAGACCTCAACAAAAACTTCCAACGAAAATTGGTTTGGATGAGATACAGTTAGCAGTTTTTGAGATATAAGTAGTACATTTTCAAAAACCGCTAATATAACTTTGCCATTCAAACAAACACTATGAAAAACAAAGTTATTTTTATTGTTTGTGTATATTACTTACTATGGACTAAAAGAGTAACCACATGGACAGGTCCACATGGCAAAAGAATGAGAGGTAGACCCGTTGCCAGGTGGGAAGACGAGCTCAAGAAAGTGGCTGGCTCTAACTGGATCCAAGCTGCACAATCTAGAGAAGACTGGCTATCTTTGGAGGAGGCCTTCACCCGTAGAGGGGCCCCTGCAGATAAATAAATTCAAATATAAATATTAAACTAACAACTTTATTTTAAGAATCTAACTAATATAAATTGTTAAAATACTAACACTGAAACTTATATGTTACTAACATTTTTTATTTTCTTTTTGTAATCTGCTTCGGAATATAAGGCTTTTTTATTTTTTTATTTATTTTTATTATATTACTTACTAATCTCAATATAATTATATCCCTAATCTATGCTTGCTACTACGGAACCCTTCATGGGCGAGTCCAACTCGCACTTGGCCGGTTTTTTTTTCACGATTTCGGGTTTGGTCCCATAATAAAAGTTGTTCATTATGAGTGGAATGACCTTTTAAGAGGTTGTTGGTGTTTTTCAAATAACCCTGTATATTTAGATTTAACACTTTAAGCAACACAAAATAATGGTGTGCAACGTGCAACATAGGCAGACTTAATACCTGAGGCATATTCTCTACCAATCAACCAAGGGTAGTGAAGTGATGACATGGCAGGTGTACAAAAATCAAAAGAATACCGAAAGTAATTAAAAAATACATAATTTAATAAACATACACATAATATAATTGCTATAACAAATACACATATAAATGTATACCTAAATAAATGTATGACCTATTTTATTCCACTTATGCATTCCCTAGTTCGCTGTGAAAAATGTCTCTGAAAAGGCGTGTACACCATCTAAAATCAATCAAACGATATCGAAAGACCAGGTGGGCACTTAGATCCCAGCCATCAGGACCTTGCATAGTGTTTAATATTGACTAAATCGATAAGGTCGATTGAGATGTTATGTGTTGCACATCATAGACAGCTACTTTCTTACAGGGGGTCTAAAAAGGGATGGGGACGAAAGGATGACGGGCTCTTGAATGAACTGCGATAAATTTCATGAAATAATAATATTCCACAACTATCACTCAACGCCATCTGGTCCCAAGGTAAGCAGAGCTTGTGTTATGGGTAGTAGACAACTGATAAACATACTTATATATTTCTAAATACATAAATATTAATTATAGATAAATTACACCCAGACACAGAACAAATGATCGTGCTCATCACACAAACGTTTGTCCTGGGTCGGAATCGAACCCACGACCTCCGGCATAGCAGTCAGGGTCACTAACCACTAGACCAACAGGCCTGTCTAAAATAGAAAACTATTATAGGTGGTACCTAGGTAATTCACTGTTACGAACAGTCTTAATTAAAAATTACTTAATTGATATTATCCTCCACTCCTTCCACTTCCCGCGAGCCCGCGCTTCCTCTTTCCAGTTCGGAAGGAACTTATCCAGTTCGTCCCGCCATCTTCTTCGTGGCCTTTGCCCAGGAGTGGGACAGAGCAGGCTAGCAAAAAAAAAAAATGATATTATGATTATAATATCAATTAAGTACCTAATTGATAACTTTCGGGATCCCGTAAAGCACGATTGTGATTTTCGGGATCCCGAAAGTTATCATTGAAATTTTGACAACGCAAAAACGTTATTAAAACCGGCCTAGTGCGAATCGGATTCGCACACGAATGTTTCCGTATTCCGTTTTTGTAGATTACAAAAACGGAAAAAAAATCACGTTTGACATTTTGAAGACAGAGGATAACCAAAATAACCATAGGTAGGGAGAAGGTTGAGATCTGATAGCAGATCTAGTGACTCCTAAAAATTGACGTGTGCGTCATACATACATTGTATTGATAACCTAATATTATTTCAACATAGACATTAATTTTAATCTAGGTAGGTATACGAATATTATAAAGTTAAACAGCTTGTTTGTTGCTCAGTTTTAGAATCGAGGAAGATAGACTATATTGTTATACTTACCTACCTACTTATAGCCTTCCTCAATAAATTGACTATCCAACACACTTTTTTTTTTGATCAGTAAGTCCTGAGATTAGCGCATTCAACCGAACAAACTCTTCAGGTTTATAATATTGATGCGTTTCACGTTACAATTTATTAAGAGGAAACAGCACGGCCATTTTTCCATACAAACGTAGTCCCCTGTTTTCTCCCTGGATAATGCCAGTAGAGCAATCATTTTTTTACAAAAAATCTATGACCACTATTAGCATGTCTCTATGTTTTCCTTTTTTCTATAAATTAATTATTAAAAGAGATATGAACATTCAAAATCCTAAAAAAATGGCCAGATTTTCCGCTGTGTTCAAATATCCAGAAAACAAATTTGACGAAATTATATAAAAAAAAGGAAAACATAGGAACACGGCCAATGCCTTTCTTTATTTTTTAAAGAAAAAAGTAGTGAAATCGGTTAAGTTTTGGAGGAGTAATCAGGGGACTACGAATCGTTGATTTTGTGCCATTTATTATGGTATTTTCGGTCCAAGCTGCTGTTGTCTCTATCGCACTCTGCGGGGGAAGGCTTGGGGTTGCGCGATAGCAATAGATTTTATAAATACCTATTTTTCAATTCTCCAGCCCTTGCTGTTTCCTCTTAATAGGAGCTGAGCAGGGGGGGGGGGGTGAAACCGCGGAGAACAGCTAGTTTGTATCATAATCTATATATCTATATCTTCTACATATATTATATATATATATATATTATATATATATATATATAAAAGAAAGTCGTGTTAGTTACACTATTTATAACTCAAGAACGGCCGAACCGATTTGCCTGAAAATTGGTGGGGAGGTAGCTTAGAACCAAGAGAAACATATAGGATACTTTTTACCTTTTTTTATTTTGTTTTGTTTTATCCCGTTTCCGTGGGATGTGATCATGTGACATAAAACGTGGTATAATAAAACGAAATTGACATGGAATGACAGAAAACGAAAAAATTATCAATCAAAACATCAATAATAATTGCCCGGTTGAGTGTTTGTATTGAGTTTCTAAACTTATTGTGCCGATATTATCATAATTATCAATGCCATGCCGCCACCAAGACGATCTAATTTTTATCCTGTTTCCTTGAGACGTGACATAAAACGTAGTAACATGATCACGAAGAAGGTATTGGTGCCGAAATTGAATAAGGGATCTGAACAAAAAGTACTAGAGAAACATGAAGAATAAGTATTATGTTCATGCCGCCCGGCGTCCTCCGGTCTTCAATGCTAAAAAAGTATTTCGGTGAATACTGAATACCCAAAAATGTACTAGGAGTTCATAAATTCAATACAACCATACGACGAAGAAACGCCTGGGTGCAACCACTGCGAGGATCACCCGGAGGACACGGTGGAGCATTCGGTGCAGGACTGCTCCGCTTGGGCAGAGCACCGCCGTGTCCTCACGACGGCGACAGGCGGAGACCTCTCGCGCCCGGCATTGGCGTCTTACCTTCACCCCAGCCGCAGTGGTAGATGCCTATACGGTGACGGGCGTCGCCAGATCTCCAGCCACCGTAAGCTCGGGCATGCGGGCGGCGAGTAATAGGTGACTCGCTGTCCGACCTTGGACCATGCCCGGGTCGACGGCGCGTTGTGTTCCACGCGCGCCTCAAAGAGTGTCAGCATTATGACGGGGTCCCCCTTTAGAGGGCCAAAGCCTGCCGGGTTTGCGGGACTTACGATTTACCGTGACCCCGGAACGTAAAGGGCTATTGAAGGACACCGTGGATTTTAGTCAGTACGAGTCTGACAGTCCCTCCCGCTCTGCCCTGGGTGGGAGGACTCACATGATGACATCACCACGCTAAAAAAAAAATCAGTTTCGTTTAGCCACCAACTTTCCAATTGAATTGAACCCCCTTCGATATGCTTGGCTTACCATCGCACAATTTACGAACAAAGGTTGGCTTCGTAGTCATCATGCTTCGAAACATAAACCAACCAAAACTGTGCAACAGAACGCGTTCGCGGTGGTAAGTAAATTGATGAACAATGTGACTTACGCGACGATACTCAAAGGAAAATTCTAAGGTGAGGAAGTTCTCATTCCGAGGATCCCAAACGATATGCCGTTGAGTTCAAGCGACCCCCATTCCCGATCCGTCTTGCATTCGCCATGACCATGAAGAAATCACACGGCCAATGCTTGAAAGTTTGTGGTCAGAATATAGAAAATCCATATTTTTCACATGGTCAGTTAGTTATATATAGTTATGTGGCATGTTCACGGGTTGGATAACCATCTGCGTTACTTGCGCGTGTAAAAATCGAAAATCTGCTCATTATTGCCTCTAAGGCGGAACAAAGTTCGCGGGGTCAGCTAGTTTCAATTGATAAAAGAAAAATAAACACGGATACTTTACAAATACCTAGGTATTTGTTATGAAATTATCAACTCTTGGAAAAAAACAAAACGTGGAACAAAACGTGGACTTTGACGTAAAGATGTTTTTTTTTTGTTTGATTGACTCCTGTGGGATTCCCGAACGATAAAACTAATGTAGAATCTGCTGAACTATCATATCATCGGGTCACTCGTATCAAAGCACATGATGCCTATTTATTAAAGTTTCATAATAAGGTAATGATACACTGGAGCATTCACTTGTATCGAGAATTCGCTGTTTTTAATTTTGCCGAACTGGCTGTGTAACCAAACGGCTAGCGATAAACGTGAACGCTCAGGAGGCTTTTATAGTTTTTCAGCCTAATACCCAAGTGAATGGAGTTGAAAATCCATTAAAGTTTGCTGAGCGATAGCGAGCGGAACTAACGATATCGCTTACCATTTGGCTACAGGGCCTGAATAACGAACTGAATCGAACATAGAGCCAAACATCGTTACGAATATTTTAGCGAACGCTCTATGATCGTCAAAGTTTTTTTCTTCATGAAAATATCAGACTTCACAGTGTCGGTTCGGTAAAAAGCTCGCGAGAACGTTAGTTAGAATGCTCGCTACTTGTAACATAACATTCGCAAGAATGGTCGTTACAAGTGAAGTGAATCAGCACCTTTACTCGTGTATTTATTCGGAAAATCATTAGTCCAGTGAAGCAGTAGCATCAGTGCTAGCCATGGCTTCTTACAGGCTGTGTTTGGTTCTTGTTATTTTAGCTGCACAAAAATGTACCGCTCAGGTACATGGACAATTTATAAAAAGTAGTTTAACATTTGTTATTGACGATACGGCATCAATGTGGGATGAAATCAGTCAAGTGAAAGAGGCAGTCGATATAATATTTGAGAAAGTGCAGACTTCCAAGGCATCGCAGATTGAAAATTTCGTTTTGGTCACATTTAACGACCCTGGTAAGTGTCCATGTTGAATAGTTTATCTTGATTTGTTTAAAAATGTGGAAGAGCTCGTGGCTAAATAATTACATGCTGATCTTTCGGGTTCAGCCGCGGTTACCGCGGTTGGTCTGTGGATGTCTGACCATCATGTCATAGCGAGTTTCCTCCGTGCCTCGGAAAGCACGTAAAGTCGTTGGTCCCGGCTGTCATTTGTAGATCTTTGACAGTCGTTACTATTAGTCAGAAGCTCTAAAGTCTGACAACCAGTCTTACCATGGCCCCATGGGGTATTCGTATAAACCAGTTACTAGGTTGTGGAGGTCCGATAGGCAATCGGTCCATGCAAAATACTACAACACTCACTAGTGCGCGAGAGGCGGCCATTTTCGTATTTTTTTCAGTAGCTTCATCGTTTGGTCGCGGGACTAATGAGCTACCGTGGCTCCAGAACGTAAAGAGCTATTGAAGGACACCGTGGATTTTAGTCTGTGCAAGTCTGACAGTCCCTCCTGCCCTGCCCTGGGTGGGAGGACTCATTTGATGATTTTACCACGATAAAAAAAAAGCTTCAACGTTTACCTTTAATATCAATAACAGTAAACATTGAGGCTATTAAAAACTTACTAAAATTATAAATAACAAGTGAAAAGAGCCAAAAACATGCGAAAACACAAAATTTTCAAAATATTACTTTTATTATGTCGTTCCGTTTTAGTTTGAGATAAACTATGACCCTTGTTTTTGCAAATAACATACCTATTATGCGTGATATCTGTTAGCGACAGCACTAAAATTTTAGTTTGTCCAGAAACAAATAAATGCTATTATCTCATTCATATTTTTAAATATAAAACTAAATAATAAACATCCAACAATATTATGAACAAGATAACTATGCGTCCATATATCTTTGGGTTTTTACTTTATTTTTTGTTTGCAATAGTAATAATTTTGTTGTAAATTCACTAGCAGATTCAGCACATAATTAGTCGAATAGATAAAAACTGGACAAGTGCTTGTCGGACGCACAATGATTGGTTCCGTCGATGAAATTGATTTATCCTAAACACAAACTAAGCATTATAGATTATAGAATCAGGCGTTACTTTGCGGAAATCCATGACATTAAATGTTATGAAAAATATCTAGTTTTAATTTTCGGGAGGGTGGGACTGCATCCTGCATGAAGCCTGGATTTTTGTAGCGGAATTAAAACTAGATATTTTTCATAACATTTAATTTTAGCATTATAGTTGAACTAGCTGCTTGCTTCGCTCGCTAAAACTTTAAAATTACTCCACGAGAACATAAAATCAAGATGAACTATATTATAATATGCTAATCCAGGCACAGATCCAGGTTACAAACTATTTGTTTACCAGATTTCATCCAAATCCGTTAACCAAAAAACTATAAGTTTGATGTGGTCTTTTTTATGATATATACTTAGTTATTAATCAATTTTCGGATTTATCACTTAATTTGGATTAGAAGTTCTCCCTTCTGGCCTAATTATTCTATGTCAACGGGTAGACCCGCAGTGGCCGTAACATTTAATTTGATTGCGTTGACTATAGACGTTTGATTTTTTCTGTTTCTCAAGGCTTTGTATTTGTTCTACGCGTTCCATTCATGGATAGTCGGGCAAGAAATCCTATAAGGGTTCACTTTTGCCTGTGAAGTACGGAATCCTAAAAAGGAAGTCAATAATCATAATCAATAATTATACCTATTTATTTCAGATGCTAACTTACAAATTATCACTAAAGACAAAAATACGTTTAAAAGTGCTTTGGACCAGATACGTGTGCATGGCGGCTGGGATTGTCCAGAGTATGCCATGACCGGCATCGAGCTAGGACTTACAAACAGCTTGCCACTATCCTATCTGTATGTGTTTACTGATGCTTCAGCTAAGGACTATAATAAATTTGAACAAATCAAGAGTATTTCGCAGAGGAAACAGAGTCAGGTCACTATTTTGCATATTTTCAGGCTTGTTGCTTTTCAGGCAGGTTGTTTTTAAAAACCTCAAAAAAAAAGTGAAAAATGGCTTTTTTTTCGGAATTTGGTGGCTTTGTTTTTTATTTTATTGACTTTTTCGCCACCACCGGCTTGAAAGAAAAGAATGATTTTAAAAAAGACTTGGGTTTAGTAATAACGTCGTCCAAGTACACCATTATAAGCGAAAAAGGATCATAAAATAAAAACTACTAAGCCAAACTTTATGGTTTTTTATGGGAAAAGAATGGCACACAAAGTGTACACACATAAAAAAAATTCGACTAAATGGAGAAACTCATTCTTTTTGAAGTCGGTTAAAAAAACCACTACCATTATTTTTGTTTGGACTGCATACTACAAGCTACTACCCGACTTGGAAATTTTCGTATCCAAACTAAGTTGCTGTGCTGAGCTGGTATTTCTCTTTCCAGGTGGTTTTTATACTGACTGGCGATTGTGGATCACCAAGTGATGCTGGATCTCAAGTATATCACCAAGTGGCACAGGCTACGGGTGGACAAGTGTTCCAGATAATGAAAGACGACGTCAAAGATGTAAGATTCCTAGTACTGATATTTCAGGGCGTATATTATCTCTACACTCGCATTCGCGAGCAAAGTTATGGAATCACTGTGCTCAAACACACTGCGAGACTAGCGCGGTGGCAGCGCGGCGGCGGGCGCGATAATATTGAACGTATGAAATCGCCGCTCGTGACTAAGGTGGGGGCCTAGCGCGATGGCTACAAGCGATTTTGCGAGGCTAGGCGTTGCTAGGCAACAACAGATATAAATACATATAACAGGTGGGTGGCAGGTGTAGCAAACCATTTCGGTCTTAAGTCAGCGCTATCTAGTTATCAAGCCATGCACTAAAATACTACCGTAGGAGGTATTTGTAATTTTTTAAATTATTTTTACTGTACTTGACTAGAATCATGTAGAATGGTTGATAATTTACTTGTATACAATCCTAAAAAACCTATAAAACATTTTAAAATTAATTTCTTTAAACAAGATTTATAGAAGCGTAATGTACTAGTGTTATTGTTCACTTTTTTACAAAAAAAAAAAAGAAACTACTTTGTACCACCGCGCACCGGTTTGCAACACCTGAAGTCGCCGCTACAAAAACAAACGCTTGTGTGGACACAGATCGCGCCCGTCGCCGCGTCCGCCACCGCGCCCGCCACCTTCCGCCGCCGCGCTAGGCTTCCAGTGTGGACACACACATTGTGCTCAAACACACTGCGAGCCTAGCGCGGTGGCGGTGGCGGGCGCGGAAATATTGAATGTATGAAATCGCCGCTCGTGGCCATACTGAAGTGACTAAGGCGGGGGCCTAGCGCGACGGCTACAAGCGAATTTGCGAGCCTAGGCGTTGCTAGGCAACAACCGATACAACAGGCGGGTGGCAGGTGTATCAAACCTTTTCGGTCTTTTAGTAGCGCCATCTAGTTACCAGAACATGCACTAAAGTACTACCGTTGGATGTTTTTGTACATATTTAAATTATTTTTACCATACTTGAGTACAAAAATGTAGAATGAATTATAATTTACTTGTATGCAATCCTAAACAACCTATAAAACATTTTAAAATTAATTTCTTTAAACAAGATTTATAGAAACTACTTTGTACCACCGGTTTGCAACACCTGAATTCGCCGCTACAAAAACAAACGCTTGATCGGCAGTGTGGACACAGATCGCGCCCGCCGCCGCGCCCGCCACCGCGCCCGCCGCCGCCGTCGCGCTAGGCTTCCAGTGTGGACACACACATTCACTCCGATTTCGCGCGATCTTGAGTACTTAA
Organism: Agrotis exclamationis; assembly: GCA_950005045.1. NCBI lineage: Eukaryota > Metazoa > Arthropoda > Insecta > Lepidoptera > Noctuidae > Agrotis > Agrotis exclamationis. The sequence goes on from OX465430.1 coordinate 21,359,250, forward strand.
TAATGAGAATAAATTAAGTATTAATAACGAGTAATAAAAATGGTACCATTTTTCACTGTTATTTTTTTCTTAGTTTTGAAGAAAAGTTCGTAGGGAAACCGACGATATCAGAACGCGGCGCGGCGAGGTCGACTTGCAGTGGAAATGTTATACACTGGATCGATTTTAATGTTTCTTTCAAATTATTTCTGATCTAACTGACTTTGTGTTCCCTTTTTGACAACAGATTTTGAAGTATATTGAGGAGACCATTACCGGAAGAGGAGTTTCAATCGTTAATAGAAAGTACCCCCCGGGCATCCACAAAGTTAAAGTGAGTATCTATATTATTATGTGTATGTTATGGGCGAAGTGATTAATCGGGCATTATTCATAATGCCCGGGCAATATGAATAATGCCCAATAAGAGCGGGCAATGTGATTATAACCAATCAATTTATCACATTGCCTGCCGTTTACCACCCTATCTTGGGCAAAGTAATAAAATAGGTGAACTTGACAGAGCCCCGCTCCGCGGGGCTCCTACTTCTGGGTGGTTAAAAAAAAATAACCCCGAAGTTCTAACCTAACCTATCCGAGTAGGGGTGCCCTACAATTGCGAAAAGTTAATAGCTTCCTAGTACATTTATAAATTGCCCGGCTACAAGTAGGGAATTATTCATACTGCCCGGTCCAAGTGATAAATTCAACTATCTCAAACACTGACTTATTACATTGCCCGATCATCATGTAGCCATGTTCATTATCCCCGGGCAATGTGATAAGTAGGTGAGTTTAGATTGTATTAATCACTTGGCCCGATATATATATATATATATATAATATATGGGCGGGCTTCGGCCCGGGCGTTATGAATACTGCCCGCATTAATCACTTGGCCTATAACATGTACACTACATTTTGAGTTTGTGTGTGTAGTGGAGTTTGTTTGTAAACGCACCCACGACATAGGAGAAAATTTCTACTTAGTGTGCAACAAAAAATATCAATTATGTTATTTCTCTTATTTTCTTTTTCAGTTTAATGTCGATGCTAATACCGGAGATGTGCTGATTTCTCTAAGTGGACTGGCTTCTAGGATCGGAGAAGTAACAGGTCCAGATGGAATCATTCTGCCTGCGGAACCAATTGTGTCTGGCAAAGATACAATGGCGGTACGTACCTTTCTAAACGTTCATCAGAAAAACATAGTGGCACAGTATATTGTATGCTTCTTATTCAGTTTCAAAAATATCCTTTAAATTGGTCCAATGGAGGAGGAAATAGGCGAGGGCCAAACCTCGAAATATGACTTTTCATCTTAGGCGATTCAGACGGATCTTTTTTTGATCGCACGAGTATGAAGCCAAATGCTCGCAGAGAGAAAACAATAGATTCTTCAAATACCTAACTTCCAAAAATCATTTCACTTGCACTCGCAACTCTTAGGGAAATATACCTCGCAACTTGAACTCGTGAGATGTGTACGCATGATGTACTTGAAATATAATTTATAGGTACGATATGTTACTCAAAAAAAAAAATTAGTCCGAAAAATAAACTATCAAATATTATTTGACTCATATTTTTCTTTACTTACGTAAATTAAAATTGACGAAGATACGACGCTTCTAAAAATCACAAATCATCACTCGGTCGGCATAATTTTACAGGCGTTATGACGTCAGAAGGCTGCACTCCCGAATTTCGAAGCGTTTTATCTTTTTCAATATTCAATAGGTGCGTCCCCACAGAGCGCGCAGCCTCACGAGGCATTTTCCGCGCGAAGCAGCTCGGTTGGTGTGGACGTGTCTCGGGCGAGGCAAGCCGCGGTCGAGTGACCGAGCGCCCGAGCCATCCAGTGTCGGCTTTTGTTTTGCTCGCGTATATTGTTTCGTGCCTCGGTCGAAAAACAATAGACACGTCCACCACATTTATAAAAAGCAATCCCCACTTATTCGAAAAAATGTCTGATAATAAAAGAAAGCCAATACGTGCTTAATATTTGTCACAGCTATATAGGTAATATAAAATGCAAGACATCTTTAATGCAAAAGAGTTTTTTTTGGCATTGCGCCAAAGATCTATAATAAAATACCAGACAATATTAAAAATATGCCTGTATAGTCCTATTAAGTATTCTGTGCTCTAGTAAAGTTTAAAAAAACTCTTAAACTATTGTTAATTGACAAAATATGTTATTATAAAATTGAAGACTTTTTAAATGATAATGTTAATTAAAGTGTAAACCAACTATTTAATTCATTATGTTAATTTCTTTTTTTTTTCGTTTATAATTGATAATTGACTACGCCTAAAAATATTTGTATGTCAAAATTGACAAGACATAGCGCACTATTTTAGTTCTTAAGATCCATCTGTCATAAAACCTATGTTTCACCGAGGCAGTATGGTCTATGACCTTCGCCTGTCCAATCATGGACGAAGAGAGAAAAAAAAAAAACCTATGTTTCACAAATAAATTGATTTGATTTGACACAGAGTGAGCAGCCTCGCTTGTCAGTTTCCTAGCACAGCAAACGCCTCGCGAGGCTGCGCGCTCTGTGTGGACGCACCTAATGATAAAAAAAAAAAACAAAAAATACGTTTTCGTTATTTTTCAATACTCTAACTGACGGACTTAACAGATTATTTTTCAATTTATTTATGTAGTATAAACTACCCCGTTGTAATCCATATTTGTGTCAGCAGGTCAAGAAACTCAGTAACTTGATGCCCGGAGACTACGAGGTGGAGATCGAAGGCAAGGGAGAAGTTCACATGATCATGACCGCCAAGAGTGACATCAACTTTCAGCTCGGGTTCTCTACTGACAGTCCGTCTTCTATAAAAGATACTTCCACAAGACCACCTCCAGGTATGATCATGTACAGTCGACAGCAGATCAATCTACCCCAATCTGTCATTTTTAGGGTTCTGTAGTCAAATGGCAAACACGGAACCCTTATAGATTCGTCATGGCTGTCTGTCTGTCCCTCCGTATGTACCAGCCACTTTTTTTCGAAAGTATAAGAGCTATCCTGTTGAAACTTGATAAGTAGATGTATTAAGTGAACCGCATTAGTAAAAAATAAAAACAAAACAAATTTTGGGGGTTCCCCCGATACTTAGAATTGAAACTCAAAAATTTTTTTTCAACAAACTCATACGTGTGGGATATCTATGGATAGGTCTTTAAAAATGATATTGAGGTTACTAATATCATTTTTTTCTAAACTGAACAGTTTGCGCGAGAGACACTTCCAAAGTGGTAAAATGTGTTCCTCCACCCTGTAACTTATAAATAAGAGAATGATAAAACTAAAAAAAAAATACAATGTAGACCTCAATAAAAACTTCCAACGAAAATTATTTTGGATGAGATATAGTTAGCAGTTTTTGAGATATTAGTACATTTTCAAAAACCGCAAATATAACTTTGTCATTCATTCAAACACTAAGAAAAACAAAGTTATTTTAATTTTTTGTGTATATTACTTACTAATCTAAATAATTATGATTATATCCCTACTCTATGCTTGCTAGTACAGAACCCTTCATGAGCGAGTCCAACTCGCACTTGGCCGCTTTTTTACCAATCGAACATTAACCACCCACTATTGTTATAAGGTTGAAAATCTATTAAAGAAATTTAACAGATTCTACCGACTGAACAACTTTCCCCATGACTCGGCTCGTTCATGACCTTGCCGCTGTGAGCCATGACTTAGCGCGGGGCGGCAAGCGGTAAGATCAAACGTATAGAAATGTTTGACACACGTCACGACACGCCACGAGTGGCGAATTCGCCATCGTAACATTGTAATCACAAAAAAATAAAATCAGAATAATTACATTTGAGTCCACTAGGTACTGTATCTTGAAAGGACAGCTGTTCGATTCCGATGTTGTATTGTTGGTCCCATACCATGTGTACGTCCACCCACAAGGTGGGCATACGATCTTATGAAGGCCACAGGATCACGCTGGATGTAAGCCGCTTACAACCGGTCCTATTGGAAGTCTAAAGGGGAGACCTATGTTCAGCAGTGGACGTCTTACGGCTGATATGATGATGATAATAAAGCATTTGAAATAGCAATAAAGAATTTGAGTTTGATGATAATGATACACTTTCTTGATTTTTCAGAAGGGAACACAACATTTTTGGGTATAAAGTTAATTGAGGAGGGAATCGAACTCACTTCAGTAGAGATTTCCAATTTGAACGACATCGTCATTGAAGAACTGCTTTTGACAATAGTCGACAAAAAAGAACAATTCTACATCACTCCGTCTTTTAAACCCCCGTCTGAAATGTTCTATGTCACTGTAAGTCAAAACATAGTATCTACATTCTATATTATTAAAATCAATTGCTGTTCGTTAGTCTCGCTAAAACTCGAGAACGACTGAACCGATTTGGTTAATTTTGGTCTTGAATTACTTCTGGAAGTCCAGGGAAGGTTTAAAAGGTGAGGCGGTACGAAGTTTGCTCGGTCAGCTAGTCTTCTTCTTCTTCTTCTATTAAATAAAAATGAATTGCTGTTCGTTAGTCTCGCTAAAACTCGAGAACGGCTGGACCGATTTGGCTATTTTCAGTTTTGAATTATTTCTGGAAGTTCAGGGAAGGTTTAAAAGGTGAGAAACAAGGATTCTGAGGCGGTGCGAAGTTTTCCGGGTCAGTTAGTTAACAATAAAATCAAGCACGCTGCTATTTAGCTAAATTCTTTATGAGATGTTCCTGATTCTTAACATCTGTATGTTAGGTGATATACCATGACAACTGGTTTACTCTTAAAATATTGACAGGTTTTAATATGCTTATACTTTAATTAATTGAATTACTGTTTCTGAATAGTTTGTAAAGGTACTTTTAATTTTAGGTGATCGGAAAGGATTTAAAAACTGGATCGTCAGTCAAAAGAACAGGTACAACGCCCTTTGCACGACAGGCTCCACCATTAATAGGTACGAACAAGTCATACATGCTGTTAAACATAATCTATCATCTTTTTTAGTTGGTCTACCTTCATACACCCAATACAAAACTGCACTTTCCCATTACGACAGGACAAAGTTGCAAATTACGACAGCACAAAGTTTCCCATTACGACAGGACATTCATTAAATAAGGGATCTCTCCCTTAATTACAGATTCTGCAATAAATACAGCGCCGGAAGTGACGATTGTAGGTGCACCGAAAATACTCGCAGAACACGATGCTCCATTGAAGCTGAAATGTCTTGTGCACGGCTATCCAGCACCTCATATCATTTGGTCAGAAAAGGATACTGGGATCGTGATGCCAGCTAAGGTTAAACTTTTATTTTTATTAATTTACAAGTAACACAAGTCGTGTTAGCAACAATTATGTTAGTATTCCTAATCTACAAATTTAACTTAAAAATATAGACTATATTTAGTAGGTACCTACTGCAAGTAACATCTAATAAAATAATTATTTATGTATTGTTAATTATATTACTTACAATTCTTGCAATACGGGGTTAGGTTAGGTTACCTTAGGCGTTCGGGGTCGCGGACCCCTTATTGAAAGTATTTTTTTTTTGTAAAATCTATCCTTTCATCATAATAATAATCATAAAACCCCTGTGTCTGTCATTTTGTGGATATTTATTTTTAAAATTTTCTTTTCAGATGCAAGCGGTTGAGGTTCCATACGACTATATCAGTACTCTAGATATAAATAAGGCAAACAAAAATGTCTCTTACAAATGTAAGGCTATCAATAGTCTTGGCGAAACTAGTAGATATATAGAAGTGGAAATAAAAGGAAAGTAGTTCAAGAACAAATAAATATCAAGCGACAAAACTGAGATATCATTAATACTCAATGAGTGCAACCAAAAGAAGAAGGTGAATACACACATTAAAAAAGGCATAGCATAAACTACATTTTTTTATAGAAATGCAATTGAACTGTTTTATATATTCTTAAATAAAGAAATTAAAAAGGATAAGAAAAATCATAATTATAATCTCCTAACAAAAAAAATATTGATATTTTTCAAAGTGATCCGAAAATTTTATTTGATGTGGGTATGTCCTTACTAACTTTCTTGTGAGTGGTAGTAGGTACCGACGCCAGCAGGTCGACCTACCCGAATCTGTCAAATTTCATCAATCGAACATCAACCTTCCGCTGTTGTGATAAGGTTGAAAATCTATTAATGAAATTTGACAGATTGTGATAGCTTGATGTGCTGGCGTCTGTACCTTTAATGATGTAACGAATTCATGTTCGCATATTTTTTTTATATCTGCATTCATTCGTATTCTCAAGAAACAATTGCGAATATATTTTGGAAACATTTTAATTATTATTACTTAAAACTTATAAAATTGATTATACTTATAGAATTTAGAATAATATCTAAAAAACATATTTCTCAGTAGAGTCTGGAACTATGCCCTGTTTGTGTACCTATTCTAAATAAATAATCGTCATAAAACCAGCATTTTTAATTTTTACACTACCCATTTATTGAACATCGCATTAGGTCAACATATACGTAAATATCGATATCGGTACCCTCATTAAACTACACACATCAAAAGTGTCTAGGGATCAACATATATTTTTGCAATAACTTTTCTCCTGATTGATATTAATTAAAATTTTCTTTAAGGATTCATCAAATAAAGTGTTTTCGTTTGTCACAGTAACGATAAACCAAGTCACCTTTGCATTAATAAAGAAATTTGCCATTTTCCTAATAAAGGGATTTTTGACATTTGAACCACTAACACAAAAGTTCGAAAAAAAGACTGAAATAACAGTTTTCTTTAAAATTTTATTGGGTAACTTAAACAATTAATAATCCGTGTTTCTACCGCGAACACTAACAACACAAGAACATCGGTTTGGCATACTCAAAATGAGTTCATCCAAATCACGCTGTGGAATGGCCGTCCATGTTCGTTGCAACAACAAAAAAAGGTCTTCTTGCGACTGGATACCCTCCATATTCGGCAGAGCTCTTCTCTGTAGCATATCCCATGCATGCTCAATCGGATTCAAGTCTGGCGACTGAGCAGGCCAGGGCAGGACATTGATGTTAGCTGCGGCGAGAGTCTGTCTTACAACTCTTGCGGTGTGCGGTCGTGCATTATCATGCATTAACTGAAATAAGGGACCGATTTGCACTTGTAGAGGAACGATGACGTCTGATACAATCGTCTCAGCATAAATTTGAGCGTTGAGGTTGCCTCTGATCCAAATCAACTCAGTTCTTCCGCCGATCCAAATACCCGCCCATACCATGATGGTTCCACCACTATAAGGATGGACTTCCTGGCAGGATTTTAATCGCTGTTGGCGTCCAGGGGTTCTCCAGTGTCGTATACGTCTTGTATCCGGTCTCATACCGAAACGAGACTCATCAGAAAAGCACACGAAACGCCATTGTTCTTCTGCCCAATTTCTGTGTTCAAGAGCCCATTGAAATCGAATCCTACGATTGTGCATTGCTATAGGTGGTACCCGTAGCGGTCTTCGGGAATGAAGGTTCACTTCATGCAAGCGGTTTCTGACTGTTTGGTCGCTAATTAAGTTCCCTGAAGAGTGATGAAGCCTCACGGCTAACATCATGGCGGTTATTGTTGGAGCTCTTCGAGTTAAGATTTGAATGTATCGGTCTTGTCTCCGTGTGGTGCAGCGATACCGTCCTCCATGGCGCTCAGCCACGGTACCAGTGCTTCGGTAACGTGTCCAAAGTCGACTGATAACACTCTGACTTGTATTCAGAGCTAAAGCCACAGTACGTTGCCGGGAACCAGCTTCTATCATTCCCACGGCTCTGAGCATTTCTTCCCTGCTTAAATGACGTCGCCGCTCCATAATAACGTTGGTTTTAATCAGTAGTAGGGAAACAGTAGCACTAATAATGTCTTCAATGCGTTGTATGTTTTTATAGGGAAAATATTGACAGCTGATTTTCATCTTTTACTCGAATTTGATTCACAGTTCCTGATTCAAATTATGAAATGCACCAAAAAGGATCCATATAAATTTATAAAATCATAAATTTATTACAAAGCCACATCTCAATCTCAAGAAATCCGCATAAAAATGCTTGATCCCTAGACACTTTTGATGTGTGTATATTGTTTTTAGTTTATTGTGTGATGGACATTTTGATTTTCATCAACTATTTTTGACTCAATTTTCACATACGCTAACAAAAGTGAACTTTATTGAAAAGTCCGATCTGTTGAACAGCTCAGCTGTTTCTACACTCTTGTCTATAGACATTACATACGCATCAACTTTTACTAGGTAGTTGTGGGTCTCTCATTAAAAATATTTTTTTGCTAGGTATCATGGGAAAGATTATGTCACACTGCTACATGATTGTGGGGCTGTATTATTGATACGGTTGTAGCTAGGTGTAAAAAACTATCGCATCCAAGTCTCTTAAATGTAACCTTTAATATTCAGTCTTCAAAAGAATCGTGATGATAAAACTAGAAAAACAAAGAACAAGTGTACAATACGAAAAGGCATCACCATGAAAAATCAAAGTTACATCTAAAAAGCCGTACCACACAAACAAAGCGTACATCACGTTATTCGCGAGCTCAACAATATTTATTTCTTGCCATCAGCATATCGTCTATGTAGCCGTCGCGTATTTAATTTCACTTTATTGCTTCAATCGTTTCCATGGCGAGCCATTCCTTTGCCACATTTTGATCGAATTCGTTTATTTACTTTGAGAATTAATATGTAGTGTTTTCATGACATGAAATCGGTTTGGTAAACACCGGGCACAGTAACTCGAATTTGGTAATAAGTTATAGAGATAGCTAAGTGGGAGAAATCTAATTTTGTTAATATGTAATTTGTATCTTCGTTACGTTGGCTTTTTTCTTTTAATTAATGTAAGTATATCACGATATTAAGTAATGAGATAGGTAATTACTTGAACATTAGATAGGTACCTACTTATCTATATGAATTCTCCAGGATAATTTTCTTCTAACGAAGCACAAATAAAATAATTACGGCAGAAATTGGCAATACAGACAAATGAGATCATCAAAATAATTAACTATGGGATTGAGTGTTTGATTACCTGAAATGTTTAGCCGATGTACACATGACTACACATCAAGCTATAAAAAACAGTTTGTCTTAATAAACGATCAGCTAATACTGGTTTTGCATAGCTTTATGTGTAGCCGTGTGTACACAACAAACAAGATTAGTGTAAAAGTAGTAAATAAAAGTACGAGCTTGAGTAGTTCTGCACTTCAATACTTCAAGCTTTTGGTATTTTCATGAGGCATGTCAGATACGAAGTTGATATTGCGTTTTCGAAGGTGATGGCGCTGCCCGCGATCCACTTTGCGACACATTTGACTGCCGATAATGAACACACGTTTGGCACAGTGGTCGATTAACTGCAACACAGCGATTACTGCACAGATCAAATAATTATTTGTATGATCTACAAGTATTAATTATTTTTAAACGCATGCGATGCGCATCTTAAAGATGATTTTTGAGGAAAGAAAAATCATTATACAACATTGACTGTAATGTCCACGTGTTGGATGTAAGTAGTTAAACACTAATCCAAGAGATGGCGCCACGCTACCGTAAATCGTTCAAACGAGGAATAGAGAATTTCAGCTTGCAGTTGTGGGTTGCAATGGCCTAGTTGGTTAAGGCGTCTGGAGTACTTATCCAGAAGACGCGGGTTCGAATCCCACTTGCAACTGAATTTTTTCATTCCTCAAAAATGATCTACAAGTAGTTGTTCTGGATTGTAAACGTACCCACGTCGTAGGAGTCCTAATGTGGTGTCACATTTATGATGATACTAAAACACTAATGAGTCAAAGATACTCTAAATCAAGAATTTATTATTACCTATTAGGCAGAGGTGAGAGTTAACGCCGCGAGGGCACGCCCTAGGAAGTCCTACACTGACCTTATTGGTGAAGTGCTTCAGAAAGGTCGGGTGCGTAGTACTCACAATCAGCGTGTGTGTATAACCAGATGATATAGATGAGGCGAAAGGAGTATGTAAGGATCGTAGCAGGTGGCGCTCTGTAGTTTCTGCCTACACCTTAGGGAAAAAGGCGAGTGTTTATACATGTAGGTATTATTAGCTATTGCATGTTCGCAGCTTCATCACTGTTTGTCGACATTGTTAGCTGAAGTGGTGACAAATGTTTTCATTTAGTAGTGTTAGTTTTCAAGCAGGATTGCAGACAGACGAATATCCGAGCAGCGACGCGAGAAGCGGATGTAATGCTGTGGCCACGAGGTACGCGGTCGGCTCTTGTTGCCTTCATGTACATAGTAGGCCGCACACGTAATATACAGATCATAAGACTAGATATAACATAACTATACCGTTATTACCGAATTTTCTACTCTCAGCTATGTATCAAATATTTTTTGGCTCGTTCTGTTTCATTGAATTTTGTTATAAGCATTTCTTGGAGTGCAGGAACATCACCAATAATTTGTCTTTCGGCTCAAGGTAGAGTGGACTGTAAGACTCGTACTTTCTAAACCCGACTCTGTTCCTTCACCTTATAAGCCTAACCTAACATAATATGTTTCAGATTTTAATAATAAAGTAGAATTTATCTCCCTCTCACTGCTGTATGAAAGTTGTAAAAAATCGACGTTTATTTTTTTAATTTCCTCTTTTTTATTTATAGTAGATGCCTTTTACATAGCAATCTTACCAGCACATTGTAATATGGTGTGTTGCTTTTCTCGTGGCCCATCCAAGCGCGGGAAATTCATTGCGATCGAAAAGGATGAATCCTTTTGATTCGTCTACGTTTCCGAACGGTTATTTCGCGAGGCGGAAATAAGGAGCTTGCGATTTTAAAAAGTTTGTTTTACTTTTTAAAACAAATCTCCTAAACGGATTTATGTGTTTTGGAACGGAACTAAATCTGTTTTCCAATATGTTTAGTTTAACAGTTTTAAAGTTAGCGGTCTTGTAGAAAAGCGATGGTAAACGAAAGTTTTAATAACTTAAGCAGTTTATATCGGAAAACTTAAAGTAGGCAAGTCTGGACTCAAACATTGTAGAAACAGCTACCGACCAAGATTTACATTTGTTTTTTTTTTGTTTGCCTTTTCTGTTATTATTATTATTCATGTTACGTGATTATCAAGATCGTGACTTTTGTTGCGTCAAACCAAAGTTTTTAAAGTGTTCAAAGTAATTTCGTTTTGGTACATCTCCGTAAAATTGATGAACTCTCGACTTTTTCCAACTTCAACCCCAATACGAGGCAACAGTAAAAAAAACCTACAAAAACCAACTTCGCGTAAATGATGGCTCATGGGGTAACTCTTTGATATATCGCATTTATATTCTGGCGTTATAAGCTTCCTATAACGCGATTTTCCGGTCGTTACCTTTTTTAAAGTTCCAAAAAGCAATGATATCGGCTATACAGCCAAAAGTGATCCTCCAAAATTCACTCCAGCATTCACTATTATCCGAGTCAGTGGCTCGTGAATTCGCATTCTTATGTAAAACGTTTTCGGAACGAGTAGAGGCGTTGCATTGAACCTGTGCGTATTCGAAGCACGCGTTCCAATCTCGCGGGTGTTGATTTGGTGCCGTTTCCGAACGTAACGATTGATCAATATGGCGGATTTGGCGGGAAGACTCGCGACTTGCGATGTATTTTCTTGATGCTATTTCTAGGTGTGTATTTGTTTAAATTGTATGTCTTTTATAAGATTTATGTAAGTAATATTTTTTACATGATTGCGTTTTTCGGTTTCCTCTGGTTTTATGTTTTCACAAAACAACTGAATTATTGCAGCTGTGTAGATATAACCTTAACTTAGGTGTGTAGTCTCCAGTGAAATCGAAATAATCTGTACAATGTTCATACCCATGACTTTCAAGTAGATACTTTTCAAGTAATTTACATGAAAATGGAAAGCAGAAACTAATTTCAGACCTTTCTCAAGGGTATTCACCAAAAAAAGTAATACTTGGAATTTTACACGAAACAATTTTCATATTCCCAGAACAAGTTATTTTCTGTTGATTTATTTCGCAAAGCTCACACACAGATTTTAACAAGAAAATCGTTTTGAAATCAAATGCAATTTACAATTTAAATATTTCTGCGATTAATAAGAATTTCCCATAATTAAATTCTAAATTAATTAAGCTAAGGTAATAACACAAAGAGTAATAATTTCGCGTAATTATGATATGTAAACGAAGCACAAAGGTGCATCAGATGCGGCTATAATCTGCGGTCGACAGTTGCCGCGGGCTAGCGTGCGAATATTAAACATGGAGGATATAGACGTACAGAGCAACAATTTAAATAGAATAGAATATACCTACTTTATTGTACGTGGTGAATAGTTTGTTTTCGAAGGTTACGAAGTGAGGAATATAAATACTGGGTAGGTAGTCTTGTTGAGAAGAAAACCGAGAACTATGAATCCGTGCTTAGTCAAGGAATCCAGGGGCCTGGAGGCCACACTTATTAATAATCACGTGTAGTGAGTGTTCTAGTAAATAAATAAGTTTTTACACAAAATTCTGAACGTTATGACAGTTTCTCGGAAAGCAACTTTCATCTTCACGAATTTGATCTTTTTTTTATCTATTTGTTTTAATATTCCATCGCTCGTTCTTTTTTTTCTTAAAAAATAATTTTTGACAGGCCTGTTAGTCTAGTGGTTAGAGACCCTGACTGCTATGCCAGAGGTCGTGTGTTCGATTCCCACCCAGGACAAATGTTTGTGTGATGAACACGATCATTTGTTCTGTGTCTGGGTGTAATTTATCTATAATATGTATGTATTTAGAAATATATAAGTATGTTTATCAGTTGTCTAGTACCCATAACACAAGCTCTGCTTAGCTTGGGACTAGATGGCGTTGTGTGATAGTTGTGGAATATTATTATTATTATTAAATAGTTCCGTGTGGGAATCCAATCTGCGACACGCGGCGTAGCAGTCAATCACTCACCCTTTGCACTAACCTATTGTCAAAATATCTCGCCATATCGAGCAAGTTGGTGCAAAAAAACAATAACCAGCAGAACGTGTAGCTAGTTAACTATCAATAAGTAAGTATTAATAAAAGAAGTTATTTCATATCAGTGTGCGTTAACAAGAAAATGCAATTATTATAAGTAGACAAATTGAGGGTGCGAACTCGGCTCTATGAGTCTATGAGGGAATTAATCATTTTCCCTTACCATTTGTTACCAATTTGAAGTTTCAAGTGTTTCAAGTGAGTAGTTTTATATACGAGTAACTGCCAGCAGTTTCGATCAAGAAAATTATCCAATGTTTTCGAATAATATATTTGATTTTAGTTTTAACTTAGTATCTTTTGTAAATATTTAGTTTGTAATATTTGTAAATTTTTTATTTTATTTCTGTTAATATTTTAATTTTCATGGGAACGTAATTTACGTAATACCAGATTAAAACGTAATATTCCTGACTAAACCCATCTCAGCCTTTCATCAAGGTCCCAAGCAGGTTTATTCAAGTTGCATACAATTTGAAACTTGTACACAAATAACTTGTGTAATGGAAATGGCGTTCTAGTAGTCGCATATTATGTGTAACATCCAACGACCTACTCTACCGACGTGATCATTGGTATCAAATAGCGCTCTTCTTCGGCTTCTCTCACACACTTCCGTCTCATTAGACGAAATCACTACATAAAGCAGAGCGAGAGGAAAGATGGTTTAATCACAATGTTTTTTTTTTTTGTGAAATTCAACTTTGTGCGTCACCATAGTAGGGGCCCCGAGTTAGCTTCGTCCTCACAGCACAACTTAGGCGATACGTGAGCCAAATTACTGGCTCACAGCTCACGTATGCACGTACACAATGTACAGAAGGTGTACGGAGAGCATAGACTACAATAGCATTATCTATGGCCGACCATAGACAAGTACTGAGTCAGTGATACAGAAGTTTTAGTTGGCAACCAGATTTATGAGAAGTTCTTGTGGGGTATTGGAATATTGTTTTTGCATTAAGGGGAGATTGCTACTGAAGGTTTTGTCGTTACTCAGCTCGATGTTTTTGCGAGTATATTTCATGCTTTCACTTTAGTTTGTGCACCCGTTTTGTAAGCAGTACCAAGCTCGGTTTGAAGGGAAAAAAGAAAAATCAGTGTTTGTATTTTTCGTACTGGTATCTGATTTATGATTATGGTCACATAGCCGGATAAAACTGGGTAGCCAAGACACAAATAACGCCAAAAGAAGATTTGGAAGAGACCTACACTCAGCTTTGGGCAGGTAGAGGTAGAAAAATGATACATACCATTTTTTATCTTACTTTGATTTCAAAGAGCCTCGACGAACATCTTTCGAGGCTTTCATTAGGGGGTTGGATCAAGGACCTGATTCAGAAGGCATTTATCCTCGATACGGCTCGCTTTGTGAGGAGGTTCCTGTCTCTGGAGCCCTAACCATCGGCCATCAGTAGCTGGGACCTTGCTCCGGTGGTTCACTATTTTTATTTTCTAAATGTTTTTTTTTATGGTTTTGTTTCTTTTAAAAATATTTAAAAATGTATCAATATGTTTAAGTGAATGATTAAACGGAATAATAAAAATAAACCATTTATTTATAGGCAACAAAGACTCATAGATAAATACTTTAACCTAAGTATACATGTTATTACATGTATATGTTTTGTTATAATTGTATTAGTAAATATAACTTAAAACTGTTAACTGAGTTGCACTAAGTCTTTGTGCGTTCTGGTGGCACTTGTCCGCGAAATACCACCGGCGGCATACATACCACATCCTGAGGCCAAAAACTTTCTTCCATCGCCTGATGCAGGTAGCATGTTGGTACGCGCACCACAAACGCCGTAAAGTTGACGTTGCGATGCGACTCCAGCAACTGCACTCTCGGCGTGTAATTCAGCCTTTGGTGCACGTACATACTTCACGATGTCTTCCGCGTCAGTGGTGTAATGGAGACGCGAAATATACACCGGGGTATTCGGCTTCGTAAACTTTATGACAAATTAGTACAAAGGTGGACTTAACACCATAAGTATTCTTTACCAGTCTACCTTAGGATGATGAAGAGATTTTATTAATCTTCACTTAAAATGGAAAGTCTGGCAGTCTGCCTCATCCTAACGCACCGTAACCTATCCATACAATAAAAATATCACATATACAATTAAAATAAATCTGCAAAAAATATTTTGATACAGACCCTCATTTAACTATAATATTCCTAATGTTGTAAACCTACTTCGAAAATAGGAGGAGATTCTAAATTAGTTGAAAACTTATTTTTACTTTATAATTTATTTATTTTAATAAACGGCTATTTCTTTTTAAGCACTTCTGTTAAAATATCCATGTAACATTCTTCATTCATTCATGTCTCTCACACTTTTTACTCACATTTCTATGTTACCTACCTTCGTCAATCTGTGAACCAAATAGACAACATTTCCGAGAATTTCCCCGCCATTATCAGATGGTTACCATAGTGATAATATTTGTATAGCTGGATGAAAGTGGATGGAATTGAAATTGTAGTGAATTATTTGGTTTCTAGTTTTATGGGAACACAAATAATGTAATTGACGTATTGTTTGGTTTGCTTTCGTTGTGGATTGCTGTAATTTGTAAATTATAGTGTTTCGCAATGTATACTCGCATTGGAAACATTGTAGAAAAGAATACCATTAGATGTAATAACAATAAAATGTAGGTATAAAGCAAGTGATTAAAGTACGTACCTGAATCTGTTACAATGGAGAAGTTGACATTGGGAAAAGTAGAGACGCTCAAGACTTTCTTAAAGAGTGTTTTAGATCATCTCACATCCAATACATTGTTACAGGGTAAATATCTGATTAGAGACCTTCGTATGAACTTGTTTATCTTTATTCTACAACTGAAAGTAATGGTAAGGGAAATTGGAATTCGAGAGAGCTTGATACCTGCTGAAAGAATTAGGTACGTTCGCAATGGAACATCTTTTCATAAAGAATAATTAATTAAAAGGCGAAGAATCATCTGAAGAAGACCCAAATAAGGACTCCTTAATGAAAATATAAGAGGCCACAAACCTATAAGTACCACAGACAACGGCCATAAAATTCCAAGTACAGATAGAGGTGACATAAGTTCCACACATAAGGGAAACAAACTCAAAGATAAGCTGTAACAACCCTCTTGTAACTGCACAATACTCTGTGTAACAAAAGACGTGAACCTTAATAACACTGATAACTAAACAATAAAGGAATACACGAAATCCCGGGTTCACGCGACCTGTTAAGGTAGATTCAGACTAACGCGCTCTGTAGCGCGTTTTAATTATTCTTGTTACGATAGTTGTTATAACCCACGGTATGCTGATCGTCAAAATATGCGGGGACTGTTGCTATCATCTTGATTTTTCTCTAGAATTTGTAGAGAAATTTTCACAAATTTAAGGAACATTTGTGATTTTTTCTTTCTTCTTATCAGCGCGTTCATCGTCATTATCATCATATCAGCCCCTTTAGACTTCTAATAGGACAGTATTATTATCAGCGCGTTCCTGAGTCCTGACCATATTATTCCATTTCCATAATCGAGCTTGCACCAACCATAAAGAATCTCCATATTTCCCAGTTATTGACTATTTGGTAATTTACTTGATAAGTAGTAAGTTTACAAACATTATTATTTCAAGATGTGATATTATGTGAATTTTAAACTGCATCAGCACTTTTTGACACATAGTTCCATTTCTGCTTATGATAAACTTTTCATAAAAACGACCTATAGTACTTACACGTTCGAACTTTAATTTTGTTGAATTGAAAATCGTGCGTTCAATCCCAATCGTCTGAAACCACCTTCCACCATACAATTCCGAGGACAACAATTTCCTTTGTAACCTCTGGGCAATAAAAACACAGATGTCGCTAATTGAGGCCGTTAGCGGCACATTGTGTGGCCATACGAGCTGGAGGCCTGGCCTGGGCCTGTGCTGACCCACTTGTGCCGAACAAAGGACTGGAATGTAATGTGGACGTGTCACCTAGTTGCGTTAATCAGAATCTGGGGTCGAATGCCTTTTGTTTTAGAGAATTGGAGAAAGATGTGGAGGTAAATAGTATTGCTGGAAATGTTGGCAGAGGATGAAATAAAATGGTTGTGTGTTTTCCGTCGTTCTTTACTTACTACAAATTCGATTTGACGTCATTTTAGGAAGGTTCTATATGAAACTAATGGCGATAACCGGTGACATAAATGGCCCCTTATTAATAAACGAGGACTAAAGTTACTACCAGGATAATCTTCGGATTAACCATAGGGGAACAGTGTATAAGACGGGGACGTTAATAATCGCGAGGTATAATGGGGACATACACTCTTTAGGCATACTTAACACAACACTAACGTAGAGCAAGCGCCATCAGGACGTCATTTGCAAGCGGCCAGACGGAAATAGCGTCCTGTTGGCGTTTGTGCTACGTTAGTTTTGTGTTAAGTTTGCCTTAGGTGTGTGATTTCCCATCATACCTCGCGTCCCCGTCTTATACACTGTTCCCCTACATTTTTTTAAGGATTAACCTTGGCGTAACTTTAGTTCATGTTTATTAATAAGGGGGTAAATTATCACATTGGGGCGGGCCTAGCGAATGTAGATCATCTACAATGAGCTTTATGGGCCCTAAATAGCCTATCGTTACTTGTGGCATAACCACGATTTTGATTCAGCTATCTGGGCCAAATATTAGTTGGCCAGTTCTAGGCTATTGGCCATTTATTAACAGCGAAGAATTTCAAATTTCAAAATATTATTAAGAATTCACAATGCGACGACATCGAAGCATGTCCGTCGAACTATGTTATCGTTAATAAAAATGTAACAAGAAGGACTTTATCGGAAATATCTCGAGCTGGCGTGTATCTTTAACAAACGTGCTCTCGGGCACTCTTGACGTGGAGTGGGGGTGAGTGGGCGATGGTGCGCCAGCGTAGCGTGGCCCACCATGGCCCACGGCGCTCGCCTTGTCAGAAAAGATGATTTGCAAAATGTAACACGATAATATTTGTTTGAATTGTTTTGCTTTACGCCTTTTGAGTGGTCGTTGGACTAGAATTTGTATTTTTATTGTTTTTACTGCATACCTTTATCTATTTTAGTACCTATGCTGGAAGCCTGGTGTTTTGCCCAACATAATTATGTCCAGAATGTGATTACGATCGAAATTACGATCTGAATATTTGCTGCTAACAAATTATAAGAACCGACTTTTAACAAACATTACCTAAGTAACCTAAAACTAACGTTGATTAATTTTTGGTCATCTCGCATATAAACCGTATTTAAAAGTTTCGTTAGTAAAATACTTCTAATTCCAACACGTGACATTAGTTAGTACGTCTGAGCAACCGAGGGAATATTACAAAAAAGTAGGAAACAGAATTTAAAGCTAGGGATCAAACATGGCTGGTCGTTGAGCACGACAAAAGACGCGGGAAAACAATAGCGGCATGCACCATAGAGAATGCACGGCTACCTCTTTGGTGAACAACATTTTTTATCTGTCGTAAGCTGTGGTACAGATAAAAATATGAATATTATCAGGATTTATATTCTGGATTGTCGATTGAGAAGATTATTTTTTACATGTTGACTTCAAGAGAAACTTTTCTAGTTAGGGATTAATTCAGGATTTTCTGCTCACAAGGCATTAGGAGTGACTCATTGCGCAGAGCTTACTCGCGTTAATTTATCCATATTAATTTATGTATACCGTACCTGAAAAGGCGAAAGGTCACTTACTCACTCATTACAGGAGATGTAAATTTTGCCTTGAGATTCTTTTTAGGATGTAGGTGGTCACTAAGACCGGATTTTGCGACTGGGTTGTTTTAAGTTTGTATAAAACTTCGTTAGTACTACATTATATTCATAGCCACGCGGACGAAGTCGTGGGCAACAGCTAGTCTAATATATAAAATTCTCGTGTCACAGTTTTCGATGCCATACTCCTCCGAAACGGCTTGACCGATTTTGATGAAATTTTTTGTGCTTATCCGGTATCTATGAGAATCGGCCAACATCTATTTTTCATCCCCGTAAATGTTAAGGGTAGTCCACCCCTAAATTTATTTTTTATTTTTTAGGCAAAATTTTTAATTTATGGCAAAACAACGTTTGCCGGGTCAGCTAGTAATCTATATAAATATGTTTATCAATTATTTATCTTTTCTTTCTATACTATTAGTTTAGATAATGGCTGAAGAACACCAAAATTTTCCAAGCCAAACTCATGGTCGCGGAACTTATCTCATTACCGTGACCCTGGGACATAAAGGGCTATTGAAGGACACCGTGGATTTTAGTCAGTACAAGTCTGACAGTCCCTCCCGTCCTGCCCTGGGTGGGAGGACTCATTTGATGATTTGACCACGTTAAAAAAAAGCCAAACTCAAAAAAACATGATTTATCAATGCTTTTACCTATCTATTCCTTGGTTTCATCTAATGAGCAGTTCCTTCGCAAGGAAAGCCACAACTAAACACTGCCTCCTGAACTAACTACATCATTGCCACACTAACCCAGAATTGTTATCGCGGGCTAAGGCAGTGACAAATTGCGCTATGTCTAGGGTTACCATTCGTCCGGATTTGTCCGGACATATCCGGCGTGGCCAGTCGAGGTCATTTGTCCGGACTTTTCAACTGAATAGGTTTTTTTTCAGAAAAGTGGTATTAATAAATGGAGAGTAAAAAGTCGGAGCTTTTGGTGTTGGCCTTTTGGCACGATTTTACAAATTTTGATATATGTATTAGATAATTATTATCCGTCCAGTAGGTACCTAACCTTTTTACAACTGAATTGGGAGCTTCCAGTCTAACCAAATGTAGATGAATTATCATTTCTTTTTAATTTATTCTTTCGCGGGTCTGCTGGCAGAAAAATCAATAGAAATAAGCAGTTCCCTTGTAGGTACTCAGTTCTATGTTATACGAGTAGTTTTCCTGTGTTGTAAATTGCGAGTACATAAATAGTAAAACAAATAAATAAATTAAAATCAGTATCAGTATTTTTACATATACCGGCTATCTGAGACACTGACTCCACATTTCCACAATCCAGTTCCAGTTCATCATCATCATATCAGCCGTAAGACGTCCACTGCTGAACATAGGCCTTCCCTGTCCCTACAGACTTCCGTAAGGACCGGTTGGAAGCATTTTGCAATTCAGTTACTGGGTTATAACGATACTCCGTGGCAGGAATGTTCTCACTACATTTTTTTAAAATAACGTTGCCTCACACTAGTATAATTTCTCCTGTATCGTGGGTGCGTTTACAAACGTATAAACTCACATACACAAACACCCAAACCCTGAACAACTATATTTTGTAGGTGATACAAAATACCGGCATGGATCTTGAGCGCTGACCTTCACCTGCGCAGAAGTGAGTTATTAGGTCCCTTTGGTAGATGAAGTGAGGGACGGGGGCGGGGAAAGTGTAGTGATTGGCCCGCGTAGCGTGCCGTAGCGCATCGCGTCATAGCCGCCACTCGGGATTCGTTGTTTTGTGCGTTTTAATTTGTTTTATTGTGCGTTTCATTTGTCGATAAGTGTACGATGCGCAAAGCGATCCCCACTCTTACGCCGAGCGCTCAAGAACCGTGCCGGTATCACAAAATATATTTGTTCCGTGCGGGAATCGAACCCGCGATACGCAGCGTAGCAGTCCTCTACTTTTCGAACTTCAGATGATCCATAACTAATGTCTAAACCCGCTATCCGAGGTTCACCCATCTACTGACCAACCTGGGCAAACACTGCTTAACCTTGAAGACCTGTGTGGATATTACTACCACCATTTGTAATGGTAGCCCTAGCTATATGTAGTTACAGCGGCTTCAGAGCACCGCTGCAGCGCTAACAGCACATTAGCGCGATCAATCAAGCGCCGCGTGCGACTGAGCGATACGAACAAAGCGCCCTAAGTGCCGGGATTAGGAGCTGACGGTAATTGGCGCTGATTTTATTAGGTGCTATGTTATCTGTAAGTAGTTTTGATTTATTATTCAGGAAAATATGTATACTAAGACTACTTCTTCGAGTTAGTTTTGCCTTCAATTCTGGTCTGAGTCTAGTTCTTCTCGAGTGGCGCACAGTGACTGAATTGTGGACGTCAGAGTCACTTTTAAATACAGGCAACAAGGATCAATTTCGATTGTAGCCAAGGCAACGAATTTGGGAAAAGACAAGGTTGGTGATAAAGTTCCTCTGACTTTTAATATTGATTGAGAAGAACTGATATAATACGTAGGTTGGTGTAATATTTTTCTATTAGAACATAGGTAATAAAATATTCAAAAGATACCATCACAATACAACATAGTGAAACCCGAGAATGATATAAAATACGTACCACTCAACAGCTCGTAAATTCAGTAAACGTCTTAGCATTAAATGTTATTAAATATTTCAGAGTGGCACGCGAAGTAATCCTGTATTGTGAATCAGGAGACGCCATTCAAACGCTTATTTGATCAAAATCGCGCCGCGACCCGCTTGCTCTAAACCGATTATATTTGCTACAGAACCTCCCCTGTGTTTACACACGGGGTGTAGTTTTGGACGTACGCGTACAGCTAACACATCTAGGTATTTAATCGGGAACTGCTATCGTGTTCTCTATAGGAAATTGCATCGCTGGACTTTTACTACGATTAGCCTATAATGTTCCCACTGCTGGGACACAGGCCTCCTCTCTGTGAGAGGGAGTGGGCCATAATCCACCACGCGGGCCCAGTGCAGGTTGGTAGATGTCACATATCTTCGAATTTTTGGTTCTAGGACATGTCGGTTTCCTCACGATGTTTTCCTTCACCGTTTTGAGAGCAGTGGTGATTAAATAAATTACACAAAGTATTGCGCCTGGCGGGGTTCGAACCCACGACCTACAACTCGTAAGTCGGGACCGATACCTGCACTGGGCCACCACTGCTCTACGATGATACGGCTTTGAAATTTTCCAAGATCGTCCAATCGTGCAGCGCGAGCTTAGCTATTCAATTGGACACGGACAGTGGCGCTGTCAGTAGCTTATTGTATAGCAAACTTTAGTCACAAGGCTGTGCTTATAGAGAATACTGAATAGCACTGCTAGTCTTGCTTTACGTGCAAATTGCAACTGCAGATGTGTTACTATTGCGGGCTTGCGAACTTGTGTAATGGGTAAACGAAGGACCTGACCAGAATTGTCTTCCACGCGCGCCTCAAGAAGGTCAACTCACTTTAGGGCCAGCCGGGCTCGTCGAAACTGTGTTTTAAGGACATTGTGGCACGTGGCATACTGCTTAGATACATTATTGAACAATTTATGTAGAAAAGATTATCTATTGACTGTCAAACAGCAGTCAAAGCCAAACAAACACTCAATTTCTAAATGAACTCTAATCTGCAGGAGATAGTAAAGCATTTAATCGTAAATTAAAACAAAGTTGGCAAATCATGATTTCGCGTTTGATCGTGAGTAGATGGCATTTGAGTATCCTATAGACGATGTGTAGGTACCTAACTCAGACTATTAGACATTTCCCCACAGACACCGGCATGTCTAAGGCACTTACAATTTTAATGCAGATTGCTATTAAACAAAACAACATTTAGGTAACTGTTTTGTATAATTAAGTGCTTAGTAATTCCAAGTTCGATTCAGAAAGCAGAATTCTAAGAATCTTTTTTAAATGGGCAAGATAGAGAAATTCAATTATAAGTACTGAACCAATCTTGTAACTACGCCTTGTAAAAGTTAGTGGCGCATCTACTCCACGTAGGTAAGTGCGAATTACACATCGAACCTACTTCGCGCAAATCCTGCATTGAGCGTGTAGATTTTAAAAAGTTGAAGTGGAACGTGGAAAGACAGCCATCTAGGTGGACAGGATCGGATCACGATGATCTTACGAAATAAGCTGCAATAAATTGAAGCTATAGCCATAATCAAAACCCACAAAAGTGGAAAGATTTAAAATAAGGCATAGATCAATTTTTCTTACAGGTAAAGTACCCCAAGGAGGAGGCGGGCCGCGAGAGAGAGAGGACAGCGTCCTCCCTCCGCCCCAGCCGCAGTGGTAGACGCCCACGGCGACGGACGTCGCGGGACGATCTCCGACCACCGTAGGCGCTGGCAATGCGGGCGGCGAGTAATGGGCAACTCGCCGCCCGACCATGGACCATGCCCGGGTCGACGGCGCGTTGTGTTCCACGCGCGCCTCAAAGAGCTGTCAGCAATCTGACGGGGTCGCGGGACTCATTCAATTACCGTGACCCTGGAACGTAAAGGGCTAATGAAGGACACCGTGGATTTTAGTCAGTACAAGTCTGACAGTCCCTCCCGCCCTGCCCTGGGCGGGAGGACTCATTTGACGATTTTACCACGCCAAAAAAAAAAAGAGGTAAAGTACCCCAGATAATATAAAACCCAGCTAGGTATCTGTCTGGTCAGAAGATCCTTCCCTTTCCAGGGAGGATGAGGAGCGCTATCCTGCTCCTCATTTCTCTCACTAGTGTGCTATCGACCCAAAAATAAAGCTAAACTAAACCATTATAGAGCAACGTAAAATTCATCCTCAACGATGTCAGCTGGTAATGTGCCCAAGAGACTGGCGGCGTTGCCTCTTTGTATGGCTATACTTAGCCTCTGACCAAGGTAAAAGCCAGCTCTTGGGTCACGGGAAGCGTCAACAAGTCTTTTAGAAATGTCTCTGTAGATATTTCACCCAAAACGCAACTTATCCGTTCATATTCCACCCCCGTATGTTTCCCTAGCGTCAGGGCCCTAGAGATAAAGGGTGGGAATTATGAAAAATGTTCCAGCTTGTTACAGCCCCTGTCTGCCCCTGTCTGGCTTCCTCATTATGGTAATAGTGACCCTCCTCCTCAAATGATTGCAATCCTTCCACTGGGGTAGAACAGGTAGAATATTTCCATTTTTTCGTGCGGAAATGGTAAAAAAAGGTGTCTTAATTCCGACTTGAGGGAATATAAATCGTTTTGAAGAAATAAGGAAATGTGAATTGCTTTTCAATGATAACTTCTTCTAGGTTTAATATTGTGAATAGCTGTTATTTAATATCTTGTACAGAATTTTAGGCGTGCTACACGCTTTGATATAATAATATTCTAATCTAGGAATTCCTCTTGTGTTGTAGGCGATTATAAGTTATAAAAATATGGTTATAATTTATAATCATTTAAACTCACATACACAAACACCTATTTTTTTTAGCGTGCCAAAATAGTCATATGTGTCGTCCCACCCAGGGCAGGGAAGGAGGGACTGTCAGACTTGTACTGACTAAAATCCACGGTGTCCTTCCTTTACCTTACTTTGTTATGCCTTAATATGTTTTTAAAAAAGTTCTGTCCAAACCAAAAACAAAAGTCAACGATCCTCAATGTATCCACCGAACAAAAATAAGTCATCTAATCCGACGTCATGTTTGTGCGATGGCCGCAAACATACAGACAAATTGCGATCGTTCCCCTTACGATATTGGCCACATTGTCAATACTTTCTGCTCAGTATTTGCTTACCCCCTGTGTGCCTTTTGGTCCGTAAACATACGGAGATTCGGAGATATAAAGGTATTGCTGTCTGTCCGTTTGTTCTGTGGTTGTTTTGAATGGAGACTGAAAATAAAATAGGAAAAAGGTCTGTTTATTTTGGAAGAATCTCACCGCACTATTCCCGAATCACTGCAACTCCTGAAAGCCAGAATCAACAGTGGACTAATAAAGGACTGAGATAATGAAGCTCTAATATGTTCCGGAGACTGAATTTAACTGTCTTGGATCATGTGTAAAGAAATTATTTAGAGAAGAATAGCGGAGGAGTATGACCATAAATAATTTCTACAATTCCAAGGTTTAGGTCTGTGAAGTAGAAACTCCTTGTTTCCCGAACCTGAGCCATTGATTAAAGGCAATCTATGACAATATACACTTCAACTAAATTATTCGGCAGGGCGGAAAAACATAGAACAATAAAGGTGAAACCGCACTAGGCGGAACTGCACTGCGGCGGAACTGCGCGACACGACGCATCAAAATATTCTTTATATGAAATTATTTATTTATTTATTACAAAATCCACAGCTCTTAAACATACTTCTTAACACTAATTGTACAACTATTATAGCCAATTAAGGATTTACAATTTGCTAACTTTACAGAGATAGATTGCTACAGAGACTTAGAAATAAAACAAACAAGATAAACTATTTCAGCTGAGTCGTGTCAGTCGTGTGAGATATAAGAGTGTGTGTGTACCTGTGTAGTGTAGTGTGTAGTTATGTGATTGTAGCCTCCACTCAACTTATAAGGATCCCCAAAAGATTCATTCATTCACTCTGTATGTCTGTATATATTATACGAGACATTACGCGTGGCAAAGAAAAGCGTCGTGTCGCGCAGTTCCGCTGCAGCAGCTGCAGTGCAGTTCCGCCTAGTGCGGTTTCACCTTAAATGTGTAAGTTGGATAATGTAAATTATCTATCAAAGAAAGTACTTGTCGTAACATCTTACGTGTAAACAAATCTAAGGCAATTTTAAAATTGAATTATGTAATTACTCAAGTTATTGAGTTTACAAAAAAAATAACAACACCGCACGTCCTTGCAGAAAAACGTGCAGGCGACGCCGCGGTCAGAACTAAGTGTTTCAATTAAATAAAATTGTTTGCACTCACATCTCAATTCTCTGGAGGTTGCCTACATGAGTTATAAATGGGTGCAGCAAATATACTAACAGTCTAGCAGTAAAGTAATTGATCGAATTTGGACGACCAAACAGCTTAGGTATTAATAATATAACTTAGGTTTACTCTTATTTGATCAATAAACTGACTGTTAATAAGTACCTACTTAGTTTTTTTAAATCTGAAATGTTGGCTAGTAAAAAGTTGTTGAATAGGTGCGTCCACACAGAGCGCGCAGCCTCGCGAGGCATTTGCTGCGCGAGGAAACTGACAAGCGAGGCCGCTCACTCTGTGTGGACGCGTCTATTGTTTTTCGACCAAGGCAGGAAACAATATACGCGAGCAAAACAAAAGCCGACACTGGATGGCTCGGTGAGGCTCGGGCGCTCGGTCGCTCGACCGCAGCAGCGCTGTCACTTGCCTCGCCCGAGAGACGTCCACACCAACCGAGCTGCTTCGCGCGGAAAATGCCTCGCGAGGCTGCGCGCTCTGTGGGGACGCACCCTATTAATGCAAAATGCTTCCAAATTCAATTTACTTTGATTTTACATTGCTTGGCTCTGTAGCCTGTGGGCCTTCTTGCTAGATGGTCTGTATTGACCTCTGAGAAAGAAATGCACAAAAATAAAACCCTTATTGGTTTCTAACAAGTATTTATTACTGAAAACATGTGGGAGATATTTTCAGAGTAGGCACATTTCAGTAGGAATTGTGATTCAAAACAAAAAAAAACCCAAACTACTTTCTTCTGAGTCGTAGGTGCATTTACAAACATTTAAACTCACATACACAAATAGCCAGACTTGGAACAACTTCTTGTTCACTTCAAATTTTTGTTCCGTGCGGGAATCGAACCCGCGAGAAGCAGCGCAGCAATCGATGGCTCAGCCACTGCACTTACCATGCCTAAAACATTAGCCCCTAGTGTCACAACATGATAGCAAAAATTAAACGTCTCAATTTTAGTTTCTAAGGTCACATGGCATGTCGTAAAGAATGATCTGACATTTAAACTATAATTTTCCTGCTCCGAACTAAATATCAGACACTAAATCTTGCGGCTTCTTGGCTAATATTTATCTAAACATGATAGATGACTATATTCGCCGAGCCTGCGTACGCGCCGCAGTAATGGCGACCATAAATTATAATTATAAACAATAATTGCACATAATAATTCGTAATCACTGTGGCCAGGATTCTTTCGTGGTAGATTCTTGTGTGAAAGGGTTAAATGTAGGTGTTTGAGGAGGTAATTAAGTTATTATGGTGTTGGCAACTGAGTTGTTTAATTTAGAAAAATAGTCAGGTTGACCTACTGACTGCATCTTCTTACCAGTAGGATGAGTGGGGGTAAGTTGGAATGAAAATTTGATGAGATGAATAGTGTTGGTTTGAAACTGTTGTCACACAAAGGGATTCAAGGCAAATGCAAAAGTTATTGTTTTGAGTAAAAAAGCATGGTCAAGTTGTTTCTATAATGTTGAAAGAAATCTTTTTGAAACAATATTTTATGAAAAAACTGTTAATAAAATTGATCATAAGAAAAACAATTTGAAAGCGTAAGACGAAATGCCCAAAGGTTAAGATTGAAATAGTAACTAAAATCGTCTTTATGGTAATGACTATAAATACAATTTTAGTCATGCATCAAGCGGGGTAAGAATAAAATTCCCACATTTTCGCGGGTAAAGGTGTCCTTGTGTCAAAAAACACACGAATGCTTTTACTTAGCGACGGACGCAGACTGCGGTGCGGGGCATTGGGCAAGACAAAACGGTGTCTACAATGATGTTGCCAGCATTAAAAGATTTCCTTTATATTTGGCGTTATTGTATCTTTTTTATCTTTCCCGTTGTTCATCTTACCCTCACTCACCCTACTTTATTTGTATGAAGTTGAAAAAATTATAAAAAGGAAACGCAAGCGCGATGTTGTTATGTATATTCATTATTCTTTATATATTACGTGAATTATATCAATGCAAATTATCATTAAAGTGCTGATAGACTAGCACATTTTCACGTTCTTTCTAGAGAACGCTCTCGTCGATTGCCGTCAAATTTTTTTTCTTCATGGAGATGTCACACTTGGCAGTCGGCTCGGCAAAAAGCTCGCCAGAGTGTGATAATACGCACTCGTTTGTTTTTCTGTTATAGTTTCCGCCAGATAAGTGTGAAATAATATTCATTGACCCCCGTGTACCAATGTATTCCAATATTTCAAAACCATTCGAAAAAATGTAAAGAAAATGTCATAACACGATCAAATCAAACGTA
The DNA here is from genome assembly GCA_950005045.1 of Agrotis exclamationis. Lineage (NCBI taxonomy): Eukaryota > Metazoa > Arthropoda > Insecta > Lepidoptera > Noctuidae > Agrotis > Agrotis exclamationis. The sequence continues at coordinate 21,387,291 of OX465430.1, forward strand.
TCGTGGTAAGAGGCGACCTGGACCTTATATTTTATTTTGAAATAAGAACGATGGTATAGTGAAATTCGAAGGATGCATTATTAGGATCAATGACCTTTATTCTAGACTTACTTGGCGGTGACTATAGGTAAGATTCGCAAGAATGCTAATTACAAGTGAATGCTTTAGTTTATCAGCACCTTAATGATAACGAAAGGACGAAGCTTAAATTGTAACTAAATAACGACCCTATCCATTGTTGTCTATGATGATTTACAGTACCCACCGTACTCCATATTAATAATCAAGTTCAAAAGCACATAAACGGATCAGAAGTGTGTTGTCAAACACAATGTCTAGAATATAAACGTGAGTTCAATGCACAATACAGAACGCGCAGATTTACGACACGGCACGGGCGCTCCGACGACGACGACGCGGCCCTGTGGACTTAGATGTGCTGGAATAGGTTGCTAGGTTTTTGCTATTGGACAGGATAATAAATAAACTTCAAGATAAAGGAGAAGAAAGTAGAAAGGACAGACTGATATGGAACCTACAAATCATCAAATGAGTCCTCGAGACGATGGAGCGGACTGTCAGATCTTACTAAATCCACTCTGTTCCTACAATTTCCCTTTATGTTCCAGGGTCACGGAAACCTGTGATCCACTAATATAGTCATCACACGAAAAAAAAAATCTGGACTTTCAAAGAGACCTCTGAGTTTGTTTCGGCTGTTTCTTCTCAGAGTAGTCAGGTACGAAATACCGGAGTCATTTAGTTTGTGAAAAGACGAAAAAAATAACTTAAATAAAATGATTTCGATTCATCATGTTATACTCGTATGACTTGTCGAATGTGGGTGACTGTGGCAGTTTATCGCAGAAAATCGTGAGATATACTGTTACAGTATGTTTAATTATGATAAAATGAGATTATGTTTTAACTGGGAACAATAGTCACCCAAATAGTTCGTCATCGACAGCCGGTAGACGTCCACTGCTGAACAAAGGCCTCACCGAGAATACCACGCAGAACAACAGTCAAACAGTTACAGCGAGAGAAACCAGTCTCAGAATTCCGTCTATATTCTCACCCACCCTAAAATAGGCATTACACTCGTCTAGCCAAGACCTAGTAGGTTTCTGTCGCATCAGTTTGGCATATCCTATCATAAAACATAACGAAATGTGCCCCTAAACATCGTAAACTGTGTCAATCCTATTCCGGTAGCCATTCTGTGGCACATTTCAGTTAGAGGCACTAAAATGTTATGACCAAGGTCTGTTCCGTGACCTCTGCAGCATTAAATCTAGTGGGTGTTTTGTATAATGGTAACATTGACACTAGGTTATCTCGTAATCTATTGTATTTACGTTTTGTGTTATGTAAGTACTAGGTTTAGGGTATCGAACATCACTTGATTGTAAGGTCGTAACAGTTAATAAATGTGGAGCAAGGTAAGTTTTTTTTAAGCTGGGTGTTAAATATGATTAGTAGGTAATAAGTGGTCAGAGGTCGAAGACAGCTAATGAGTCCGCAAAGATATCAGAAATAACCATAAAACAGAAGCTTAATTTTAAGTTTTTAGCCGCAATGTGTGACTGACATAGGAATCTGATTCGTTGAAGACGAGACCTCTATGAAAGGTCATCATCTCATAGTGAGTGAAGTCCAGCTGTAGTTGATTGGAATGAGCCGGATAGTGGTACATTCCACAGAGTTTCAGGAAAACTCCTCTAAAGACTTGTGCTCAAGATGACAATGTACAGAATACCTGAATTAACAGAAAATGCCGTTGAGAGGCAGCCGATATCTCTTCCATCTTCTCTAGATCTTCAATTTAGTATCCCTTCAATATTATATACAATGCCGAAAGCGAACAAAGCGGCCGCGCGGCTAATGTGACAGTTGAGACGTGATTATACAATTAAATGTAGGCTTTGGTGGTACTCTTGAATCGGCGGGGTCAAGTTTACAATTTATAAACATCATAGGAGGAAGGGTTCTTTTGAGTATTAATGTTACAATTCTATAGTACCTAGTGTGTGAATTGCGCCCTTGGTGGATGTGAATCTAGAGAAGATACGATGCGTCACACAATAAGTTTAGGGTCGAAATTCATAAAAATGAGTTCTCGGAGCTCTGGGTGGAGCGGAAAGGAGTAATAGACTCGTACTGACTAAAATCCTCGTAGTTGGACTTAACTTGTAATATCATTTTCGCTTTAATCATAGTGGTCCTTTTGTCACTTGGTCTTTGTAACAATTTTTTTGACTTTTTTACACATAATGACATTTCAACACTTTAACACTTTTTTTTTTTAGCGTGGTAAAATCATCAAACGAGTCCTCCCACCCCGGGCAGGGCGGGAGGGACTGTCAGACTTGTACTGACTAAAATCCACGGTGTCCTTCGATAGCCCTTTATGTTCCGGGGTCACGGTAATGAGATAAGCCCCGCGACCCCGGCAGGCTTTGGCCCTCTAGAGAGGGGGCCCCGTCATTATGCTGACGCTCTTTGAGGCGCGCGTGGAACACAACGCGCCGTCGACCCGGGCATGGTCCATGGTCGGGCTGCGAGTTGCCCTTTACTGGCCGCCCGCATGCCCGCGCCTACTACGGTGGCCGGAGCTCGTCTTGCGACGTCCGTCGCCGTGGGCGTCCACCAATACACTTTAACACTTAGAAGAACTTACTTCAAAGCCACCTTGTTCCTATAACTGCCCTTTGCATGATAGGGCTGCGATAAATTTCTCGATCATATCTTGCATATTGTCTGGGCGTTTCAGAAACGCATGGACTCCACAGAAGATGTGTCACTTAAAACGAAAACAGAGCTGTATTAATTGAGATTGACCTAAGATCGCTTTTAAACTAGGATCTAAGGATCACTGGTCCTTGAAACACATTAATCATCATTTTCCTGCCTTCATCCTATTTTATTTGTGGTCGGCGCAAAACGTTTTCTTCTTCCGTTCTCCTCTGTCAGACGTCATGACATCATTTACCTACTACTTTTTCTACAAGTCATTTGAGGATTGAAAGGCTTCATAATTAGCAATAGTTACTTTTAGATTAAGAAATCCTGGTTATTCCTTGGTTAATCTAGCCTAGTTTTTCCGATTCTGATCAAAAGATTCATGGATTAAGTTGATTAATACCAGCCGATAAAAAATGAAAATAACCGAGCAAAAAGCCAGCATGAATGCGGTTTTTTCAGCAGTGCATGCAATCATGTTGTGGTTTTATTGAAAAGCAGCTATGTCAGCGCTGTTGCAGTCATAAATAAAATGCGCCACGCAGCCTCGCTTCATGGCTCTGTGTTATCAACATGCACCGGTGATGGATCGGGTATCCCTGGCTGCTGTGAAAACGAGATGAATTTTAAAAAAACGAGATTTTTCTTTTATTGTAGTTGCTGCGAGTTGTCAATGTCCTGATTTCATTGTTTTTTTTTTAGCGTGGTAAAATCATCAAATGAGTCCTCCCACCCCGGGCAGGGCGGGAGGGACTGTAAGACTTGTACTGACTAAAATCCACGGTGTCCTTCAATAGCCCTTTATATTCCGGGATCACGGTAATGGTATAAGTCCCGCGACCCCGGAATTTCATTGATTTATAGGTTATTTATATCCTTCACCGTTTTGAGAGCAGTAGTGGCCCAGTGGTATCGGCCTCGACTTACGAGTTGTAGGACCCCAGTCAGGCGCATTACTTTGTGTAATTTATTTCAACACCACTGCTCTCAAAACGGTGAAGGAAAACATCGTGAGGAAACCGGCATGTCCTAGAACCAAAAATTCGAAGACATGTGACATCTACCAATCCGCACTGGGCCCGCGTGGTAGATTACGGCCTGCTCCCACTCACAGAGAGGAGGCCTGTGTCCCAGCAGTGGGAACATTTAAAGGCTGATGATGATGATAGGTTTTCTTTAATGTGCTGATAATTATTGGTAATTAAGGATCACCCTTTAATTGTTGGTGTGTGTATGACCAGATGTATGAATGTGGATGAGGTGAAAGTAGTATGTAAGGATCGTAGCAGGTCACGCTCTGTAGTTTCTGACCTTCCCATGGTGGTAACCATGGGAAGAAGGCGTGATTTTATGTATGTATTTAATTGGTTATCAACTTAATTTAAGTAGGTATCTCTGAAACGAGGCGTGTAATACATAAATTCATCATAATTTTCATTTTAATTGACTGGCCTGTTGGTCTAGTGGTTAGTGACCCTGACTGCTATGCCGGAGGTCGTGGGTTCGATTCCCACCCAGGACAAATGTTTGTGTGATGAGCACGATCATTTGTTCTGTGTCTGGGTGTAATTTATCTATAATATGTATTTATTTAGAAATATATAAGTATGTTTATCAGTTGTCTAGTACCCATAACACAAGCTCTGCTTAGCTTGGGACTAGATGGCGTTGTGTGATAGTTGTGGAATATTATTATATTATTATTATAATTCTGATACGCCATCGAGATGATCAAAGTGAAGAGATAATTTAAAAAAATATCAAGGAGACGCTTTGCGCAGTGAGGTTCTATAATACGATTGACTCAGTAGCTGAAGGACGTGACTGCAAAGTGTGTTTAGCTTGTTCGATTTCCGCACGGAAATAAAATATGGCATAATTATGTAGTGCCGAGTCTGACTGTTTGTGTTTCTGAGTAAAAATGTTTTTAAACGTACCCATAAAAATAGGTGAAACTAAAAAAAATCTTAATAACCCCGTTAGAATACAATTGCTTTTAACACATATTGATCTATTACGATAATGGATATTCAAAACACGTCATAAAGGAAAGAGCAGCATGCCCCCTGTATCATTTCTCCTTGTTTACATTTCATTACAAATGCTACAGTTTCTTTCGACGAAGCTCTAATAGCTACTAATGTAAAGTGCTATTGTTTGCGGTCATACATCACTGCCTACCCACTGACGTCAGTGCGTGATGCACGGGTATCATCAGAGTGGTTCAGATGTCAATATTTATGTAGCATTGTTATAATAATTGATGGGAAATAAAAATGATGAACAAACACATCATTCATCATCTGCCGAGCCCTTTCCCAACTAGGTTGAGGTTGGCTTCCAATGAACAAGATGCAGCTGAATATCAGTATTTTATGTATGTAGTGCGATTGCCTATCTGAAGCCTTATCACAAGATTTCTGTATTTTATTTACAGCGTACCTACTTGAAGTATTTACTGCGTTTATTGTATGGAAAAATGAATAAGCGCCTCTAGTGTATAAACAAGGAACTATTTTAATCCTTCAAATTAACGTCAAAGCTACAGTTTATTTATACTGGAACTTTGACATTAAAGTTAAAGGAAACAATTAGTTCCTTCTTCGCACACCAGAGACGCTGTTTCATTTTTCCATACAATAAACGCTATACTTAAACACTGGAAAGACGCTGTAAAGTAAACTAGTGAAAACTCGTGATAAGGGCTCTGATGACCTCCTTGGTGAGACAAGTTGTCAGGTTTTCGAGCTTCTGAATAACAATAACGACTGTTAAAGATTTCCAAATGACAGCCGCGACCAACGGCATCCCGTGCTTTCCGAGACACGGTGTAAATGGTCGCCCATCCACAGACCAACCTCGGCAAACGCAGCTTATCATTGAAGATCGACCTGTGCCGGCTGTTATTATTTAGCAACAAGCTCGTCAAAAAACACACATAACCACTAAAGTTAACTATTGTATCGTAGGTCATAATATAGTTTAAAGAAATGTGTTTTTGTTGTGGTAAATCACAAAATGAGTCCTTAGGATGGAGCGGACTCCTGTGCCCTCGATTGCCCTTTGCGTTCCAGTTCTTCTCTAACCTCATAAGACCGCAACCCTGTAAATGTTTGGTTTGTGACAATATCTGAAAAAAAAACAGTTTTTTATTAAATCCACACTTAAACATAATAATAGCACAAACAGACGAAAGATCTAACCAATCTGTTGAACTTGATGATTCTGTAATTATACAGAGACAAAATGGCTGATTTTTAAACGATGAGAATAACAACGGATATCCTCTCCCCAGAAACAAACTCTTTAGACAATTACAAACACTTAAACCCAGACATTCCATCCCAACAAACAAATCACTCGAAATCGAACAGAAAGAGCAATATTTACATTTAACAAAGAAGCAATCACGGTCCAATCCATTAAGATTTCTTTCCGGGGAGACGCGGTCTAAATCTACCATTATCTACACGGGCGTCGAACCCGTAATCCGGCGGAGTAATCCGCTACCCGCGGGCCCGCCTCCGCGTGAACGTATAAATCACAGATAGAATTAGCGAAGCGATATCGTCCCACAGCCTGTAGGGTTGACGCTTGTATTTAGACCTGTAATTACTAGCGTTCATCTGTGTTTAGACGATGGGTCATACATGATAAACCCACGATTCCAAAACTACAGAACGCCACCTGTGCGCGGGCGGTGAGTAATGGTTGACTCGCCGTCCGATCATGGATCATGCCCGGGTCGACGCTGCGTCGTGTTCCACGCGCGTCTCAAAGAGCTGTCAGCAAAATGACGGGGGGGCCAAAGCCTGCCGGGGTCGTGGGACTAACGAGCAACCATGGCCCCGCAACGTAATGGGTTATTGAAGGACACGTGGAATTTAGTCAGTAGGTATAAGTCTGACAATACCTCCTGCCCTGCCCTGGGTGGGAGGACTTATTTGATGATTTTACCATGATAAAAAAAAAAAAACTCATTTTAAACAAATAAAAGAGGCTCCCTTGGATACCTTGACCTTTTTGCTACGTATGGTTATTGAACTTCGATATATTGGCTTACCTTTTCACCGTAAAACCAATAAAATTGGCAATAATTCGATTTCGTACGCCTACACTAATGGTACGTATGGAGAAAAATAAGTATAGATACGTAAGTAATATGCATTTTTTATGAACGTATAGAGCGACCAGGAAACACGGAAGCTTTCAGGAAAATGGATGAAAAACTAGATAATATTATGCCTCCGTAGTTTGGGAATGTTGTGAAAATATTGGCGTAAAATTACCAAATAGTTTCGGTATAAGGAAAACAGACAAAAAGTAGGAAAAGACATTGAACTTTGATGGAATAGGATGAAAATAAGAAAGGGAAAATATGGTTTAGTATGAAATATTTATTCAGTTATTTCAAGCCTGGTTGAGACTTTTCCAAATATTTTGTATGTGTAAGATCGAGAAAATTAACTAAAGGTTTTTTTCCAACCGGGTCGCGGGATTGGCTAAACAGGTAACCGTGACCTTGGAAGTAAAAGGGCAATTGAAAAAATCACGGTGAATTTTAGGGAGGAACTCATTTGTTGAGTTCATCTATGTCCGACATTTATTAGGTACAAAAAAAGATTCAGAGAATTGAGAACCTCTTTCTTTTTTTAAAGTCGATTAAAAAAAATCCCTTACTAACATAAAATGCAAAAAAAATATAAAGTTTTTGCTGTAAATAACACTCCAATCGTGTGGTCTTTTGAGCCGAGTGCCAGCCCTGAATCCAAACAGTGTAAAAACACTCAGCAATCGTTCGCTAATGACGTATTAAGACGCACCTCCCCCCCGACTCCTCCTCCCGCCTCGTGGACCCTGCTAAGTCTGCATGTTTGTCTCCTTTTCACACTGGTCCACTCTTTGGGACACTCCCTAATACAGTCCCCTTAATTACTATTGATCTGATGACTACTGAATGGTTAACACGAAAAAATATGACTTGCTACCGTTAATCGCGATACCTGTCTTGGGTAACAAGATTGTCTAAGCACGATACCGTGGTCCTGGAACGCAAATAGCAACCAAAGGTACAGGGTGGATTTTATGTCAGTGAAGTCTTAAGGTACCTTCTGCGCCAGCGAAGGTGGGAAGAAGCATTTGATCACCCTAAGAAAATGACTTGATCCAGTGGTCTTGATAACCATAAGGGTCGACTTGTACTCCGTGCTCTTGATTACCTACCTTATGGCTCCATCAGTGAGATGTTTGTGAAACTGCATTTAAGCCTAAGCACATTCGTTTTTAGGGTTCCGTAGCCAAATGGCAAAAACGGACCCTTATAGATTCGTCATGTCTGTCTGTCTGTCTGTCCGTCCGTATGTCACAGCCACTTATCTTCGAAAGTATGAGAGCTATCCTGCTGAAACTTGGTAAGTAGATGTATTATGTGAACCGCATTAGGATTTTTACACTAAAATAAAACCAAAACAAATTTTGGGGGTACCCTCCATACTTAGAATTGAAACCCAATTTTTTTTTTTCACCAAACCCATACCTGTGAGATATCTATGAATAGGTATTTAAAAATGATATTGAGGTTACTAATATCATTTTTTACTAAACTGAACAGTTTGCGCGAGTGATACTTCCAAAGTGGTAAAATGACCAAGGGCCATTCATACAAACACTATGAAAAACAAAGTTATTTTTACTGTTTGTGTATATTACTTACCTACTAATCTCAATATAATTATATCCCTAATCTATGCTTGCTACTACGGAACCCTTCATGGGCGAGTCCAACTCGCACTTGGCCGGTTTTTTGCTATCAGTATGCAAAGAGTTTAGGTACAAACAAAATTAATCCTAACCAAAAATCAACAATAACAACCCGTTCTCAAAAATTAACCATTCTACAAGTGAACGTTAAACAGTACGTGAGACAGGGTCCCAACATAAGGGTGCAACATAATGAAAGTGATACCTGCCTCGTAATCCTGAGCACACAGGCGCATTGTCAGCTTTCACTAATTCAATCATCACGAGGAACTGGAAAATGATGGCAAACTGGTTGTAACCTTAATATGATCAAAATGGTCATATTGTCTTAACAGTATGTATTTTTCTGTCTATTTGTTAAATTGGTACGCCACGATGTCGAATTGAGAGATAAGATGATGGAAATAGCAATTTTCCTTCAAGTAGACAAAAGGCGGGCACGCCGCAATCGCGGCGGTAAGACCCCTCTTTGAGGAGTGGCTGGATAGGAGTCACGGCGTCCTGACCTACCGCATGACGCAGGTCCTCACCGGACACGGAAGTTTCGGGAGGTACCTGTGTCTAAGGAGAAAGGAGGAAACGCCTGGGTGTCACCACTGCGAAGATCGCCCGGAGGACACAGTAGAGCATACGATGCAAGACTGCCCCGCTTGGGCAGAGCACCGACGTGTCCTCACGGCGGCGATAGGCGGAGACCTCTCGCGCCCGGCATTGGTTGCGGCCATGCTGCGGGGCGAGACGGAGTGGGAAGCGGTCGCCTCCTTCTGCGAAGCAGTAATGCTCGCGAAGGAGGAGGCGGGCCGCGCGAGAGAGAGGGCAATGTCCTCCCTCCGGGTCGTCGGCGTCCCACGGCGTCGGACGTCGCAAGACGATCTCCGGCCACCGTAGGCGCGGGCATGCGGGCGGCGAGTAAAGGGCAACTCGCAGCCCGACCATGGACCATGCCCGGGTCGACGGCGCGTTGTGATTGTGTTCCACGCGCGCCTCAAAGAGCGTCAGCATGATGACGGGGCCCCCTCTCTAGAGGGCCAAAGCCTGCCGGGGTCGCGGGACTTATACCATTACCGTGACCCCGGAAAATAAAGGGCTATTGAAGGACACCGTGGATTTTAGTCAGTACAAGTCTGACAGTCCCTCCCGCCCTGCCCGGGGTGGGAGGACTCATTTGATGATTTTACCACGAAAAAAAAAAAAAGTAAACAAAAGGTGGAACCGATGTATCTTTCTACTTTAACTGTGCGTACGGACGTAGTCATTAAACATAGTGTGTGTCCACACTGGAAGCCTAGCGCTAAGTACTGCGCTACGGCGGCGGCGGGCGCGGTGGCGGGCGCGGCGGCGGGCTCGGAGGCGGGCGCGATCTCCACACTGGCCGATCAAGCGTTTGTTTTTGTAGCGGTAACTTCAGGTCAACGACCATTTATAACTCAAGGTCAGTGCGACACGGGGACTCACAGGAGTGGTCGAGTCACGACGGTTTTAAGATTTTTTTACCTAATGTGTTGACAGACATCGGTCGCCTGTGATTAGGAGTCTAGTTATACCTATATGGTCGTTGCTTCAGGTGTTGCAAACCGGTGGTACAAAGTAGTTTCTATAAATCTTGTTTAAGGAAATTCATTTTAAAATGTTTTAAAGGTTGTTTAGGATTGTATACAAGTAAATTATCAACCATTTCTACATGATTCTAGTCAAGTAAGTACAGTAAAAATAATTTAAATATTTACAAATACTTACCTCCTACGGTAGTATTTAAGTGCATTTTCTGATAACTAGATGGCGCTGGCTATAAGACCGAAATGGTTTGCTACACCTGCCACCCACCCGTTATAATATGTATCTGTTGTTGCCTAGAAACGTCTAGGCTCGCAATATCGCTTGTAGCCATCGCGCTAGGCGGGGGCCTTAGTCACTTCAATGTGGCCACGAGCGGTGATTTCATACATTCAATATGGCGCCCGCCGCCGCCACCGCGCTAGGCTCGCAGTGTGTTTGAGCACATAGTCTATTTCTGAAACCATGTGACTTTTAGAAAATTAGAAAAAATCTGATATAATTCTAGTCGCTTCCACATTACATCTAGACGTCCTTTTCGCTTTTATTGCGTAGATGTAAATCTCAAAATTGTGGCTACTCTCTTTATAAGACATCTTTCTTCCTCTCTATTGAGACACACCTTCCTTATAGCGATAAAAAATAACGTGTATAAGGGCTCCCACACATAAACACGATACGACGTCGCGTCGTACAACGATGCGGCGTCGTTTCACGATACGACGTCGCGTCGTAGAAATCTACGATGAGCATCGTTACAGTGGGGTGGTGTTTTAGCTCATTCCGAAAATGGATCGCTCTAGACGCATTCTGTTCCATAGTACGGGACGCTGCTCGACTAGGGTAATTAAATGATCGACTTCAATACCATCCGTCATCTTTGAATTTCGAATAACAACTGCGCAGGATTGCATCGTGAGTCACAACGTCGCATCGTGCATGGACACGTTACGACGTCGTGTCGTAGATTTCCACGACGCGACGTCGTATCGTGTTTATGTGTGGGAGCCCTTAGTCAGTATTTATTTATCGTTATCCTAGGATTTTCATTGCGTACACTAATATTATCCTAGTTTCCTAGCTCCTGTGTGACACTCCGTCACGTGTGCCGCCATATTTACTTAATTAACGCGCCTTCCGGGATGAATTACAATTGACACGACGTTGTAATTGTTAGTGTGGATGTGAGGAGGCGTCGACAGGGGTGAACCCATGGGGTTATTAGAATAAGTTGTGGGTTTTAATGGAATTAAGTACTGTTGTAGAGGATTTACAAATCCAACATAAATTCTTGGACGAGTACGTACGTGAGAAATGGGAAGAATTTTTGAGAAGTATGTTTTTACAAAATTATAAATATATACATGTGGCACTCGGAGACTGCCGCGGTGAAGCTATTGCATAACATTTTTTTTTATTTTAAAAGAATAAAATCGCCTACCGCGTATATTTAACGAGAATAGAATTTATTTAAAATGTTTGTGGTGCACTACTGTAATAAAGAACTTCTTTGTTGTAGGAGAATTTTATAAGTAGGTTTCATTGTGAAAACTCCTTTTGTAGCTGGCCGTTTAGAATCAGTAAGAAAAAGTAAATTGTTTTTATGACGGATATTTTCATTTTCATGATTGCCGAAGTCTCCCGAACTGAAACGATGTTAGACGATGCGTGGTGTCAGGTATTTTCCTTAGGTTTTTGGAAATTTTTTGATTCAGTCGCCGCACCGCGCCGCGCTCAGAGCTCGCGATAAAAGCTATGCAATAACTTGAAAGGTTTTCTTCAGAAAAGTGTATCAACTCAGCCTATCCCAGTTGAATGCTGGACTTGGGCATCTCCCAGGCTTCGCCACATCACCTTGTCTTCCACCTTCCGTATCCAAACTTTCCTAACCTCCTTGCATATTCAACGAAATGAAACAAAAATGAAAATGACGCGAAAAAAGTGCCGTATTGATTATGACGCTGGTTCAAGATATACCTAACATTCTAGCTAGATAAATTGTGTGGTATTATCATGTGGCCTATATCGGTAACCATATTGAACCATATGCGTAGGCAAGTAACCTTTAGGAAATTAGAATATTTGTTAAAGAAAATCTGACATCCGAAAAATGGCCTCAATAGCTTTGGGTTCGACCGTAATCAAATGGGTACCCAAATCATTGGTAATGTCGACCTTTTGGATGTTCCAAGTTTTCATAAAATAAAATAAGAAATATTTTGAAAGCCTAGCTTCCCTAACCTTTTATGGACCACTGCTCACTTTGGGATGACATATTTAACAGTTAAATATACCTACTAATATTACATGTCCGTCTATTTATCAATTACAAATTAATTAATTATCTCTCCCTCATTCTCTCTCTTTCCGTCTAACCGTCCTCGATTTCCTTTGGACCCGCTACCGCCTTCATGGCATGAAAACCAGCACAAACTAGCGATCGTTACGTCCCCTTCGAGAATCTATGGCCTAGACAGTGTAGTAAAGTGACAAAATATCGCAACAGTGATGAAAAGCTTTTAAATAGCAAAGCGATAACATATAAAGGTCTAAGGAAAGATCGAAGTCTTGCTGAAAACGGCTGTATACGAGTATCTAATACAAAACGCTTCATAAGACTCTAGATGCCAATCATATAGAAAACTTTTTTTTGGGTGGCAAAGTCATCAAATGAGTCCTCCCGCCCTGAGTGGGGCGGAAGGGACTGTCAGACTCTTACTGACTAAAATCCACCCGTGTTCCTTCGGATGCCCTTTACGTTCCGGGGCCACGGTATCCTCTGTTAAGAAAAGTTCCGCGACCCCAGCAGGCATTTGGCCCCATCGGTGACGCGTGAAACACGACGCGCCACCGACCCGGGCTTGATCCTTGGTCGGACGGCGAGCTTACCCATTACTCACCGTCCGCAAGCCCGCTCCGCCGCTGTGCCCTCTGCTATTCAGAGGGACACGCGTTGGAGCGTCCACCCGACAGGCTATTCGCATACGGGCAAAGAGAGAGACCCCTTAGGCACACAGTGCCTAAGGAAGAGTTTTTGCCCGCATCCCAGGGTGCACCGGCCCGAAAAACTGGTCTTCCCCCCGGACGTATCCGAGAGGGAACCCCAGTCCACGGGCGCACGTGGAGGTTTCCTGTCTTAGCACCCCATCATATAGAAAACTTAGGATGTAGATAACAGAAAATATTTCTTTATATGGTTACCTTTTAGAATAATCTTTCCGTAAATTCCAAGATACCGGCACAAATCTTACAACTCAAACAAGAGGATAATTTGGACATATACAAGAGGAAGTCAACCCAAACAGTACATTTATCAAAGACTCCTCAAACCCGTCTAAATGATCCTTTTCCTCGTTGAATTCGGTTGACCTATAAAGTGGGGATAATATTTTATTTTTTTATTCTGCGCGAATCTCTCCCTTGCAAATTGAATCTTCAGGGAGACGAGTTAGTTGCCCTTTTCTGGGACATTTAGATGCGACTGAGGTATCGTCTCGATCTTTGGGAAGCAAGAGGCTGGGAAATGAAAGTATATATTAAAAAACATACATAGCATAACATGGACATAGCAGTGCACCGTCATAGACTTAAGTTGATTAGGTATAGTCAAAGCGCCATTTTTAAACGAATCTAGTTGTATATTTGATTTACGACCTGTATTCGAATTATAAAAAAATAATTCATTGATACAATATATTGAATATTTGGAATATAATTATTTTATTCAATTATCAATATTTCTAGTATTTAGTAAAGACAGAAGAACGAGTAGTGATTATAGAAGCTTTCAATGGTTGGTATATGTTCTGCTTTGCACGGTCTCTCTTTCTTTTGTGTTTATCTTTGTAAGAATTCACAAGTCGTAAACTAGTCGTGTCGTAGAATGTAAAGAGACTAAAATACCCTTTTCATGTAATGTTTTTGTTAGGACAATCGTAAAACATAATAAGATACGACAGGTTTATCTCAGAGGGGAGTTTGACGAATTTCTCTACAGTTTACTTATTTCATTACCTTACTGTGCTCAAGGATTTACGATCTATTCTGGTAAATCCAATTTAGGAATACTGTTTGGCCTAACTGTCTTCCTGGTTCCAACCTATCTGGATTTCATGATCCGTCCATTGCCTATGTGAGGATAATATCCTGTTAAAGTAAATGAAGAAATTCCTTGTGCCAGACATACTGGATACAGAAACTGTAAATAGAATGGAGCTTGTAGTAAGATGGAATAGCTTTTCTCTGGTTTATGGGCCATGAACTGTACAAAATATTCATAATTTTGTTTTAAAATAGATACCTTTGGAAATACAGACGTAGATAAAAGTTCAAAATGAAGTATTGTTTTAACAAAGCTTGCATAAGAAAGAGATAGCATAAATATAAGGAACAAAATAAACTTTAAAATAAGAAATTACAAGTTGCATTCAATGGTTGCATTATGTTTTGCATTGCAACTAAAAACTACAGAATACAACAGACAACCTTGTTCTATCTTTTCCAATGTAATTACGTAGTACACCATATGCTTCATCTATCTTTACTTTTATACCACTGCACTGGACTATTCTAAGGAACATACAATTAAGGCGCGGTGTTATCTCAATATTCCCAAAAATTGGTTTCTTAGAACGTCGAGTATGACGTAATGTAATAAAAATAAGCAACGCGAAAAATACAGTGAACAAAGAAGGGTATAAAGAAGAATTTAAACCGAACAGAATAATAAATAAGAGTTTGATATTCCCAATAAAAATTGGGAGGTTGTAGCACAAAAATAAACTTTGACGTCGAAGATCTCTGTATTTCCAGCGATAACAACAGTTTTTTTTTTAAGAATTTAGTAGGTTTTCCATTTTTTTAAAACTTTAACCCGGCGAGGATGTGGTGAAAAAAGTTACGTGGAGGTTGTCGAGGGTCTTTTTGACCCTGTATGTGATTGGGCTTAAAAAAACTGTTTTTTTTTAACGCTAATGTTTAATAAGTATTATGTTAGTTTAATACTATTCTTATGACTTGATAATAATTAATAAAACACGCATATAAATACAAAATATTATAATTAAATCACTTTTGCCACAGTAGGTACAAAATGATAATCATTTTCATTAAATTACGCAATTCAAACTAAAATAACAAAAAATTAAATACTTCTTTTATAAATAATCTTTAATTTGGTGCCTATGTAGTATAGAGATCAATCAATTTCACTAACAGTCTTATAATCACTGATAAACTACATGTTATCATTGTCAGTAATTGCAGCACAATTCTGGCAGAACGAAACGGTGTTCAGGACAAATATATGAATGGCATTCCTCACAAACATTTGCTGTCTTGCGATGGCGAGTATAAGGACATATTTGGCATCATTTTCGTGCACCTGGAACTTTTACCAGGTGCTCCTGAATGCGTGTACTCACATAATCCTCATTTTCGCTACCGTCGGATAACAAGTCGTCTTCACTGTAGAATTGCATTAAAATATGACGTATGCCATCCTCAAGCTTCAGTTTACCCATTTTTTTATTAAAAACACTTGAAAATATAATAATATTTGGTAAAAACATTTTTGAAACATCGCAAAAAAATGTAACGCCGCGGTTGTGGCAGGGTCATATTTACCCTTTTCGACTCCACGCACGTGTAGCTTCCGTCTCAGGCGGCTTCCGACTCAATTTCGGTGCGTGGCGTACGCGCGGATTCCTTAGCAATAGCTACTAAGACGCCCAAAACCCTATAGTCGCGGGAAAAAAAACTACACACAACTAAAAATTGTCAGGGTCAAATTGACCCTTCCACATCCTCGCCGGGTTAACCAAACCATTATTTAATTTTATGTCTATATTTTAAAAAATCTAAAGAAAAGCAGTAAAATAAATGCCCATTCGCAGCTTACGTCACATTTCAACACAAATATCATTTTTTCAATTTTCAATCTTATTGACGCTCCATAGTGGTGACAATAGTTTACGCGGACATAAGCGATTAAAATCGTAGTCAGTCCGCGCCTTAAGATAAAACAGTACGAATTTATACCTATGGAAAATACTAAGACAAAACAGCTCCACTAATCTTCTCATTTCACAACAACTTAATTAATGTTATTAATAATGAATGACAAACAAGGGAACAGGTGTTCCTTGTTCATAATTTCCACATAACGATTGCACACAATGGCGGGACTAACAATGAGCTTATCGCTCAGGAACTTGCGAAATTGTGGCAGTAAATTAATTTTAATGTACCGCCGGGTATGTCGCACTTGTGTGCTGTATAGCCTCCCGGATTACAACTCGTTTTGGTAAATGAGATGTGCGATACGATTTACATATTTTTGTATGTTTTTGAAATTAAAGATGAAGAGAAAAATTGACTCATGTTTTCAATCATGCAGCAGCACAATCACTGATATTGCTGGCGCCAGGCCTTTAAAGACCTTCCTAATTCCTATAAACATAAAAATATAAATAGGCACCACATATGTACGATATTTCGGCGCTATTGCAAGTGCTATGATCGCGGGTTGACTGGAGCATGCGGGTAGATATAAAATAAAATAAATTATTTGTAGTAGGAAAAATCTATCTACCCTCTCTCATTGTCTCTTCCTAGTTCAATGGCTAGTTATTTATACTATCATTCTATTATTATCTTCTCATTAACTTAGATCACGTCCGTAACCTAAAGATTGCGACTTTGATTGATGTCTGATAGGCATCTGACTGCAATGAGCATAAGCGGTCTGGCCTTTAGGCGTTAGGCAAGTTTGAGGCAATGGATAAAGACTAGGTAATGGGATGCTTATAAAATAAAGTTCAACTTAGAATCGGCAAGCAGGCTGGGCAAATTGACCGTGGGAATTCTTTGAAGGAGTGGTAAAAATAAAAACGGAAATTGGAATTTCTGGACACTAATTTCCCCCCAGCCAGTATCTATTAGCTTTTACTAAATATCTCTGGGTATATTCATTTAAGTAGGTATCTACCTACAGATGTACCTATGCCAGTCATTAACAATACACACTTTGAACTATTTATAACCTTTTAAAACCCATCAACTATTAGTACTTCCGCAAGGAACGTTTCTCGGGCCTTCACAAAAAAAAAGAATTTCTCCTTTAAATCAGCCAGTTCGTTTCTCTAAGCAGCTTCAGTGGTATCATTCACAAGCAAACCAGTTTCCCACAGGATTATACCTACTTATAATAAACCTATGAGGCTAGTACACTCACTTGGACAAATATTGTGGCTCACGGTTCGCTGGGGCGACCACAAAGGCGGCGGGTAAAGTTGGTCGGTCGGCGAGTTTGCCCAGTCACGCTGCTTTGCCACCAGCAACCGTGTTTGGGCACGTTCGCTGATCGTAAAGTACGCCTATGAGGTTGGCTTGTTTTTATTGGAGACGGAAAAATAGGGTTAAGTGTATTAAGTAGGAGTGAGTTGGCGTTTTTGAGGTTGTAAGTGTAGCGTGAACTTTCGTGTAAACCGCGTTTTAAAAGCAATACCAGTTTAACCTCTTTTTACTACCTATCATTCTACTTCAGATTTTTCCATGATCTAGATATTTATGTAGTATTTTTAAGGTGTGGCTACTGAAAATCAACTTCTCGTTTCTTGTAGGTGCTACCACTGTGATAGCGGCCGAAACACAATAATCTGTATAATTGTTACTATAAGTATCTATTTGTTACTCGTTTAGTATAAAAAAATGACTGTTCGAGGTTTCGCCTTTATGTTAATCAGGTTTACGATGAACACTAAATAAAATCTCCAAGCCATATTAAGAAACCGAAATAAATGAAAGAATTCATTGACATTCAAACGAAACGTGCTTTTCTTGAGATTTCCGTCACTATTTTCATCTTTACATGGTCTTTAATGTTTCTGTCATCACCTAATTTAATTCCTGCTACAGGGTATTCTATCAACTATGTTTGGGTTGTATTTTATTCGTGATTTATTCTATCTATTCTATCCTTGTCATCACCAAGATTCTGGTCACCCTTATCTTCGTTTCTAATACTAGATTTATCTGTTTGCGATGACAAGGCAAAGTCTAAGTTTATTCACTCGACTTTTAATGTAACAATGTTCATATTCAAAAGGACTTGTTATTTATTGTGTTTGCTATTTCAACGTCATAGGAAAGTTCAACTTGCTATGGTTTCTTGGCTTATACATATATAAAATTGTTATGAAGTTTATGCTCTTTGCTGGTTTTAATTGGATTGTTTAGAAAGAACTGAACGACTAAGAACAGATTCTCTTCAAATTCAACCATAATAAATCGTGGTACTAGTATACGGGCAGCATATTTTTGGATGACCAATTGACCAATATGGCCGAAGTTAGCTTAATTTTTACGAGTATGTGTTTAACTCAGAAGTGGTCTCGAAATTTTAGGATTGAAAGCAAAATTAATCGTGATTTTGAAATGGAATTTATACTCGTAGTAATGTCACCCAAACTATATTATTAACCAATCCATAGAATTCTACTGATTTTTTGTGGTAACAAGATTTTTGTTTTTGATTTGAAAAGTATATAACATTTTCCACCTCCTCGGTCAACAACCTCACAGGCTCAGTTAAATATAAACAATACTCAACTAAACCAACAACATACGATTTATGAACGAAAGTGCTCTCGAACGATTTACGATTCTTTCGACATTCGCCTCGATTGAACAATAGACCCGGAAAATTTCGCCTACGTCCTAACGGCATCCGAATCTATCCGTGTGTTTGCTCTAACCTCGGGAACACCTGAACAATGCGTGATTAAAATGTGCGTACATAGTTTATATTTCAACACAAAGAAAGTTATTACCGACTATTGTTGGATAAGAGTTCGTGCTTTTGTAAGGCTGGCTACAGACTTGCGACTAAAGAATTTTTTTAAGTGTTGCTGTTGAAATTGTGAGAACATTTTACTTGATGTTTTTGAAGTACTTTCTGAGTAATTGAGTCAAGGGCGGATCCAGCTTTCAGTTCAGGGGGGGGTCACACAAGCTGTCTGCGACAACAGCTTTTCTCCGTAGTCTAGTTCGGATAGATATAACTATACTTTTTTTATCGTGGTTATCAAATGAGTCCTCCCACCCATACTGTCAGACTCGTACTGACTAAAATCCACGGTGTCTTTCAATAGCCCTTTACGTTCCGGGGTCACGGTAATTCATAAGTCCCGCGACCCCGGCAGAGTTTGGCCCTCTAAAAGGGGGGGCCCGTCATTATGCACACACTTTTTGAGCTGCGTGTGGAACACAACGCGCCTTCGACCCGGGCATGGTCCATGGTCGGACAGTGAGTCACCCATTAGGTACTCGTCGCCCGCATGCCCATGTACCGGAAACCCTACGTAGGTCGGAAATCGTCTGCCGACGTTTGTCGCCGTGGGCGTCTACCACTGCGGCTGGGGTGGAGGGGGGACTGTCCTCTCCCTCAAGCGGCCCGCCTCCTCCTTCGCGTGCATGACTGTCTCGCCCCGCAGCATTGCCTCGCCCAATGCCGGGCGCGAGAGGTCTCCGCTGTCGTGAGGACTCGGCGGTGCTCTGCTCAAGCGGGACAGTCCAGCACCGTATGCTCCACCATTGTTCTCCGGGAGATCTTCACAGTGGTCAGGGCCGCTATACGGCAAGGAGGTTGGCCGATTCGCCGGCGATCAGATATAACTATACTTAATATTCTAAAGGAATGTGAAAGTGTGTTTGTCAATTTTTCACGTTGAAACCGCTAAACGGATAAGATTTCATGGGGTCGATTGCATTGGTCCTCCATTGCAGCGAAGTTACCTGGTCGCGGTCAGAGTCACCGGAAAAATCTGGTAAATAATGCTTTTTGGAAACAATATAGTTACTGTATTTACCTATTATGCAAGGCTGCAATGTTGTTTTTTGGCGCTAGTAGGTACTTGAATTGAATCCTGAGCGTAGCGAAGTTTTCAAAGGTACGAGACGCAGAATAACTTTGCTGTCGAGCGCAACACACAACTTTTCACCTCACTAAGCGAAGAAATGCAGTGGGGCCGGGTCGCCTGCCAGTGACAGTGTAGAAAATAATTGAATACAAGAAGTGTTCGAATTTTGAAAACGCTTTCTGCGCTAGAGCACAAAATGGAGTTTTGCGCTCAGATTTTGAACGAGGAATAGAATCGCTTTCCGAGCGTGTGAGGTGAAAATTATATATTTTTATTGGTGCACACTGAAGAACAATAAAAACTTTCGGGTGCGCGGAGAGGGGTTGCCTCGTGCCGCTCGCGCTCGCTGGTGCGCCCGCTATGGCGCGATACGCGCGATAGGACAATAAGTATAGCGGCCACGCTGCGCGGCAAACTAGAATAATTTTATTCGATGTTTTTGCTACCTATATGTATAACTGTAATATAACAAATAACAACACAGAATTGAATTATTATGATTATGTGCATCTTCCCCTATAATTTGTTTATGTTTATAAATAAAATTAGATAAAATTGCAGTGGTCGCCTAAGACCCAGCCTGTCGCCCAGGGGGGGGTCATGACCCCCATGACCCCCCCCCTGGATCCGCCGTTGAATTGAGTAACTATGTGACGTACTTTATTCTGCAAATAATTATAAGATGCGATGCGTCAATTCCTCCAATCTTAATTCGGGTTTGTCTCCACGGATCCCGGTATCAGATTGAATTAGCCACGGATCACGGTGAGTTCATTTGCAGACATATTTTAAAGGGCGTAGTTACAGTTACCATTTGACAATTTGTTTCAACTAAAGTACTGAAGACTGGTCATGTCTTCTGTTCTGATTGTTCAGATCGCAGGCAGTCTTCAGAGTGTTCCAAGCCTTATTCACCCGGAGCACAATCACGCAATTATGTATCTTGATTCAGCATTAGCTCAGCGAAATGTTCCCTATTGACGCTGCGATGAAGTCGCGAGCGTGTGGAGGGCCTTAGCCAATCGGCGTACAATCACATAATTATGCATCTTGATTGAGCATGAAGTCCGGGAAATATTCTCTGTCAACATTACATTAACTTATGGATATCCATCAATTTTATATTTATAACTTTTCTTCTTTTTGTTATTGCTTGAACCTGCCTTTATATTTTTAGTTGCCAACAGATGAAAGGCTTGATATAGGCTTGATCTTCTAGATGTCTGCACTTTGCATGAACTTATGGACGCTACTGAAGACATCAAAATCTGGGCTTATTTATTGTAGATGGCCATTTTCATCGCAGAAATCAAATTCGAAGCAGGAAACAATTTATTTTAACACCAAATGATATAGCTAACTCTGCTTTTTTATCGTAGTAAAATCATCAAATGAGTCCTCCCCAACCCAGGGCAGGGAGGGACTGTCTGACTCGTACTGACTAAAATCCACGGTGTCCTTCAATAGCCCTTTACGTTCCGGGATCACGGTAATTCGTAAATCCCGCGACCTTGCTAACTCTGCTAACATTATTTATATACTTGCTCTTTATATTAACTGTGTTTACATTTGCATTTTTCTCGCATATGCTTTTTTTACTTTTCTCTGAAACTTCATTTTAACCGTAAAATCGTCAGCGTGCAGCCAGCCTTATCCAATCGGAGCACAATCGCACAGTTGTGCATCGTGATCGGGCATTAGTTCAGGAAAATGTTCGCGTTGCATCGAGATGCGGCCACAATATGGCGCGCCGTGGCCGCCGTGGCAGCTATGGGCTACAGTTTGTATTCCAGCCTGAATGCCTGGCTTAAATGTGAGAATGTGGAAGCTGGCATAGTAAGTTAGAATCTGAATTGTGTGTACACAATGGATGTAATGACGGTTTTATGTTGGCTTAGGAGTTTCAGAGCTTATTGATGTAGGCAATGTATTATAGGTATGATAATCTTGCGAATATTCATTCACAAAGCATACATTTTCGAGCATCTACGGTACTTCCACAGTTATTATGTCTTGTGACTGGGAGTATACTGCACTACAATTTTGTAGTATTTATTAATTATATTTTTATGTCTTTGGCAATTCAAAAGTCTCTGTAATCTGTACCTATAAATGCTTTGATTTGATTTGATTGAAATATATAAAACTAAAACAGAGTTTAGTTAGGGTCGTTCCCAAAGGTTCATGATTCTTTTGTATCTCAAATAAAATAAAAGAAGTATTAAGAAAGTATTATCTATATGTTAGATTATATTTAAGTCGTTAAGCAGCCTTTTCCAACTCTATTTGGATTGACTTCGGGTTTGATTGAATGCAATTGAATTCTAGTATTTTACGTAGATCGCCTGTTAAACTGATCTCCAAGACCTCTAAATATAATATCCCTTGGAAAGACTATAAACCTGACCCATACTACGGTGAAAAAAAAATCAGATGTTCGCTGGATGGCACTCGCAGCATACATTTGGTATTTAGATAGCGCACACTGTAAGAAAAATTCTGACGAATTTATTTACACTTCATGCAACACAAAAGGATATTATAGGCGGACTTAATGCCTGAGGCATTCTCTACCAGTCAACCAAGGGTAGTGGAGAGATAACATGGCAGGTGCACAAAAATATAATATTAAAAAGAGAAGGTACAAAAAAATATACATAATTTTAAATAAATAAACATACATATATAATTAGTATGATAAATACACATATAAATAAATATACAAGGAAATAGAAAGATGATTGAGATGACCCCACTAGTGGTGCAGATAATAATACCGCAACTTCTGCTTGAATGCAAATTTACTCGTAGCCGTCCTGATATCGAGAGGAAGCGCATTCCACAGAAGGATGGACTGAATATGAAACGAAGAATGAGTAAAATCAGAAGTATGAGAAGGACATAGCAAGAGAAGATTATTAGAGGAGCGCAGGTTCCTAGCGTGTGAAGAACAAAGGTACTGAAAATGAGGGATGAGATAAGAAGGGGGAGTGGGAGAGATGAGAAGAGAGAAAAGCGTGGTCAAAGCGCGGCAGTTGTTGTCTCTGCCGAATGGGCAACCATTTAAGCTCAGATCTGAAACTAGACACATGATCATATTTCTTTAGATTTAATATAAACCGGATGCGGTTATTAAGTAGCCTATCAAGTACGAATCGTCCGCTTCTGATGCTCGAAGGCACATTTTGTATTGAAAAACTTGCCAGACCGTAATTTCTGATAGTATGCGGCGTGAATCCTTCAAGCATCAGAATTTTTCTGACAGTTTCATAACTATCGAATGCGGTCGCGCTTAAAATTTGTGACTATAATGAGCATACTTATACATTTTATTGCGAGTTTCCTGCGTGCCTCGGAAAGCACGTGCTTTCAAAGCCGTTTGTAAAGCCGTTACGTTAGTCCCCACTGTCATTGGTAGATCTTTGACAATCATTACTGTAAGCCAGAAGCTCATAAGTCTGACAACCAGTCTCACCATGGGGTGTCATATTGCCCAGCTACTGGGTTGTGGAGGTCCGATGGGCAGTCGCTAAATGTAAAATACTGATATTCAGCTGCATCTGGTTCGACTGGAAGCCGACCCCAATATAGTTCGAAAAAGGCTGGGCAGGTGATGATGATTTTATTTGTGTAGTGACATGAAACAAGAAAAAGAACAACGGGATTCTACTCGCTGTTATCTGTAGCAACATTATTTAAAATTTATTGTGGGTGAGTGTAGTTACGCCGTATGTGTGGGTTTCATATATTGTATTCTTCGAAGCTGTAAACAAAATGTTTTTATTGCGTACACCTCATGTTGGAACACATTTTGTATGGTTACAAACACACGTAGGCACTCCATGTTCTCGTGGGTTTGCTAAAAGATCTAGTTAGAAATTATTTTCATTTTATATCTGAGCTTTAGGTACTTTTGCTTTTATAAAATCTACTAATCTTCCCTCATGAAGCTCCAAACCTAAAAATCTGATCTTTCATCTTTTACTAGTTACTGTGTATTGATAATTGAATATTATATTGTGAAGGAAGACATCTTTAATGTCTTAGAAAAATAATAATTATGAATTCTACCAACTCGCCCTAGGCCTGTGTGCTGGATTACAGCCGCTTACAGAGAGGAGGCCTGTAATGTAATCTGCAGTGGGAAAGTCATAGTAGATCATGATAATTAAGTAGACTATTTTTTCATGCCATCTAAAGACATGCACCATTCAACAACAGAACCTCCTCAACGGTTCTACATAACAAACCCAATTACACCTCGCAAAAACGTGCTCATCCAAAATGCCTAAACCAATCAGCCTATTTAAGCTTCACTCATCTCAAGCCACCAATCACAATCGATCATCTTAAACCAATCAGAATTCATCGCCCTCATACTTGATATTGTAAATCAAGGTAATCTCATTAAATATGGAAGATAATGTCGAAAAAAAAGTCCTCGTATCTTAGGACTAGCCATGAATGTCCCGAGGGAAATCAGTCGAGTGTCGAGCTGCCCTTAGCGTTGTGTGGAAGTGGCTTTATAGCTGATTTATGGCTCCGTGCGCGGGGTAACATGTAGTTGTTAGCTTTAGGGCTTGTTTACATGGATGACTTGTTGGCGGGATTAGATCGGTTGTTTTAAGGAAATTGTGAATTGCTTCGATAAATCTCTGTATAATTTTTTTTAAACTTCTATTTTATACCTGCAAGGTAAAAGTAAAATGACTTGCGCAACTATTTTGGTCGTTGTGGTTTTTTTTTGTTTTGTCGATGACTATTCATCAGATCTGTTGAATAGAACTATATAAATTCTATACTATACACCGTGTTCTTCACGTTATCCATAAACTTTAGCAAATACTTCTATGGCTTTTACAAATCAAATCCAACAAAGGAGCAGTAGTACTTAAAAAGGCTTCGTTACAAAGATATTTGTAATTTCATTTAATGAAATTTAATTGAGCTATGCAGTGAGAAAGTATCTTAATTTGAAATCTATCAAATACTATTTGCATTTCATTTGTTTCAGCCCGCCAAATGTTATGAATGAAAATACGACGTTGCCAATTCGGATAAAGAGGCATGCATATCGGGTTATTTACGTCTAGGTATTTAGTTTGTATGAAAATTAACAAAAAATA
The DNA here is from genome assembly GCA_950005045.1 of Agrotis exclamationis. Classification (NCBI taxonomy): domain Eukaryota; kingdom Metazoa; phylum Arthropoda; class Insecta; order Lepidoptera; family Noctuidae; genus Agrotis; species Agrotis exclamationis. Next base: position 21,412,393 of record OX465430.1, read on the forward strand.
AAAAATAAGAATTTATTAATGTGTCCATAATGAAAAATGCTTACTTCCGTGGTTTGAACATCTGGTCGAAGTTTATGTATATCGTCCGGAACACGGTGTATAGTTCTATATTAATGTAGAATTATACACCGTGACTTTTTAGTCGTCTTACAAAAGTCGTCCACTTAATGTATCCGACCTAAAAAATACCTCTAGGCGAGTTTATTTTTTTTAAATCGTTAATAATAATTTATATTTTTAATAAATAGGTACATTAGAAATATGAAACACCCTGTTAAAATGTTTATATCAATCTGTAGAGTATACCTACCCAGCGCAATAGTCGGGTAGATCATTCGATTTCCATTTTCTATGAGACAAGGGCGTTTCTAACTACGCCTTGTGTCATAATAACCAATTAAAGTTTTATTATTAAATTTTTCAAATCTCTTAAATACATATTTTTTTATTATAAACGTGTTCTAGTCATTGGATACATAAACTGGGCTGCTTTTGTAAGACGACTAAAAAGTCACGGTGTATAGTTCTATATTACCTAATATAGAATTCAGCAGTAGGTTAGAAAGTGAGATTTTTCTTAGCTGAAATCACATTTCGTAGAACATCAATTCAAGTAGGTATCCATAAACCTATTTTTCTCCGATTCAAAATGTTTTCTTTTTGTTCTAGATCCGAAGTTATAATCTAGGTTAGGCTTTTTTTTTATCGTGGTAAAATCATCAAATGAGTCCTCCCACCCGGGAGGGAGGGAGGGACTGTCAGACTTGTACTGACTAAAATCCACTGTGTCCTTCAATAGACCTTTATGTCCCGGGGTCACGGTAATGAGATAAGTCCCGCGACCCCGGCGAGCTTTGGCCCTCTAGAGAGGGGGCCCCGTCATTATGCCGACGCTCTTTGAGGCGCGCGTGGAACACAACGCGCCGTCGACCCGGGCATGGTCCAAGGGCAACTCGCAGCCCGGCCCTTTACTCGCCGCCCGCATGCCCGCGCCTACGGTGGCCGGAGATCGTCTTGCGACGTCGGTCGCCGTGGGCGTCCACCACCGCGGGTGGGGCGGAGGGAGGACATTGTCCTCTCCCTCACGCGGCCCGCCTCCTCCTTCGCGAGCATGACTGCTTCGCAGAAGGAGGCGACCGCCTCCCACTCCGTCTCGCCCCGCAGCATGGCCGCAACCAATGCCGGGCGCGAGAGGTCTCCGCCTATCGCCGCCGTGAGGACACGCCGGTGCTCTGCCCAAGCGGGGCAGTCTTGCACCATATGCTCTACTGTGTCCTCCGGGCGATCTTCGCAATGGTGACACCCGGGCGTTTCTTCCCTCCCTACCAGACACAGGTACCTCCCGAAACTTCCGAATCCGGTGAGGACCTGCGTCATGCGGTAGGTCAGGACGCCGTGACTCCTATCCAGCCACTCCTCAAAGAGGGGTCTTACCGCCGCGATTGCGGCGTGCCCGATCTAGGTTAGGCTTACCACAACGATCCAAAAATTAGGTTAACTCGGAACTTTGTTTTAAACTAGACTATAGCAACTTTAAACTTGGAAGAAAAGTTTCAACAGAGTTTAATATTCTTTCTTAAGTATTTACCCATAACATTGAATATTGTTATACTTTTAAATAAATGTGGTACCTATCTAACTGGCTGTGATAATTTATGAAGCAAGTCTTGGTTTCACATGGATGGCAAAACTCCCAATGTTCTAGTCCTAGTTAGCAAGATTTTTTAAATTTTTAAAATGAAGTTTTTGTTATACACGAGTTGCCTGAAAAGGACAATTAATAAAACAAAATGTCCGTATATTAATGTACTTTTATTTTTAAATAAATATAACCAATAACATTTATTACATCACAGGAGCAGGGTATCTTGAAAACACAATTCATTGCGCGCCAAACGTTTCACAGACCATAGACAGAAAGTCGGCCATTTTTAATCTATGGTCGGAGCTGAAGCGTTCGCGCGCTTCCCTTAAATTCAATTGACATCCCTTAAAATATAAATAAGTATAACTAAATGAATATTATACTATTTATTTATTAACAGTACATGTCGCCAACTAAATAGATGTTTAAGTTTATAATTTTATTTCACGACGGTAAGCTTATAGGCCTTATTTGTGCGTTAATAATAATTCATTTATGTATTAAACCAATATAAGTAAACGTTAAGACATGTAATATTTAAGTTTGCATTAAAAGTAACAGAAATAAGTTTATAAAGATATTTTATTATGTCAGTCGTATCTGTGCAAAATACAGAATGGACTTTAAGTTTAATAAGTACTTTATATTTTATAAGTGAGGGAATGATCAGTCAAGATTTTATTATGATGGCTTTAAATTTCTATATTGTATTCAGTTTCAAGAAATTACTCAACTCTTGAACTCAAACTGGTATTTATTCTGCATTCATTATTTATGATAATCTTATGGATGTATTTTTGTAAAAAGGACGAAATTGCTTTATTCTGAATAAATAAATTGGTAAATAAAACAATATTCACATATATTATTACAGTAAAAATACAAACTGACTATACTATAGGTACAATTACGTTCAGATATTAATAATTATATTTTTAAGACATTTAAAATTATATTTTGGCGCGCAATAATATTTATGTAAACTTTGAAAAAAGAACATCGTTGCTAAATTGACATTTGCTTTTTTTATTTGCATTAGAAACTAAAGTATAAAGATAAACGTCTAAGGAGCCAAAATATAATTTAAAATATGCAAATTATGAAATCTAAAGATATGCATAACTAGAAACAGGTTAATAGTTCGATCTACAACTAAATACACTTTTTACAATCCGTAGTACGTTCAAGCGAAACTTCTAAATCGTTCTTTAAATATTTTATTTTTATCTATAGATTACGTTCTTTTGTTTTTGAAAAAGTACAATATTTTATTAAATGCATTCGCAATTTATTCATATTGATTATCATTATTTTTGCATCAAGTATATAGGTAGTATTATAAGTGCCTACATTTTTTATGCTTTTATAAAACTGCCTTTTCAGCCAATTTAGCCAGAACTGCACAGTTGAACCGGTACATCGATTATTGTAAAATGTTCCGCCTTCAAGTTGATTTATACCATTGTATACTTAGCCGTGCTTGGGAGATAGCATAAATTACTCTGACAGGTCAATTGTAAATGATTACGCATACTTTCTGACTTATTCCCGATTGAGATGTTCACCTTTTTCTGAATTATGAATGGCCTTTGTTGTGTTATTGTAAGGTTTTGAGTGAATGGAATAAGACATAAAATTATGATTCAGGTGGTTTTTGTATAGAAATCTGTGACTATACGTTCTTAAGCGACTTTTAATGTCATTTCTTTCGAGTTTAAATCGAGCCGTAATCCGGTCTTCTTTATTGGAATACTTTTTGTTCACGACTGTACTTTTTCAGAAATCAAAAGCTGCTTATTATTATTTTACTTAGTAAAGCTAGTAATACTGTACATACCTTATTAGGCGACGCATTTGTTCAAATTATGTCTTCAACGACGAAGACATTAAACAGAGGAAACTAAGTACTCTATACAAAATAAAAAATGTTACTTTGGCAAGATCTAATATTTAAAAATCATTTAATTTACAGAAAATAAAAAAAGAGAAAAATACGAACACATAGAGAGATTGATATTTTTAGCTTAAAGTGTATAAAATCTAGGCGCTAACGATATAAATTAAACACTTAACCTTAGTGATAAGATTTATAATATAAATGAGGTACGTTAAACCATTGTGACTATGTGGTGATTCATCTTCGAATGTGTCCTACATCTAACGTGTACAATCGCGCACACAACTCACGTCATCTGTCAAACTAGGATGACATGACATGTCATTTTTATAACTTCGACGCCATGATTTAAATTGCTTAATATTGTTGAGAGCCGAATGTTACAATAATTATTTCCGTGCAGTCACGACTTTTTTTATTACTTACATATTTTTTTTTACTTTAATAATATATAATTGTTATTGATTGTTGAACAGACCCCGTGAGTTCATGCAGCCACAGCACATAAAAACAATATCAACATTAGCATTTTTCAATATAAAATAACAATTATACAAAAAATGCAAGAAATGGAACGATACAATTATGTTTGCCTTATAAAATTAAACTATTCAAAATAAATAATAATAATAGTAATGTACAATTTTTTTCAACGAAATCCTAGGATTGGGAAAATTTCGAAAAGTATTTTTTTGTGAAGATTGACATGCGAGAGGTTCCTTTGGCTCAAAACAAGCTTCGCTTTAATCGTTATTATTATTTATTTTTTCGGATATTTAATTAGATTTTAAATTAATATGCAACAGCGACTCTGATCTTGAGCCAAAGGACCAATACCCACGCCACTCAATCAATGTCTCTTGCATTTTTGGCATAAAAACTTGTTGTATATAACAATGAAACTACAGTTATTTATCATTAACGTTATTCCTAAAACGGACTAGGTAAACGTTTGAGTGCCTCAGGAATTAATGCTGGATAAAATGGACAACATTATATTTAATATTATGGAAAATAGGCTATATGAAGTGCCAAAAGTGAACTACGACGCCTATCGATAAGTATTTAGTTACATTATTCTTTCAAGAATCTAGATTAAATTGAAGGATTTTTACTTAGGCCTTTAAACATTAGGCATTTCGATATGTTACCTTTACAATTTATATAGTTTGTAGTCTGAAAGAAATATAACAACTTCATCTTACATTATTTAAGTAAATGTAGACTTAATACTATGATGCATTTCATTGTAACAACATCTGAATATCTTATTTTCATTTATAATACTTCTGTCTAACAACTATGATAGCATACGAAGGGAGACGACACAGCAGAGGAATTGACATAGAATCTGTACCTACCAAATACCAAGATGTATTGAAGGGCGATTACAATCAGTCTTACGATATTTCAACATTAATTCCTGAGACATATTATTGTAATATGATTTTATATAGACAGCACGTATATGGCAGTAACAGTTAAAACAACTACGTTTATCAATTCACGTAAGTTTGCAACGACGGATTACGAAGAGAACGAAGCGCTCTCATTGGTTGCTTAATCCCCACTATTTCAAGATGGCGGCTTGCTAATGGCAGTTGATCGCGCGCCGTTGAAGCCGACGGATGCGTCGGTGCCAGTCGTCGCGCCACTCCAGCAGTAGTGTCCTCTCGCCGACTGTCAGCCCCGGCAAACCGGCTGACACGCCCTCTTTTTCCACTCCTAGGATTAGGTATGACCTGGGAGGGAAAGAAAGAGCAGTTTGAGAATAAGAATGATTCGGCCCTTCTGATCCGGTTACCTAACACATGTGGTCCTCAAACTCAAATTGTAAATGATTGTAGAAAACATTCCTAAATCCGACAAAGAGCAAAAAGGTTCATTATTACCCTAACAATGTCTGGCAAAAATAAAATGTTAAGATTTATTCAATACATCAATTTGGGTGCAAATATACACTTAAAGAAACTTAGTGATGCCTCGCTGACTCCTAATGCTTTAAATAATGGTTTTGCATCCATTGTTAGACGAGGGGTCTAAAAGCAATTTACAAACTTATAATTTTAAATGATTTTGCAAAAGATATTTCTTTTTGCGTTGGTAGAATTCTAAAGAAAACCGCAGAACTTAATTTTATGTTCGACGTTATTTTCTGTGCTATTAAAAACGCTAATAAGCAGTCATAGTGAGCGTAATAGGATTGGTATTGAAAAGCGACTCAGAATTATTTGAACCATAATTGGATCTGAAAAACTTAGTGCCTACTGAATATTTTAATTTAACAGAAGCTACTCTAGCTAGCCTAGAGTGAAGTTCTACCATAATTTGTAGTAATTATGTCCTTCGAGACCGAACTACTTCAGTATGATAGTATTATTATCATCTCGGCGGTATTGCAGTACGTTCTTGTGGTGACTTCCAGTCTATGCTCCACCATGCAAGTCAATTTATAAGAAAATCAAACAGGTTAGTTTTCAAGTCTTATCGCAGGAATCTGGGACATTACTAATACTGTTGTGAAACATAAGTACGACACTAATAAAAAAGTAAAAGATGAAATCGTAATGATAATTATGATAGATGAAGAGAAAAATGGATAAAAAAATGGATAAAAAGAGTGACGATGATAAGGATACAAAACGAGAGAGAGATATTTTGGAGGATAACAGACGACAGCAAGAAATAAGAAGTGACATTCCCAGGAATTTTTGAATATGTTGATGACTCATTAGTTAATCTTGATGTTAAGGCACATAATTATTTATAAAAACAGAGAGGATGGTAGGTAACAAAACGAGACAGAGGTGGTAAGGAGAGTGATATAGGACAATGTCATCAAGAAGAAGTGACGTTCACTGAAATCTAGTTTATGTGAATGACTTACTTGTTCATCTTTATCTAAGGGCACCTGATCTTAGGGCAGATATTTATAAAAGAGATTGAAGATGATAGGATACAAACTGGGTCTGAAGTTTTAAGAGTGATAGATGACAGTACGAAAGAGTAAGTGACATTCTCAGGAATTTTAGAGTACCTACGTTGATGGCTCACTTGTTAAGATCTTAGGGCACATATTTATAAACACAGAGAGGATGATAGGATACAAACCGGAACAGAGATAATAAGAGTGATCCTGATAATCTTATAATGAAGAAGTGACGTTTCCAGGAATCTAGTTTATGTGGATGACTTACTTGCTAATCTTGCGATCTAAAGGCACTTGATCTTAGGGTATATATGAATAAAAAGAGAGTGAAGATGATAGAAAACAAACTAGAACAGAGGTGTGGAAAGTGATAGACGACAGAACAAAAGAGGAAGTGACATTCCCAGAAATTTTAGAGCACTTTGATGACTTACTTAGTACGTCGATGACTTACTTGTTAATCTTGATCTTAGGGCACTTGCAGGCGAGGTCCGCGGCGCGCACGTGCAGGGCGGTGCCGCCGCGTCGCAGACGACTGCGCGGCGCGCGCTTGTACACCGCCTGCACGCTCAGCGCCAGCCGCACCCACTGGTCGCCCGCTGCGCTCACCTCGCGACCCACCACCTTGCCCATTATGACTGCGAGGAAGATACCCATCATTAGCATTGAAATACAATTCTGTCTGCAACTTCATCTGTGTCCAACATACCTATCCTATGGCACTCTGTTTACTTTGATACTTTCCTTACTAAATGGTCTAAAAACAGTTATCGTTAAACCACTCTTTAAAAAAAATGACAAAGAAAGTTTGGTAAACTACAGACCCATTGCCCTAATTCCTATATTTTCCAAAGTCATCGAAAAGATAATCTGTGAATCAATTAATAAGTTTTTATGTAAGTATAATATTTTATGTGATGAGCAAAAAGGATTCAGGAAGAACAAAGGTATAAATATTGCTCTTTACGACTTACTTAGTGTAGTAATAGGACAGGTTGATAAAAAAACGCCGGTTTGCGCAGTCCTTGCAGATATGACTAAAGCTTTTGACTGTGTCCATCATGAAACTCTGATTGAAAAGCTTAACATGTATGGGATAAGAGGAAACATACTCAATCTTATTAAATCATATCTAAGTGACCGTAAACAATACACGGAAATATCTAAAATCTGCACACGAACTAGAATGGAAAAAAAATACTTATCCGAAGCAAGAGTTATCAGACATGGTGTACCTCAGGGTGGGGTTCTTAGCTCGCCTTTATTCTTACTATTCATAAACGACCTTCCACACCACATTGAACACCCAATGGTATTATTCGCTGACGACAGCACCGCATTAGTAAAATGTACAGACATCGATAAATATGAACAGGACATAAATAATACCCTTAAGGACATTGCAAATTGGCTCGACGCAAATAATCTAATACTTAACCGTCAAAAAACAAACGTTATTCATTTTTATCAACGCACAGCAATACCAAAGGTGGTTATTGAATGTAATGAATGTATTATTGATCAGGTACAAGTCGCAAAATTTCTAGGTGTAATAATTGACAGCCAATTGACATGGAAACCTCAAGCAGAAGGAGTTTGTAAAAAATTGAGCGTAGCGGCTTATGTTTTATACAACCTAGCGAAAAAGGTCAACATCACCACGACTGTAGTTGCGTACCATGGATTGGTTGCATCCACTTTAAGATATGGAATAATCTTCTGGGGAAACTGTACTCTAAGAGAACAAGTGTTCAAAGCCCAAAAGCGATGTTTAAGGGCAATGTTTAATATGAAAGTAACGGATAGTTGCGTTCCTAAGTTTAAGTCTCTAAAATTATTAACCTTCCCAGCTATGTACATTTTAGAAGTCGCAATTTTTGTTAAATGTAATCTTAATCTTTTCTCTGCCGTGTCAAAAGATAGAAACAGGCCATTAAGGAGTCAATATAAATACTTACTACATGTTGAAAATTGTAACACCGCACTACAAAAAAAAAGTATAATTAGTATGGGCCCAATTATTTACAACAAAATTCCGAATACCATTAAAAATGACACGTTTCAAAAGTTTAAAAAGAAACTGACAGCATTATTAATTGCAAAATGCTACTATTCTGTAAGGGATTTTCTAAATGACGGTGACATATAATTTTTGTTTAATTTAACTGTAGATGTAGGTATTTTTTGTAAAATGACTTTGTTTAATTTATATTTTAATTCCCATAGTCTAAACATTTTATATTATTTATGAATCCTTTTGCTATTTGAATAATGACACTGACATTTAATTTTTGTATAATTTTGATTGTAGATGTATGTATTATTTTTATTTTTTTGTGACCTTGTTTAATTTGTATTTTAATTCAATTTTATTTTAATTTTTATATTATTTTAGTCCTGTTGCTAATTTAATGTGTTACTGTACCAAGAATAGTTTTAATTATAATGTTTGCATGCCTAATAGAAGGTAGATTGTATAAGGATCATGTTTTGAATTGTAACATCTTATGTACTGTACCTGCAATCTAAGCAAATAAACGTTTACTTACTTACTTACTTACTTTCCATCAGTGAACGAATTTTTGTAATTACATGAGGAGTTTTGAAGATTACCTCCACTTCATCCACATGATTACATTTACAAGTCACTGGCTATATTCATAAGGATTCCTTAGGTAAGCCTTCCAGGTAATCTGTTCCCTAGATTTTTTCCGCAAACGATGGGATCGTGAGATGGCTTCCACGAGTTTCATAGTACGAAGTGTAGACTGAGCTTATGTACTTGAATGATTATTTGGTTCAGTCAGTTCTACAATGCATATCAACAGGCTGTATTTAGCCAGTAACATTGCTTAGTAGCAGTGTTTTATTTTCTCATCCTTCATGAAGTTACGACAAGAGAAGAATAAATTAGCCAAGAAAACTCGGGTTTAGCCAGAGCGCCAGTTGCTCTTCGAAGTATTTTTTGAAAGAGAGTTTAATTAACTTATTGTGGTGGAAAGTATTAAACAACAATATCATAATTACACATTTGATTGACCCTTTACAACGTTATTAGCGAAGATTCTAGTAATTTTCTACAAGCAATTACTTTTCATCTCTTTAGTAATTACTTTTTATCTCGTTAACGTTAACGTGGAATTTATGCCAATACTTTTCTCTTTAAACACGTTACAAGACTTCCTAGGAGTTTAGCAAGACTGGTTTTTAAATCATTCGGTTAAAATTAAAAATTCTTATAAAAATTTAGTTTCGGATTTAGTAAGTGTCCAAAAATCTGCTTGAGGCTTAATAACTACAGCGTTACCAGCACTCGTTCCATTTATTCCATTGTTAGCATAGACATAGTTTTCGCTGGCTACAGTTAGAATGGCTTAGACAGCTACTAATTTGTTCTTCTCACTACCTCTGCCTGCAGCTACGCCCTGTCTCCACCCATTGCTGGGTATAATGGCCCTTTTTTGTTGGTGCCAATTTCCCAAGTTCTTTTAAGTGTTCTATTGTGGGTATGTTATGAATCATTTAGATGCAGTACTTACCGTAGTCTCGGCTGCAGAACTTGTTGAGATTTAGTGTGCGAGCGGCGGCGCGACATCGGCCGCACTGCTCCGTTGCTGTTGTTACAGACATCATCATCAGCATTTGTTTGTTTTATATTAACAGATTCAAATTTATAGATTTTACTATCGCTAACATATTCAACTTTATCTCTATTGTTATTTACTGCTTTATAATTTATGGAACGGATATTATCTTCGGCATTATGCTTTTGTTATACAAATACTTTTATTGATGTTTTCTATTCCATTGCATTTTTACAGACATTTGCATCAGTAGATGTTATTGTTGTATCTTTGAATGTCATACGCATGTTTCAAAACATCTGAATTATATTTGTTTTATTTAGATCTGCTTAAATTGGCTTAAGTAGGTACTTATAGCTTAACTTTGTTCTTTAAATTGTTATTTTAATCTCTGATATTAACAGCTTTACTTTACTAGGTGTTGTTAATTACTTCACCTTATTGTATTCATACTTTCATTGTTTGTATGTCTGTAATAAGTTGTCATTGCATTTGTTGCAATCTTTTGCCTCTCCTATTAATATGATAAAAATCACATAACGTTTAGAAATATAGAGTGATTTCATGAATGTTGAATATGAAAAGTTAAAATCACGTAGTTCAATTAGAAACGTCTGACTTAAAATTAAAATGAAAAATATTGTTAATAATGAAAGGGTTACCTCTCACTCGGCACTGATAAAATAAAACAAAAACAGTTATGAGTTTGACAGTGGATGACACGGAACAAGCTTGAAATGAACATCAGATTAACAATACGACATAGAAACATTCCCACACAACCAGTAAGTTACAACTCCATGAAAATTATGACGTGTGGCAACACTATTTTGCATTGAATGAACAAGAATTTGTTAGTTTCCTCCAAATCTGGGAATAGAAGTCCAATATTGCTAAAGTGTAGTAACTATGTCATTTTGGGGTCACCAACACGGGTCCGGTGAAAGTCATTCCTTTATGTATCAAAATTTTCATGGAGATTTAATAAATGATTTAATTAATAAGTATTTTGGTATGAAATTAGTCATGTGGTGTGAGAATGGACTTCATAAACTTACTACATTTTGATAAGGTCTACTTGACGATGAAATGTTGCCAAGTAATTGAATTAATTAGCCTACAAAGTATTTTATTGGTCTGGTATTAAATGACACTTCTAAACACACTCCAAGTGTTGAAGCTTTCGTAATAAAAGTGTGTGTAGATGGCGTTAGTCATCGCCTGCGCAACAAAGTAAAGCACTTATCGAAAGGCAGTAAGATATAAATAAAATTAAAGTGCAAATTAATAATAAGATGGAGCTACTGTACTTTTTGAAAATTATCCCAGTATTTCGGACACAAAGAGTAAGAGTGAATGAACGTTAAATCAAAGATAAAAATACGTCTGGGCTTTGTTTTTTTTTTGGTATCTCTTTTTTATTTTGTCTTATAAGAAACTGAAACAAAGACCTCATCTAGTTCTTAAATACACACATCAAAAGTGTCTAGGGATCAACATATATTTTTGCAATAACTTTTCTCCTGATTGATATTAATTAAAATTTTCTTTAAGGATTCATCAAATAAAGTGTTTTCGTTTGTCACAGTAACGATAAACCAAGTCACCTTTGCATTAATAAAGAAATTTGCCATTTTCCTAATAAAGGGATTTTTGACATTTGAACCACTAACACAAAAGTTCGAAAAAAAGACTGAAATAACAGTTTTCTTTAAAATTTTATTGGGTAACTTAAACAATTAATAATCCGTGTTTCTACCGCGAATACTAACAACACAAGAACATCGGTTTGGCATACTCAAAATGAGTTCATCCAAATCACGCTGTGGAATGGCCGCCCATGTTCGTTGCAACAACAAAAAAAGGTCTTCTTGCGACTGGATACCCTCCATATTCGGCAGAGCTCTTCTCTGTAGCATATCCCATGCATGCTCAATCGGATTCAAGTCTGGCGACTGAGCAGGCCAGGGCAGGACATTGATGTTAGCTGCGGCGAGAGTCTGTCTTACAACTCTTGCGGTGTGCGGTCGTGCATTATCATGCATTAACTGAAATAAGGGACCGATTTGCACTTGTAGAGGAACGATGACGTCTGATACAATCGTCTCAGCATAAATTTGAGCGTTGAGGTTGCCTCTGATCCAAATCAACTCAGTTCTTCCGCCGATCCAAATACCCGCCCATACCATGATGGTTCCACCACTATAAGGATGGACTTCCTGGCAGGATTTTAATCGCTGTTGGCGTCCAGGGGTTCTCCAGTGTCGTATACGTCTTGTATCCGGTCTCATACCGAAACGAGACTCATCAGAAAAGCACACGAAACGCCATTGTTCTTCTGCCCAATTTCTGTGTTCAAGAGCCCATTGATATCGAATCCTAAAATTGTGCATTGCTATAGGTGGTACCCGTAGCGGTCTTCGGGAATGAAGGTTCACATCATGCAAGCGGTTTCTGACAGTTTGGTCGCTAATTAAGTTCCCTGAAGAGTGATGAAGCCTCACGGCTAACATCATGGCGGTTATTGTTGGAGCTCTTCGAGTTAAGATTTGAATGTATCGGTCTTGTCTCCGTGTGGTGCAGCGATACCGTCGTCCATGGCGCTCAGCCACGGTACCAGTGCTTCGGTAACGTGTCCAAAGTCGACTGATAACACTCTGACTTGTATTCAGAGCTAAAGCCACAGTACGTTGCCGGGAACCAGCTTCTATCATTCCCACGGCTCTGAGCATTTCTTCCCTGCTTAAATGACGTCGCCGCTCCATAATAACGTTGGTTTTAATCAGTAGTAGGGAAACAGTAGCACTAATAATGTCTTCAATGCGTTGTATGTTTTTATAGGGAAAATATTGACAGCTGATTTTCATCTTTTACTCGAATTTGATTCACAGTGCCTGATTCAAATTATGAAATGCACCAAAAAGGATCCATATAAATTTATAAAATCATAAATTTATTACAAAGCCACATCTCAATCTCAAGAAATCCGCATAAAAATGCTTGATCCCTAGACACTTTTGATGTGTGTATTTTAGTGTTGTGTAAAAGAGTTTTTATAAAACCAGCAGAATAAACGTATTATGAATAAATAGTACTTTCTGGCGACTATTAACAGGGTCGGTTGTGCACTCAAGTTACGTACAATATTATTCTATGTAGAATATTTACTGCTCATTATTTAGTGTATCAGTAACATGAACAGTTTAGAACCCGTGCCAGTGCACAATCATGCAACATTGTGATTTTAAACGCTTTACCATCTCATAACGTGAGTTTAACGATGGAATGAGGCGATTGAGAGGTTAAAGTTATTTTACTGCTCAGTTAAAATATCTCAACACATTTTCTTTCAACAAAAATGAAGAAATTATTTTATAGCTGTAGTTTAGTAAATGAATCTACGTTTAATGTTTTTTTTATGGTCTAGTAAAGTACAGTCAGCTCCTAATCACAGACAGTCAATCACATAAAGTTATTAAAATAAACCTGTGTATATTATGTTTGAATCATGGTTAATGAAATACTTATCCTTGAAACTTTGTATTTAAGTAAGATAATTATGGTAAAATTTTTGTCCTTCGAGCCGGATGCCTAGTCAGTCTTGTAGCCAGTAGGCATCCGGCTCGAAGGACCATCTGTTTGACTCAATTGCTTGCTATAAATGGTGATTGAGTTTCTGTGTCCATGCAAGTGTGTGTGAGGCGAGAGTGCATGAAGGTACACTTACTACTTACCGCGGCCCGGGTCGCCGTCCACCGCCTCCATCGCCTGCACCGCCGTCACCACTCGCGGGATACCTGCACAGAAGACGGCACACATTACATCACGCCATTTTGATTTCTCTACGTCGTAACTGCTATGGAAATGATAACCGGGCGCTGATTGGTGACATTTTGTCTCCCCGTCGAGTACTATGAAGATTCTAGTGACAAATAGTTTTGACAAACATTTGACCGGGTGACAAAATCTTTTCAGTAATCGGCAACTCTTTAGATATTGTTGATTGCTTTCAGCTACATACTTATGTTAAACCAAAATGTATTTTCATTACTCATACTCTGATTCGTATTCGTAATGAAAAACACAGTCTTTACCCCGGGTAAATTACTTGTTTAGTCCTTCGAACTATTAGCGCCCTCACAACTTTACGGGCGCGTCCCGTCTCGGCACTAAATTAGTAAGTTTCACCCCTTGGATAACAATGTTCTATTAAAGACTAAACATATGTTTCTTTAATGATTAGTTGTCAAGTTTACACGTCAACTACCCACTCCCCGCCGTCAAACAAGGTACTACCTAGCTCGGCTTTTCGTCGACTGTCCGTCGCGACAAAAGAACACATTCAATTCCCCTACACGGTGCGACAATCCTACAGGATGTTACGTACGTCGGCATCACAAAGTCCTCCATTACATTGCAGTTACGAGTGTGGCCATGTAATGGCTGCTTTACTGCCTACAATGGCGACACTTCACCTCTAAGTGACTTTAACGCGTGGGATTATGGCCAGGTGCAGTTCTTGGACATTACCTCGCTGACACCTTATCAAGGACATGTTTAGTGCGAATAGATCGATTTCCGTTGTGAATAATCTAGCTTGGTGTGGCTAAGTTATTTTTAGTGTTGTAACTTGAAATAAAGAGGGGATTCTTTCCTTTCTCTTAATTACGGTCTTAATCGGTTGCTGAACGAGAATACCTATAAAGCTTTACTCGCATTAAGTTGATAGATATAAGATCTGAGAGAGTGACATTAAGAACTTAAATAATATTTCGGTTTTAGGCCATGTGTTTTACTCATCGCAGTAACTTGTCTAACTTATTTTGGTAGGAGCAATATTTTTGCCATGTTGACGCTCCACGATTACTTAACTAATACTTTAATGAAATGAAAGTATAGTCAACCTTTAAAAGATGTAACACGGACAAGAATTCACTTGACTGACAATAATTTCTGTCTTATTTTTATTGGAATGTTAATTTTCAATAATGTAGTATAGTAGCTGAACCCAAAATTGATTCAATAATAAAGAAAGATAATTTTAGACAATAGCATACATTATTGTCGATGAGGTACTTATGTTCCATCTTATTGAGGCTGCTTCTATGAGTATAGTTCCATTATGACACTACCGATAGCATTAAGTTCTGGATAATCTTACGTATACAAGGTGCGATGTGGCTGCGTGACTGCTGGTATCCTTTGGCGCAGCGGTTGCAGGTAGTGCCCGTCACGCCGTCCTTGCAGGGGCACTGCCCGCTCGTCTGGTTGCAGGTCTTGCCGCTCGCTCCCACGGGGTGGCAGTCACAGGCTGTTGGGGAAAAAAGAAACCAATTATTAATAACACAGATTTTTAAGAAACCTCCGTCATTATATCTACGTTTTAATGTCTATATCTCTTCTGTCGTTGGTCTGCTGGAAGAAATTTCTTATTGAAATAAGCAGTGCCTTTGTCCTCTTTTTCTGAATGTTATTTCTTGTGTCTATGTGTTTTTGTGTACATAAATAAATATATTTAATTCATCACAGACCTACTTTCGAAACGGTGATACCATAAAAATCTGTAGATATTGTTACTATGATCAAATCGCACATTCCAATTTATTACGTCCCACTCTGTCTAATTACATTTATTAGTCGCAACATTGTGAATACGAAATAATATCTACAAGTATAATGGCGAGAAAATCAATCGGATTATGAGGGAGAAATTACTTGCACAAATTAATGACATTATTAGGAAAATGAAACATGAAACTTAGATAAGATATTCTCTAATAGTTTTTATAGTACATAGAAGTATTTATTTTTATATAGACAAATCAAGGGAGAAATAATGGTAGATGAAGAATAGGCTATTTGACAGTATCAATAAATTATAAATCTAATTAGTCCGTTATTTAGAGTTTTGAAAAATAACGGACACATATTTTTTCTTGTGTAAAATCAATGAATATTTACTAAGATATTGTTACGAGCTGGGTATTGGGATAAAGTAATTAACACCAATTAAAACCAAATAAACTTTATTCACACACGAATCACTAATTAAAACAAACACTTAACACTACTCAACAATTAAACACTTATAAACTCACTTAATCACACGTAAAAATCACTTAGAGATCGCTTCCAGTTCACTTCGAGTTGCCTCGATCGTAGTCAAAACCAGACTGACTCAGGCCGCCGATCGGCGCCCTTTTTATACTACCGCCGGACCCACTAGATGTTTCTAGAAGGTGGTCGAATGTTCTGGAAACATCCATAGACTTCGACATAGTCCCATACCTTCTGGAACATTCCAGAACCATCTCGAAACATCTAGAACAGGGTAGAATTTTCTAGAAACTTCCAGACCAATCTTCGGTAGAATTGTCGAGAACCTTGTGGAACCTTCGAGAAGCTTATAGATTGGTCTCGCAATCCGATCGACGTAACAATATAACACATCAAGACTCGAGAGTGGGGGCTCGTGACGTCAGAATTCAGTAAAAAATGTATTGGCAATTTTAAAAGCATCATATCTCCGTCAATTTTGGTTTGCGTAAAAAAAGAAAAAATACGGGTCAAATATTATTTGATAATCTAACTGACGGACTAATTAGATTTTTTTAGTCAAATAGCCTATTATATGGCACGGTTGGCTGAGCGATCGACTCTTACGCTGTGTGTCGTGGGTTCGATCCCCGCACGGAACAAATATTTGTATGATCTACAAGTAGTTTTTCCGGGTCTGGGTATTTGTGTATGTGACTTTCTGTGTTTGTTAACGCACCCACCCACGACACAGGAGAAATTTCTAGTATGGGACGATTAAAAAAAATACATGTGGCACTCGGTGACTGCCGCGATGAAGCTATTGCATAATTTTTTTTTTAATTTTAAAATAATTAAAATCGCCTACCATATATTTAACGAGAATATAATTTATTTAAAATGATTGTGGTGCACTACGAGAATTTTATAAGTAGGTTTCATTGTGAAAACTCCTTTTGTAGCTGGCCGTTTAGAATCAATAAGAAAAAGTAAATTGTTTTTATGACGGATATTTTTATGATTGCCGAAGTCTCCCGAACTGAAACAATGTGCTGTCAAATGTGGTCAGGTTTTTTCGGAAGGTTTTTCGCGCCCGCCGCGCTCAGAGCCTGCGATAAAAGCTATGCAATAGCTTAAAAATTATATAACATACGTACATAAAACAGATTAGCTTACTCTTCCCACTGCATAAAACTGCCACGTGAATCGACAGGGTGGCAAAGCGTCGATTGAATTTTTTCGTCGACCGAGCCCGATCGCAGTGTTCTCACCTGACGTGAATGATTGAATCACGAGCGACAGCGACACAACTACATTCGAACATTGAGTGACTTAACTGGAATCGAGTTTCTGTTTTAAAACGAATTTTATCGATGAATCTGAACGCGATCAGCGATTTTTGCGGGTGATATAATATATATTTTTTAATACTGTTAATTCCGGGTTTGCCCCGTTTTCAGTTATGTAAGTGTAAAATTAAAGTAGCTTAAGTTACCATCCATTTATTTATGTTTAATTATTAATATTGAATGTTACCTTATTTGTATGGAAAAAAAAAATTACAAAGTAAAAAAAAGTTACCATTCAATAAACCAAGCTATTGTATACCAGCTAGTGAAACATGCTTCGAAATCGCTCCAGCTCTTTCGGACTAGCCGGAACAAACAGGAAAAATACTTAAATAGTTTTTTTATGTATTTAGTTGGTTGGTGTTCCTTATCTGCTTCATCGACGATGCTTTGTACAAAGTAAAGGGTCAAAAACGGCCACTTTAAGCAATATTCCTAAAAATTCACTTCATTCACCAAGTGAATAATTTAGAATATTGCTAAGTATCCATTTTGGGCCCGAAGGAATGAAAATTAAATTGTATTATTTTCATACTGTTTATGTTCTGTTTTATGTTCACTATTGTTATTTAATATGTCCACTATTGTTATTTAATCGCCAAGCAATCAATATTTTTTTTTAATTTTAATTAATATTTTGCATGATGTAAGTAATTTTTAAATTTTTTATTTATTAATATAATGTACTTATTACCTGTCTAGTGGCACTCACTATCATATTTATTTTTGTTAATATGTGGATAATGTAGTGGGCTGCAATATTGTTAATATTATGTATTATCTTCTCTCTGTTTCAACACATATTGTAGCTGTTTATTGTCCCTGAATAAATAAATAAAAAATACCGATGATTTCAGAAATGTGTAGGGCCGAAAGCTTATAAATGTTGAACGCGAAAATGAGTGATATTTTTACTGTCCCCTTGTACAACAATGGCCGATATTTTCCTTAATTAGAGCGACACAACCAACTGATAGACTGATAGTTCCATCTCAAAGAAACAAGAAAAAAAACATAATGCGATAACATCGCTGTCGAAACTTAGATGCGGCCGTCGCAAAGAAAGAAAAGAAAACTTTCTTTCTTTCTTTCTTTATTATTACATTTTTTTCTCAAAGTAAGTCTGTTGTCGGGAAATAACGAAGTCTTAAGTTCTTAACACAGTTTCTTTGGCAGGCAGTTTGCCTTGCTTACCAACTAAATTAGCTCGAACACTGTATTTGCGAGCTGTTACTACTTCGGGGATGTTCGTATAACTTCGTAGCTCTTCGTAAGTTCGAACTTAGTTGGACTTTTTGAACTAATATTTGTTCGTTCTGAGTGTGATGGGAACTAGTTTAATCAGGATAATCAGAGCGGGATGGAGTGTGTGTCTTTTGTATTTAATAAATGGATGTTTTGAAGTAAATTTTCTTCATTTTATTAGTTAAAATTATCGAGTAAATAAAGTAAATAGGATAAAATCCAAGATAAAAACCTGATTTACGAGTAAATTTTGAAGTAGTTCATATTGAAAACAATAATAGTTATTTTCAACACATTTGCTGGAAAAATGCGTTTACGAAGCCTGTTTACATTGTTCGAAAGTTAAAAATTACGCACCATACAACGGAACGTGCGGTAAAATAGGTACTCTCACCTAAGTACCTATTTTACGGCACGCCCCGTTGTATAGCACCGTGCGTTTTCTTTACGGTTTTTTTTTTAATTTCCATAAAAAAAAATAAGAACTCCACCAAAGAGTTTCACATTGTGAGAATAAACAACCTGACTGATCGAACCTCCTTGGAAGCGCTTTTGCTCAATACGTTGTCTCATTTTAATACTAAAGAGTAAATGAGACGAAAGATGTAGTTCTATTTTTCACCACGTGCATGTGGCGCCATTTGCAAATTCGCGCCATTTTCATATTAGAAACTTCTAAATAAAGTTTGTGTAATTACATATTGTACTGTTTTCTCGCAAATGTGTTGAAAAACATTGTATGACACACGTGCGGAAATTAGTATTTACAAACTCGTGACTATGGTAAGCCCTCGACTTCATCTCGGGCTTACATTCGTCTACTCGTTTGTAAAAACCAACTTACCGCACTAGTATCATAAATAACTATTTATGATACTAGTGCGGTAAGTTGTAAATACCAATTTCTGCCCGTGTGTCATACAATGTTTTTCAACACATTTGCGAGAAAACAGTGCATTAAGTAATTAAACAAACTTTATTTAACAGTGGGAGAGTCGCAACAATTTTTGAAGTTTCTAATATGAAAATGGCGCGAATTTGCAAATGGCGCCACATGCACGTGATGAAAACTACATCTTTCATCTCATTTACTGTTTAGTATTAAAGTGAGACAACGTATTGAGCAAAAGCGCTTCCAAGGAGGTTCGATCAGTCAGGTTGCTAATTCTTATAATGTGAAACTCTTTGCTGAAATTCTTATTAAATTTTATGGAATTTAAAAAAAACCGTAAAGAAAACGCACGGTGATATACAACGGGGTATGCCGTAAAATAGGTACTTAGGTGAGAGTACCTATTTTACCGCACGTTCCGTTGTATGGTGCGTAATTTTTAACTTTCGAACAATGTATACAGGCTTTGTAAATGCATTTTTCGAGCAAATGTGTTGAAAAGGTTTATTACTCATTGCCACCCCACTTTCAGCAAACAACTTCGAGAACTTAATAAAACTAATGGCCTAGCTTGAGACTATTTGCTAAAACGTTTTAACCAACAAAGTAGTCCCAACTTAACAATAAGTAAGACATAAGAAAACTCTCAACATAATTGGTCCTTTCGAGAATTAAATTGCATTTTAAGTCGAAATGGAATTTAGTGCTTAGTGCACACATTACATCGCAATCTAGGACCAGTAGAAATAAAACGAAGTACACACGCTCTGCACAATCACGAGAAATAAAACGAAGTACACACGCTCTGCACAATCACGTTTTATTTGCCTGGCAACAACTTTATAGTACTGCCCTATAACGAGAGAGTACTTTTATTTGAAATTCAGTAAATACTCGTAACGTAATTCCAACACAATTTCCTAGGTTGTAAAAGCCTTAACAAGATCTAAATTAGTCGTGCAATCGCGCTGTTTGG
Source organism: Agrotis exclamationis (assembly GCA_950005045.1). Lineage (NCBI taxonomy): Eukaryota > Metazoa > Arthropoda > Insecta > Lepidoptera > Noctuidae > Agrotis > Agrotis exclamationis. Next base: position 21,432,946 of record OX465430.1, read on the forward strand.
TGCTAATTTGATTCACCGCCTTTTCTTTTCCTCGATCATTTAATTCTAAGCCTTTTTAGAGTTCAAGGGATTTCTTGTAGACACGGGTGGTCACCTTAGGCTGCACCATCGCTTGATATCAAGCGATGACGTCACATATTTTTTTACTCTATCAGAAAAATAATAAGAAATATTTTTTTACCAAAATCAACACCTGTCTAACATTTTCCCAATTAATTTGGGATCTTGAAGATTGTCCTGTGCGGCTGTTATAATTTAGCCAAGAGTTCCTCCAAAAAATAATAAAAATAAGAAATACAGAAAAATACTACGGCATCTTACATTAAATTGCACGAAAAATTGCCAAAAACCCTAAATCAGTTTCGATAAATCGAAACTATTCGAAACAGAATTCGTTTTATTGTCGTCATGATTTGTTATCGATATAGTTGATTTCATTCGATAATCGGATTCTCCCCCGTGTGTCGTAGAATTCGGAACTCGATTACCCGGATGGGTCCGGTTCTGGGTTAGTGTCGAGTTGTTGACCCCGGCATTTTATAGCGGTCCGGGTATATGACAGGGGATTGCGATCAAAAATAATGTTGGCAACTGTATCGACGTGCGTATTGCGTAGTCGTAGTCGCGTACTGCCCGGCCGTTTGCGTATTCGGAGAATTTGTGAAAGGTTTTGGGGTTATCTTGTGAAAATTGTTTGGCTTGTTTTCTGAGGTGGGATTTGGATAAAGTGCTAAGTAGAGCTAAGAAATATTTGGAAAATAACCCTGCGCACATAAAATATAAAACATGATTCCCTGCAAAGTTAAACACGTTCTTGTATCAAAACCCATTTTTAACCGAAAACATTGTTGATAACAAATAATTTTTAAAACCATTATTAGTAGGAAAGTAAGTTCGATTTCACCAAAACCAACATGTTCATACTACTTCACTTAATGGCTCTCTAAAATTCAATGCAACGATTTCAATTCGCCTCCCCTTCGACCCATCTAACCTAACAACTCGACCTCAACTAGCTGACGTAACAATAGTTCTTAAGTGTGTGCCCATTTCCATACCCCAATCTTGACTCAATCAGCGAAAAACCTACCACGATCGTCAAATAAAACTGAAGCGTCCCGAAGGACCAATCCTGCTCGAAGGACGAAAGGAAGGACCATCTCGATTTTCGGCCAATTTTATGTGAAAACTATTGTGACCGCGACCACGGGGACGATGTGACCGGGACGCATTTACTATTGGATTTTACGATGTCACGGCTTTTTGTTTTGCAATTTCGATTTCTTGGGGAATAGAAATTGGATAAGTTTGGATAGGGTTTAATGTTTGCGGAGTTGTTAGTGGGTACCACTGGGGACATAGTTTTGACGATTATAGTATTTATGTATACTTACATACATTATGCATCATGGAGCATCGTCAAGCTGAAACTGACTTCACGTCGGGGGAATCACGACCCTCAGTAATGAGGAATACGACGCGAGGAGGAGGAGGACATACATTATCATCCTATTTATCATCCATTTATTAATCAAATAATTATGATTACTTCATAATTTTCTTGTGACACTTATGTTTTAACATAAGTGTCACAAGAAAAATAAAAAGAAACTGTCAGTTTGACATTTATGTCAAACTGACAGTTTCTTTTTATTTTTCTGTCTAGCTTAGTCTATGATACTACTTTTTGGTTTATATAATTTAGTTTATTTTTATCAAATTGATTTCGCTGAAATTCTAATTAAATTTTTATATCATGATTGTACTAAATAACTTAATTCTAAATTTTACTTATGAAATTTACGCACACGAAGGAGATCTGATATGGTCGGGTTCCACTACATTACAAGACTGTTACAAGATGTCATATAAATTTAATGTTGTTAGTTTCGAAACATCCTTTTTTCTAGCCTTGTGGCTTGGCTATTGTAATACAAATGTGATAAAAAAGACATGTAATAAAGACACATAAAAACGACAGAGAATTACTAACCACAAGAAAGTCGTTTAAGAACAAAACATAGATAAAAGAAGCGACCACAACAGAAATCAACAAATAAACAAATCATATCCCTCAATTAACTCTAATTTGTTTAAACTGCTAAATAATCACTATACTAAAAACCGTGCTTATTACTTCGATAAATAACGTTAACATTAACTATAATAAGTATAAAACTTAATACCACTAGAAAATATAAAAGAGCGGTCATAATCTCTAAATTGATGCAACACTTTATCCAAATACGAACGTTAAACTCCGTTTAACTAAACCTCGACTATTTGTATAACGACCATGTGTATTTGAACATAGATAGTTTCAGATTATATCTGTATGTTTGTCTGAGCTTGGACAGGTGTAAACGGTTATCGTCGGTTTAATTTGTATTTATCTTTGACGCTTAGAATGGTTCGGTTTTCTGAGAAGTAATGGTGTGTGTTTTAGACTTATTTCTTACTTATATTATTTTTTATGTATTTTATTCAGTTATTGTGTATGAGGCCAATAAAAGCGAGATACATTCAAAATCAGGAAAACTTTGGGGAAAGCCACAGCCCAGCAGTCCAGCACAGACCCGGTAGATTGTGGACATTCAGAAACGAAAAGACAGGACAATATTACAGGATCAAGATCAAGTTGTTTACCTATTTATTAGAACATTGTGCTCAGTTCTTCTAAGCAACACTGATTTTGGTTTTCACCAGCGTGATTGATTGAGCGATTGGCATGGTGCGCTGCGTGACGCTGGTTCGATTCCCGCACGGAGCAAATATTTGTAGGATCTAAAAGTAGTTGTTTCGGGTCTGGGTGTTTGTGTACGTGAGTTTATATGTTTGTAAACGAACCCACGACACAGGAGAAGTTCCTAGTGTGAGGCAACGATTTTTTTTTAATTTAGATAATCATTCATTCTATATTTAGCATTTATAAGAAGCAACGGTGGATCACTTTATCTTTTTTATTTAATGTGAAATCAGGGATTTCTTAATTTAAAGCCATCTTAATTAATTTAATTATCGAGCAGAAACTATAAAATTACAGTTAAATAACAAGATTCTGGTTGGTCTTAAGGCGCTAAGTTTACAAAATATGTCGTTTTATCAAAGAAAACAACTTCAGGTTGATTTTAATGGTTTTTTAATTAATTATGTTATTTTGCAGAATTTTATGACTTTTTAAATAAAGATAAAATGTTATCCGAATTGGCTGTAATGAAAAAAGAATTTCAATAAAACACAAATATGTATGCCATAAAAAGCTTAAACCATTTTATAGGTATTTCTAGAATGAACTTTACGATTAATAATACGATTTTAGCGTTTTTTAACACTAATTTGCGTAGTAATGGGTTTAACACTATACGTTGATATACTATCTATTATATATAGATATCAATTTTAAACGAGGATTTTAGCATTAAAGAAGTAAAATGACTCTTCGAGATAGTTACTTTCGTAACCACTTTTAGGTTGCTAGTGAAGCTTTACTGTGAAATAGTTATAACATTGGGAGAAAATTAGCATGTCCTTGAAATAAAAACAGTCAAAGTTGTCATCCACCATCCCACACTGGGCTTGCGTGGTGTATAACGATCAGCTCCCTCTCACGGAGCATATGTCCTCTTATGTACCACTAGTGGGAATATTCATCATCTTGCACTCAGGAGTTACTTCTTTCCTAGCAATAGAAACATAAAAAAGTAGATTTGCTACTCACGTTTGCAAGCCTTCTTATGCGTGATGGGCTTAGTAGGATCCCTGTAGTAGCCCTCTCGGCAGTAGTGGCAGTGCCTGCCAGCAGTGTAGTGCCTGCACTTGAGGCAGACGCCCCCGGAGGCCCGGCCTGACAGCTTGTACAGCTCCATGTTGAACCGGCAGCGACGCGCGTGCCCGTTGCAGTTACATTCTGGGGAGGAAAGAGAAAATTGGTTAGAATGATTGGTTTTACAACTTTAATGCTACATCTGACCGTATTTGATCATGGCAGTCAATTTCTAGAAAAGAGCAGTGGTGGCCCAGTGGTATCGGTCCCGACTTACGAGTTGTAGGTCGTGGGTTCGAACCCCGCCAGGCGCATTACTTTGTGTAATTTATTTCATCACCACTGCTCTCAAAACGGTGAAGGAAAACATCGTGAGGAAACCGGCATGTCCTAGAACCAAAAATTCGAAGACTGTGACATCTACCAACCCGCACTGGGCCCGCGTGGTGGATTATGGCCCACTCCCTCTCACAGAGAGGAGGCCTGTGTCCCAGCAGTGGGAACATTATAGGCTGATGATGATGAGTCAACTTCTGCTGTGACCAGAAATCGATGCAGATAATTTTACTAGAACAAATGATACGGTAGGTGCAGTTATTGAGGAATTAACCAATAAGATTTTTGATTTACAGGTAGTTCCGATTATTTTTTTTTATAAATGCATTCATGATACAGGAGATAAAGGAGGACCACGTTTATATTAAAAAGGTACGTTACTTGTAGGTAGTACACACCAATATCAGTTATGTTCTGAAGGGCACAAGAGGTCAGAGATCAAGTGATATAAAAGTGCATTTGAGAATATCATAGTTGCTCAAAACTTAGGTGTTAAATCTTTGCTAAAACGGGAATAGCTCTACTGTAGGTGCCAATATAAGAGCACTCTCGCTTCCCTCACTTTCATGGTCCGATGAGAGACCAGGCGAATAGTTAAAGGTTAAACGTGCTTTCCTTGGAGTATCACCACCAATATTGCCGAAGAATATTTACAACTAGCTTCCGCCCGCGACTCCGTCCGCGCGAATGTCGGTCTTCGCGTGGATGGTTTATTTCTCCATTTTGAGTAACTCTGACAATGACATCTTATAAATATCTATTGGACCCAAATACGGCTAAGCCTATAATAATTAAGGAGATCTATTGAGCTACTGCTGTTGAGCTCGCGTTCTGTAGTAAGTATTTTTTTCATAGTAATTCCGACCTTGTATTTACAAATAACTGATCGGAACAGGGGGGAACAGGGGGGTAGGGTTTTTGGTCCTCTAAACCAAAAATAACAGAATTGAAATTTGAATTACTGTTTAACTTTATGATAAAACTTAGTAGCCGAGTCTTGTGTAGCTATTCCAATTAGGACGTAGCCCGCAAGTGCACTGCTAGTTAAGTCACACAGAAAAATAATAAAGTCGCAAGTCGGTAGTCATTAACTCTCGGAGAATCTTAACACCGCGATTCAGAAATGCGCGTCATAGGCACAACGCCATCTAGTGGTGAGTGATGGAACCTTTTTATAAATCAATGGAGGCAGGCGTGGCGTAATGTTGATAATACTACTACTTGATAATAGGTGTCGCTAGTGGTTCCATAATAAGGTTTGTTACAGATTTTTTTTCTACGTATTTTTCCAGGATAAAAAGTATCCTATTTTATGCCCAGGATAATAAGGTATAATTATACCAAGTTTCATCGAAATCGAACCGTTAGTATTCACGTGATGCCTGCACATACAGACAGAAAGACAGACAGACAGACAAAAATTTTTTTAATAACATATTTGGGTTTGGTATCGATCCAGCAACACCGCCCGCTATTTATTTTTTCAATATTTTCAATGTACAGAATTGACCCTTCTACAGATTTATTATATGTATAGATGTACACTTGCTATCATCAGCGTAATGTTATCAGCGCACAGCATAATCTGTTTTGCTTAAACATAATAACCGTTTCAGTAATTTGGAAAAAGGTCGTTTGTGCAAAAGGGTTGGTGCTTGCGAAGCTCATTTAAAATTAACAAACGTTACAAGGTTGTGTTGTTGCAAAAAGTAGGTCCTTTTATGGAGACAATCTAACTAGCAACTGCTTAATGAATATCAAGTTCAAGAAGCACATCGTGTATCAATTAATTTAGTTCCAACCAGCAGATTATGGATACCGTTGTATCTACTGCACTACACCTACATAAGACTCGCTACTGAATTACCTCTGCTTAACAAATGTTCCTCGCAATATCTACATTTGTAACTCTGTCTAGCAGTCGTAATAATCGTGGTCCAGGCGGTCTACCATCAACTCTTTTAGCAGAATTATTTTGAACAAGCTTTAATTTACCCACATCGAAGTACATACATGGTTTTAAGTAAGTGTTCAGTAATGTATAATTTAGAGCGTAACTATGAGTAATTTAACCAATGTAGGTACGCACAAAATGCAAAAATTTTGAGAAGACTACTGGGTATGTTTTGGCGCCCGAACGGGAACTACATACGATCACACATGCAAGCCCAAAACGGTTAGGAAGACGAGTACCATACCCAAATTTTACATATTTTGGGTACGTGCCTATATTATCACAAATTGTGGTCAAATCCAGACACCTGCACCGTGGTTGAAATTCCAAATGCAATAATTATTAACATTTTCTTTTTTTTGAGTAGAAAATCATCAAAAAGAGTCCTCCCGATCTTGGTGGAGCGAAGGGACAGTCAGATTTGTACTGACTAAAAACTACTCTATTAATTCAGTTGCATTTTGCATTTCGCAATTATTGCTCAGACAATCCCGCGATTAACAGTCCGCTGACCTGGATCTCAAGATCAGCAGACAACGACACCAACGTCACATTAAAGTAATACTGCTTTAAGATGTGGTGGTGCAGGGCCAGGGGTCTAGCACTCAGGCATTACCCCTGTGACTTATGACGCCATTAACCGACCGCGGCGAATCCAAGGAGGTAAATGTATTGCCATAAATTACCGGCTCAAGACATTCGTTTTAGCTTAGGATTATTTAATGTAGTTGGATAGTAGATGCTGGGTTTTTTTTAGATATAATAATAATATTCCACAACTATCACACAACGCCATCTAGTCCCAAGCTAAGCAGAGCTTGTGTTATGGGTACTAGACAACTGATAAACATACTTATATATTTCTAAATACATACATATTATAGATAAATTACACCCAGACACAGAACAAATGATCGTGCTCATCACACAAACATTTGTCCTGGGTGGGAATCGAACCCACGACCTCCGGTATAGCAGTCAGGGTCACTAACCACTAGACCAACAGGCCAGTCATATTTTTGCGGTGGAGGATAATTTTAGAATGATCAAACGTAAACTTTTAAGTTTTAATTAGCCTATTGGGTCGCGGGACTCACGGGGTCGCGGGACTCAAGAATTACCGTGACCCCGGAATGTAAAGGGCTATTGAAGGACACCGTGGATTTTAGTCAGTACGAGTCTGACAGTCCCTCCCGCTCTGCCCTGGGTGGGAGGACTCATTTGATTATTTTTAAAAAAAAAGCCATGTCCTAAAAATGCGAAATTTTAATAGCTATAACGATAACTGAATCAGTTGATTCTGAAGAGCAGTGGTATCTCAATGGTAATGACCCGACTCACGAGTTAATATAGGTCGTGGCTTTAATTAAACTAACAAAACTCGTACCATGGTTTAAAACAAATGAGATCAGATTTTTGGATTAGACACTAATCCAGTTGATACATTTTAAAATTGATAAGTTCATGCCCCAGTGTCCTCTTTGGCTCATATCCCCAGTCATGTTACCCAATCAATTTAATACAGAACTGATTTCATACAATTCATCATTGTAAATCCCGGTTCATTAATTGGAACAGTTACCTTCCATGATAGAACATCAGATCTTACAATGTTACCTCAAAGACAGTTGCCAAAACCATTAAAATCCTGAGACATTTTAATACTGGCAACACCGCAATCATAAAACCACAGACAAAAGAACATACACAGATAAAAAACACTAAAATTTATATCTGTCAGTATCTTGTCATATGTTGACATACAAATCATCGTCCCTGTCCCACTACAAAGGGAAGCGGGGTATTTTTCTAACAGCGCCATCTGTTAAACGTAATAGTGAACCACAGATCGAGCGTTGACAAGTTTATGTGGAAAGGGCGGCGCGCGCGCAGAGTTATGATCACTTTTGTAATGGACGTAATGGCTGTTATGTCTTTTGTGTTATGTTTTGATATTTTTAGATTTGTGAGAGTGAACAAGGTTTTGGCTTGTATTAAGGAGAAAAGAGCACATTCAGATCTATTCCTTCGTGAAGTCCTATTTTCGACAAAACTTTTATTTTATAGCACGGTCTCTTTTACGAGCGTGAAGAAGTATTTCCTGTACCGATTTAAAATTGGTCTACAGATCTTTTAATCCCTTTATAAATATCCTGGCATCCACGCCGAATATTCCAAGAACGGTCCCAATAGATCCTGTTCAGAGGCGCCGGTGATAATCGTCACAGACCTGCGTCTAGGGCATAAACTATCTGAGCGACCTGGATTCGTTGCGTGCCAAGAATCCACCACAACGATCCGAGAGATTATAGGCATTAGCATACTTCGTACAAGCCACAGTATCGCTTGGCCAGATGTGGTATTGTCAACGCACAAAATGTTAACGAGCGGTGTGTCCATCATCGTTTAGTCAAACTAATTTCCTTGATGTATCCGGATCGAAGGACCAAAAAGAAACTTGTAAAGAGAAGTCGTTTTATGTGTCACCGCACTTTGTATTTACTATCCATGAATATGTTTTGACTCAATAGGTATTAGAGGACCAAAATATGAGTTGATCTGAAATATTTTGATCCCAAGTCGAAATTCATTTATTTCATCTGCCAAACTCTTTTAAAAGTATGCAAGCAATTAAATAGCTTGCTATTTTTCCGGATCTACATGAATAATTTTTTTTTAAGCTCCATCTTATAATACTTTTGCTTATTGCTCCCGTTTCAATATTCTTTTATAAAGTAAGTACCTTGGAGGAAAGCATGCAACTATCGTGCAAATTCAACGGCCAAAAAAAAAAACAAAAACTCAGCCATACTTTCCGATCAACGGAAATTAAAGTCAGCAGAAAAACCGGGAGCCGTGGAAACTAATCGTGAAGTGGCTCGCGTCTTGATTGGAGCACGTAGCAGCCAATAAGAACCGTTCAAAGTAAATTAATTAGAGAGCCGACTGATTGGCCGGCCGGACACCGGACACGGCACGTGTCCGGATGCGGACGTGAGCCGCCGCATCCGACGCTACTTTCGCGACAATACGGACGCGCGTGTCCGGGAATAAAAGGTGAAATGAGAAAGAAATGCTGATGAAGTTTTGAGCTTTTTTTTTCTATGATTATGTTGTTGAAAATTTAATTCGTAACGATCGAGTAACGGTAGTTTTTGCTTACTAATTTGGTGAGTGGGCGTGTTTCTAGTTTGTCAAACTGTATTCTGTTATTTTCTTTTGCAAAATGTGTCAGTGGATGGATGTTTTGAAGTCGGCATGACGTTTATAGTAAAAACTTGATAATTTGTTTGGCGTAAAACTACAAAATGGCTGTGGTTGTTTTTGTTGGCAATTCCTCTAAATATCCAGGTACTTACCGCTAAAACTAATTCTTAGTTACCAAATTAATTATACCTTTAACAATGAGTAATTCTCAATGCGATAAGCTGTAGTACCTACAGTCAGCATCAAAAATTGCTGACCACATTCAGATTTTCTAAATCGCTGTACACCGTAATAATACATAATAATATGGTGTACAATGATTTTGAAAATCTAAATGTGGTCAGCAACTTTTGATGCTGAATGTACCAAGTCAGTGAAAGAGAAGGAACATTCTAGTAAAAGTTCGTTTGTAGGTACTGTTATTGTTTCTAGCTTCAGTCTATTTAGAATATCTAGACAATTCCCCAGCTCTCGCTTCCGTCACGACTCGCCTGCCTGAATCGATCTTTATTTCATTGTATTGATAGAAATCGTCAGGATTGCCGCACATGATATCACGAGCTCGACACTTTCTCTCTTCGAGTTACAGATGCTAGATATAAACCTATTTTATGTGTACTTCTTAGCTACTCCAAAACGATATTTAAATATACTGTAGAAAGACGAACGTATAACAAAAAATATATTAAAAGCTACTTGTTGGTGGATCATAATTTTCGGAATAGCATATTTTCTTCTTTACTACTCTCTTTGTCATATCTCATTAAGTATTGAATCACTCCCTTCCAGAAGACCATCTATCAATAGTGTATTTGGTCTTCCACTATTCTTATCCCTATCCGATGATTCCTCGAGTTTGGCCACCTGTGGTGAACAGGGTGTATGCCCGTTGTCCCCGTAGGCCATGTCCCCGTTAACGGGGACAAAGGGAATTAAATAAAATTATATTAAATTACTCCCCGTTGTCCCCGTACAAGAGCAGTGGTGGCCCAGTGGTATCGGCCTCGACTTACGAGTAGTAGGTCGTGGGTTCGAACCCCGTCAGGCGCATTACTTTGTGTAATTTATTACAACACCACTGCTCTCAAAACGGTGAAGGAAAACATCGTGAGGAAACCGGCATGTCCTAGAACCAAAAAATTCGAAGACATGTGACATCTACCAATCCGCACTGGGCCCGCGTGGTAGATTACGGCCCACTCCCTCTCACAGAGAGGAGGCCTGTGTCCCAGCAGTGGGAACATTTATAGGCTGATGATGATGATGTCCCCGTACGCTGTCCCCGTTAATTTCTTGTAATTTGTGCCTTTCAATTTATGCCCGTTGTCCCCGTTGAGTTAAAAAGTGAGAGTGCCTTCATACCTAGAGAGAATATTGTAGCTATACAAATGAAATGGTACTAATGACTACAAATAAATTAAAAAAAAACACATAATATCTACACATAATAGCTTAATAATAGCTACACATGTTATTGCGGCACAAGTATTTTTATCACTTTTTAGGGTTCCGTAGTCAACAAGGAACCCTTATAGTTTCGCCATGTCCGTCCGTCCGTCCGTCCGTCCGTCCGTCTGTCCACAGCTTAGCTCAGAGACGCCCAGCACTAGAAAGCTGTAATTTGGTGTAAATATACGGATTTGTTGCGTCAAAAAAGTGGTAAAATAAAATCTCGTAAAATATTTTTTTTTAGGGTACCTCCTGTACACGTAAAGCGGGGATGTTTTTTTTTTTCTCGCGTACCCCTTAGTGTGGGGTATCATTAAATAGGCCTTTAAAAAATATTGGTAGTTTCCATCAACAATTTTTTGATAAAAAGATTCGTTTGTGAAATATTAAGCTTTAAAGTGCTAATTTTTGCCCTACTCGAGTGTCCGCCCCCTCTACCAGCTAAACGGTTATGTTTGGGGGTGTGAAAAAATTTACAATAGTAGTATATATAACGAAGTTTAAAAGAAAATTATCATGACTAAGTGGGCTTTACAAGTTTACGAGTAATAGTTGACCAACTTATAAAACGTACTGGGATAACATTTTCCTAAACAAAATGTATCGGAGAACAACTGCAAATGTAAGTTTGTCAACTTCATTTTTACAGCTATAATAGGTAGTGGAGTGGAGTGGAGTGCAGTGGAGTGGAGTGCAGTGCAGTGGAGTGGAGTGGAGTGGAGTGGAGTGGAGTGGAGCGGAGTGGAGTGGAGTGGAGCGGAGTGGAGTGGAGCGGAGTGGAGTGGAGTGGAGTGGAGTGGAGTGGAGTGGAGTGGAAGGGAGTGGAGCGGAGTAGAGCGGAGTGGAGCGGAGTGGAGCGGAGTGGAGCGGAGTGGAGCGGAGTGGAGCGGAGTGGAGCGGAGTGGAGCGGAGTGGAGCGGAGTGGAGTGGGGTAGTGTGGGGTGGAGGGTCGAAAATCGCTTGAACCTTTTTAACAGGTTCATAGCGATTTTCGACGTGCCTTGACACCTCTCAAGTTTTTTTTTTTTAATACGTCATAAATCGTAAACCTTTCAAAGTTGGAACCAACTACAAGAACTTTTATAGTATGTTATTACTTGCTGCTACGGAACCCTTTATGGGCGAGTCCGACTCGCTCTTGGCCGGTTTTTTTAATATTGCTAAAAAAATCAAATAAGTCCTCCCACCCAGGGCGAGGAGGACGGACTGTCAGACTCGTACTGCCTAAAATCCACGGTGATCCTTCAACAACCCTTTACGTTCTAGGGTCACGATTACCTGATGAGACAGTCCTGCTACCCCGGCAGGCTTTGGCGCTCTAAGGGGGCCCCGTCAGATTGCAACTCCATAAAGAGCGCGTGGAACACGACGACGCGCCATCGACCCGGCATGGACTATGATCAGACGTCGAGTCTCATGACAACTGTTTCGCGGAAGGAGGCAATCGCTTCCCATTCCGTCTCGCCCGCAGCATGGCCTCGACCATTGCCGGTCGCGTGAGGGTCGCGCCGCTTTATCAATTGTGAAACCCAGGCGTTTTCTTCTCCCCAATCAGACATAGGAACTTTCCGAAGCTTCCGTGTCTAGTGAGTATCTGTGTCAAGCATGACGCCGTGACGCCTCTCAAGTCACTCCTCAAAGAGTGGTCTTTATAGCCGCGATCGCGACGTGCCCGAACTTCGGTTGCGACACGTCGTTCCCTCCCCACCCCTGAGATTGCGCCGGAGCTCTTCCCACTGCGCCACGACTTGTCGAAGTAGCGGGGATTCAAACTGGCGTTTCGCCTACACGCACCACTTGTAGACGCGCTGGAGGGCTTTCGCCTCCAGATCCTAAGGCGGCAGCCCGGCAAGGAGGTTGGCCTATTCACCGGCGATCGTATTTCCAGATCATCGGGATGGCCATGACCCTCTGGCACGCGACTAGCTTGTCTGAGCGTCTCTGTATGCACAGGGCCTACACAGGGACCCATAGACCGCACGACACCGCCGCGTACAGGCTCTTTGATTGGGCAGGAGCCGCTTGAAGGCGGCAGCCACCCGATTCAGCTTTAGAGCCAAACGAAGGAAATGTTCCTTGAAGTTCCACCGGGCGGCGGTCGAGGACGAGTCCCAGGTACTTCATCTACGACGCGATGCGAATCTTCCCACTGTTATTTAGGACTCAGACCGTGTCGCGTTCAGACGGTCATGAAAACACATGGCATCTGTTTTGTGCAGCGCCACTTCAAGTCCCAACTGCCGGATTCTCCCAACGACTGTTGCAACTCCTGATACTATTAAGTATTCTGTCTGTAAATATGTGTTATAATTAATACATGTAACAATAATGTGTTAAAAATAAAAAACAAAAATTAAAGGGGACAACGCCACGTGAAATTTTAACTGCCCGTCGTCCCCGTTGCCCATATGTACATAACGGGGACAACGGCCCGTTAAAATTTCACGTGGCGTTGTCCCCGTTAACGGGGACAAAATCACGGGGACAACGGGCATACACCGTGAACAGGACAAACTAGTGGACATTCATACCCTAATGTAATTTTCCATTGCGGTTACTCTGATATATCTTTGTCTTGTTGAAGACTCCTGTCTTCTATTACTTTATCACCAGCCTGATTGCCACACTATAATGTTAGTTTCTAGTTAGATTCTTTATTATATCTTCGAATTTTCAGCTACCTACATCGAAGCAGCTAAAGCTGTGCTAAAACCAACAACTACTTGAATTAACTTACATAATTTATTAGTTAAAACATTGATAAATTGCCAGCCAGCAAGTTGGTTCGCAGCACAATAATCTATTTCCTTAAGATAATTTATAGCACTTTTACTTGAGATAGCAAGGCCCCCTGGTCAGGCATGGACTGTCCTAATTTGCTCCTTTGTAATGTTTATCACGTGATATAGGGAGACAACCTCAATTGATTTATCAGAGAAACTTTCGATTCGGTATTGCTTAGTAAACTGCGACTTCATACAATTTTAAACTCCGAGGAATGAAAATGGGAAAATGGAGAGCATGCACTGACAGCATTAAATCTACAAAATCACGCAATAACTGTGGAAAATAATTATATTACTTTTAGCTATTAAGCGATACCTAAATCTACTATATAAAAATAAGTCGGGTTTTCCTTCCTGACGCTATAACTCCAGAACGCACGAACCGGTTTCCACGGTTTTGCATTCGTTGGAAAGGTCTCGGGCTCCGTGAGGTTTATAGCAAAGAAAATTCAGGAAAAAATTTTTTTTTCTTCTTCTTTTAATCACCAAACGAAATGTTACATAAAACGAAGCAATCTGGTGGCGAAACGGAGTTCGCTGGGTTTGCTAGTTACTCATAGATATTATTTATCGACACAAATGAACTTTTCGAACAAACATTTAGGTACTTGGTTTAGTTCAGGCAGATTCATGGTCACGTTTACTTTCATGTTTTCCTAAGCGCTATAGTGCAGTTCTTATGAGAACCCTTTTTCCAAAACATTAAGCCCTCTTGTCAGGCGCACTATTAAGTCAAACATAGACATACGTTCCGGTACAGTTTTGCTACATAAATCATGCAGCCCGTGCTCGACGCGACCGGTCTTTTTTCAAATCAGACTAACCTAACGTGTATGAAAAAACAATATTTATTTGTTACAATCGTCTCCATAGTCCTAAGAACTATAAGAACCCTTTTTCCCTTGTTACTCGCATCATTTATCCCGATACATTCCAACACAGTCGCGACCACTATTTCTTCAAAACAGACGCAGACTAACGTAATTCGCATTAAAACAACATTTGCCTGTTACAATCACCTCTACAAGCCTCAAAGAACCATAAGAACCTTATTGTCCAAAACATTAATTTCCCATATCACGCGCATTATTTAGCAAAAACGACCATACATTCGCCCCATCTCACTACATAAATCACACTCTCTTTCTGCCGATTTTACTAACCGAATTCACATTTAAAAAGCAACATTTGCTTTCTACAATCATCTTTCCAATTCTCTAAGAAATACAAACCCTTTTTCCAAAACATTAAGCCCCCGTGTCACGTGCACTGTTTAGCCAAGTTCTGTCATACATACGTCGGAGTACAGTCACACTACATAAATCACGCAGCTCGTCCACTCGACGCGACCACTCATTCTTTTGTCGTTCGCTAACGATCTCGGTAAATGGACGGTAAACTGTGCTTTCATCAGACTTCTGTATGAATTGTGTTATAGTTTTTGTTATGAAATCTCTTGTACTTAGGATTTATGTGGGTTTAAAAGATACCTATACACTTTTTTTTTTTCTATTCAGCAAACAAGTATGCATGGTTCAGGGAAGCTCAACACTTTTTTAGATTCGAGAACAACATTTAAAAATAGGTTTAACACATCACACAGGTGAAATGAGTGGACTTAAGCGGTGTGCTTTGTTCATATCGGAATTGTTTCATCTAGGTGAACAAATGCGACTTTTCTTCTTCGATCTTGTGAACTCTTCACTTACGATATCGGTGAACAAAGTGGAATAAATCCAAAATACCAGTGTTCTATCAAGACTAGTTTACAGAGCTTGAACTAGGATTAGATTATTTTTTAGGGTTCCGTACGTCCGAATACAAAAACGGAACCCTTATAGGAACACTCGTGTGTCCGTCTGTCTGTCGCTTACAGTCAATTATCTCCGAATCTACTAGACCGATTGGGTTGAAATTTGGTACACATATCAATTCCTGTGACCCAAGCACAGAGGTGTGACGTGAATAGATGAAATCTGTATGTGGGAGGTAATTTTTGGGGGGGAAGGGGACAGTGAAAAAAAAAGTTTTGAAAACTGCATCGTGTGACATATCAAATGAAAGGTCTCGTTGAGACAATCTTAAATGTATTTTTTTTTGTAATTTTAAAATAAATAGTTTCCAAGTTATTCAAGAAAATAGACGAAATTTGACCATTCCCCCCCTTATCTCCGAAACTACTGAACCTAAAATTTTGAAAAATACAGAATTTAGTTTTCTACTTATAGATTATAGGAAAACCTATAAGAAGTCCATATCTGTATATGGAAGGTAATTTTTGGGGGGGAAGGGGAAATTTTTTTTTTAAACTGCATCGTGTGACATATCAAATGAAAAGTTTTGTTGAGACAATCTTAAATGTTTTTTTTTTTGTAATTTTAAAATAAATAGTTTCCAAGTTATTCAAGAAAATAGACGAAATTTGACCATTCCCCCCCCCTTATCTCCGAAACTACAGAACCTATATTTTTTTTAATACAGAAATTAGTTTTCTACTTATATTAGATTATAGGAAACCCTGTAAGAAGTCCATGATATTAAAATAACATGGTAAATCACTCAATATTGTGCGTACCAATTTGGGTCAGATTTAAAAAAAACCTGATACTCGTAGGTAACATCGTACGGAACCCTCTTCACGCGAGTCCAACTCGCATTTGACCGGTTTTAATTTTTTTAATTTTGAACATTGTTATGTTTAGAACGAAAATTTTTTTTAACATTCTGTCATTCCGTAGAAAAAACGGTTCTACAGTGTCATGCTACGCGTGTAGGAAGACTAGAGCTTTCTTTACCTATTTCTTGTAGAAACAAGCCTTGTTCTTACTTGAAGTCTGACAAAACAACGTTATGTAAATAAATCTTTCGAACCTAACGCGTAAACTCCCCATTATCAACACCTACCACGCAATAACGATCAATTTCACCTGAACTTTACGCCCCAATAACCGTTGAATTTTAAGCACCTAATTCGCAGCACATATTAATATAATTTAGCGCTAAAAGTCTCCAAAACTGAACTTGGTAACAGCATTAAGTCGCACAAGGGTGCAGGGGTGCAGGGGTGGCAAATTGCCACACTCCAGATAACGACTTTATTAATTTGATTAATCCCGGCTCATAGACACATGGGCTTAATAACATGCGAAGGTTGTGCACTCCTGGTTGATGAATGGAGCACAGTATAGAAGGACAAATTCGTCCAACACCTGATTACAACCAGACGAAGCTAGATAAGCAGCTTGCGAGTTGTGATATAAACTTCAGAGGGCCTACCATGACGTTTTAAAGCGAAAGTAGTTCAACTGTGGGAAAGAAACAGAACTACACAAGTCGTCTAGCGCCATCTCGTTCCCGAAGTGCAACATCCCAATTTCTACCGATATAAGGTTTTTACAGATTAGAGACAAAGTAATGTTCTATGAGAGACGGAGTTTGATGAATAGGACTTTCATTTATGATTTTTTTTTAAGCTATTGCATAGCTTTTATCGCGGGCTTTGAGCGCAGCGCGGCGCGGCGACCGAATCAAAAAATTTCCAAAAAAATATCTGACACCACACATCGTCTAACATCGTTTCAGTTCGGGAGACTTCGGCAATCAAAAAAGTATCCGTCATAAAAACAATTTACTTTTTCTTACTGATTCTAAACGGCCAGCTACAAAAGGAGTTTTCACAATGAAACCTACATATAAAATTCTCCTACAACAAAGAAGTTCTTTATTACAGTAGTGCACCACAAACATTTTAAATAAATTATATTCTCGTTAAATATACGCGGTAGGCGATTTTATTCTTTTAAAATTAAAATGTTATGCAATAGCTTCACCGCGGCAGTCTCCGAGTGCCACACGTATTTTTTTTAACATTACTTCTTTCGTATGTAATAAAATTGTTTCTGTAGTATTTACTTTTAAAAAACATATAACATTTTATGCATTATTATAAAATGATCCTTCTGAATTTCAGCTTGGCGTGATGTAGACAATTTTAACGTAATAACTTCGTCATTGTGAGCTGAGTACCGACATACCTGTACCTGCAGGTAACATGTGAGGGATTTTAACTTCGTTACCTACGTCTGGTAGTAGGTACCTGATTTTAGGGATAGATCGCTATTTTTTTGTCATATATGGCACGTATATGAATCAGAACATTTCATTGGGAAAGAAGATTCTGTGTATCGTAGCATATTAAGCTCATAAAAAAGGCGTGAGTCTTTGTATGAATATATTCATATGTAGTTGAAATGGGTTGGGTGTGAGGCCGAGTTATATAGCCTTAATAAGTGGTAAGTGGTATTATTTCAGCAGATTTTTGTATTTCATCCATAATTTATCTGGCCCAGACTAGATTGAAGACAAAACCATCACAAATACAATAAAATTTAACTATACTGATGAATAAAAACGAGGTATTCCACATTGGGCACACGCTGAAATGGCACCTGAGCTTATGGCACTTTAATTATTCTACATACGGTTCCTAACAAATTTTTTATCAGGGCCTAATGTGGAAAACCTCGTAAAAAAAACTGCACTGCAAACACACCACCAATTCAACAAGGCTCTAAAAAAACCCCTTGGTTAACGATTTGGACAGTAATCTGTCGAATTCCCGTCGACCATTACTCACTGGGACACTGATTGACAAATGAGGTCCTGACACCACTGGATGCCGCCTCCTTGATGCCACTGTTTACAGATCCATGATTAATATCGAATCCAGCTGTTAAACGGAGATCTGTTTGGGGAATTGTGGTAGAGGAAGCTTGTGGTGTTTACAGTTCGGGGAATCTGTGAAAACGTGTTTTTGAAAACTTGAAAATAGCTTTTGAACTGTAACTGTGTACATAATTTTGTACAAATAGTTAATTTTATTTTAATTATCTACTATTACTGCCATTCTGGGTCTTCCCAATACAAGAAACAAGTGAAAATAAGTACTATAGAAAAGCATTTTTGATTGTTGGAATGAATGCCTTTTTAGGTGGTACATCATCAAATAAAGGACTCATTTCACCCGTCCTGGTTGAAAAATCCAGTCCTGTTCGCTCAGTTGCTCTTAGCGTACCAGGGTCACGGTTGTCACGGTTACCTTTTGAGGTGATCACGTAACAAGCGGAACCTAGCCTAAGGCGTTTTCTGGTAAATGGTAAACATAACAATACAAGAATACAATCTTTGAACGTTTTAGAGTTTTTAAACAAGTATAAACAAGAAATTCCAAGAAATTTTGACTGGCCTGTTGGTCTAGTGGTTAGTGACCCTGACTGCTATGCCGGAGGTCGTGGGTTCGATTCCCACCCAGGACAAATGTTTGTGTGATGAGCACGATCATTTGTTCTGTGTCTGGGTGTAATTTATCTATAATATGTATGTATTCAGAAATATATAAGTATGTTTATCAGTTGTCTAGTACCCATAACACAAGCTCTGCTTAGCTTGGGACTAGATGGCGTTGTGTGATAGTTGTGGAATATTATTATTATTATTCCGTGAAATCTAATCACATCGACTTAAATCGAAATAATATTAACTCTCTCGTAACTTTCCTACCTCTACTTCAACGTAAGCCTTTAGGGCTATGTCAGCAACATGTAGGTACTCCTCACTTAATAGTAAACTATACAATATACCCTTACTTACGATTTAGTGCTTTTCCATCAGAGATGTGCTACGTTGCTATGGATGCGTTTGATATCCACCAATCATATTCATTGGTGCACATAGCATAACACTGGTGGAAACGGATTTAACTAAGCATGTTTTTTTAAGCTATTGCATAGCTTTTATCGCAGGCTCTGAGCTCGGCGCGCGCGAAAAACGTAACGAAAAAAACCTGACCACATTTGACAGAACGCATCGTTCAACGTCGTTTCAGTTCGGGAGACTTCGGCAATCATAAAGGTACGGACAGACATGCTCACTAATATAGCACGAAAGCATGCTTTTATTGAACAAGGGTCAATTTTATTGGGGGAGAGGGAGAGGGAGTGAAAGAGGGAGAGGGAGAGAGAGAGGGAGCTAGAGAGGGAGAAGGAGAGGTAGAGAGAGAGGGAGAGGGAGGAGGAGAAGGAGGAGGAGAGGGCGAGGGAGAGCGAGGAGGAGGAGGAGAGGGAGAGGGAGGAGGAGGAGGAGGAGAACGTTTCTTGACGTTTCACTTGTTTTCTTTAAAAAAAAATGCTATGCTATAGCTTCACCGCGGCAGTCTCCGAGTGCCACACGTATTTTTTATATGGAAGGCTGCGTGCTACGGATGCCTGCTATGGGTCGTCTTCCATCATCCCTAATATCGATACATCGCATAGCTCGAGCTGCGCAGCTACTTTTCGGTGATCTTCAACACATCTTACTCGCACCGCTACACAGCTTACCATCATTGGAAACGGTCACATGGTTTCATAGCTCAGCTTTTATTGTTGCTTATATTTTAGCATCATATAGCTACATAGCACATCTCTGGTGGAAAAGCACCCTAATTCTTATTGTGTAGCTTGGTACATGTGGCAATGATGGGATGAAGACGAGACGCTGTTCGACTCAATTATCTTCATCCCTATTTAGTGTAATGGGGGATGAAATGGGGAAGTACAACACTTAGCCAAGAATCTCTCTTCAAACTTAGTTGAGGAAACTGTCCTTTAAAAAATGGTTGTTATCATAATTGCATCTTTAGAACCATTTTAAGAAACTGGTCAGTATGAAAAGAAGTTTGAAAAGAGCAAAGGCCTCCGGCTACAAAGTCTTGTAATCTCTCTTGATAACTTAATTATATAGATTTTTAAGTCGACGAGCTATAAGTACTTAGATCAGGGGTTCCCAAACTTATTTTGTCATGCCCACTTTGAGAATAAATTAATTTTTAGCGCCCCAATTTTTTCACCTACTTAAAAACCACGATAACTTCAAATTAAATTAATTAATTGTTGTGAGCTATATTAGCGGAGATTAAACATTCCTTCTAAAAAAACTCTTAAATAAAAAAATTTAACCGCCTTCAAAAACAACCACAAAAAAGGGTAAAATAACCTACAAAATAACTTTTCTTTCGGAAGTCGGTGGCTTTGTTTTTTTTTATTTCGTTGTTTTTATTGCCACCGACTTCCGAAAGAAAAGTTATTTTTACTTTATTGGACTTTTACTAGAATCCGCAAGAGTTAACTTGAGACCTCAGCACAGTAGGTAGTGCACATCGGCGCTCAGGTCTCAAATTAACACTTACGGGCTACACCTGCCAATGAGAATGATTATTGAAACGCAACTTTAACAATAAAGTCGCGGTCTATTATCCACGAAAATTACTTTTAACTAGGAATAACTATTAAAATGCAAAAGTATGTCTGTTGCCTTTTTATTTGTTTGTTTGTGTCTACTTTCATTTCGAAACGGAGCGACTGATTGACATGATTTTTCTTCTATTTATTGAGTAAAACAGGACAGATACATGAACTACGCGGAGAGAAATGTCGAACCGAGTTTGAGCAATCTCTTAATTAATATTAGTTGATGTTCACAAGTTTTAGCCGAGACTCGAGACCTCAGTCGGTGTCTAAGAGTCCTCCTAGCTAAATGAAATTACAAATCGCCCCACGAAGCCTCTACACAACGCCCCCATTTTTTTCTGGGTCTGTTACCACCCCCTTTAGGCTTGCAGCGCCCACAAGGGGACGTTATCGCCCACTTTGGGAAAGGCTGACTTAGATCCTGAAATACGATACTGAGTACCAGTTCATTAGAACTTGTACGATGTAAAAACATTGACTACCGATTCAAATCTTGCTTTGATGTATCGGCCCGTCAACAAGCTAAATTTCTACGAACCGATACTTCAAGCAAAACAACAAAGCCATCACACAAAATCAATTAAAATCCTTTCTCGTCGCCATTTCCTCTCAACAATACCTAGACACTTAGTCTATCTTCACCGAACAACAAAGAAAAATCAGCGGCTTGTAAATCACAGACTAATTTACACAAATAGTGCATGTAACGATGCAGCATCAGGCTAAGTCTGGCGGGCTTCCAAACTAAGATGTATGGCTGTGGGTAATCGCCGGGGCACCCAGTTGGCCAGCCTAGCGCTTAGTCACCCGCTAGGATTAGCCAGATTTATTGGGAACTGATTGGATTATTGATATTTGGGCAGTTTTCGGCGTCTTTCATGTTTTTGTGTGGTTGTGTGATCAGTTGGGTTGGTGTGGAGGTGTTGGCTTAATGTTGTGTGTTTACTTAAATAATTTTTTATTTATTATTCATTATCATTTGACAATCGGTTCAGGTTCATACCTATAAATTGATTTAAGAATGTTATGATTAATGGATCAGTAGTTTTGGAAATTACGAAGTCAAATGTTTTTCGAAATGTTATTTTGATGACGTTTCCACTTATAATTCATTTTTTTTTAATTTCCCCACACGTGGTATTTCTCCTGTGTCGTGGGTGTGTTTACACACATATATTTCGGGTCGCGAGTGTCTACAGTGATGACCGAAACCCTGGAACGTAAAGGGCTATTGAAGGAACACCGTGGATTTTATTCAGCACACCCTGGGCGGGAGGATTTGCAGATTTTACCACGACAAAAACAAAAAAAAACCTATATGTATAAAACGGAAATATCATACCACGTCCCTAGTCTCCTAGTTTTTCGTCTCAGACATCACTAAGACCTAGGTCATCCACATCCATCACCAGGACAATGAGAACAGCTGAAAGGAACAGAAGCAGCGGTAACAAGCATTGTATTAACTGGCGCGAACTGTTTTATTTGCTTGTATTTCACTTGCAAATGCCGACATTGTGCGACGTTGTAGGAGCGGATGCATTGTGCCGACCGTCGCCCTTGTGAAGTATCGCGGCCAATCGGCTTGTGATGTAGTTTTTGTTAGCAGGTAAAGGAAGCTGTAATGATTATGAAACGATTAGATAATAATAATTGACAGAAAAAAGGTCATTTGAACGTGTTTTCTGTCATGTATCTGTTGCTTTGTCACTATTTACTAAAATGTATGTTACTAAAATAAATGCGTTATATTGTAAAAGTTCCTACTATTTTATGACACATATTCTCGCGAAATAGGTTAAATTGAACTAACTAAAAATCAACATCGGTTTTCAATCGAGGATGAGGTTCATTATGAGTCTATCTGACAGAACCCTCCGCTCTCCTTATAGAGTAGAGCATCTATTGATCATTTCCGCATTCATCATACTACCTAGCCTTTATTTTAGCCTTGAAATAAAAAAGGAACGATGATGATTGTTTAATACCTTCGACGTTACTAAGCATTCTAAGGTTTTGATCATTGTAAACATTATTACACTTCTTCTTCTTCTTTAAATTGTATGTTTCGACCAATACTCTGCCACATTGATGGCGTTGGTGGCGGCCTCGGACAGTTCCCTTAAGCTGCGAACAAAATATCGGACGCGTCCATCAGCCGCGGCTGAAAGACACGGCTTATTCATTATCTAGCCAGTACATTTAATACTACACTGTGCAAACTGTCAGTCGTAAGACGCGGACGTGACCTTGAGCGTTCGGACGTCCGAACAGAATCTGGCCGGCTAGATGTTTGTGCATCCGAAGAGGGTCGTCTGAACTACCGTGCACACTGCTAAGCCGCGTCCCTCAGCCGCGGCTGACGGACGCGTCCGATAATATGTTCTCAGCTTTAGAGTGCAGGTGGAGTTACACAGAGTACAGTTGAGAAGGTGGGCCATCGTTTGTGACGAGGCTCCGCAATCGCAGCTTTCTTCATCAGAGTATCCCCCACCGGATCATATTGTATTTCCAGCGACAAACCTCTATGCTCAATGCTCATATAGGAAAGAACTGACACGAATATCTCATAGTAGCAAAATAATATTTTAAGAAGCATTGCAGTACTTCATACCACAAAGTTTGTTTGAATACCCTCTTAAAAGTTGTTCACACGTTCTAGGATTTGCTCTAGTGAAACAACTTTCACGAAACTTTCAGAATATTATCGAGTTACTAGTTCTTCACAGTTTATGTAAAGTTCGTCGGGAAGTTCTTGACGTACTGCGCGAAAGAGTCAATACAATCTTTAACTGCGTTTGTTGTAAACTCCTGTACGCAGACGCAGAGTGAGATGAAACCTTTGCTATTTTTTTTTAATGGCTGTCATTTGTAGATCGTTGACAGTCGTTACTATTAGTCAGAAGCTCTAAAGTCTGAGAACCAGTCTTACCATGGGGTATCGTATTACCCAGTTACTGGGTTGTGGATGTCCGATAGGCAGTCGCTCCATGTAAAATACTGATAAACAGCTGCATCTGGTTTGACTGGAAGCCGACCCCAATATAGATGGGAAAAAGGCTACGCAGATTATGGTATCGGTATTTTATTTCCATAACCAATGTTAGTGTAATTTTGATGAATTACTCTTTTGTTGTTGGGAGTTTGTTCGGCCACTCCTTCCCAGGCAAAATACTAGGAAGTGTCGAATGGGGTCATTTTAGAGGATATTCTTGTGTAAAAATTGTCCTTCAAAAGTGCTGATAATTCAGCCTACTTTGAAGCAATGACTTTTGATTATAGTGACTAAAAATTATCATGTTTAATCGGCTAAGTCTTAACCCAAATACAAGCTTCTATTACAAGTGGATGCTGTTGAATATAAGTATTTTACATGGAGCAAGTGCTTGTCTAATCCCAACAACCCAGTAACTGGGTATTATACGATAACCAAGGGCAAGACTGTTTGTCAGACTTTCGGCCTTTGATTGTAACGATTTAACTATCATAGATCTACAAATGTCGACCGGGAATAAAACTTAAATAGGTTTATTTTACCTTTGCAATAAAAGCAAATAATCGCAATCGCATCTTTGTTTAACACCGTGCTAAATTACTTCAAAAGTTGTAAAACATAATCAGCCGAAGCTGATCCAACGTCGACATGTGTGGTCACTTTCTTATAATAAAATAACACGAGAAAAATGTAGTCTTGTTAATGTGTTGTCATTGTACAATGTATTTCTGGCTAAACAGGCTCGTTGTCACGTCTTCTGGGGTCCATCTATAGCCGTCTATTGACGGGGATGAATAAAACATGGCGCTTTTGAACTACTCTTGTGGCGCATGCTGTAAGGTGGAGACAAAGTGCTGGTGGAAAAGCGAGTTGGAGATTTCTGGCTTTTGTGATATCCGGTCTATTTCATAGAGAAGAGATTTTCCCCGCCCGGGTCTATGATTTTTTCTCCAATTTGTACAGTATTTGTTTGCGTCCTTAAATATACACCTATATATTATTATGAATATTAAGAACATAAAAGCCAGGTGAAACAAAGGTTCCAGCTACAATATCAGGATATTTTCACACCAGACCATATTACAAAATGTTTCATTACATTTAATTTACGGAAACTCGTAAACACAAAGTTATTGTTTCTGCTTATAACATTGTTTGTTGGTAATTACTTTCTCCACGTGTTGTGAGTTATTGTCGCGATTGTGGGTGACGTCAACACACGTCGTAAAGTGTAACGTGTTTTGACGTCTATAGACGTTTTGTTCGCGAAGAGGAAGCGAAAATGAGGGCAAGTGGCCTGCCATGACTTCTTAAAGCGAGAGTAATTTCACTGTGGGAACGAGACGGCGCTAGACGACTTGTATAGTTCTGTTTCATTCCCACAGTCTAACTATCCTGAGAAAGTAGGTAAAAGTTTTTGCAAGTATTTTTTAGGTAATAAAAGGGTGCACTGATTTATTTTCGACAAGTTGTAAAACGATTGTCTACAACCTCGTAAAGTTACTGAACAAAAGACATTAACTGGAATCTCCTGGGAAGAAAGTTTTTGTTTAGGTAAATACCTTTTGTATTATCTTTATCGAATTTGCTGGACAATCATAAAAACAACATCGATGATATCTTAAAAGTCTAGGTCTAGATTTTGTCTACAGCAATTACTAAATTTCTAACTTAATATTATAAATGCGAAAATGAGTTTTCTTCTTTGTTTATTTCGCTTTCACGCCTAAACGGCTGGATCGGTTATTATGTTTATCGGAACAGAGATAGATGGGACCCTGGAGACGTTTAAAAACTGTAGAGAGTATTAACAGAAATATAAAAATTAACTAGTTTTGTAATCGCTCCCGCTACCTTTCCCGCTCCGCTCATCAATGGTCTACCCCTTTCAGTAAGGAATGCATTGATTTCTGCAGCAGTTCGCTGATTATCTGACAAATAAATATTACATGAGCACCAATGTGTGGCCTTTCAGACCTCCTATAGGAATTTGTCATGGTTGAAGTTTATTTTTGTACTTTATTAATGTTGCCCTTGGAAAACCTGCTTTGAAAAAAGCTGATTTTATTTCAAAATCAGCTTGCTTGAACTGATTTTGAAATATTAAGAAAATCAAAACAACAATTAAATAACGTTAATAAATCTAATTTCATTAACGTTATTTGGTTTCGTTTTGATTTTTCAATGTTTTTGTCATTTTGAAAATGTTATATCTACACAAACACAGTCTACACTAATATTGTACAGAGGAAAGATTTGTATTTTTGTGTGTGTGTGTGTATGTTTGTAATGAATAAACTAAAAACTCCTGTGACAATGCCGATTCAAAAATTTTTTCACCATTAGAAATATCATGTCCACCCGTGCGAAGCTGGGAGAGCCGCTATTAAAAAATAAAGCTAAATTGTTAAGTCTTGTACAAATATTTTTTTTTTTAGAAAATATTTTTTACATGAATATCATAGACTTTCGTCATAACATAACAAATACACAATAACGAACTCATGGGTAAATATATGACAACCGTGGAACCAATTAATCAAAATCATAGCCAACAGTTTAATCAAGTTGAAACTACCTACTTCATATTTTCCCTCCATTATCGGCCTGTGAATATTGTCCCGACTTGCAGGTGGATTAAAATCCAATCACTGACGATATTGAGTCAATTATCATGCAAATAACACAATATGCACTTATCCTACTAGTAAAATATCTCATAACACTGAAAAACTACTGATTTTCAACTCTAATACAGGCAGATTAAATAGATTTTCCAATGCAGGAACTACCGCAGATAAACTCAGACAACAATATAGGTAAATTAAGCTTTATAACCCTGTGATAAAGTCGCTTTTTGATGCAATGATAATGATTAAGTACAACGGGGTACAGACACGCTTAATTTTTAAAATGTTAAACTGTTTATGTGGCGTTTATCTCGTAAAATGTTAATTCACGATCACGATTTTCACAATGTACAGTCGCGTGGTGAAGTGATTACTTTTTATTTTTATAACACGTTGTAAATTTTAATTTTATGCGTTTTCCTCTTACTCCTAGGACTGGCATTTACGTTATAAAATAAAAGCTTGTAAAAAGATGATATAATTTTGCGTAATTTCCCCGTTTCGTGAATCAACAATTCAAATAGTACTACTTATACAGGGTGTAAGAGACATCGACGCACAAACGGATACCATGGGTCCAGGACATGATTCTGGACCCCCCCGTATTGGAATTTTTCGTCGGATTTTTCCTATTTTTTATTTTTTTATGTTTGTTTTTTTTTATAGTGAGCAGCGCTTAAAGTACTACAGGTACTGTGGTACTTTAAGTACACAGTATTTAGGTATACGATGACTTTTCATTATAAACATCTAAGAAGACACCATTTCTAGTTTTATTTACATTGCTACTTTTAGTGAAAGTAGTGAATTAATTACTTTTTTATTAAAAATCTCATTGGGTTAGGTAAGAATAACGATTATGAACAATCTAAAGTAAAAATTTATTTTTTAATTTAGATAATTAGGAAACATCCGACGATAAATTCCAACACGGGGGGTCCAGAATCATGTCCTGGACCCATGGTATAAGTTTGTGCGTCGATGTCTCTTACACCCTGTATACCTACCTCTATACCTACCTACCTGTAACTTACTATATTATTAAAAATGCAGAAGTTTGTGAAAGTAGATGTTTTAAACTGTTAATATCATCCGGATACATTCTTAATAGTTTTGGCGTAGCATACAGATAGTTCTATAGGATACTTTTAATCTCGGTTGAACATACAATCCAGCACGCGTAGCATGGCGATTCTATCTCTATTCTACCAAGAATAGACAAAGTTATTTCATCGTTATTTCTATACAAATCGACTGTTTTTTTTTGCACAAATATGACACCATTCGTACACTATTGAAGAATAGAACGTTTATTTTCTATATTTTTACATTATCATGCTTATAACGCTAAAAATATTTCTACGTTCTGTCATTTTGTCGTTTCTTCCGTCGACATAACCTCTTTCTACGGCGCCATGCTACGCCTGCTGTGGTAAGTACAGTTACCGAATTTCAGGCAGACAAAGCCGTGTTCAGAAACTATAATAATCTTATAATTATCGAAAAACTAATATCTACCTCCAATAAAATCATTCTACCATTGAATCTAGGCCCATTGATTAAAGTAGAAAGTGTTCATTTGATGTTATCGTATGACGAACAAAAAACTTTGTTCATTTGCCGGGTACCAAACTTTTTCAGGTTTTACTTCACGAATTGAGCGCCCGTGGGAAATATCGGCTGAACATTTTTAGGAAAAGCTTTTATTTATTTTTTAGAAAAGGTATTCTGTATTAAAAAATCTCTCGGGAAAAATATTCTATTTTATATATTGCGTGGCAACGAAGCCGGGTTACGAAAATATTAAAAATAACTTTTGTTAATACATTCTGTTTGGAGTTCTCTCAATCCTTTTCAATTTATATGAGTACATTTTTAGTAAAATACGGGAAAATATGATATGCCCATTTTTTCCGACCATGGACCATGCCCGGGTCGACGGACGGCGCGTTGTGTTCCACGCGCGCCTCAAAGAGCGTCAGCAAGATGACGGGGCCCCCCTCTAGAGGGCCAAAGCCTGCCGGGGTCGCGGGACTTATTCCATTACCGTGACCTAAAACGTAAAGGGCTAATGAAGGACACCGTGGATTTTAGCCAGAACAAGTCTGACAGTCCCTTTCGCCCTACCCAGGGCGGGAGGACTCATTTGATGATTTTACCACCTAAAAAAAAAGTATTTAAACTTGACCAGCATTTTAAGTCGATCTAACTCTCCTAATTTACGTCAACGACGGTACTCAAAGACCAGCCGCCATAACAGTCGGTTTTATATCAACACCTCGATATAATTTATTTTGAACACCGTCATTCCTACTGAGCACTGCCGCAGTGTGGTGTAAGGCCGTAGGATAACTTCTAACAATATGACAGATGAGGTGGTATTATCGAGTTATTTATTTGATAAGTGTATTGGATTGTGTGGGCCACGATTGCGCCAAATAGGTATATTGTAAATACCGAGTTGGTTGTTAACTAGAATCAGAAAGTAATAAGATATTCAGTAAGACTTGAGAGTAACAATTACATGACATTTTATTCGTTTTATATTTTTTAGATTTTGTGATCTTATGATCATGTTTTCATTCGCCACCGTTCGTTCGAAAAAGCGGAATACATCAAAATTAACATTAATCATCAAATTAGTCCTCCCGCTCTGGATGGAGCGGATAGCCCTTTACGTTCCAGGGTTACAGTTACCCGCTGCTCCGGCAGATAGTGGTACCCCTAAAACGTACTTTAGGATTGAACTCAACCAATTTGACAGGAGTTTACAAGTTGCGCTTCTGTAACTTATATACTGTGGCTACAGTTTCCACCGGAATTCGTAATAGCACCTTATTATATTGGAAAGTGTGAGAAATAATGATTCCAATCGACCGTGCCCACTCAACTTAACATTAAAGCTTAATACACATTTTTATATCACAAACAAACACTAAAATATCGATATAATCGTTGTTGCGTTTATCGAGAATCGGTACGTAATTGTCCACTCCGTAAGGTAATCGAGTTGGAATCGATTCTTGTTACTAAGATGTGGAGAAGACAGGATATGTAACGAAGAACCTTTTTTGTATGTAATTAGTTTAGTTTGAATTGTTCATGGAAATTTTAATAACTCTTATGTAGGGTTGCCATCTCTAAAATTTGGAAACCAGGACAAGGCGCGTGAAAACCCCGGATTTTAGAGTCCAGAACCCGGACATGAGTCGAAGTTCGCACCGTGGCAACTGCGTCGGGAGGAATGGAGTGACGGTGAAGTGTGCGTGTCACGGGCGGTCCAAGACTTTAAATTTTTAAGCCCGGACTACAAATGAAGCCCCCCCGGACGCTCCCCGTATGCCCTCTAAACTAGAACAAATCCGGGAAAACCCGGACGGGTGGCAACCTTACTCTTTCGTATTAACCGTCTCTAATTAGATAGTCTAAGTAAGTATTCGTTCTACGAATTCGGTAGTCGATCTTGGTTTTATTGTAACCATTTAAGATATCGTGTAACTGAATTACTGAACACGATAATTATCAACCCAGCCTGTAAAATTCCTATCTCCATAATGACTGTTCTTCTTCGTAATGGAGCAATTTAATAAATAGCCGTGAAGTCATAGCAACCGGCATCATAAAATTTATCAATCATTAATTTCAATTGATGAAATGATATTTATTTTTGCAAGTAGGTTATTCAACACTTTTATACGTCGTCTTTTTACAAACTATATGAGGCCGGTGTTTCGTACCTGACTACTCTGAGAAGAAACAGCCAAAACAAACTCAAAGGTCTCCATTATATTGGTAAAGTCATACGAGGACCATATAGGTTAATGTCTGAGATGGTCTTTTGAAGAAAGAACCACACAGATTTAAGTGGACGTATCCAGTCAGTCCAAGCATTTATCAGTTATCGTGTCGCTCGATTCATAACTCAAGGAATCCAACAGATTGAAACAGCTGACACCGAAATGACGTAAATACTGATTCACTGTTTTCTTCAATCGTCATCTCATCAAAAACACACAAATAAGCTATTAAATTATTTCAACAAACGTCACAATTTCCACAAAATTCACACACTCATTAAATTCGTCATCGTGCGTTTTCGTTTATTAATAAAAATATGGCGTTGAAAATATACGAATTCTGTCGAAATCGTGTGTGCAATTCGCATTAAAATAATTAAGCTCTTTGATCGGGGTCCGTCGACTAAGAGAATTTAATATGCAACCTCCTCACATCAAAGGGGAGTCCCAAACAGAAATTAACTACGCGATGGTATTTAAGTGATGAGCGACGAGCGTTTATCACGTGCTAAGTGTTGAGATGACATCAAACGAGACAGAAAGGCGGAGTGTGTATTTAAACTCTGAGATAATATCTCTAATTCTGCTTAAAAGATTCATAATACTCTGCTATCATGTAACAAGACAGTCAGATTTCACCATAATTATTTAAAAACTGTCACGAAGAGACTAAACAGGAGAAAACAAAAGATTTTACAGAAAAAATCTTCCGTTAGTTTTGGTGTTATACACTCTCTTCTTTCACAAACGGCTTTGCACGAGTGGAAATGATATATTATTACCTTATGTTACTCAAGGTGAATGTAGCTTTTTAATGGTGAAAATATTTTCCTCTTTATAATATTAGTGTAGATTGAAAGACTACAGAAGCTTTTCAACCCCGCTGTCAGTTCCCAACTTGCACCACACACACACAGACAGCGCAAATATCATTACATTCATATCCGCATTTCCGATTCCTTGGAACCATGTTTTATACAGTTCAACGATTTTGAATTCCCTTTCAAAAATATTACGTTTTGCTTTAATTCTAATGGCTTCGGAAACGAGGTTGTAAAAATAAACAGTCTGTTTTTAAACGATTATTTGGAATATAGTAATTATGCTACTGTTTACAATTGTGGCGTGTGTTTGTTTGTAATTTCGTTTAATTGTACGGTAGGTTACAGTAAAAAAACAAACATTACATATCGATTCATTTATTATGTTTGCGTAAGTGTTTCGAGTTCCCATTTTGTTAGTTGTTTAGAACTACGCGAAACGAAAGCATTTCGTGTTTTTATGACGACTTTCAG
The DNA here is from genome assembly GCA_950005045.1 of Agrotis exclamationis. NCBI lineage: Eukaryota > Metazoa > Arthropoda > Insecta > Lepidoptera > Noctuidae > Agrotis > Agrotis exclamationis. The sequence goes on from OX465430.1 coordinate 21,464,444, forward strand.
GATTTACAAACGCTGAAATAGTGATACTTTGGATAAGGATCCCAAGTAAAATAAAAAATACGTGAGGCACTCGGGGACTGCCGCGGTAAAGCTATTGCATAGAATTTTTTATCAACTTATGTATTTATTACTGTACTAATTAACTATGGTCAGCCACGTCAATCAAGTGAAACGTCAAGAAACGTTCTCCTCCCTCTCCCTATCCCTCTCCTTTTCCCTCTCCCTCTCCCTCAATAAAAGCATGCTTTCGTGCTAGTAATGAGCACGTCTGTCCATACCCTTATGAGCACGTCTGTCCGTACCTTTATAATTGCCGATGAAGTCTCCCGAACTGAAACGACATTAGACGACGGTGTCAGGTATTTTCTTTAGGCTTTTTCCTTAGGTTTTTTCGCGCCGCGCCGCGCTCAGAGCCTGTGATAAAAGCTATGCAATAGCTTAAATTTTCTGATTCCGAAATGACGGAAAAACAATAAAATCAAAATCCATTTAAGTTCATTTTTGATATTATGCTGGTAAATTAAATATATTTTTTTGAATACTACATCATAAATCAGATCATATCTTAGTAAATAAGCCTCTTCAGAGATTTTCATTGAGTACTATGGATTGATGGATGAGAATAGCCGGTGATAGAATTAAATTGCGTGCGATTGGAGAGGCCTATGTTCAGCAGTGGACTGCCATAGGCTGATGATGATGATGACTTTGGGTTCCTTTCGGTGGTCCTCTTAATTCCATCTGATCATCTTGACTTTGGTCTTTCCCTCTTTCCTTGTAGGCCCAAGGTATCATGACTGGTGGCTATCACAAATCACCCCGTTTTTCTTCTAACAGTCTTTCCCCGGAACACCCCAACAACCCTGAGGCTCCCTCCGTATTTTTACAAACTACCCTCACTGTCACTAGTCGATATTAAAACCATCGGGGTCTTGGGACAAACATTGCGACTTCAAGTCAATAGAGCTCTTTAGTTTTTTTGGTAAGTAACATGAACCTTATGTTAAAGAGAATAAAGGTCGTTGTAATGAAAAAGTAGAGGTAAATTATAAAAATGAAAGACAGTAGTTGTGGTTATAAGTTATGATATCTGAGGTTATGTTGTTTGCCAACGAATATTGAGTACCCAATATTGATATTGTGTTGGGCCTGAATAAATAGAAGGTTTTATTTTTAGACAAATCTGATCCTTATCGACTATATATATGTACTTGCAAATAAGGTCGATCTGGTCGAATACTGTTTCATTTAATTAGAAAATATACAGGGCGACCCTAAAAGTATAGGTCACAATAATCTAATACGGACATGGAAGAGGTTATTTCCAAACTGTTTACCTATGTGATAAACTGTGCTATTATACGGTTCAAAAGTTCGCATAATATCGGTAATTTTAGTTCTCTGTAACAACTACTGAAAGGAACAGATCTTAGTGATAAAGATAAATTCCATAGTAAATTATTATTTTACAAAACTGCGTATTTACTTTAAATTCCGACAGTACATTTACAACTTCAAAAATTCCTCTTTTCTTTGGGAAATCAAAACGTAACGGGATTAAGGTGCTCACTGTTAGGAAATCGAGTCACGGCTTCGTTAGGCCGTGTGTACACAGACTGCAGACAGGCACGACGTAAATTATGTGTGTTTTACTACTGTGTGCCCCGGGGTTAAGTCTACAGGGGATTTGGAAATCGAGTATTGGAAGGGTGCAGTTTATTAATATTTCAGTTGACATGAATGAAGAATCTTTCTATAGTTTTTAATTTACTGTAATCTTAAGAATGCCTGATCTTAAGTCTATTGGTGAAGTGGTACTGAAAGGTCGGATGCGTAGTATTCTCAATCGGCGTAAGTAACTTATGACCAGATTTGTATGAATGTGGATGAGGCGAAAGGAGTATGAGGATTGTAGCAGGTGTCGCTCTGTAGTTTCTGCCTCACCTCTAGGAAAAGGTCTTGAGCTTTTGTATATGTCGCAGGTTTTTGATAAAATTAGGTTTTTGATCGAAAATCTAGGTTTTTGATCAAACACCGGATGATGTTAAAATGACAAAACGATTTTATCATTTTCCTAAACAAATCTAGTGTTTTGATCAAATTCCTAAACTGGTTTAGTGAAATGACCAAAATTTCAGAAAATGCGGTGCTCCTACTTCTGGGTGTTTTAAAAAAGAAATAACCACGAAGGGGATGGCGGGGTCTTCCAGACCTTGCCATCCCCTTCTAACCTAACCTGTCCGAGTCGGGGTGCCCCCAATCGTTTCTACGACATTTTTATTTGTCATTCCCCGTTTCGTACATACGGGGCACCCCGACTCGGACAGGTTAGGTTAGGTGGTTATTTTTTTTAACCACCCAGAAGTACGAGTAGGAGCACCGCTTCGCGACATTTTCTGAATTTTTTGTCGTTTCACTGAACCAGTTTAGGAATTTGATCAAAACACTTGATTTGTTATAAAAACCTAATTTTATCAAAAACCTACGTACCTATATTTGGAAGAAACTATAAGAAATATTTTCCTGTCAACTCTTTGTTAAGACACAATATTAGTTTTTTTTTTTAATACACTGTCAGTGTTCTTGAAAAACCCATTTGCGAAGACTCCTAAAATGGGCACTATCAATTAAATTAAAGCACAATAACTCTTGTAACTGTTAAAACCTTTAACCGATTCTAGATTCTCACCTATTCAATCAAACAGTTTAATACACACATAAATGTTTCAATCAAAGTCTACAAGCTTACGAAGCGAACTTGAACTCGCGGCCGATTGTTCTTGCGAGCCATAATCATGGGCACATAACACAATCTATGTAATGGCCGTTATTACGATAATAAGCCATTCGAGAGAACAAGGATAGGCGAGAGGTAATTACTAATTACTATTAAGTTATAACGTAACGGTTTTGTAATAGAAGTATAGATTAAACTTTAAGGCTTGTTTTCCGGGGTCGCGGGACTCCAGGATCGCGGGAGTATCTCTTCAGGTGACTTCACAATTTCCTGGATAGCTGGATTCAGAAGAAGGTAACACATATATAATACAGACTCTGTTCCAGTTGCCCTTTTACTTCCAGGATCACGGTTGTCTTTACGGACGGTGCCGAGACCAGTAGCATCAATACCTGACTGTACCAAATATTATGTAGCAAGCAAATATCTTTCTTCAATCTTTATCATGTAGATCAGTATACTACATTAGTTATTGGTCAAGGAAGCTGCGCCTGAGTTGTCGATGTATCACTCGTAGGGCTAGAGGTGTAGGCGATGTAGGCGATTGTCAGTGTAACGCGATAGGGCCGTGTATCGCTTGTAGTGCGGACACCGTTAGTATTCGGAGCGTAGCGTCCGACATGGTGCAGCACTAGTGTGGGGTGTCAGTGATAGAGGGAAGATGGAATTTGTGTTGTAATCAAAATGATGGACGGACAAGAAAAGTTTACACAGAACCTTTTACAGGTTTAGGCGCAAAGATCCCCATGCCCAAAAGGGCAAATTTCCTAAAGGCCTAATTCTCAGAATGGCCAATCCTCTAAATGGCATTCTCGGAATGGCAATTGATCAAATTTTTTTTTTCTACGTAATCATGGAAATCTAAGATTTTTTCTCTCTGTTTAACTAAGTTGTTTCATGTTATGCGAAGAATTCTTAGATTTATAAGAATTACACACCCAAATGTAGAAAAAAATCCAATTTGATCATTTGCCATTTCGAGAATTAGGCTTTTAGAGAATTGGCCGTTTTGAGAATTAGGCGTTTAGAATTTGCCATTCTGAGAACTTGTCCTTTTGACGACTAGGCTGCCATTTTGCGAATTGGGTTTTTTGCGCCTAAACCGTTTGTATTATTGTACAACCTTCTTCTAAATCTAGTTATGAAGAAAATTGTGAATTAATTTTTGAATTCAGTTCATGTTGACGATTCAAAAGTTATCAAGCAGACTAATTCCGGGTTATGAATTTCTTTAAAGCCAATCTTGAAAGACAAAGTAAGTCATTGTCTGATTCTTTGATATTATCCCCCGCTAATCGCTCACACTTGCACCCCACCCGGCTTGCACTAGTGTTTATTTGTCGGCGCAGCGCGTGGGCAAGGTGCTAACGTACAGTCGCGCGCGCTAGTGCTGAGGTACAGTCGGCTACTAAAGTGTTAACGCGATAATTTCATTATGCAGCGCGCTGATTACGGCGGTAATCGACGTTTGATGCTATCGCAGGTGTTGCGGCTTTGTAAGTTATGAGCTTTGAGGGCAGAGCGGCTTACAATTTTGAGGTGGATTATTATTTAGGTATCAGGATACGAATAATTCTGTGTTACAGAGAGGAGGCCTGTGTCCCAGCAGTGGGAACATTTATAGACTGATGATGATGAAGATCAGGATAAAGGACAGGGTAAAAATTGATTGACTTGTTCATATTCTTACGTTTGCTCATACTACATAATATAATTTTTCATTTATTTTTTTATTGCGTAATGAATGGGCGATGGATATGGAGAGGCGAACTGGACAGAATCCGTCCGAACTGTATGTACTTATTCAAGAAAGGTGGAAAGAGTGATTGGAGGCTTTTGCCCGGGAATGAGATAGACTTGAAAAAAAATGTACCAGCTCTTGATCTTGATAGTTGATAGATTTCCTGTGACCAAAACCAGCAGATCATGGCGTAATAATGATGGCGTGATAATGACAAATTTTGCACCAATACAACATAATTATGATACAAAAAAAAAACAAGATTCATTAATCAATTTCCTCTAAAACAAAAACGAAATACCTGTGTGAGCGTCTGTCAGCGCGCGCGCAGGTGAACGCGCGACTTTACGAGCTCGTAAAGTACAGGCGCACGGGAAAGCTTTAAATAGATTTAGTGCTCGTCTGTGACTTACTTGTGTTCGATGCACGGGAAATGCATCTGGATCTTATGTTATATGAAGATTCGTCTGGAAATTGTTGACACAGAAGGAAATAATACGAAGGCACCAGAGGAGAAAAGAAACAGAAATTATATATGGAGCATTTTTTTCAAGGTTGAAAATTAACTGCCTTCTTTGTTTAGTGGTTGTAGTGCGACTGCTAAACATGAGGTCCTGTGTTTAATTCGCGGGTCGCTCATAGTGTTTATAGTTTTTTAGGGTTCCGTACGTCCGAATACAAAAACGGAACCCTTATAGGATCACTCGTGTGTCCGTCTGTCTGTCGCTTACAGTCAATTATCTCCGAATCTACTAGACCGATTGGGTTGAAATTTGGTACACATATCAATTCCTGTGACCCAAGTACAGAGGTGTGACGTGAATAGATGAAATCTATATGTGGGAGGTAATTTTTAGGGGGGAAGGGGAAAATGATAAAAAAAAAGTTTTGAAAACTGCATCGTGTGACATATCAAATGAAATGTCTTGTTGAGACAATCTTAAACATATTTTTTTTGTAATTTTAAAATAAATAGTTTCCAAGTTATTCAAGAAAATAGACGAAATTTGACCATTCCCCCTCCCCTCTTATCTCCGAAAGTACTGAACCTAAAATTTTGAAAAAAATACAGAGATTAGTTTTCTACTTATAGATTATAGGATAACCTATAAGAAGTCCATATCTGTATACGGGAGGTAATTTTTGGGGGGAAAGGGGAAAATTAAAAAAAATATATTTGAAAAGTGCATCGTGTGACATATCAAATGAAAGGTATTGTTGAGACAAACTTAAAAGTATTTTTTTTGTAATTTTAAAATAAATGGTTTCCAAGTTATTCAAAAAAAATTGACGAAGCTGGACCATTCCCCCCCCCCTTATCTCCGATACTACCGAACCTAAAATTTTGAAAAAAATACAGGAATTAGTTTTCTACTTATAGATTATAGGATAACCTATAAGAAGTCCATATCTGTGTATGGGAGGTAATTTTTGGGGGGGGGAAGGGGAAAATTAAAAAAAAAAAAATTAAAACTGCATCGTGTGACATATCAAATGAAAGGTCTTGTTGAGACAATCTTAAATATATATTTTTTGTAATTTTAAAATAAATATTTTCCAAGTTATTCAAGAAAATAGACGAAATTTGACCATTCCCCCCCCCTTATCTCCGAAACTACTGAACCTAATTTTTTTTTAAATACAGAATTTAGTTTTCTACTTATAGATTATAGGAAAACCTATAAGAAGTCCATGATATTAAAATAACATGGTAAATCACTCAATATAGTGCGTACCAATTTGGGTCAGATTTAAAAAAAAGCTTGATAGGTAACATCGTACGGAACCCTCTTCACGCGAGTCCAACTCGCACTTGGCCGGTTTTTTTTTAAGTATATAAATTCCTCAGCGGCAGCCACGGAGTCAAAATTTGTGCTCGGTTTGCGGCAAATGCAAAAAATGGCAAGGCAAAATAAATCATCATCATCATCGTCAGCCTAAAAAATGTTCCCACTGCTGGGACACAGGCCTCCTCTCTGTGAGAGGGAGCAGGCCGTAATCTACCACGCGGGCCCAGTGCGGATTGGTAGATGTCACATGTCTTCGAATTTTTGGTTCTAGGACATGCCGGTTTCCTCACGATGTTTTCCTTCACCGTTTTCAGAGCAGTGGTGTTGAAAAAAATTACACAAAGTAATGCGCCTGACTGGGTTCGAACCCACGACCTACAACTCGTAAGTCGAGGCCGATACCACTGGGCCACCACTGCTCTCCAAAATATATGGTGAAATGAAATTAAACTAATTATTTTGTAAGCCTCTGCCTGAATTCTTCAAAGATGATGACGCGTTATGAACTGGAAAAAGAGAGCATAAGCACAGAATACTTAATAGTAGTACTAGCATAAGTACAATTGCTTCGAGAAGCTGGAATATAGCCCCTTGTTTAAGTATGGAAAAGTTAACCAAGTATACCAACTCTCTCGCGCCCGGCATTGGTCGCGGCCATGCTGCGGGGCGAGACGGAGTGGGAAGCGGTCGCCTCCTTCTGCGAAGCAGTCATGCTCGCGAAGGAGGAGGCGGGCCGCGTGAGAGAGAGGACAGTGTCCTCCCTCCGCCCCACCCGCAGTGGTGGACGCCCACGGCGACGGACGTCGCCAGACGATCTCCGGCCACCGTAGGCGCGGGCATGCGGGCGGCGAGTAAAGGGCAACTCGCTGCCCGACCATGGACCATGCCCGGGTCGACGGCGCGTTGTGTTCCACGCGCGCCTCAAAGAGCGTCAGCATAATGACGGGGCCCCCTCTCTAGAGGGCCAAAGCCTGCCGGGGTCGCGGGACTTATACCATTACCGTGACCCCGGAACATAAAGGGCTATTGAAGGACACCGTGGATTTTAGTCAGTACAAGTCTGACAGTCCCTCCCGCCCTGCCCGGGGTGGGAGGACTCATTTGATTTTACCACGCAAAAAAAAAAAAAAAAAGTATACCAACTCTCAAAACTCGAAACAGAAGTATTGAAATGGGCAATGGGCATTGAAAATCCCTTCATCGACAGTAATGGTTGTTTCTGATCATAATTTCAGGTACAACAGCTTAAACAAATGTTAAAGATTAAATCAGTATGCAAACCGCGACTGACAGCTTAACTGTCTTGCTGTAACGATAATTTAGTTTTATGTTATTAGCTGCTAAATAAACTTATCTATTTCAAGTGGTTAGAACATTAACCAGCGTTCAAAACAAACCGTTAACTTTTAACACCGTTGCAATATTATTAGTAACACAAAGGGGTTCATTAAGGTCTCATCATACTAAAACGCAACAAAATCCGCATTCTAGTTCTGTTTTAGAGGTAACGGGATGGACCTCATACATCAATACCGGCATGGATCTTGAGCACTGACCTTCACCTGCACAGAAGTGAGTTATTAGGTCCCTTTGTTAGATGAAGTGAGGAACGGGGGCGGGGAAAGTGTAGTGATTGGTCCGCGTAGCGTGCCGTAGCGCATCGCGTCATAGCAGCCACTCGGGATTCGTTGTTTTGTGCGTTTCATTTGACGATAAGTGTACGATGCGCAAAGCGATCCCCACTCTTACGCCGAGCGCTCTAGAACCGTGCCGGTATCTGTACTCGTGTCTATGGCTAAACACGGTTCTTCTGTTTTCCTAAAAACGTTGTCCCACTCTAGGAATTTCTCTTGTATCGTGGATGAAGTTTTGATAGTCAATACTGATAATCAATAGCATAAAAGACTGACAAACAGTGTTATTAAGGCGTACCGTATTTCAGAGGCAATAGATCTCGCGCCCGGCACTGGTTCAGGTCATGCTACGGGCCAAGCCGTCACCTCATTCTGCGAAGTAGTTAACAGTAAGGAGGAGTCAAAACACGTACACGAGGGAGAGGATATCCTCACGCTCACGACCCTGCTGTCGCGGGCTCCTCCCGCTATAGTAGGAGTGGATGGACTCATTTAATAATTTTACCTCCCAAAAAACTGTACCATACTGCATGGGCGTAGCCACGGTGGGGCAGAGTGGGACGCTCGCCCCACCCTGACTCTGACCTGTAACTGTAAGGTACTTAACCAAACCTTAAAAACTAAATTATCTAGGTACCTACTATCCGTAAAAAAACTTTACACTTGACAGTCATCAGTTGACACAAAAAATAAAAAAAAAAAACATTATTTTAGATTGCTACCCCACCCTGATCCCATGGCGCTGCCCCACCCTGATCCCATGGCTGGCTACGCCCATGCCGTACTGTATTTTCCAGTTACTGAATTGTAGAGGTCAGATCTAGACAGTCGTTCCATGTACGAAACTGGTATTCAAAATCATCCGATTGAAGGATTGATTGGAAGCCGTTGGCTAGGCAAAAATTGATGATGATGGGGTCCCGACACGGGATGGGAACGGGAACGGGACGGTTACGTCGTAAACACATTCATGACGTCGTAAAATGTTTTCAATTTATCTAGCTTGTCGATGGGAGAAGATTGTGAATTTTATTGTTCGTATCAAAATTGAAGATGAATTGAGCAGGCGTGGGAACTTCGTTGAACAGATACTGTGATGCTGGTATAGATAAAACTCAGTAAGTATGAAAGTCGTAATAATTTTATACGAGGTATTCCCCGTGGTTTCACCCAGGTGGCTCAGCTCCTTTTGGTTGTAGCTTCATGTTGACATGTCAACACAAAAATATTTTTGACTTGTAGTTCCGCGCAGTTTCCACTAGTGCGCTCAACTAAACGAACAACTTAAATAGCTCAGTTATAAAATATTTTGTATTGATATAGATTATTAATTATCAAAGATTGATAAATTGATTTCCTGTCTATCCACTTTTGCTTGGATCCTAGATTGCTTATTCATTAACCTGCTTTTCTTACAGACGTCATGAAAAACAATTAATTTAGCTAGGGCCAACGAATTTCGAAGGATATTCATATTTTTCATGGAATTACGATGTACCTAAGTACGAACATCTTCAACATCTATTATTTTTTCCAGGTTGTGACTTGATTTATCTAAAACGATTCATTTTATTTCAATACCAATTTCAAGCTAACATAACATTGATTTGAATACAATTGATATTCCATTTGGCCGGCGTACTGTTATCAATCACTGCGGTTGCGGCGTACCGATACGCGCGTACTGGCGTATCAGCGTATCGGCGTGCTGTCGTATTTAATGCTCAAATTGTTTCAATTGATTGCGCTGAGCTGATTCGGCTTTTCGTGGTCGATCGATCTTTCTGATCGTTAGGGCTGCCGCGAGGTTTTAAAAGAGTTTACGGTTTATATTATCAGCTTTTGCCCACGACCTTACTAGCTGACTCCCTCTTTAGCCTAAATCTGTCTCCAGGGTCTTATTTATATCTCTACCAAAAAAACATAGGTACCACGGTTTAGGCATGGAAAAGTTATAAACAAATAAAATATGTCCCACGTAACAATCTAAAAATCACTGACTGGCTTAGAGTCAAAACACCTGATTTTGAAGTAACAAAAGTTCCTTATAAGACAAAGTTTAAGGAGACGAAAATTAGGGAAGCATTAATAAAAGTAATTCTATAAAAGGGTTAAATTGTACGAAAATTTGTGTGTCGTTTTGTAAGAAAGTTCGTTATATTTAACGATATCTTCGCTACTCGGTTATAATTTATAATACTACGAAGCAGCTTCACAAAAATTATAACGATAAAGTAGCTTTTTTTGCTATTGCAACTTTCTATGCCAATCCTTTACTAAATCAATAGATCGGAAACATGATTGAACTTTGATAGACGCTAATTATTTGAGTCTTGCCTGTAAGTATCTGTAAAAAATAAAAATACTTGTCTATGTAACTTTCTCTTCAAATGCAAACATCAATAATTTACAGATCAATTTTATAAACGATTTATATTTACTAGCGGATGTTGTAGGTGCATGGAAATTAGCGGCAGTAACTTAATTGGGTTGTGTTACTGGTTTTTTTTTGTAATTAAACTTTTACGCGGACTTTTTAGTGGCTTCAATTCAATCTGTGCCAACATACAATGTCAGGCAAACGTAAAATTAATCGCGGAACCACAAATTCAGAATGTTTTTTTTTTATTTCTTTTTTTATCAGTTTTTTTTTTTATTACAGAAATCTTGGAATACAACGACACACACTAGCATCAAAATCTACGTTTCTTTTATCAGCACAAAATTTAAGGATAGTAATTGTATGAAAAAATCGACTGCGAACTGGACTCGAACCTGTGTCTTTCTGGATAAGTAGGTATCTAGAACGCTTTACCAACTATCCTATCGTAGTATCGCTTGTCGAGATCAAATTTTTCATAAAAAATAGTAATTATATACTACTGTACCTATGTTATCAAATCAGATACAAAAAAAAAAATATACGGAACACAAAAAAACTCGAAACAAACTGTCAAATTCATTTAATTGTGTATCCCGTGTATCAATAAGCTAACGAGGTGTAACTAATATCATTAGATGGTTATATTACAAGCGATTACCCGCTATAAAACTGGTATCCTTCACAATACAGCCGTAATAGAGACACGAGCATCTAGACGTTTTGACAAATGACCGACAGCGCGGAGGTCAATGGTGAAAGTGTCGGAATTCCCAGTTGAACTGCAACTTCTGGGAAAGGGACGGATAGATTGGTGAATGTTGATGTTAGAAAGAGATGGAAGATGGTAAGGCTTTAATGCATTTTATTATCTGTTTGATTATTATCATGGTTGAATGAAAGGCATTGATGTTTTTTTTTTTTGTTTCGGATGCATTTGATGGTACTCTCATATGAGTACAATGCCTGGGGCAACGTTCAAATGTACACACATTTTAAATTACTTGAGCAATAATTTGGAAAATAGAAAGTTAGTATCTAGTAACAGAACTTCAATAAAGTCTAGATTCGACTTTCTAATGACTAATAAGGCCTTATTGTCCATCTTAAGTTGATGTAATTAATTACACTAACAAACTTTGAAAGTAACTTTACAAATAGTTTTTTTTTTTTAAATAAATCATTAACTAAGTATTTCATTAGCAATAGTCAGAATTACATTGTTCTAACTATCATTAAAACTATTGTAGGTACAGTACAATAGAATAGATTTAAATCCCACGATATTAGCGGTTAATAGTTATTTTCCGAATCCTTGACAATACCAGAAACAATAGTAAATGAAACCGAATTATATTCGCAAACTTCTAATATCCGAATATCCAATTTTCCGATATCGTTGAGAGGAAACAATAAGGATAATACAGACTATAGGAGGACAGAACCCAAGGGAACAGTTAATTTCAAGCGTATCGTTACTGAAACAATAGGAATACCGTTATCGCGGGAATAACGATACAACTGTTATGTTATAACGTTTGAGATAACGTTTTGGTGATACATTTATTAAGGTTTCATAAAAAATAATGAAAGAAGAAAGATTTTAAAAACGTCTTCAGGTTTTCATATTGGTTAGTTAGAAGATGAAAATCAATATCAATAATAAAATACTAAAAATATGCACGATTTTCTCAAAAAAATGTTATGATAACAATACAAGATGAATGACTAACGTTTGGAATTTTTCTCAGATATAACATAAAACACGTTAAGATACAAAATGTACGGTTAATTTGTTATGGTAGAAAATTACCGTGTCAAATCCATTCACAACAAAAAAAGGCAAAATTTCTTGAAACAAAAAATCGTTTTTCGCAACGTGACAATGACAACCCTAGCTTTAACAAAATTTGTCCAATAACGTTACATTTGGTCGATAAAACTAGGAGTTCCGTATTCCTGTTAGGGACTGTATCAAATGTTCGCGCCTCGGCATTGTATTCCACAATATTGTTTAGCAATAACCATTGAAAACTGTGTTACTTTGCAAGTTCTGTGGTAAACGGATAAGTTTGGATAGTCCTTTAAGAATTTCGCAAGTAGTAACTTTTGAAAGAGATTAGATTTGGTAGTTGCAAGTTGTCCTAACCCCTTTTCGAAATATTGCGAACGTTTGTTTGGTCTTAATACATTTTTCAAAGTACTATGCCGACCAATAGCAAGGTTTGCTGAAGCCATATTGTGACGTCATGCATTTTTTTAGGGTTCCGTAGCCAAATGGCAAAAAAACGGAACTCTTATAGATTCGTCATTTATTTATTTATTTATCAAAACTTATTCAATCATTACAGGGTTTACCCTAATGCGACAGATAAGACCTTAAACTAAACTTAGACTAACATAAACTATAAAAAATACAATAAGCAAAAAAGAACACTATAGAATAAAGTAATAAAATTATTAAACAATTAAATAACACACTAATACTACATTAAAATACAAACAAATTTCAAATTATTTACAAATTATTTTGCTTGTAGCATAACATAAATAATAATAGCCTTGCGAATTCACCCAAAGAACACGTAAACACATCGATCTATGTTTGAAGACTGTTGATGGTACGAATAGCTCTGGTAAGAGGTGCCTTGGCAAGCAAGTTAGTTCTGGCTGTAGGTACCAGTAGCCAGTGGCGGGCTGCGCCGCCTCCACACGTAGCGGTCCGGTACACACAGACTCAAGCGCTGCAATACGCCCGAGTTACTCTCCACTCCACGAAGCACCTTCACCAAGTAGGCGACCAGCGTAAACTCCCGTCGGACATGCAGTTGGTTATAGCCAACCATGCCCAGGACGAACAAAGTGGGATACATCAGTGGGTAAAAAGGATATACCCCATATAATTTCTTGTACAAATGGCGCGTGAATTGTTCTGAACGCGCTCCAACATCACCGAGTACTTAGCTTCATGTGGATCCCATATGACCGCACTATGTTCCAGATGACTCCTGACTAGTGCGTCATACAGGACCCTTACTGCTGTGATGTTTGTGAAGTTGTGAGTCTGTCTCAGAACAAATCCTAAGTTTCTGTACGCCTTCTTACAGACCTTGGTTACATGTTCACGGAATGATAGATCGGGAGTCATGGAAACACCCAAGTCATGTCTGTCTGTCTGTCTTATCAGGTAACCGTGAACCTGGAAAGTAAAGGGCTATTGAAGGAACACCGTGGATTTTAGTCATTATGAGTCTACAGTCCTTCAATCATCAAATCAGTCTTCCCGCTTAGGGTGGGACGGGAGGACTCATTTGATGATATTACCAGGATAAATTTTAAATTTAAACGCTGTTCAAGATTTTAGCATGGCTTCCTAGTTTCTCTCCCTTCCCTGAAAAACAGCGTGAAGTAACTAAACAGTAAAACATGTAAATAGCTTTACAGCGGCAAGCGCGTGTGGTCTCACTGAAATAAACTAAAAAATGTCGTAAACTCACCTAATTGAGTCCGCCGTAAAAACTCAACGCCATTCTGTGGCTTTTCTCAGTATTTTGTAATATTTCAGGCATTGTTTTTGTTTTCAGAAAATTTCGTTGAAATGAATTGTATGAATCTTTTGAATGGGGCTCTGCTTGTCGGAATGAATGGGTTGTCTCCTCTGTTCTTTCTTGCGAGTCGTTACGGACTATTACAAATTACTGGTTATTAAATTAAGCGCGAACATGAATGATTTCAAAATATCGCTTCATAAACAAACGTGCTGATAATTTTCTTTTGTTCATTGCAGTGCAGTGTAATGCAAATTAGAATCATTAAGAAGTAATAATCCACATACGTTTAGAAATAATGAATTTTATTAATGTGATTCCAACAGATTGCAGTTTTGATAACTTATACCTTTAAGTTAAACTTCTCTTGCTAAAGCTTTGCATATGATGGAAGCTGACTGTTTTTTAATCATTGCAGGCATTACAAACATGCGCAGACGCATTTGTGGGTAATAAACTTGCATAAATATATCTAACTTCATCAATACTTTTTGTTGTGTTAATTATTTTCACGACAAGGTTTGTAGATTTGAAATAAAATGGGAAATTCCACCGGGTTTCTGTTAGAACCCGAGCGAAGCCGGGGCGCGTCACTAGTTATTAATAAAAACATTAATGTCTTACGAACTTAGCCAGCCCTAGCCAGCAATTACTTTACTATCGCAGTCAATTCGCAACGGTGATTACTGCCAGAAATTAAATAAATTATAGCAGTTTATTTATTTACTTAAACAAATTAAACAAATGTACCGGTTAATTACAAACATGAGGTTTTATGCAGTAAATATTTATTGATTACCGGTATTTATTTAGTTCATGTTAGTTAATTATCTTCGTACATTTATTTATGTTCTGTAATTATCTGTGCCCTGTCTGTGCCCTGGGGCTAGAAGTAATCAGCTGATAACGTTCCCACCAATGGGTGTCCCAGTGGTGGGAACGACTTCCAGTGAGAACTTTGGGTCCAGCGCAGGTTTGTTAACGTTACAAATGTTTTTGAATTTTGGCTTCTAAGATCTTCTACCTCACGATATTTGATGATCGATTTTCGGTGGAGTACCATCGACAGTGTGTCGAGCAGGGTGGTATACCTAATACTCAGGATATCCAAAAGATATTCGCTGAAGGTCATTCAGGTATACGCACCGACCTCGTCACACTCCGATGATGAAGTGGAGACTATGTATGAGGACGTAAGTAGGGCCATACATAGTACCAAAACCCACTTCACTGTTGTTATGGGGGACTTTAACGCAAAGTTGGGCAAGAAAAGCGGTGATGAGTTGAGAGTGGGGCAATTTGGGTATGGGCAACGGAACCCTAGGGGACAGAGGCTGGCCGACTTTCTGGAGAAAGAGGAACTCTTCATGATGAACTCTTTCTTCCAGAAGCCACCTCACAGGAAATGGACCTGGTTGAGTCCCGATGGTTTCACGAGAAACGAGATAGACTTCTTCATGACCGACAAGAAACGGATATTCAGTGATGTCTCTGTGATCAACAGGGTAAAAACCGGTAGTGATCACCGAATCGTAAGAGGCTCGCTGAATATCAATGTTAAACTTGAAAGGTCCAGCCTGATGAAGTCTACGCTCCGACCTACTCGGTCCCATATTCAAAACCCCGAAAGCTTTCAACTCGAGCTCTCTAATCGCTTTGCTTGCCTTGAGAACTTAGCTTCAGTGGACGAGATCAACGACGGGCTAGTGGAAACTGTCCGCACGGTAGGCTCTAAGTTTTTTAAACCCTGCCGTAAAGATAGACCTCAGAAATTGACCGAGCAAACCTTAAACCTCATGGCTGAACGACGCTTGCTACAGCTGCAGTCTTCCGATGACGCGAAGTCATATAGGCAGCTCAATAGACGTATATCTAAGTCCTTGCGACACGATCTGCGTCTCTTTAATACGAATCGTGTTAAAGAGACCATACAGCGAAACCAAGGCTCCAAAGTGTTCGCAAAGGACAAGTCTATTGGGCAAAGCCGGATGACAAAGCTGAAACGGGAGGATGGCAGCATAGCGTCGACCAAAGCAGAGGTTTTAGGCGAGATCGAGAGGTTCTATGGACAGTTATACACTTCGGTCGCAAAGCCCGTTGACAGCTTGGTAAGAGATCCAAGAGCCAAGCTGTCCCGACATTATACCGAAGATATCCCGGACATCAGTCTGTACGAGATTAGGATGGCCCTGAAGCAGCTTAAGAACAACAAGGCGCCGGGCGAGGACGGAATCACTTCAGAGCTTCTGAGAGCGGGTGGAACACCGGTACTTAAAGTCCTCCAGAAACTCTTTAATTCCGTCCTGTCCGAGGGCAAAACGCCTCAAACGTGGAGCAGGGGTGAGGTGGTGTTGTTCTTCAAAAAAGGTGATAACAGCCTATTGAAGAACTACAGACCCATCACGCTTCTGAGTCATGTTTATAAGCTGTTTTCAAGGGTTATCACGAACCGTCTCGAACACAGACTTGATGACTTCCAGCCTCCCGAACAAGCCGGTTTCCGAAGAGGCTATAGTACCATAGACCACATCCATACGCTGCGGCAAGTTATACAGAAGACCGAAGAGTATAACTTGCCATTATGCTTAGCGTTTGTGGACTATGAGAAAGCCTTCGATTCGGTGGAAACATGGGCGGTACTTGAGTCACTCCAGCGATGCCGTATTGACTATCGGTACATCGAGGTGTTGAAGTGTTTGTATAATAACGCCACCATGTCGGTCCGAGTACAGGAGCAGAGCACGAAGGCGATTCCATTGAGAAGAGGCGTAAGACAGGGGGACGTTATCTCCCCTAAACTGTTTACTGCCGCAATGGAAGACGCCTTCAAACTCCTGGAATGGCAAGGACTTGGCATCAACATCAACGGCGAATACATCACTCACCTTCGGTTTGCCGACGACATCGTAGTCATGGCAAAGTCGATGGAGGAACTCAGCATGATGCTCGATGGCCTCGACCGAGTTTCACAACGGGTGGGCTTGAAAATGAACATGGACAAGACGAAAATTATGTCAAATTCCAATGTTGTGCCCACCCCAGTCTCTGTTGGAAACTCGGTACTCGAAGTTGTTGACTCATATATCTATTTAGGACAAGTAGTCCAATTAGGTAGGTCCAACTTCGAGAAAGAGGTCAACCGCCGAATCCAACTCGGTTGGGCAGCGTTCGGGAAGCTACGCAATGTCTTTTTGTCCGACATACCTCAGTGCCTCAAGACGAAAGTCTTCAATCAATGTGTGTTACCAGTGATGACTTACGGCACCGAAACGTGGTCTTTCACTATCGGCCTCATCTCAAAGCTCAAAGTCGCTCAGCGAGCTATGGAGAGGGCTATGCTCGGTGTTTCTCTACGTGATCGAATCCGAAATGAGGAGATCCGTAGACGAACTAAAGTCACCGATATAGCCCACCGGATTAGCAAGCTGAAGTGGCAATGGGCAGGCCATATTGCTCGCAGAGCAGATGGCCGATGGGGTCGAAAAGTCCTAGAGTGGAGACCGCGGACGAGCAAGCGCAGCGTAGGACGTCCACCAACGAGGTGGACAGACGACCTTGTAAAGGTCGCCGGAAGACGCTGGATGCAGGTCGCTTCCAACCGGTATATGTGGAGATCTAAAGGGGAGGCCTATGTTCAGCAGTGGACGTCCTATGGCTGAGATGATGATGATTGTATGGAGTTTCTACTAACTTTACAATATTTTTTGAAACCATGGAACAATATTTTTTACTGTCAAATGTTCAAATGATTAATTTAATACTCTAACCAGTCTAACCCCCTTATTAATAAACGTGGACTAAAGTTACGCCAAGGTTAATCGTCGGATTAACCATACATTTTTAGGGTTCCGTAGTCAACAAGGAACCCTTATAGTTTCGCCATGTCGTCCGTCCGTCCGTCCGTCCGTCTGTCCGCAGCTTAGCTCAGAGACGCCCAGCACTAGAAAGCTGTAATTTGGTGTAAATATACGGATTTGTTGCGTCAAAAAAGTGGTAAAATAAAATCTCGTAAAATATTTTTTTTTAGGGTACCTCCTGTACACGTAAAGCGGGGATGTTTTTTTTTTCTCGCGTACCCCTTAGTGTGGGGTATCATTAAATAGGCCTTTAAAAAATATTGGTAGTTTCCATCAACAATTTTTTGATAAAAAGATTCGTTTGTGAAATATTAAGCTTTAAAGTGCTAATTTTTGCCCTACTCGAGTGTCCCCCCCTCTACCAGCTAAACGGTTATGTTTGGGGGTGTGAAAAAATTTACAATAGTAGTATATATAACGAAGTTTAAAAGAAAATTATCATGACTAAGTGGGCTTTACAAGTTTACGAGTAATAGTTGACCAACTTATAAAACGTACTGGGATAACATTTTCCTAAACAAAATGTATCGGAGAACAACTGCAAATGTAAGTTTGTCAACTTCATTTTTACAGCTATAATAGGTAGTGGAGTGGAGTGGAGTGCAGTGGAGTGGAGTGCAGTGCAGTGGAGTGGAGTGGAGTGGAGTGGAGTGGAGTGGAGTGGAGCGGAGTGGAGTGGAGTGGAGCGGAGTGGAGTGGAGTGGAGCGGAGTGGAGTGGAGTGGAGTGGAAGGGAGTGGAGCGGAGCGGAGTGGAGTAGAGCGGAGTGGAGCGGAGTGGAGCGGAGTGGAGCGGAGTGGAGCGGAGTGGAGCGGAGTTGAGCGGAGTGGAGCGGAGTGGAGCGGAGTGGAGCGGAGTGGAGCGGAGTGGAGTGGGGTAGTGTGGGGTGGAGGGTCGAAAATCGCTTGAACCTTTTTAACAGGTTCATAGCGATTTTCGACGTGCCTTGACACCTCTCAAGTTTTTTTTTTTTAATACGTCATAAATCGTAAACCTTTCAAAGTTGGAACCAACTACAAGAACTTTTTTAAGGATTAACCTTGGCGTAACTTTAGTCCACGTTTATTATTAAGGGGGTAGGATACCTACCCAAGTATTTGTTGTTTTTGTGAACAGATACAATATAGCTTTAAGCTTATGAGTTACGCCTATCCTTTTAGAAATATACAATACAATATATATGAACTTATTACACAAGAGGAGCCACCCCAGACACCAAGACTCCCTTTCCAACGACACGACTAAATAAAAATACATCAAACAAAACCGATAAAGTCTCCACCGACGGGCGCACCGCAGACACAAATTAATCGCAGCGATTTATATCATCCACAACCAATAAACAAACAAGGCATTACGCTTCATACACAGCTCAAATTACACGATTTCAATTAATCGCAACGCCTGGGGCGCTCGTGACGCACGTGGCCGGACGCTGCGATTAGTCGTCATTAGCAATCGCGCGGTCGGACGGTGTGCGACCGGCTTTGTGGGCAGCCAATTAACTTGTAATCAAGTTCGCGACCGACACTGTAATTAGGGGTGGCTGTGAGGTGGAGGAGTATTGAAGATATTGAAGCAGGTAATCAGATAAGTGCAGTTTTTTGGAGGTATCTGTTCCTGTCAAACGTCTTATTCCTCCAAGGGTTGAGCAAAGGAGTTCACATTGCGCCACTTATGTTTAACTTCCATTTAATAGAGGGCCCTTGCATCAATCAGGCCCAAAGACTCCAGATTCCGTTGGCGTTGCTACTACTTAGAAACCCTAATGGAAGAACCCATTGCAAATTACCATCCCTTTATCTTCCACTCAACTCAGATCTTAAGACAACTTATATGGGCAAATGCCATGCAAAACCTGTATGATAGTGACCGATGTTCTGACGGTAAGAAGTTGTGCTCAAGGCACGGCTTTCGCAGTGGCTGAGCTATTCGGACTAGACGTGTCGCGAATTCCCGAAATTGAAAAAATATTTGTATAGCCTACAAATAGTTGTTCTGGGCCAGCCTGTTTGTGTATGTCAGTACAAATGTTTGGAAACGCACCCACGATACAGGAAAACGTACCTATGGTGTGGAGCAACATTATGTGATTATCAAGAATTGTGAAATTAAAACAGAGTGATTTATCTAATGCATCGCTATTTTGCGTTGTAGTACTTGTTGCATTCGCCTAAACGACATTTTGTGACATGACCGCTCCTAAAATTCACAGATATACTCGTCTCAGCTTTGATATTTCTGTACAAATTATCTTAATGTGTTATTCTGCAACATATTAGATAAGACAAGTAACAAGGTGGACAGCCCATTTTCATAAACACCAAGATATACCCAAATGAATGCCTAGAAATGTTTTGTATCGTTGGAATTTTAACTTACCTACTGATCCTGAGCCTAGCATTGAAAATTCAACAGCGGGTTTTTATTCAAGCATTATTTAGTTCTGACCAAGAGTTAATTAGGGAAAATGCAGTCAGAGAAACATTTCATGATAACTTCTAACGCACCTATGTAGACAATAGGTATGTGCCAGATAATTCCTTTAGTAGTAAAATCATTAAATGAGTCCTCCCACCCAGACTGTCAAACTTGTGATCCTTCAATAGCCCTTTACGTTCCAGGGTCACGGTCACCTGATGAGACAGTCCCGCGACCCTGGCAGGCTTTGGCCCCCGGGCGTCAGATTGCTGACAGCTTTTTGAATACGACGTGCCGTCGACCCGGGCATGGTCTATGAACGGACGGCGAGTCACCCATTACTCACCGTCCGCAAGTCCATGAGCCAGCCCTAAGTCAGTAATTACGAGTTAGCTAGATAATGTTCCCAGCGGTTATTATTCAAATTAAATGGATTGTTTACAGTCGATACCGGACCGCACACCTATTACTTATACAAGTTGGGTAGGCAGGGATCTGGTTATTATCGAAATTAAGGCAAAGTAATAGGAACTATTGACCAGTAATTAAGTTGGAGTTTTATTACGATAACGGGTAATTCGACTATTGATCTGGTATTAATTACTTAATTTGAACTAGCCTCCTCTGTTAAGATATTTGAATGTATATCCGGTTCGGCTGCCGCTTTGCACACTGCTACATATACCTATACCGTGACTTTCAGACCCAGTTCATGTATCCAATGAGTAGAACAAGTTTATAATAAAAAAACGGGTATTTAAGAGATTATAAAAAAAAAATTCGTTATTATGACGCAAGGCGTTTTAGAAACACCCTTGTCTCATAGAAAATGGAGATGGAATGATCTGCCCGACTATTGCGCTGGGTAGGTATACTCTACAGCTTGATACGTAAACATTTTAACAGGGTGTTTCATATTTCTAAAGTACCTATTTTTTTAATAATAATAATTATTATTATTAACGATTAAAAAAAACCTCACCTAGAGGTATTTAAGGTCGGATACATTAAGTGGACCACTTTTGTAAGACGAATAAAAAGTCACGATGTATAGATATTTTTCACCATTAGACACAATAAATAAATAAATACACCTACGAGGTTAGTTACACCCTGTTTGTAATTATGTTTGTAATTGTATCTGTGTTATCTCCAATTAAGAAAAAGCCTGCTTATACGATAAAGCCTACAAGGTACCGTGGAACAAGAATCGAAGGAACAGGGGCCGTATTAACAGGTCTTAAAACCACAGTAGTTCCAATGAGTGAACAAGGTGGCACTAGACAACTTGTATAGCGCTGTGTCTTCACTCACTGGAACAAATAAGTACCCTTAGCACGAGTTTTCAGTATTTGAGACGTAAAGTAAACTGGAACTTTGACAATTACAAATTGACAATTTTCAAGGAAAAAAATAGTTCCTTCTTCGCACACCAGAGGCGCTGTTCCATCCTACTAATATTATAAACGTGAAAGTTTGTTTGGATGGATGTATGTTTGTTCCTCTTTCACGCAAAAACTACTGAATGGATTTGGTTGAAATTCGGTACATAGATAGTTTATAACCTGGATTAACACATTTTATCCCTATTTTATGTTCCTACGGGATGATTTTTGAGTTGTAGCGGGTGAAACCGCTGGCAACAGCTAGTTTTTTTCATAAAAGAAACGCTGTAAATATTGGAAAGACGCTGTAAAGAAAAAGAGTGAAAACTCGGGTTCGGCTAAGGGTACAGTCCGTGTCGCTTCAGGGCGGGAGGACTTCATGATTTTCCAAAGAAAAATATAAAAGCCTGCCTTAGAAGTACTCCGCATAATATCATTCATGTTCCTTAGTGGGAAGATATGACACCAAAATAGACCTACCTTCCTAAAACATTTTAATTCAATTAACCCTCCCAATTACGCATAACTAATGTATCGTATCTATCGCTATCAGTAGTATGGCAACATTTCCCGTATTGATTGGCTAACGCTGGCAACACGCGACGCGGGCGCATGCGTGCGTCGGAAGCAATCAGTCACCGGCTGCGCAGGAGTGCCCGGCGGCCGGCTCAGCGGCTAATGTGACTTTATTATTGATTGGATTACCGCGGGGTTAGGTCGTGTGTGATGGCGGATAAGGAACTTGTGGTACTTGGAAATAGTTCGGAGCAACGTTATTATTTCGTAATTTGATAGGTATTTGCCTAAAGATTGAAGTAGATACTTAAATAACATCATGAAAGTAGGTACAACGACATAAATAAAAATAATTATTGTAGAGCCTTATAGCTCAGGTGCCATTTTAGCGAGTGGCCAATGTGGAATAACCCAAACTCCTTAACATAATTAGGTATATGATACATCATAATTTGGTACTTCTAAATAGCAGTTTGTTACTTGAAGCGACTGTTTATCTGAAAATAACGAATCCAAGTACAACGATTACAGTAGATCAATATTTTAAAATAAAACAAACATGCCAAATTATAACTTTCGCGAATGTTCATTTTGCAACACGTCACCCTAATCTAACAAGCAAATCCCTTTTCATTACTACCACAAAAAATGAACACCATAAATTCTAAAACCAGGCTTACCACCTACCCTAAGCCCACCAATAAATCCTAATAACAATCTACACCCGACAATACCATCGAAATACATGGAAACGTCATCAGATTGTTTGTCAACCCCCCACCTGCGGCCGGCAACGATGCGAATGACTTAACCCTCACGTAATGAGTGCGTTGTCGCCTGGGAAAGATGACAGGTGTTGTTCAATATATTGATGTGAAGAAGACTTTGGTTTGGTTGTCTTTGAGGTATTTGTGGTGGGAAATGGGAATGCCATTTCCCAGCAGAGGAGGATAAGACCTGAGTGAACAATCAGTCGATGATATTCTGTTTTGTAGGTTTGTTTGACCGTCTAAAAACTTTTTCAAAAAAGTAACAGACTTCAAAAACAACAACAAAACAAAAAAGGGTGAAATAACCTAATTAATAACTTCTTTCGGATGTCGGTGGCTTTATTTTTTATTTCATTGTTTTTTAGCCACCGACTTCCGAAAGAAGTTATTAATTAGGTTATTTCACCCTTTTTTTTTGTTTTGTTGTTGTTTTTGAAGTCGGTTACTTTTTTGAAAAAGTTTTTTATTTTACCCTTTTTAGTTTATTTATTAAATAGTCAACCCAAATTCTTGTAAAATACAAAATTTTCTTACAATATGCACTAATCTTGTAATCCGTCACAACATAAAAAAAATCCATACCTCTAAAACTACTGAACCGATTTTGATGAAACTTGCAGTGTACCCTAAGTTGAACAATACCTAGTACAACAAAAAAAGAATTACTTAAATCGAACTTGTAGTTCCAGAGATATGCGTGCACAAACATAAAAACATACATACATACACTTATGAAATTTGGCACATTTGTTCAGACGCTGATATAGACTAACATATATGAAAACTGGGCAGTTCTGATAATATTACATACATCCTGGTCGAATTGATAACCTCCTTTTTTTGAAGTCTTTAAAAATATGGTCCCGTAGCTATAGAGACGGCAACTAGAGTAAGAGTGGGTTTTAGTAAATACGAGTTTAACAGTCCATTCTACTCCACTCAGACCAGAACCATTTGATGATTTTCTAGCCAAAAAAAAAAAAACATGATTACTAGTAGCTACTCACTGACTACGATGTTTCCTAAGGGTATCCTTAGGAAAAATCGTAATTGTGTAATATGTCATCATAATTTAAAAGAAATGTCGACCATTAAACTTTAATTACGGAAAGTGGCAGTGACGACCATTATTGTAGACCACTTTCTGTGATTGCTGTAATATCAAGTCCATAAATTTTATGAAACTAACTAACTTACAGTTATTTTACATTTAATTCTCACCTGTTTTCTAGAATGGTTAAGGCACAGCATTTATACAATAAAATCCGAGTCTGGTCAACTACTAACCTTTATGGAAAACCAAATAAGACTTTGCTCGACCCGGAAATCAAACCTAGGTCAATGCTAGACCTCATACTCAACGATAGCGAGCATAAGAACAAGGACACTGGACTTAAATCAATGTCACATAAATCGTAATCATGAAAACGACACCACAAATTGACAAACTTTTAGAGTCCAAAAAAATGTATTCTCAAAGATCTTAAAAATAACATCAAAAGTACACAAGTCATACTATAAAACTCTCGCCGTATATCATTACAATCTCGCTCATTACCGTCGCTCTCGCTGCAAAGGGACACTATTGCACAAATGTCATTTGCGCCATTATGAACAAACATTGTGATAGCGATATACTTTGAGGACGCAGAGTGTTGTGACTTGTGGTGCAATGGGTTTTGTTTAGGAAGAGATACGCTGGTCCTATTTAAAGAAACGGTCATGGGACAATAGTTTTCTACCATTCAAAACACGATATCTGGAATTCTGGAGATATTTTGGTACAATGTGTGGTTTGGCACAGTTTCACGATTGACTGCTGCAGTGGGAGTGCCGCGGGCCCGATTCAGACATGTTTTTTTTTTAATGTATTCGTTCCTATTTGCCCCAATAAAAACCCAAAAAAGCTAAAATGTTCAATTCTAAAAGTATACTATATCTTGTTGACACTTTATTATAAGTTTCAGTTTTATCGCCAACTTCAAAGTGGAAGGTCACTTTGAATTTGAAACATTTTGTTTTAGTAGAAACGACCTGCATTATAAGCCTAGGTAGGCTTATAATGCAGGTCGTTTCTACTAAAACAAAATGTTTGCTTGCTTCTACAAATGCGACACAGCCTTCAATCTTATGACAGAGCACATAGGGTTTATATTCCTGTAAACTCTGCTTAACTCGCAAAAATCCTTACTTTTACCTACCGAAAAAACACGAGTAATATCATTATACGAACACCACCTCATTACCAGTCGTCATTACCGTGTCTGTGCTTCACTACCGTCGAATAACTCGCATTCGTATAATCGAGCAGTGAAGTGTTAACTCAAAGCGAATAACCCCCACCCCCTCCTCGGTTCACCCCCCCCTCTGCGGTCTGAGGGCTGTCTGTGCTAATGCGAAGATGTGATTAGTTAAGTTCGATTGTAGGGATGTGCTTTCGCATGTAAAGGTTGTGTGGTAGTGTCGTTGAGAGGGTTATAGTGCCGGGTAATGTTGGTAGTGATGTAATTTTCTGTTTTAGTAGTACTTTCTTGGGAAAGGACTCGTAAAAGGGAATAGTACTAGGAACTTTGAACTGCCTTATTTCTAGTTGACGAGTATTTGCTGCTGGTGTAATTAGATTAGTTAATTCTTGATACTTATCTGATCTTGGCAAAAAATCACCATACGCTCTACACGCAGTAATAACAACTTTCCATCAGATGACCGTTAAATATAATAATAATATATAATATTCCACAACTATCACACAACGCCATCTAGTCCCAAGCTAAGCAGAGCTTGTGTTATGGGTACTCGACAACTGATAAACATACTTATATATTTCTAAATACATACATATTATAGATAAATTACACCCAGACACAGAACAAATGATCGTGCTCATCACACAAAGATTTGTCCTGGGTGGGAATCGAACCCACGACCTCCGGCATAGCAGTCAGGGTCACTAACCACCAGATCAACAGGCCTGTCAAAATTTAACCGCCTTCAAAAACAACCACAAAAAAAGGAAAAATAACCTACAAAATAACTTTTCTTTCGGAAGTCGGTGGAATACTCGTAAAAGACAACGAAATAAAAAAAAACAAAGCCACCGACTTCCGAAAGAAAAGTTATTTTGTAGGTTATTTTACCCTTTTTTGTGGTTGTTTTTGAAGGCGGTTAAATTTAAAAAAAAAAGTTTTTTTAAGTAGCCACCTCGAATCATCCCCTGGACTGCGCACTACGATAATCAGGCAAGTTTGTAGACAGGCACTAATGAGCTCGTTATACACTTTCTGCTTATCCTACAGAGCACAGAACACTAAACTAAATATCACCCAAGATACTAGAAATAATATTAAACCTAAGTGCCAATTTATTTGCTTTCAGTGGACTATAAAAGTGCTGGGGAAATATGTTTAGTGTCGCGGTTAGCTGAGACTGGGGACGTATTACAATGTCGGGCAGCCATTGAAAAGGTCGGACATAATAATATTACAGTTATTAGGCTGAGTTATAAAGCATTAACCAAAGGTTTTTCATTCAGATAAGTGCAAATACATGTATTTTTTTTTTCTATTTGGTTACGAAGCAGGCTTATTGAGTTTTTCCACGTAATTTTTCAGTTGCAGTCCTAAGCCTGAATTTTTGTTGATAACAATAGACTCGTGTGGTCGGGGAAATGAAAATGTTAAAGGAATGGAAGAAAAATAATTGTGATGTTATGTCATGATTCCAAATATTAAGGTTGTATGCCAACGATGTTGCCAAATCGCTACCTATAACTTTTAGCAGACGGATTGAGTGTCTGAATTTGCAATAAGATACTTACTGGTAAACTTAATTAAAGTTTTAACTTTAGACAGAATTCCTAGAAACAATAATAGAACCTAGAAATTAGAGATAAACTTTCAAACTAAAGAGCAAGCGATGAACAACAAATACCTAAACGAAAAACGATATCCAGAATCAAAAGTAATTATGTAAACAATAGGCTTCTCAATCATCTCGTTTTAAAGTTGTTTTGTAACAACTCAAGTGGATCAAATGCCCCCAATGAACCCCAAGTGGGGGCGAAAGGGTTCAATTCTCGGATCGCCTGCGAATTACACCCCGAATAGGATACCGTTTGTAATTAATTATTTAATTAGTAATTATACGTCTGCAGAGCGTTAAGGATTATAAAGGGTCTGTGTGTTTGTGTTTCATATTAGGGGCGTTTTTGTTTATGTGTTTGCTTGATTCGGTGAGGGATGAGAAAATTGAGTGGGGCCCAGGCTGATAACTGTTCGTCCACTCTTCGCAGAAAATTATGTTTGTTTTACCTTTTTTACGATATGATGAATCACAGCACAAAAGCGTGTGAATTCACTGTTGAAATCCTTGGGAGACCCCATAAAAAATCACGAATTACGATGACTGGTGGACGATAAAACAACATATGTCCAGTTTCGCAGAAACTTAACCATTTGTCGTCGGATAAGCAACATCAACCACAAATAAAGAAAAGGAAACGCTGTGACCTTTAAACAGGGCCATAATGCGCCGTAACATCGCGGATCACTCGAATAAATCAAGACGTTACGCCAAAGTTCGATTCGACGCGATCCGATTCCCGGCCGGTATCGATTTGTGTACAAAAATCGATTGATCAACGTCGGTCGCGTATCAGTGAAAATTACTCACGACGACAGTTATCTTGATAAAGTGCCGGATTCAATGCGCAGGCGACGCTTCGCGGGGAATACTCCTCTGCTTTAATATTGTTTTCTTAAGCTGCAGAATAAAGTGCGAATCTTTTATGGATAAGTTGGTCATCGGGGTACGTTTGACACTCGACATATCGATATTGCAGTACCAGTTATATTGCACTCTGTAACGCAGGGCTTATTTATTTAAATCATCTGTCTCAATAGCCAGGTAATCATTTCTACTGATGTAAATCCTTATTGCACGAAGAGCTCTTTTCATATTTCTCAATAACAGTAATAAATTCGGTGTATTAAGACCGATCCTTCGTTTCTAGCATCCTTATGATACAATCATTAGGTTAACAAGAGGATGGTGACACCCATCCTCTTCCTATAGATACTACTCGGAAATTCTCTATACTTTAACAGTGACCTTGTGGTTAGTTGATCAGTATAGCGTATTCAAAAATTTTTGCTGAATGGTAATTTCGTTTAAAGAAGAAAACAATATTCTACCAATTTTAAATCACATTTCTCCTTACTTGTCATTTTTTTTTTCTACCATATTGTATTCCACTCTGAACTTACTAAATCAGTTAGCACTAACAGCTGTTTCTCTAAAATTAGCTCTCAAAGTAAATCAGCAATAATTTGTCTCGGACAGTAATCTTGACAAATTACTGGATTTATGTCAGCGCCCAATTCACGGAATATTATGATTTTAAGTTTCTCAGAAAGACATGTGTTCAATCATTAGACAGTAGTAAATACATTTCTGCCTAGACGAAAACATATCGTTTTCCCTGCTGCGTTAATAACTCAAAGATTCAGAAATAATGGATGAAAACAAAATGTTTCTTAGGGTCAATTCATACCGAAACGCGTCGCTACGCGCACATTTCAATGTCGTCTCATCTGCAAATTGTATTTTATTGTACTACCTAAAGAGATACATGTATGTCCAGAATCGTCGTGTCGCGTCTCGGTGTGAACTAACCCTTATTCTTACGAGTACTTTACATAAAAAGACGTTTCTCCGAAAGTTACCCGTTTACTTACAGCAGACCCATCATAGGTATTACCAATTTTGTCTAAGTCCCGGTAGGGGGACATAATAGGGGCGAGCCTTTAGCCATTAATCGGGCACATATCCAGTCTCCATGATGCTACCGGAAAAACGGCTAATCGAACTGATAACAAACTGTCATTAGCAGTACAGCAGATCCTGTCCGGAAAATCCGAGGGTGCATAATGTACCTCGTTGTAGTAATCCGAAGGGGTGGGCAAGATTGGCTATAGGCACATTGAGCAAGGATAGCAAATACAAGTTGATTCATAGTAGCCTTTTAAAGATTTTTCCGGAATGAAAAAATTGACTGCGATCGGGTCTCGGACCTAAATTTTTAAGTTAAGAACTCCAGATGCTTAACCAACTAAGCTATCGCAGCCTCAAAGCGACGACGACGAATCTTTCATTCCATTTTTAAACGTCTTTCGGTGACGTTGTTTTTTTTTAAACTTTTCTTTAAAAAAAGGTTTACGATTCGCGTCACAGGCTTTTTGCGTATAAGTAGCGTTGTAAAGTCTTTCTGCTTCAGTAGGTAGATCAAACTTAAGATTTCAGACTCGGTGGAAGTTCATAACAAACTTTATTGTTGATCAATTGAATTTATTATCATCAAAAGACGTCTTTTTGTCTGGATAATATTGGAGAAAGTTTTCTTCTTGTTTATCAAAAGTTTAAAGTTCATTTATTTTCCCAGTTGTGAATTGATCGCTGTGTTTTTGCTTTTATTTAGTTATGTGTAGGTAAAACTGCTGTAGTCTATCACTTTTATTATTACTGATAAGTTCACTTCTGACATTTAATTATGTTTATTTTGCCATTTCACTGTTTTAGTAATATTCAGTGACGAAGCACGTAGTAACGATTTTCTTTTTATCTACCTTTTCCATCGTCTAACTTTAGAAAAATGTTAATAACTACTTTGTGTTTATTATTCTAACTTCCAATTTCCATAGCATTTACAAAAGGTATTTAACCAAAACAAAAGAATGATTTGTAGCGTCTGAAAAACAAAACAAAATGTCAGAAGCCAGACGCATTTCAACGTAAATGTAAAATAGAAAATGGAGTTATAGATGCTTTTGTGTCCCATTGTCAAATAAGGCAGATTCAGACAGATACCGTGGCTGGCCTCGGGCGGGACATGCTTTTTATTTTAAAGATAAAGTATTTTAAATGTGCCCTCCCTGAGGGGGTGGCTACCCCTAGCCATTACCATTTATTTACTTACACCGCAAGGGGGACGTGTGTCTGTTTGTCATCGCATTTCTCTGATATAAATAAAGTGATTTCGGGTGTTTTATTTACTTAATGCCATATCTGCTTTATTAAAGAGTAAAACTGTGAAGTGTATTAAAGAAATAAAAATACATGTAAGTATATCCTGAAAATATGTGAGTTTAACCATTGTATTATAATATACAAGCGTTGTTTAATAAGGAAAATGGTTTCATTATAACTTATTAGGTTGCTGGATAGGTAAATACAATTTCTTACCTCAAAAACAACAAGTAAATATTTCCCATTTTCGGCATTTTATTAAATTACAAAGAAAAACGTTTCAAAATAATGCTGCAATAATTCCGTTTAATGTTGTCATTTGCCTCCATTCGCCATTTGAGAGGCGATAAGGATCTTAGTCCCCGCCAAAATCGTCGCCATCTTGTACTCGATCCGATTTTGGCGGTAAAATGCACTATAAATTCTGTCCATTTGTCCTGTTAAGTAAGTACGTACTTGGGCTTCACAGTTTATTTATAGTTTGTTTTAAAAGAAGTGTGTTTAAGTTTGTATTTTTAACTTAACTAATTTTATTCATCCAAACTAAAATCCTGGTTGAATAATGTTGTGTTGTTTTAAAGTTAATGTAATATTGCTTGGAAAATAACCTGTCGCGCTGTTTCATGTTAATTTGATTTTTTTACCAAATTTTCTACTACCTATACACTAATTAATTCTATTTTTAAATTAATTTCTAAATAAATTTTACATTGGAAACACCTTTACGTTGTCTATTCCATTTCTAACAGCTCCCGAATACAATGGCCCATTTTCACCGTCCATTGATTTATTTCAGTAAAAGAGCTCCGTCAAAACTTGTTTAGCAATTCTTCAAACGTATGTTTGATGTTCCACTTTGTAGGAGAGTTGTAAAACATGTTGTTCGACAAAAAAGATCGTTTACTATCGCGAACTAAACGATGCTTTACTTTTTAAACCATAAACAAGGTTTTATTCCCACGTGAAAGCGTGTCATAACATTTTTCAGCCTATTTTATTGTTCCTGCAATAATACCTAGAAAATATATTCGCTGAGTTGTAAAGTTAGAATTTATTGACGTATTCAGGGTTGTGGAATGTTCGTGTGAAACGAAAATTGTTTTCTTCTATTATAGACGATAAAATAGACAGCTATAGTTGCCATTCAAGTCAGATGAAAATAAAATTACTTTCTGCAAATTATAATCAAAACAAAATTTCAGAACGCGCCATTTCTTAAGCGTAGTCTTTAATAAACTACCAACTGCTAACATATTTTAAGTTAATCCCAAAACAAAATAATATGTAGTCCTCTTTTAGGTCTGGTAACCCTGTGCACAAGGCCGGGCGGGTCATTGTTTTATTCGCTCCGTCTCGGTCCGATTCGCTACGCACTTCGTTCGCATGCACAAACTTCACTTTTGTAAAACGAGACTTTCCAACAAAGTTTCATTTCTAATTCACTTAAAACTTACAACCGAGGGAATCACGGATGTAACGAAACGTAACTTAATTTTTTCGCGGAAATTGCACGGAGATTTTCAAATGGGTTTTTTAACTGATAACATTTTGATGGTGCCAGAAAGTTTTCATATACAGTACGAAGTAGATATACTTTCTTAAAAAATATTCATTATGGTCTTGCTCTATGAGACTACAGAGATCCGCAAATGTCTTGATCAGCGTTTTAGCTCGGTCAACCCTATATTATGTAAGTAGGTAGTACCTACGTATTATTTTCAAAATGATGTGCCTGGACATAAATATGTAATTATGGTTTTATGCACTTCTCATTATCTCTCGCAGTCATGTGATGTCTTGAAGAGCTTTGGTTGTCTACTTTATTACCTGAAACAAATAATACAGAATATTAATTAAGTTTTATTGGCAACAAAACCATAGCTTTGCACTCGGTCCTTAATAATCACACACCAAGTAAAACTTTCTAAGAAAAACACGCAACGCAATACGAAATAAAAATGACAAACGAACATGTAAATACAAATTATTACACCGGTTCCTTTAAGCGCAGACTAATATCCGAACGATAAATAAAAAGCGCGCGAAATGAGCTCATTAATTGTTGAGCGCATGCGCGTCGCGTAATTTGAGCTGTCATCTTTAAGTGGCGCTTGGGTCATGAGGGCGGGAAACGAGAAAAAGTATTATAGGTGGTCTATGGTCGCGATTGAAGAAGTGTTCTGTCAGAAGATTTGTCACAATCTGAGACAAAATTTTGTAAGTAATTATTGTTTCTAGTTGGTCAGACAGTTCTGCGTGTTACTATTTACAAGACGAGACGATTTTCTATTAGCTCGTGTACGTTTCCCGTGAAAAATCTCGCTTTCTAGTAGCGCTTTGTATTAACTTCTGTTGCCATCCTCCAGTAATTAATACTTGCCAAGTTAAGCCGTAAAACTTAATATTTAAAGATTAAATAGATATTTCCGTTTGTCCATAAAAATCATGATCGCTTAAAACTTTTTTGTGAAATTTCAGCAACAACTTATTTAATGTACGTACAAAAATCCTTGTCTAAGTAAGTAAAATTTTTATTCGGATTGCATAATCAGAGCTTTAACATTCGATCTAGCACATCCACGCTAGATTATCTAGCACTCCTCGTAAAGAACATCGCTAAAAGGCCAGTGACCGTTGCAAACGAAATTAGGTTAGGATGAATGGCGCGATGCCGCGCTCTCCTGACATTTTTTAGGTACGGGCCGCATGAATGAAGCGTGGAAATCTCGTTGAGACCGTAATGCTCCATTGCGTTGGTGGACTGCCAGATGTCATGGACTATTAAGACTGGATTGAATGAGGGTTGCCAGCATTGTTACAAGAAAATTAGTGCTCGTTTTTCCAGTTGTGAATAAATTTCATCAGGCTATGTAACGGTGAAATGAAAATTCGTGGTAAAAAAATAGGCTGCCGCCATGATGAAATTGCTTGCGATAACATCATTTATTATGTTTCGTTAAGTACTGTTATTCTTTTGAAAGGATAGCAACCCTTACACGTAAAGAGAATGATTCATAAAATCACACCGTACTGTAGCGTACACAATAATAAACGTAAATTTTAATATTTTTATCGTACACCAGATATTTTTGGCGCTACGAAAATACATGACGTGATGTTAAAAAGTGAAGTTTGTCGATGGCACTCCTCGTGAATTTATTTTTGACGTTTCCTGCAATAATATTAATCACGGTGAGATATCGCATTAATAATAAAACGCCATTCAAATTACGTTTCGGAACATATTTTATTTAGTTTCCGTTTTCTGTGATACTTTCTTTATTTTCGTCTACACAAATGAATATAATTCGTCAAGGGAACGTATTCTTTCACATTAAAATTGAATAAGTTAATTTTTTTTGGTCGTACGTACGTACGTGGTCTAAACATGAAAAAATTAGCACAGTTAGTACTACAACTTTAAAAGCTTACTACAAATCCCTGCGCCCTGTAAAGCGAGGCTATTTGGCTGCCCCCATCTAGCGACTCAGCGGTAAAATGCCAAAATGTCTCTAAAACTGTTAAATATTACAACCATAGATCCACAAAAAACTTGCTTGAATACCTATAACAGGAGGGAGCTGTTTTTAGACATTATTTAATTAAATTGTCTGTGGAAATTCGTCATGTGATGTCGTGTAAAGCAGCCATTACAACACAGAATATTAAAAATAATAAAGATAACATTGCGGAGCAAAATTATAAAGAAAACCTTGTAGAAGCAACCGCATAATACCAAAATTAATGCACTTTACAGAACATTTTATCCATTTTAAAGCTACGGATTAAAAATATCGTTCATATTTCATGGCATGTGGGTGTTTTATGATATATTAACGGTTGGCTGCAGTGTGCCCGGCAGATTAAAGATTGCACTCTGATGGATGGAAATGGGAAAGCCCCGGGCATTGAATAATAACTTATAATAAATATAAAATGAAGAGCTAGCCTGCTGTCTAGTTAACTGACTTCAAGCGATGGAGATACGTAATTGAATTTGATGTTTCATATATTTCTTATAATATTTGCTCACGGACTTTTGCAAGCAAAACCATCGAGTGAAATGTTTGTAGATACTGCAATAGAGCGATAATTTAAAACTTTAAAAGCATGTCTTACAATGCACCAGGTAAACTAATCTTCAAACGGCAGCAACACTCGACGATTGAAGCTCCTATGTACGAGTACATAGCTCGGTGCACCGTGCTATGTGCAATTTATGTTATGTCGTTTAACGTGAGATTTTCAAGTAATAATCCGAAGCCAATGTTCTCACACAGCTACATCGACAATGCAAATCGAGCCCATAAGACTACGATTTATTTCCCCATTCACTAAAAGTCAACTCGTAGGTGGGTCATTATCTCTCTCACATCTCCCCGCTTATTTGTGTACTAATTAATAATCTATAAACATCTGCTTAATCATAAGGTAATTTACCATATTTTTATCTTGAGGCAGCAGTATTTTAAGCTGTGATGTCGGAGCGAGTAATATTTCGCAATCACACATGCCCGGTGGCATCGATTAATTATTATTTAAATTGAAACATTGTACTCTGTATCCAGGATTTAAATATGGCGACCATTGCATGCATTAAGTGGGTGGCGTCCGCAACGCAAACGGCTTATTATAAATATTAATTATTTGAGCTATTCGTTTGTGAAGTCATTAATATGATTAATTTTGACAACATGGCTTTTGATTTGCGAAATGTTATTAGTGGCGTAATAGAACTTAATAAGAAATTAATGATCACTAAAGAAATACCCATTAATCGAAATGGTATTGAAATTGACAGTGAACTATAAAAGTAAAACCAAACAAAGAAATTAGCACTTGTATTATAGACCAAAACAAAACATTCACATTCGCAATAGTAGACAGAAGTTTATGTGCGGCATCTCGCCGTGGCCGTGGCGCAAATAATAGCGACGAGGCGTCAAGTTTGCACCGCGCGCTCTTTACGCAGCAAAGTAAAAGTTTTACGTCTATTACGAAATAATGAACTCTGCTTCAAAGGATACTTATCGAAATCGATATAAAGGCTTACTACACAACAACTAGCGAATATGAAGCAACATTTTAAAATTAAATAACCTACACTGAATGTCAAAATAATCTTCATGATGCTACAAAAAATCCGATGCGGTGAAGTTTTCCCCACATACAGCAGATTTCCATCATTGAAGATCCTCCTGACATGCAAACTGGTGTAATTATCTGAACTCGTGCGCCGCTTGCCCAATCGCTCGGCCTTAGGCGACGCGCGCGATTTATACGTTACAAGCCAGGAAGAAGAGTTGAGGGAAATATCGACGATATTTATAGGGAAGGGTGGTTATTTATAGATACGAGATATCTTGCAATTCGAATGATTTTTATTTAGAAAGCTATGCATAAAATATGCTTGATGAAATGTGTATTCACATAAACGATGTTATCGTGCCTAGAGGCAGGTGTTTAACGATGATTTATCTAATAATATCGTTAAGTAATAGTTTAGAGCGTACTGATTATATTGCACATTCATTTATCACACATTTATTACGTGAATGATGGATTAGTGAGATGATTGATGATGACGACGAGAAATTCATAATAAAATTAACTCTAATAACATTACTTGCAGCATAAAATTATATTAAAATGTGAAACGAAAATACCAGTATAACCTAACAGTTAATTTGGTCGGGTTTGCGTCCTGAGGCGGGAGAGCAAGCAAACAAAACGACTGGTGATTGCTGGCCGCAGATGATATGATTGCAAGCAGTGCTGGGCCTAGGATACTGCCCTGAGGCACGCTCCGTTACAAAACTTTACGCCAACTAATATCTGGTGTAAAATGATATGGGGAAGGCGTAGCGTGCTGTAGGAATGTATTTTTGTGTTTTTGTTTTGTTTTTTAATGTTCTTGGATTAACACTTACAGATATAATAAGAGAAGATTGTACATATAAAAAGCAAAAGCTAATTCAATGTAAGTACGCATAAATGAAGGCGATGTAATTTAAGGTTTATTCGTTTGTGAAATTCGGCTATAATTTGAAGTAGAAAAACAAAGCAGTAGGTAGCTTTTCAATCTTATTTATCAACAAAAACATTAAAGCGGTTTTTGATAAATAACAACAGTACATCGTTACCCTTCAATAGACAGCCCATCCGACCGGTACACCTGATGTCTCAACTCAAGCTTCGACAAAATTGCTCCTCGATACTTTCCGAGAAACATCTAGAAATCGGCGAGCAATACAGAGCTACGGGGCTATTGTATAAATAACAACGAGACAGCTCCCTTCAGGCGCCATTCTCGCTTATAAAGCTATCGCTCTTTGTCACGAAGTAAATGCAAAAATATTGGTGCATTGTGTGAAAAATCTTGGATAATGGTTGCAAGGATATGGTAGCGAATGTGAAAATAAAAGTTTTTGTTTTAAAACGTGACTGCTTTAAGGTATGTTTGTAATAATAGTAGGAATCAAGTAATTTACTTGTCTTTAAGATCGTTGTGATTTGTAAGGTGAAAACAGAAAATGTTAAAGGCAAATACCGCAATCATTGTAGAAAAAATCCAATCCCTGATGCTGGCTTCGAGGGCTCGAGTTTCGGTCATTTTTTTAAATTTGTAGAATTAAAATCTTTGCCTACAAATGAAGTCGATTCGCAGCAAAATTATACCCTTAAGATTTCCTAAAAGCTTTTGTTAATCTGTACTAAGCCTTTAAGCTTCACACTTATTCTGATACATTTGTTCCTGATCCAAAACACAAAGCTAATGGACTAATCAAAGTAAATTAAGCAAAACAGATTACAGGACTTAATTGCCGCTTTAATGACTTTTCTGATAAAACACTACCGTTTCAGATGTTCATTTTTTAAAGTCCTCAGAATAATGAAGTTACGAGATTAAAACAATTCTCGCCGTACTAAAGGTTGCTAATCAAAAACGCCGACGGGCAAACATAAAGCTGTTACTCGTAAAGCTCTTATTTCGAAAGTAGGAGAGTGCAATGTCGTTTGTAATGGTGACCAGATTAAGGTAGTTCTATTAAGGTGCCGTCGTAAAAATGTATAATGTCCAGTGCAAAGGGAATGCTCCACGAGGCAACTTGAGTTTTCAATTAGAAAACAGTTAGCTTACAAGTCTGTTCCCTACTGTTTTGTAATAAAGTTTGTAATTAAATAAGTGTAAGATTCTGATTGGAACTTTGTTGGTCGGAGAACAATGAAAGTACACAGTTTTGTGAAAGTTGATTCTTGTGTCACAAGTTTTATGTCTACTGTATGGACGAATAAAGCCACGTTAAACTTAAAATTAATCCGAGATCGTTTAACTCTTACGTTATATCCGATAAAAATCTTAAAGACGAAGTTAAGTGCTGATAAGAGGAGTAATTATTGATTATGTAATTTATTGGGCAATTAATTTTAAAGCAAAATAATGTTGTTTTCGTTTGAGTCAGTTAATAGGTTTTGCTCCCATTGATTGAGAAACTGTACACGATTCCTAAACGAGTGAACAGAAACGTGATAATTTTCAAGGAAATGATAAGCATAAGTAAGACATTTCGTATTCAAAAATAAAAACACCTGAAACAACAAACAGCGAGAAATGATAATACAATAAACTCAAGCTTTCAGATGACTGGATAAGTATTTATGACGTATGACTCAAAATGAAGAAAGAAACGCGAGAACATGAAGGATAAACATTAATACAAATGAGAAAGCGATGTCTTCATTTGAGAACGTAAGACCAATTTGCTTCCCAAATAAACGTGAACATTAAATATAAACTTGGAGAACGCTTCACGCATTCCCACTCGCTGATCTGGAGACAAGAATCGAATAAAAATAAATCGAGAATCGAGACAATCGAACCAGCCCGATGCCCGACTCATTGTAAATATTCCACCGTAACCGGATGGCAACATTGCTTTCGTTTTGGTAATTTTATTGTTTTAAAAAACTTCATCTGACGCTTGAATGGACGCTGAGTTTCCGATTGAACGCACAGCGATGGGATTTTGGCCAGAATTTTGTTTGTATTGTTAGTTTTAGGAAATTAAAAATTGTGTGCAGAAAATCAATTTCCTTGGTTGAGGTTGTTAGGCAGAATTTTCTTTGAGATTTAAACACCAAAGTTATGAATCGAATCAATTGTCAATAGAACCATCAAATTGGATCACTATCTCACTCAAATTAAAATCTCTGTTGGAAATTACCAATATTTTAATTGCGATCGTTCAAGAGGTATCTGATCGGTCGTCACAGGCAGTTGAAAAAAGCCGTCGCACAATTTATTGAGCCACCCTTATTCAGAACTCGGGGCTGGCCTAAGTGATGCGATGATTAAGATAACAGATTTGATAAGGGTATTAAAAAAAGATGAACATTGTGAGGGTGACATCAAAGTCCTTTTTGTGGCAAACAAAATTAAGACATTGACGATTTTATTCATTGTCTAAAGAAGAGAGAACAGGAATATTCGTCAAAAGTAAGAGTAGGCTTAAATGCTGAAAATCAGTGATAGCTACAACTTAGTAAAGCTAAACCGACAGTTAGGAGAAAAGTGAGAACTGAGAACATTTAAGACATTATTTATCATTTTAGCAACTTCAAGCAATATTGAAGAAAAAAATCTGGATCTGTTTAAGTGTGCCTTTATTACACCACATTCGTTTACAAATTACATCGCACATCAAAGAATGTCCATTCGTCCTCGTTTCGTCCATTACGCGCTATCGTGGATCTCCGCCACCGCGCGGCACATACTCGTAGCGATGCGCCTGAGCAACAAGACGTAAAAACATCAGTCCCGTTACTATTGATATGCAAACGTATGCAGACATGTCCTGGAAGGCCGGCTTTTGTTTCTTAAGGCTTTTAGAGAAAGAAAGTCGGGTTTTGACTGTTTTTTGGGGAAAACCGTCCCTGATTCTTGGTTGACAAGCCTCGTATGTAAGATTTGGAGAAATCATTACCATAAAGACTCTCAATGCGAACTTTCACGAGTTTTTATAGGAAAATAATGACGTTGATTCAGATAAATCTGTTCTTCGCATGACCTGCCTAAATTACTACACTGGACTTAAATCAGTAATTATTGAAACCGAACAAGAGAGCATATACGACCGAAGCTTTCTACAATTCCAATGAAATAACTTAATAATTTTCTAGCCAATAATGAATAGATTAGATTAGGCAGACTACTAATAACTTAGCACTTAAAAATGAAATTAATAATTCTTTTAAAAACACCTATCAAGATAAAATTCAAACAAAACCTGACTTTGACATTCAAAGAATCTCATTTCATGATCTTTCTCAAAACTGCCAAACGAAATCATGATAAGATGAAATCAGGTTGTTTTGCAAGGGTGCGTCTCATTTCATATAAAGTTATTTGATATATTTTCATTTCAATAACGTTCACATGATATAATCAACGTGAGATATACCAACGATTGATATAATTTCTTTACACATGATGTTTGTGTTACTCTAAAACTCGTTTTATATAATTTTATTTGATATAACGTTTATTTAAGCGAAAATCATTATGATAACGTTTGAAACACATAATTTAACGTTTAAACTATTTTTTTGGACTTTGATTGTTTGCCTTCATGATTGCTATTGTTATTAGAAAAATTTAGTATCCAAGAGCGAGCGAAGCGAGCTCGGGACTTGGGACACCCCGACACGGACAGGTTAGGTTCGAAGGGGATGGCGGGGTCTGAAAGACCCCGCCATCCCTTCGTGTTAGGTTACTGTAAACCTTGCACGCAGGAATAGGAGCCCCGCGAAGCGGGGCTCCGTCGAGCCAGCACTACAGGTAGTAATCAGTTATTTGACCTAGAATGCAAGAGCGAGCGTAGCGAGCTCGGGACTTGGGGCACCCCGACACGGACAGGTTAGGTTCGAAGGGGATGGCGGGGTCTGGAAGACCCCGCCATCCCCTTCGTGTTAGGTTACTGTAAACCTTGCACGCAGGAATAGGAGCCCCGCGAAGCGGGGCT
The DNA here is from genome assembly GCA_950005045.1 of Agrotis exclamationis. NCBI lineage: Eukaryota > Metazoa > Arthropoda > Insecta > Lepidoptera > Noctuidae > Agrotis > Agrotis exclamationis. The sequence goes on from OX465430.1 coordinate 21,504,267, forward strand.
CCGTCGAGCATTCATGGCAGGTGGTACTATTACAAGGTACATCAGAGTTAGATTACTTACCAGGAAGAAAAAAAAATAGACCAACTAAGTTTTATGTCTTTTGAGTGGTATACAAAACGATTTTATACTCATTGATTGTTATGCTAATAAAAATTAGTCATTATAAAATTATGTCAATCGTTTGTTATATTAACAGATCGTTATATCAAATAAAATTATATATTCAGTTGTTATCTCTTGTAAATATTAGAGATTTTGTAGTTATATCATATATTACTTACCCGTTTTGCAAACATCTTGTGATGATGAATAGTTTCTTTAACATCTGTTCAAAGAGTTTAACCGTTTTGTGTCAGGTTATCAAATACTTCTTTGATGTCTTTGCCAAAACTTGCAGGTGAAACTAACAAAAAAATGTTTAGTTTATGTTTGAACGTTTCATTGTTTATGCTCACCTTGATCTTCAGAGCACTGAACATCAGTTTGCTTTATCTAAAGTAATAATAAGATATGAAAAAAGTCTGCGTTTTGTGGAAAATGTTAAATTACGATTCCGTTTAACACTTTTCATCGAATGACGTAGTACAGTCAGCATCAAAAGTCGATGACCACATTCAGATTTTCAAAATTACTGTACATTTAAATCACCCATAAATCGCTCAACAAGATAGGCGCCAGTATTGAATGAACATCATTAAATTTCAAAATTAACTGAACACTACTCGCCAAAGGTCACTGAACACCATTTTGTCAAAAATTGCTGATCGTTATAATATCCGAAAACACCATAACATTCAGTTTTACAAAAGTCACTGAACAATATAAAATACTTGTTTTAGTTAGGTATCTAGTGTAATCACGACAATGTCCAAAAATAACTTAACTTCATAAATAACAAAAGTCACTGAACAATATAAAATGCTTGTTTTAGTTATCCAGTTGAATTCACGGCAACAGTCAAAATTAACTTAACATCATAAATGACAAAAGTCACTGAACATTACTTTGTTTCGGATACGTAGCGTGTAAACTTATAACCACTATCAAAAGTAGCTGAACTGCAAACCGAAAAATCTTTAGAGTTATAAATCCAATCTTGCCCAATCCAAACTAAATCATGTAAAAAAATTAAATGGATGTGAATTTCGAATTTAACTTTCCAAAATAATTTCGTTTTTTTTTTACATAGTATCAATGAGAAATATTAGAAGTGGGTGTTCAAGAGGCAAGCACATTTTCCCACGTTTTTTCTTCCCACATTTTTATATACTCACTTTTCTTGTTTGTTTTTTTCCCACGTTTTTATACACTCACAATTCTTGTTTGTTTGTTTGTTTGTATATTTGTTTGTCGTTCCGGTTGGACTTTTGCAACTCAATTTTTTTATTATACACTCACTTTTCTTGTTTGTCGTTCCGGTTGGATTTTTGCAACTCAATTTTGAGGCACTTCCCGACAAGCTAGCAGGCTGAAATTTTGCACACTCTCTGAATTTTGATGACAATACATGACTGGATAAGAAACGTCATAACAAATTCAATATGGCGGCTTCCCTAAGATGGCGGACTGGCTGATTGAAATCCACCCCTCATAATATGGGTATCAAATAAAAGGGTTTGCTGTTAGAAATACGAAAAAAAAATAGTCACGTGACTTAAAACCAATATGGTGGACGTCCAAGATGGCAGACTGGCTGTTTGAAATCCACCCCCATGATATGGGTATTAAATCAAAGGGTTTGCTCTCAAGAATACGAATAAATAATCACGTGACTTAAAACCAAAATGGCGGACGTCCAAGATGGTGGACTGGCTGTTTGAAATCCACCCCCATGATATGGGTATCAAACCAAAGGGTTTGCTGTCAGGAATATGAAAAAATAGTCAAGTGTCTTAAATCAAACATGGCGGACATCGAAGATGGCGGATTGGCATATAGATATTTGAAATGCACCCCCATGTAATGGGTATTAAATGAAAGGGTTTGCTGAATGGGATACGAAAAAAAAATATCACGTGACCTAAATCCAACATGGCGGCCGACCCAAGTTGGCGGATAAGAAGTAAATTAAGTTTGAATATTAAAAGAACTAAAAAGTATAATTTTTAGTGCCTGCTAAAAGCGTGTTTTTCCCACGTTTTTGTTTGTCGTTCCGGTTGGATTTTTGCAACTCAATTTTGAGGCACTTCCCGATAAGCTAGCAGACTGAAATTTTCAGGGTAGCTTCAAACCCGATGAACAAAAATTTTTCTTAAATCACCTCCCAAGATGGTGGAAAGGATGTTAAGCCGCTTTTTCGTATCCTATTCAGCAAACCCTTTCATTTAATACCCATATCATGGGGGTGCATTTCAAATAGCCAATCAGCCAAACCCGATGTCCTCTATGTTGGATTTTAGACACGTGACTATTTTTTTTTTCATATTCCTGACAGCAAACCCTTTCATTTGATACCAATATCATGGGGGTGGATTTCAAACAGCCAATCCGCCATATTGGTTTTAAGTCACGTGACTATTTTTTTCGTATTCCTGACAGCAAACCCTTTTATTTGATACCCATATCATGGGGGTGGATTTCAAACAGCCAGTTCGCCATCTTGGGGAGGCCGCCATATTGGATTTGTTATGACGTTTCTTAGCTAGTCATGTATTGTCATCAAAACTCAAAGCGTGTGCAAAATTTCAGCCTGCTAGCTTATCGGAAAGTGCCTCAAAATTGAGTTGCAAAAATCCAACCGGCAAGACAAACAAGAAAAGTGAGTGTATAATAAAAAAAACAAACAAACAAGAAAAGTGAGTGTATAAAAACGTGGGAAAAAAAAACTTGGCAAAATGTGCTTGCCGTTTGAACACCCACTTCTAATATTTCTCATTGATACTATGAAAAAAAAAACAAAATTATTTTGGAAAGTTAAATTCGAGATTCACATCCATTTAATTTTTTTTTTACATGATTTGGTTTAGATAGGACAAGATTGGATTTATAACTCTAAAGATTTTTAGTATGCAGTTCAGCTACTTTTGATAGTAGTTATAAGTTTACACGCTACGTATCCGAAACAAAGTAATGTTCAGTGACTTTTGTCATTTATGATGTTAAGTTAATTTTGACCATTGCCGTGAATTCAACTAGATAACTAAAACAAGCATTTTTTATTGTTCAGTGATTTTTGTTATTTATGAAGTTAAGTTATTTTTGGATATTGTCGTGATTACACTAGATACCTAACTAAAACAAGTATTTTATATTGTTCAGTGACTTTTGTAAAACTGAATGTTATGATGTTTTCGGATATTATAACGATCAGCAATTTTTGACAAAATGGTGTTTAGTGACCTTTGACGAGTAGTGTTCAGTTAATTTTGAACTTTAATGATGTTCATTCAATACTGGCGACTATCTTGTTAAGCGATTTATGGGTGATATAAATGTACAGTAATTTTGAAAATCTGAATGTGGTCATCGACTTTTGATGCTGACTGTACTATTAAGTATTCTATGTTGAATGTTAAAAATAAGGTTTGAAAGCTTTGCACCTGTTTTCCCTAACTTTATTTACATTCTTCGGAAAATAGCTCTAATCGTAAGGAAGCTGTATTTTACGGTGCATTTTTTAATCTTCTAAAACGGTTTTATCTAATAATCTCAACAATCCTCAATAAATGCCTATACATGTTCCCACTGCTGGGATGCAGGCCTCCTCTCTGTGAGAGGAACTGGGCCATAATCCTCCACGCGGACTTAGTGTGGTGTATACCACATGTGTTCGAAATTTTGGTTCTGGGACATCCTTACGATGTTTTCTTTCACCGTTTGACAACAATGGTTTATGTGTTATTTTATCATAATTGTGTCTCTAAGTTCACCAAAGAGTTTACTACTAAACCAATGAATAATCTATTGCATCGTACTTATAATTGCCGTTTCATTAAATTAAATGCTTCAACGTAGGTATGTTGTCATTTCCTTTAACAAGCTTAAACCGATTCTGTCTCTGCATTTATGTTTAAATCATGTTAACACGAGCAATATAAACCTAGGCATTAGAATATTTTGAAACCATAGACACACTTAGGGTCTTATTTACACGCTGTAGATCTTTATCGAGGAGATCTTGTCTATGGATTGGCCTCGTGTCTATGGCTGGCTGGCTGGATTGTAGACTAGACTCAAGTCTAGTTCACTCTGGATCTGGGTTAGTGAGGTGCTTGTAAGTAAAACCTGTTGGCGAGTGTTTATTAATTAATAATAGTTAATGTGGCTGGTATTAACACGCGCGTGCTTTAATTTTATGTTAAATTAAAACAGGAACTGGTTTACAGGGACTATTACGATAGCGGATAGAAAATGTGCTTTAGGATAATGATTTTCATTTGAATTTCTCACTTTCACTGACTTTTACTAATCACAAGTTGCAAGATACTAGTTTTTACTCGCGATTTCGCCTGCCCTACCACATTACTACAAATTTTTCGAATGAAGTAGCCTGAAACCATCTCCAAGGTCCCATGCATAAGCGGGACTGTCTTAAAAACGCGGCCATGGAACGCAAAGTGCAACCTAAAATCAAGGTAGACTTTTAGTCAGTAAGAATCTGACAGTCCATTCCGCTCCACCCAGGTTGGGGAGGTCTCATTTAATAATATTACCATCCAAAATTAAAGCTTCTCATGTGTTTTTGTAACAGAAAAAATCTGTAACAGAGAAATCAAAATTTATCAAACGAATTTATAATATTAGTTATGTTATCTAGAAAAAGTAATATTATTAATGTGGTACCAAACTTAGCTAGTTCGCTAAAGCTACATTTGAATCACATTTCTGACCAGTTTTTAAATCTTCAACAACAACTCCTCAACCAACAACAAAGCTCAAACGTTACCCTTGTAAATCTCCTAAAACGTGACCATCACACCATCAGTACTTTGTCCACCGTATCACACCGTGATAGTGATCTAAAACTGTCGGACACTACACATTATAGTGCAAGTGTACACCGCCGGCCAGTGGGTAGGCAGGCGCGTCCGTCGGTGCGTGTAGATAGCGCTTAAATTACAGAAAACATGACAACACAATTTGTTATGGAGATCTTACTGGACGACTTCGCTTGGAGTAGGTTGAAGGTGGATAAGGAAAATATTAGTGTCCAAAGATGGTATTTTTTTTTATCGTGGTAAAATCATCAAATGTGTCCTCCCACCCAGGGCAGGGCGGGAGGGACTGTCAGACTTGGACTGACTAAAATCCACGGTGTCCTTCAGTAGCCCTTTGTGTATCGGGGTCGCGGTATACGTGTGTCCCGCGACCCCGGCAGGCCTTGGCCCTCTAAAGGGGGGGCACCGTCATTATGATGACGCTTTTTGAGGCGCGCGTGGAACACAACGCGCCTTCGACCCGGGTATGGTCCATGGTCGGACAGCGAATCGCCCATAACTCGCCGCCCGCATGGCGTCCAAAGTTGGTGTAATCCTTTTACACCATTGAAAAAAAAATTGAAAAAATTGAATTTATTAAACCAAATTTACCTATCTACCTAATCAAACAAAATTGGCGTTCTCGTGTTCTCTCATTCAGTAAAATTTACTTTAAACATCCCACAACTTTTACTGTCAACAGAACAAAGAGTTTCCTATCCATGCTTTCTAAATCCTGGTCGCCAACCACCTAAGGGCCCGGTTTCTAATTGCAGGGAGGGCCTTAATTGAAAGTTATTGAATTAGGATCACACCCTACTCACTGACACGTACGGACTCCGTACGGACCCCGTACGAACCCCGTACGAACCCCGTAAGAGCTCAATATCGTACGATAAATAATTATGTAAAGCGATACCTGTGTTGGTACACACACGCTGAGTTCAGATTTAAGAGGTAACTTTTGAAAGAGCAATATATGGGTGTCGTGAGTTTTTAGTTATGTGCTTTATTTGTATTGACGTTTTCGATTGAATATGGCTTTGGACTAGTTAATTTAGTAATTTCATGTATAGTTCGATATAAGAAAGTCGGCAAGATATGTTACAATTTAATTGTTGGAGTTTGCAGTAGATTTATGTATTCTTGAGAACTTGGCTTGACACGCTACCTCGTGTGTACTGTCTAGATTTTTTATAAATAAAATTAAATAAAGATTTGATTTGACTCCATGGGCCTTACCACGAGCTCTTAACGCGATCCTGTTTTGGCTGTGGGAAAGAGACAGAGCTATACGAGTCGTCTAGCGCCATCTCGAAATTCGAATGGAATGGAAACAAAATCAGAATCGAATCAGTTTCGGGAGTAACACCGCTTGTCCGGAGATGTTACCAAGTTGTGTGTTAATGGCTGGCACCATTGTTGAAATCATTGGCTGGCACTATAAGTCGGTACATACCTGTAACAAAAAAGATATGATAATTAGTATTTGATGAACGAGAACACAAAATAAGTCCCTGTATGTAATGTATGTATTAAGAATAGAAAGCAAAACATTCCTTCGTAGTATCAATAAATCGTATAATACCGTAGTAGTATTATTTAATAGATACAAAACAATTAAAAAAAACGTGTTGTAAAGTTAGATCTCGGTACAGTTTTCACATTCATCAAAATAATCCGTGGTATATTTTTCGACCGCACCAATAGTTCCAGCATAACTCGTTATGAATGGTTTTACCCATCGCTGCGGCTGTGCAAACAATAACATGAACTGACCAAACGTGAGTAAAAACACTGACTTTTATTGATAACTTTTATTCGTCATGTTTTTACAGACTGTGCGGCGAATTGAAAAATTGTGCGTGCATAGGTAGGGTGACAATGGTTACTGATAAATGTTGGTTATTGCAGCCATACGCTATTTGTGAAATGAGATAATCGATCGCACCATGTGGCAGAGATGCGAATTGAGGGGCGCACCCGGTCGCGGGACTAACGAGCTACCGTGACCCCGGAACGTAAAGGGCAAAATTCAAAATATCAATTACCTACTTAACTTTAACAGAAAAGAAATTCCAAAACTTCCCGATACTGCACTAAAATCGTAAACGTCAAAGACAAAAATCGAAAATCCTTATTTCGGAAACCCTTTTAAACCAAGTGAACTCGATACCTCGGATCCTTTTTAACCGACTTCAAAAAAAGGAGGAGGTTCTCAATTCGTCGGAATCTTTTTTTTTTTTTTTTTTTATTTATGTTCCCCGATTTCTCGAAGACGCCTGGGCCGATTTGGAAAATTTTTCTTTTGTTTGAAAGGGTATACTTCCCAAGTGGTCCCATAATCATCAGGTCAGGATCTGATGATGGGATCCCGGGGAAATCGAGGGCAACCCTAAAATTTTATAGGCCCGCACATCGTTTTTCGCAAATTTTATGAAGTAATTTAAGTACTTGCGTATGATAATCATCATCTCATGTAGCTGAGCTGATGATGGAAGGTACAACTCCTTAACAGTAAGGAGTAAGCATCGACTGATTTAGTTTGTGTTCGCATATCTTCGGAACTACAAGTCCGATTTAAGTAATTCTTTTTTTGTTGTACTAGGTATTGTTTAACTTACGGAATACTGCAAGTTTCATCAAAATCGGTTCAGTAGTTTTTGAGATACTTAGGGAATTTTATTAGCTTATTGTGCACGAGAGCGATGTTGTTACCGGTGCTACGGATTACAAAATTTTAGTGCACATGTAAGAGAATGATTTATTTGACAAGAATTTGGGTTGAATATTTAAACTAAAAAGAGTAAAATAAAAAAACTTTTTCAAAAAAAATGTAACCGCCTTCAAAAACAACCACAAAAAAGGGTAAAATAACCTACAGAATAACTTTTCTTTCAGAAGTCGGTGGCAAAAAAGACAATGAAATGATAAAAAATAAAGGCACCGACTTCTGAAAGAAAAGTTATTTTGTAGGTTATTTTACCCTTTTTTGTGGTTGTTTTTGAAGGCGGATACATTTTTGATTTTCGAACTCTACTCACGGAACAGCGCCTGCTGCCTATGGTACGTTTTTGTTTTTTTTTTCGTACAGCCAGGATTGGATCCTAGTCGATTGGCAACCGAGTGGGTTTCAGCCATGTTGCAACGTTCAACCCTTTAGTGTTGCGCGCCTTGTTTTGTTTTACTCTTTTAACCCTCGCTTGCCGAAGTTCTCTATGGTTTTTGGCATTATTGCGATGGTTATTGGAAATGGGTGCAGTCAGACGACAAGAAATATTGTTCTGTTCACGAAAAAAAAACTGCTTAAAAAGGTTCTATAAAAACTTTTAATTCTAGAGAGAATAACACTAAATAATGAACTTAACTAAATAGCTGTAGAATTAATCCCAAACGGTAACAAATTGCAAAATCCATAATTTATCGATACCTTTTCCAACGACCTACTTATTATCTTAATTGCAAGAGGGTTCTCCCATATTGAAAATGTCTTCTATCTCTTGAAAGTAATGAGAAAAGCAAATACCCTGTTACAAGTTGCAACTAAGTAAAACACGTCTTAACGAATCTCCATTAGGCGAAAACAAATTCACATAAAACGTATTAACTACTATCTCTTTCTCTATGTTACTATCTTGTATCTCATCAAACATGTTTTTATGTTAATGTTCCGTCTCTTCGCCATTGCCCATTAACACTACCATGAAATTCGCACATAAACTCGTTAAATCCTATAACACAGTGCATTGGCGAAAGCATTAATATTCCGCTCGTTACGCACATTGTCCGGGCCCAGCCATTAATAACCGAAACACTGGCGGACAATTTGTGTATAATTAACGAGGCATGCTCGAATACAAAAATTGTATGATGTACTTGTAAGAGATAATGGATGAATGATGTTTTAAATGGCTGTGAAATTAAGTCGGGAGATACTCGACTTAATGGCTTGTGCGGGAATAAGATACTTATCGTGAACTGTGAAATTTAACATCAAAATTTTATGACATAAATGGTGACTTCAAAGTAACACTGTATCTTCTTCAGTCGTCCCAGAGTTATTTTTGTATCACCTTTCTCGTTACCACAAACTTCAGTGGTCAATCCGGGGATCTCTTAATCGATTACTGGTCTTAGTTGGTCGTTGCGAATATAATCTGACCAAACGGAGTAACGTCGAATCATCTTAAATATGATATTTTTGATGATGTTGCAAACCGACCGATTTCAGCCAGGGCAATTGCTTCAGCTCCGCTGTAGTTGCCTTTCATCTCAAATATAATGCCATCAGTATGGAACTCCTTTGCGCAGGATATGCCCTGCTACCACCTATCCTTCTATCATACCCCTTCTATCATCGCACATCTAGACGCACGGCAAATTACCATCCTTACCTCATTGCTATACCACCAATTCGCACTAAGCGTTTCTAAACGTCGTTTATAATGCGGACAGCGAAGGAGTGGAACTCTCTACCTGCGTCTGTGTTTCCGAACGCATACAACCCTAATCTCTTCAAAGTTAGATTGAACAGGCTTCTTCTGGGTAAGCTCGCTCCATCGTCGACCTTGTCTTAGTCACGTAGAGAGTCTCGGTTCTGACCTAGACTAAGGTCAAGAGCAAACCCATTTTCCCACGTTTTTATTCCCACGTTTTTATACACTCACTTTTCTTGTTTGTTTGTTTGTTTGTTTGTTTGTCGTTCCGGTTGGACTTTTGCAACTCAATTTTTGAGGCACTTCCCGATAAGCTAGCAGGCTGAAATTTTGTACACGCTTTGATTTCTGATGACAATATATGACTAGCTAAGAAACGTCATAACAAATCCAATATGGCGGCCTCCCCAAGATGGCGGACTGGCTGTTTGAAACCCACCCCCATGATATGGGTATCAAATGAAAGGATTTGCTGTCAGGAATAGGATAAAAATAGTCACGGGACTTAAATCCAATATGGCGGACGTCCAAGATGGCAGACAGGCTATTTGAAATGCACCCCTGTGATATGGATATCAAATGAAAGGGTTTGCTATCAGGAGTACGAAAAAAATAGTCACGTGACTTAAATCCAATATGGCGGACGTCCAAGATGGCAGACTGGCTGTTTGAAATCCACCCCCGTGATATGGGTATCAAATGAAAGGGTTTGCTGTCAGGAATACGAAAAAAATAGTCATGTGGCTTATGCTAGGCTAGGCTATTAATCCAATATGGCGGACGTCCAAGATGGCGGACAGGCTTTGAGGCACTTCCCGATAAGCTAGCAGGCTGAAATTTTCAGGGTAGCTTCAAACCCGATGAACAATGATAATAACAATAAAATAATTAATAGATTTAAAAAATCTAAAAACCCACGTTTTTAAATCTATTAATTATTTTACATAAAAAAAAATCCTGCACGTGCACAATCTGCACCTTCCAACTCCAACATTTTATAGAAGCCAATGTTAGAGCCGTTCAGATTACAAAGTATGACTCAGACAAAGTTTGAGTTTATCGAAACACAGAAAGAAGAGGTTACCACAACAAGGTTACTGTTGGGTTTTTACTGAAAACCCTAGAATAACTCTAAAAGTTGTAACCAAGACAAAGTCTGTACGTAAAAAACTATTGAAACATTGCTTTCTTTGCACAGAGGGACTACCTTCAGAAGCCTAAATACCGCACAGTCATGTGATCCCGGCGAAGGTCTCTCTAGGGAGCCATTGACATTTCTCTAGAACCCCAGGAAGATTAGTAGTTCGGCTTGAGTTATTTTAGCGAGAAAATACGTGGTCATAAAGGAACGCTGACCAAAATAAAAGAAAAGATAATTGTAAGTAAGTTGCTACCTATCGTGGGTCAATGTAAGCGTTTCTTGATCAAGGAAATTTAGGTCATACGTGCCCAAAGGGAGTGGTACCGCGTCTTAGTAGGCGCTGGAGATTTTTAGTGGGGGCAGTACAGTCCAAAGGGTAATGAAATACCTCTATTTCATGAAAAAAAAACATTTTACCTAGACCTCTCAAATATTTATCATATTATTATGGCGAGAGGGCACGATTAGAAATAATTATTTTTAAAAGTGATTAAGATTATTAATAGACAGACATAAAAAATGGTGTTAATAACTGCCATTGTAAAAGGTAAGTAGTCCTTAAAAGATTGTGAACCTATGATCTTGATGAAGTAAAAAATAAACAGTTATAAATAACTAACAAAGGTTAAGGTTGAGACAATGGGCTGAGGAAATGTCAGAGGTTACCGCAGCCCTGGAACTGGAACTACCTAATGGCCATTGAAAGAACTGAAATGGGCGGGTATGAGTGACAGTCCTTACTTGAGAGGACTCATGATTTTCCACCACAAAAAGAGATCGAAGCACCTCATATGATCATATTGACCATGATCTCCAATATCCGTTATTCTCAATATTATGCCTTTGCAACGAAATATCAATATTCAGCACAGAAGTCCTTCAAAAAGGCCAGCTAACTGCAGCACAAGTCGTAACCTGTACCAAAGACATGAATATGCAAAGATCGTACGCAGACGTGTGCCGTGCCGTAGTTTCTACCATGAAATTATGCATGTACCTAACTGGTCAATCCATATATTTTCGTGTTTATGAGCGTGGCAGGTGCCCCCGTACTGGGGCAGGGGGGACAAGGGGGCCAGTGCCCCTTCGATCGCTACACTAATGCAGCACGCGCGCTCACCGTATTAATTTGTCATACTGTCAACGATTTTGTTTAGGGCAGGCGGTGGAAGTTTGGAGCTGAAGCGTCTGGTTGGAGGAAATTGGAGATTTCCGTTGGAGTTATGTAACAGTTTTTTTGTTGAGAAAATTTCTCAATGATTGTTAATATGATTGCAAGTCATAAGTCTCATTAGTCCCTACATTCAGAGTTAGTATTATTGTAAAATAGGTATGTATTATGTATCCATTTTAGTGTGAAATGAAGTACAGTCTCATAATGATTAGCAAAAGGTCGTTAAAGAAATCATATTACTAGCTGATTACCGCGGTTTTTCCACCTATTCCTATTTCTTCCCCTTCTAGTTTTAAAAAAAAACTTGGCAAAATACAATAAATCATTTTTCATTTTCAAGTTACATACGATAACGTAAAAATAATCAAAATCCATTCAGCGGTTTGGGTGTGAACGCGTTACAAACAAACTTAATTTTGCATTTATAGGTAATTTGAAATTAGAGAACAACGATTAAAAATGAAGAGCAGTATTGACTTGCTTTTATTTTTCCTTTATTCTATTTTCAAATACGTACAGGAGAACACAAAATGCACAAACCGCCCTCTTCTCTCACTTGCGCCGCTCCACTATTTCCCGTGCACACGTACCGCGGTACTATAATGACAGGTAGAATGTCCACTCGATGACACCCGCTCCCAACATTGTGCCATAAATATGTAATCACTATCAAATTATACCTATCTGGTGACTACTGCAGTGATTTTATTGTGCCGTGTTACGTACGGAACACGATACAAAACAAATATTATGTGCAGGTAAGGTAACCGCATCGTTGGTCTAACGATCGCAAGCTAAGCATTTTTTTTTTATCGTGGTATAATCTCATCAAATGTGTCCTACCACCCAGGGCGGGACGGGAGGGAATTTCAGACTCACTGACTAAAATTCACAGTGTCCTTCAATAGCTCTTTATGTTCGAGGGTGACGGTTACCTGATAAGTCCCGCAAACCTGACTGCTGCGCTGAGGTCTCGGGTTTGATTCCGAGGTTAACTAAAGTGTTATTGGGTTTTTCTATTAGGAATTTCTCAGTAGCAGCCACACAGAATTTGTGCCCGATTGATGATAATAGGCTTGATCCTTATTAAATGGGACTAAGAAGCAACTGCTGAAATGTGTGTGTACAGTCAACAGTAAAAGTAGATGATCAAAACTAGAAATTTTATATATTTATTTATTTGCACAGGATGTAGGATTTTTAATTTTAGTTTTATTTTAGTTATTTTTGTAAATATTTTAGTAAAAAATTATTAATGTCCATCTTATTGTAAAAACTAGAAATTCAATAATAATAACTGTGTAGATGAACTAGTAGTAAATGTTTAGGATAATTCTGACGCGAACTCCGTTCATTAGTACTGAATTTTTGATTTTGATCGTCTACTTTTGCTGTTGACTGTACTATTAGGTACGCCTATGCTAACCCTTTGGTGATTACAAGAGTGATGTTATGTGGTAGTAACAGAAAAATAGTGATCCTCGCCACTTTGTGTATTTCTAGTCCATTCTATACAATATGTCCGGTTTCAATCTGTACAAACTTAAAGGGGAGGTAGCCTACACAATTCTATGTAGAAAATTATAGCACATGTGGGGTCGGAAACCAAACTCTTCTGAATGGTAGCCATTTTTGTTTAAAAAAAGTAATAAAGCCTGTTTTCGCGAAGTAAGTTTCTGTTAAAACTTGGTTCATAAGCTCCGGAAAAGTTAAACTTCAACTTCAAGGGATTTTTCAAGAAAATCCACTTTCTAAGTCAGTAACAGTGCTTAAGTCTCCGAATTAATACTTTTGGAGTTTCTCGTAAGTCCAGTTAGCCTATTAATTCCTTGAAATAGAGATGTCATTTACTAGAGCTACGAAATTAGCATATCTGCATTTAGAGCTATGACTCCTTCACAAAAGGTCCATATTTGTTCGAATTAAATTGTTTCTACCATTACAGGAATTCCGACCTACTTGATTGCATATTTACTAGCGTTTCCTTACAAGTTAAGCATTGCTTGCAACCATAAAACATGGCGTATTTGGTCAATCTGAACTGCCCGGAGTTACAATTAAGTTAGCATGTTTAAATTGTAGTATTACAATGGTATTGGTACCTAAACTTAGCTGTTTCATTATAATTGTTTTGGTAGTTATTTCTTGTCCTGAGTTTGCATTATTAGTCATTGATTCGGGTTAATTTTCTCGTTCAAAATAAAACCATTCGTCCTTAGATTATAAAATGTCTAGATTTCGTGTTCAAACCTAAACGTAACGTTTTTCATGGCGCCACTTCTCTATAAATATGTGTGTGAGTGCCACGCACACATGTAAAAATTTTCCTTGGATATGATATTCATTAGTTTTAACGTACTTAGATATCGAACGAAAGGGATAAATTTTCTTCCTTTTAGCCTCCTGCAGACACACGCGATTAATCGCGCGGGGCGACATGTCGCGGTCCATTCGCAGTATTTTTAGAGTGGAAATTACCTTGGCTCGTTGTCGCAGCGCGATTAATCGCGTGTGTCTGCAGAAGGCTTTTTGGCTTCAATTCTCAATGTCCTATTAGGAATGTGGACATTCTATAGTCTAAGCCTTCGTCTTTATGGTTTAAAAGTCTGTACGGGATTTAAGGGTCATTTTTATGTGCAATTTATGTTTGATTATGGAAGAAAAACCAATTATTACAAAATCAATATTTTTTTCTATAATAATACGTAAATATCATTAAAATAAACAGAACGATGTAAAAACGCAAATAATAGCAACAATCAAGTAACCGTCTCCGCCTCCATCTTGTTTTGTTAAATTGCGCGGAAACAACGAGCTTGTAATTTGTGTTGTAGACTCTTTGGTCGTCCGTCCGCCATTATTTATTTTACATAAATACTGTCACAAAAGAGTCCACAATGATGATCCCTCATTATGCTATGATTTATGTGAATATAATGCCTCTTTTATTGTTAAGTACGTGGAAGTGAAATGGGATCACAAACTGATTTATTATTGTTCGTTCGGATATTTTTAATGTTTAGTGTGTTTACTAATGGGCATCGAAAATGGATGTGGGTTACTTATGGTGCTTTATCGAACCTAACAAACTGACAGACCTAGAGCAGATTGGTATTAAACTGATTAGTTACTATATTAACAGCCTTACTACAAAAACTTAAACATCTGTTGAACACTTGTCTAAAAAAAGTGTGACTGCAAAACGGACCTTATTTCAACGACATAATCTGACATTTTTTTAGACAAGTGTTCAACAGACCTTTAAAAGTTTTTGTGGTACGACGGTAAATGTTTACAGTAAAGAAAAAAAATCGCCTAATAAAAGTTTTATGTCAACATATTAAATATACTTAATTGATATTATAATAATTATGAAAAACACCGACACATTCTTTAAATAGTAATCAACAATATTAATATTAAAATACTGCCAACAAATAATTTAATCTAACAAAACTTCAAATATTTCCTAAAATACGACAAATTAGAACAAAATATTGCTGTCACCAACTTTCTCCACATCAAAAGTTCTAATTGCGAGGAGAACATAAACTTCGCAGTTTACATCGTCTGCGAGCAACGCCGGGGTATAAACATAGCATTTTACAAACCGCTGAGCGACGCTTATCAACTATTTGATCAACACAAGTTAGTGCCCGCGCTCACGAGACGTGTCCAACATGTTGTAATGAGCACTCAATTAGTACACTGTTAAGATGCTAATTGATGATAAAATGGGGGCAGTGTTAGGAAATTAATGAGAGGTTGTAAAAATTTAAACGATTTTTAGGCGTTTGAGCATGGCTTGGCTGGAGTTTTTTAAGTTAAATGGCGTAATAAAGATGAGAACATTCGATTAAACACCCACAAAAGTGCACAGTTACGCAACTTTTAATACACGAACATCGACATTAAAATTAATTGACACGTAAACGTACACTCAAAATAATCTTCCCAAACAAACTCCTACAAATAAAACTGTCAGATAGACTACTAAAATCCGCCATTCGCGCTTGTAAATCAACTTCAAAGCTTCGACAAATTATAATAAATGCTTATCATGGCGTCGACACAACCAAGTTTGTGTCGGAAATGTTGAAAGGAAACCAACACGACTTCAGAAGCTCTTTTGGTACAAACACCGTCTGTCAAACATTCTGACGTTTTCGGATCTATGTTGTATCAAACGAGTCTACTGTAGAAGATTACTGAACACGCAAAAGCAGGGTGTTCCTGTTAGAGAATTATGTTGGCGAAACTGAAAGTTGTGGTTTAGGGTCTAAGGAAAGTTTATCTTGTAGTTGATGACTTTGAAAGGCCAAGTTGTATTCAACTCAATCGAATCATTAATTTAGATTAAAAGGGATGATACAGGATTTACATAGGTATGAGAAACTTTCAATGCTTAAGTTTATAAAGTAAGTTAACTCACAATAATTTATGCCTGAAAGGTAAACATATAAATCCTTTTGTGAAGTTGCAATTTATATCCATAAAACATTCCTATTATTTTGTCCTAAGAAGTGTAAGCGCTTAACCAACAAATCAACATTATAATTTAGTGCATTTATGTTGTACAGTGCGCTGGGGCTCTTATAAGGATTTATTCGTAAGTTATGCGTGACACCTGTCGACAGTGATCGTGATATTAATTCCCGTCCAACACGGGTTTATTTTAAGCCTATGTACGGAATTGTTTTAATTTTGGACTTGTTATTAAAACATGTTGCACTTATTCATTTTTCTTTTTTGAGATAAATTAAAAAGACAAGCAGGACGTTGACATACTGCCAATTGCCACACAGAAAAAAATATGAGACAATTTTACATTTACTTGTTTTGTTTTCAACCTCCTTAGTCTAAATTTAAATTGACACAGAACATCACTGGCACTTGTTCATAAAAAAACATAGGATGCCATTAAATATTTGTTTTTAATTACATTTTTATTTTATCATAATGGCTTTTCGACTGAAAATTTTGACACGTTTGCGCCAGTAATAACTTTTTTTAAATAAAACCTCGATGTTTTAATATTTTTCTTATGTTGGTAAATGGGCAGAGGCGGCGTAAGGCGTGGGCGACGTGGGCCACCGCCTACGGCCTCGCGGTACAAGGGGCCTCGCGCCTCAAAATTTTTTAAAGCGAGAATAAAACAAACTCACTTCACTCGAGTTGACAAAAAATTCAATTATGGAAACGATTAGAATACTCGCTTTCACACATCATTACGATTAAAAAAAATATGATTGTCGATTACGAATACAAATTGAGTAGTGGTAATGAAAAATTCGTGTTTTTGGCCCTGTATTAGAGAATTAAGCTAAGATCTGGGCTTTTTTACGTTATTTATAAAATTTGGCATGATATTTATCGTAATTGTTATTGAGTATAAGCGTGTGTGTGTGATCCAAGTGAAAAATAAAAATGTAAACAAACACAAGTGGCGCGAAACTTCGAGTTCAGATATCAAATTTTTCATTACCACTGCTAATTTATGTTGAATTACGTATGAATTCGTTACAATACTAAATGACGAGTTATTCATCCCTTCTTTAGTGATACCTTGGATATCCGGAAACCACATTTTTTATGATTTTTAGCCCAACCCAGCACTGCCATCAAAATGGCGTAAATCGTATTTAAACTTTTGGATTTTGTAATGGTAAATTAAGAAAATGCGTTGTAAATGTAGAAGTTTTAATGGCGTGAACAAATCAGATTTTTATTTAACATTCTTAATTAATGCGCACTCATAGGATTTAACGCAGAGAATATTACATTTTTTAATTATTTAATGAGGATGTCGTATGACTACAACGTCTGCCCATTTCGGACCCACTATTGAGCCAGCGTAGGTTTACTTGTCGCGGGCCTCGCGAAATCAGTCTTGCCCACATCAAATTTAGGTCTTGCCCCGCCACTGTAAATGGGAGACTATTTACTATTATGTCTACTACATTTATTATTGCATGGTCCATAGTAAAACGAGCTTCAGGTAAACTATCGGTTAAAATGACAGCAATAAAAAACCTATTTAAACGTTTTGTTGTTTTTACATTGCTGTTTACTGCGTTGATAATCCGACTATACAGCTCTAACATTAACTTCTTAATTTTATGACTGTGTCACTCTTTGCAGAAAATGAATTTCATCGTTTTCTGAAAGCTTTATAAATTAAAGTTTTTTGAACAGCTTTGTACTATGAACATCATAATTATGTTTACTATTATTGGTTTCCGTATAAAATATGTACCATATTTATGGCATATTTTCTGTTAAAATATTTCGACTGGTCAAGGGATAGTCAACAGAATCTAAAAATGAAACCGCCCTCAGAAAATCACAATAAACAAAAATGTGACCCCAAACCAGTTCACGTCCAGAAAGTGTCAAATGACATCATATCGACAAAATGAAATCATAAAACGCACAGGCGAGAAGCAGGCAAGCGGGAAACAGATTTGTCGCGCGATACGCGACCGGCCGCCGCGCGCGATTAATTGTCGCGATAGCGCGGCTCGCGGCACCGCGCGGCGAGCCTTCAAGCGTTTTTGTGGATTTTTTCACTTTTATGTCATATTCCTTTTTGATGTGTGACAGTGTGAAGTTGCGATAAAGTCTGACACAGTTGATGTACGTGGTGTACAGTCATGACAACATGTAGGTACTATAATTTTTAAAAGTGATTTCCATTTTTTTCGTGTTTTGTTTACAAAAATTTCTCATATCAGCATTTTTATGTAAAAACTAGACGAGGTTATTTAAAAGGTGCTGTTACAAAAGTTATCTTATGAAACCCATACTATTATGTTTTATCTTTAGATTTTCAATCGATTTCATGAGATAAAATCACTTTTGAATTTTACAAAGTGCAAACATATTAGTGTTCTTGACTGTACTTGGTGTACTTTAGGAGTGACATTGATTCTTGTCGTGCATCAAATAAAAGGACAGCGACGTGAAAGAATTGTTCTTATCTTTTTGTAAATGTGCTTTATTTAAGTTGATGGGTTTACAGTTCCGTGTTACCTTTACTGACTAAAAGAACAGTGCGCAAAAATAAAAAGTAACGCTGCCAAAAACAGTGTTAATGGTTACTTACTAAATCTTGATTGTGAATCACTAATTCTTCATGACATTCATCATTACAATTTTAAACTGTTGGAATTCGCATGAATTTAACTTGAGATAGTTTAAATATAAGTAAGCAATGATTGAAAATCGTTCTGAAATATCTCGTAAAAAGCAAATCAGCGAGAAGATGGTAAGATCCAATCTCAGCTAGACACGACAAGTTATGTTACATTGAAAGCCTGGCTAGGGCTAGCCCACTAACGTTTTACATATGCGATTCCTAGATCGACAATCGGTACTTTATCTCCTACATTCCACAACTACCCGGTACGAGCTCAATTTACATCAATAAATTAGTAAGGAAAGTCTATAAAACATGTCCCGTTCACGAGCTAACACACAGACAAACAGACACTAATATATAATGCTTTGATCCAATCGCACCAGCCGACACATCAAAGGCGAACTATATTTATAAAATTATCGATTGATCGATTCCTCGATCGAACGGAACTTTCGATTCGATACTATTCTTGAATCGATTCTGCTTATTACAAAAATGTACGTACGTTGTTGTAATTATGCCCGAAGATAAGTTTTTCTAAACAATGAATACTTATCGAAATCAAAATAGTTCTACCATTATTTTTAGAATCCGTTCACCGAATCTGAGTTTTCAATCACGAACATAAAAAGTTTCATAAATAAGGATTTTAAAGAGCGCCCACATATTTATCAAAGTGAAAAATTGTTATTTAATACAGCTGGTTTTTGCCCAGGGTGCATCCTTTCCACGATCCGCGTGCACAACATCAATCACCCGATGAAAAAGAATCTTTTTAAAAATAAACAAAAAGGGCGCGAAACGGACTCGTCTCGCTTTTTAAATTACGAAGGCACTGGTAATGAAGTATTTTATGCCGGTTAACGAATGTTTAATGCTCATGCATGGCATACTTTATTATTGTTATTCGATATTTCGAATAATCGACTAATTGACCGAAAAACTGATGTATGTGTGTCAGTTTCTTTAGTAATGTAACACGAAGAGGTTTTATTTAATATCTTTCCGTTATTTAAAAGCTTTGTAGTTTGAAAAGAAAAGCTGAAGTTAAATAGGTATATGTTAACGTTTAAGTATTCCATGCGAGTAGTGAGTGTCGACTATAGAGAATAGACTTGTATGTTAGTGATGCAGCTTCTGCATGCGAGCTGCATGTGAAGCACCACTCTACTGCACTAAATAATATTGAAAATCATAAATATTTCAAATGTCCTGACACATTGTTTGATTCAGACCGACAAAGATATACTTTGAAGAATTTATTGTCCGTGATATGAATTTATTTTATCGTATTGAAATTAAAGCTAAGCTCCATGCTTTTTACCAAGTTACGGTTTTGCAAAAGGACATGAGAGATTTGTGTCAATGCTATTATTGTTAAAATGTTTTGGCCAAATATACCTACTTACCAAAATGTCAAGAACTTGGTCTTTGGCACTGTAAATACTTATAAATGCAAATACTAAAGAATATTTGCAGAGATGTTGCAAACTTTCGACTTAAGTAAGTGTCTACTTGGCTAGGTGGACTACTCGTCTGACTAAGTAAATAAATAGACAAGATAATCTTGGTTTGAATCCTTGTGAGATAATTGAGCAACTATCGGTGCTGTGCATATTCCAGGATCCTTATTCTGATTGAAAAATGTGAACGTTGCAGAGTCAAAGAGGATTAAAGTAAAATAAAAAAAACCGGCCAAGTGCGAGTTGGACTCGCCCATGAAGGGTTCCGTAGCAGCAAGCATAGATTAGAGATATAATATAAGGATTAAACGAACTTACCTAGTGAAGTTCTATCCTTATTATATGAAGAAATTAGTCCGAGGTATAAATAACTTGAAGAAGACGTCTTCGTCCTTCACCCTGACGCGGTTTTTTAGAATGAAAATCTGGAAACAGAGTAAAAACGCCGCGCTTGGCAACACTGCAGTCAATTGTCATTCAGTTTAGAGCTGTGGTACCAGGCACCGTATGGGAAGAATTAATTGAAAGTTAATCTTGGGAGGGTGGGAATCTCATACCTCGGACTAATTTCTTCATATAATAAGGATAGAACTTCACTAGGTAAGTTCGTTTAATCCTTATATTATATTCCAAATTAGTCCGAGGTATAAATAACTTGTAGATGTTTAGAGAACATAAAATAATAAATTTACGTCAAAAACAATTTGTTTCAATAATCAAAATTTCTCTTTCAAATGGGAATAAATCTTGATATAAGCCTGCTTATGTACATAAGCAGGCAATCATAGTTAACCTTGACTTAAATGAAAAAATCCTATCTTTCAAACTCCAAATATTTAAGACTAAACATCTGGAGTCACACTTCATCCGTATATTATAGTACTTAACAAAAATCTTAAAATTCTTCTTAATTCCTAATACTATGAAAGCCAGTCTTAATACAATCACAGTTTTTAACTTTAAATATTTCCTTTAAATCTACATAATTATTTAATAATTATTATGTATTCATTTAACACTAAAATTAAGGTTAATTCACTACAAAGGCCTTATCATGAGTTTTCACTTATTGTGACGTAAAGTAAAGTGTAAACTGAAACTTTGATATTTAATTTGAAGGAAAAAAATAGTTCCTTCTTCGCACACCAGAGGCGCTATTCCATTTTTCCATAAAAGAAACGCTGTAAATACTGTAAAGACGCTGTAAAGTAAAATAGTGAAACTCGTGATAAGGGCTCTGGTATTAAAATTTGATGAAGTTTAATCAGTTAGAACTGTCCTAGCAAAGTTTTTTTTTTTTTTTTTTTGAACAACATCTATGAGTGGTCTATTATAATGATTTACCAAGGTGGACGACCTCGCAGACCCCTCACCGCCTGCATTATAGAGTCCACAGTTAGGCCTAGTCTATGTGCATTTGAAGAATATGCACGTCAGAACTTGGCTTGACACGCTTCCGCGTGTCTATTCGTAGATACATGTCTGGTAGAATGCACAGAGAACAAAGATGTATATCTTCTCTTTCCTGCATTTCCTGTAGAAGCCCCTGCTGATAGTAGTTGAATGTTCTTGAACTTTCTAATTGATTATCTTAAGACAGTTTATGCTAGACATATTTTGGTCTTATTACTTAAGGAAGGTAACACTAGTCTGATGAACTTTCTAGTTTTACACAGACCTGAGTTTTATTGAATATCTGTAATCAAATAATTGAATAGCACCTTTGTTATTAATCTATAATTATAATAATTGATACTTTTACACAACAAAGTTTGGACACATAGTGTTGTGGCTGATGCAATCAACATACCAATCTTCTTTGTAAGGTTTTATTAGCTGAAGCTATTAAAAGAGTACAAAGACTTTAAATGTAGTAACACTGCTGGGATCCCAGAAACTTTTTTATCTTGTAGGTAGTTGAACTATTATATCTTTTAGTTGGTCGTAGTTTGAAAAAACCTTGAAATGAATGTTTAACCCTATCGTCTGAACCTACATGCCTATCAATATTGAGAGAGTGTCGATTTGTGACCATTAAATAATTGATAATTTTTGGAAGACTAGCGAGGTTTTTTTTTTTTTTTTTTTTTTTTTTTTTTTTTTTTTTTTTAATATATTTATATATACATATATATAATTGATAAATCTATTTTATATTAAACCACTACTGTCACAGGACACTATTGTAATCTGTTATTACACTATTGTACTATTGCATCTGAATTATTCCAGTGAATTCTGCGATACTCAACCTATCAAAATCCATTATTCTCTTAGTATCATTCTCCTCTTGATGGCTTGCCTGATAATAAACAAGCCCCCAGGGTTAGGTATAGAGGATAACAAGTTCTAAAAGAAGTTTCTAAATAAATATATTATTATATAAATAAATATATTATTATAAATACCACGGTTGTAATGGCATAAATTGGTAAGACTACCATTCCTTTAGCCTTATCTGTTCTAATCTTATAGAGAGCTATCCCAAGATATGTACTTTAGACACTTATGATCTTAACCGATATGCAAAAAGGTCCCTCTGGATCAGGATCTGGATGGACAAAATTATTTATTATTGAATTGAATACTTAGATAGTCTCCATTCTTTATCTACATTGGAATTATGAGACTCAAAGTCAGCCTCTTTATTAAGCAAAAATCAATGCAATTTATCGAAGAGCATTGTACTCTTCCCACACAGTTTATATGTGCTATTGCAGTAACGTTATCAGACCTACGCAAAATATCACAGTCTTTTATTTTAATCACAAAATTCTACAAAGCAAAGTTTGTATCTGAGAACTCTTAAATAGTTTAGTTTTAGTTGTTATTTCCAGACTGACAGACTGTCCCTAGTGCTTTACCCCTTGTAATGTGTATCTCAACCACTTAGTAATACATCTGAAAATGTTTCTAAAATTATAGATACATTGTATAATATCTTTACATAATGTTCTTTTTCAACCAAAGTAATTCTGTCTTTATTTCCTTTTTATCTCTAGTCTAGGGCTGAAAAATGTTTTCTTTATAAAGTGTTGTGTGTGAACAAAACTGTATTATGAGATAGGTAGCCCAGCAAATTGATACCAATTTTTCTAATAATATTGCTAATTGGGGACAAACTTAATTTTGAGTATTCTTAAAACAAAACAAAATATAGCAGGGCTTAGAGTCATGCATTTAGAATTGACAACCAGTCCTGAACATTCACAACCTCAAGGGACATCTGAACCGTTTTCTTTGTTTATCATCAACCCTAAATAATCAATTGATTTTCTTAGTACACTTGAACAACAAAGGCATTTTCAGAACTATGTTAATCCGGGACAGATTAGTCATCTAGGTTATTAAGTAACTTCTATACTTTGATCTTTGATAAGCTCTACTACAGATATCAACAGTTTACCAGACTGATTAAATACACAGGGGTCAGTGGGAGACCTCTTGTACAGCTTATTTTTAGATGTGAACCACAAAAATTTCTAACCATATTCTTTAATTGCCACAATTGTATAGCACCTTTGTGACCTAATTTATATAGAGATACAATCCTTGTATATTCTAGTCTGAAATGGTTGATTATAATGAAATTATTTAACATTTAAAGATTTATTATAAATCTGTGAGTAAAAAGAGAATCATGGATAAAATTGATCAGCTGTTTAACAGAACTTAGCTATGAAAGTTTATTTATTTCATTAATAAGATAAGTCTCTCAGTTTTATTGAAAGAGTTATTATAATGGAAACTTATCTTGAACAAGTTGACTGAAAAAGAGGGGTAGAGTATAGTACCCAGTCTTATATAACAGAATCTTTGAATGGTTATAGATTCCCAGTATGAATAGAAATATACAAAGCGAGCAGCAAACATTACCACTAACTGTTACTGGTACTTGTCCAGTTGTTCTGGAGTCGGCTGGAAGATGACTGTTGCCGCTTGTCGCTTGAGGTATTTCTGTTGTATTTTTGTTGTAGGCTTCTGTTTTTTGGAGGTGGGCAGGGCTATTTGAACCGCTGGTAGTTTCATGGAATTGACTTATTTGTATTTCCAGTTATAATCTTTGGATGAAGTTTATTGGTCGCTCCCTTCATGGTGGTGGAAGTCTACACCGTTTCTTTTAATTTTGAATAAGTACAAGATTTCAGTTCACTTGTTGCCTCTTAGTAAGTTGAAATGCCTTATCTAAGATTGGTAAGATTAGTCTCTTCTATTATTAAATATATTGCCAGTGTAGGTTGAATATTCAACGGAAACTATCTCCAAGCATGTCATATTAATATATTGCATGCATCTAGTAATATAGCATTATTTGGTACAAGTGCAGGCTTATGTAAGTCTGCTCCTTTACTAGCCCTTCCATTAGGATTCTTTCAATAACATTTACATCACATAATCCCTTAGAACCGGTTAGCACACTTAAGGCAGAAAAATATTATTGCCCGATGGCTCTTCTTCTGGTTGCTGTTCTAGAGCAAAAGTATTACAATTGTTTTCATGACTGACCATATTAACTCCTTGCATGTAGGCACCCATCTGACAACCCAACCGTTCAGAGTAATAAGGTGTATGTATGTAGTCTACAGTTGTCTATACATTTGATTGTTTTAGTAATCAGATCATGACCATTACTGTAAAAATATTTACATTATGACAATATATCCTGCCAGTCCATAACTCAAGTAATAGTATATTTTAATCTGTAGTTCATCACTTTGTGTAGAGGCAACTTATGTTTGATGCTATTGGATCTTTTCTTGTTAAGGTAGAGGGAGTGCCCCGGTTTCTCCTTAGATAGCTAACATGTAGCACGCAGAATACATAGGTACTTAAAATTGAGTGTAACCCTCTCAACGAGAGGTACTTAGGTAAATGTAACACAAATTACCCAATCATGATTCTTCTATTGTTAAATTCATCTGAAGCATAACCTTTTCAACGAAAAGGAGGCAAAATGTAACACATAAAGCCTTAATTTTCTGTCCAACAGGACATAGGTAGGTACTTACATAGTTTGTTGGAAGTACTGAATGTTAATTAGATCCAAAGGATAACCTTTTCACCGAAAAGGAGACAATGTAACACATATTGTCTTAATTTTCTATCCAACAGGACATAGGTACATTGTTTTTTGTAAGTAGTAAATATTAAATTGACCCAAAGCATAACTTTTTCAACGAAAAGGAGGGTCAGTGGGTCGTCGAGACAGAACGTAATAATGCCATAATCTTTTTCCGTCCTACCGGACAAGTAGGTACATGCTAGACTTTGATATTTTAAATCTCAAGTAAATGAGGGGTTGTAAACCTTTTAAACAACGTGAATTCTCAACGAGTGTATAACATACTCGTACATTATCATAACTTTCCGTTATTGTAGTTACTCTTTTCAGTAGAAAAAACTTACAGTTCTTTATTAAGCCCCTCCATTTGGCTTTGTATTTTTCAATCTTTCGAGCCAATTTATTCCTTTTCTTATTTTCCTTATCTTCTTCACTATTTCTATTGTGTTTTGGCATCCTTGGTTTGTGTTTAATACTTATAATAAACTAATTTTATGAACACAAAACTTTTACCCGATGCGTCATTAAGGGCGCGGAGAAAACGAATGACAATTGACTGCAGTGTTGCCAAGCGCGGCGTTTTTACTCTGTTTCCAGATTTTCATTCTAAAAAACCGCGTCAGGGTGAAGGACGAAGACGTCTTCTTCAAGTTATTTATACCTCGGACTAATTTGGAATATAATTATATTGAGATTAGTAAGTAATATACACAAACAATAAAAATAACTTTGTTTTTCATAGTATTTGTATGAATGGCAAAGTTATATTTGCGGTTTTTGAAAATGTACTATATCTCAAAAACTGCTAACTGTATCTCATCCAAACCAATTTTAGTTGGTAGTTTTGATTGAGGTCTACATTATATATTTTTTTTAGTTTTATCATTCTCTTATTTTAGAAGTTACGGGGGGGGGGACACTTTTTACCACTTTGGAAGTGTCTCTCGCGCAAACTGTTCAGTTTAGAAAAAAATGATGTTAGTAACCTCAATATCATTTTTAAAGACCTATTCATAGAAAAATTATTTTTTGAGTTTCAATTCTAAGTATGGGGGGCACCCCCAAAATTTGTTTTGTTTTGATTTTTGTGTGAAAATCCTAATGCGGTTCACATAATACAACTTTCTACCAAGTTTCAACAGGATAGCTCTTATACTTTCGACAAAAAGTGGCTGTGACATACACGGACAGACAGACAGACAGACATGACGAATCTATAAGGGTTCCGTTTTTGCCATTTGGCTACGGAACCCTAATTACTAAGTTTATTGATAGCTTAGTTAAACTTATACCAAAACGATCTACATAGTTAGCTATTGCCAATAAATTACAATTTTGTTTATTTTGGCCCGTTTCTCGTAAAGCTTTTCTAGCTTATAGCTATCTTCAGGGTTCCATCTATGTCAATACCAAAGTTCATCAAAATCTGTCCAGTGGTTTAGTCGACGTAAAATTATAAATGTGAAATTCAGTTAGTTACGCATGTAACTAGGTAACTGAATTTCACATTTTATAATTTTATACGTAGAATTCATTAGTAATTATAAAGAAATTGAAAAAATATATATAAACGAGTTTTTATGAAAAGAAATTGTCCTATAACAATCCACATTCCTTAAATAAGCTTTATTCGATTATTTTCCGATACTACGTGCCGGCGATGGTTGTTTTTGGGGACAAAATTAACCAAGCTCTCAGTGGTTACATTTAGCCCCATGTTTACACTCCCAGCTTTATGGGGTGTTAATGACACGTCGCACGCATGCGCGCAACGCTATAATTTATAAAGTGAAAATTAGAGGAGAACATCGTGGTTTAGTGACATATAAATTAGGAGTTTTTGTTCGACGTTGGGGGTATTAGAAAGTTTTTGTTTGAATTAGAACAATTTTAACATCGAGATATAACGCTGTATATGTGTATAGTCCAGGCCACCACTCATGACCTGCGGAAAATTCGTGGTACATACTACATTTTTTAATGTAATTTGATGTAATGACAAAGGCGCCGCGTAAAAAGGGAAGTTCCAAAGTGAAAATGACAAAATTCTGTCAAATCAATGCATTCTAACTCTTTAATAAAAACTTTTTTTGTTAATTTTTAAACCCAACACTGGCCATGTTTTGTGAAAACAACTGTGGAAGATGCCATTTTCTTTTATATCCTCAGAACAATAATAGTTATTGTTCTGAGTTTATATCTTTTCTTTTTACTTTTAATTTAAAGTTTTGTAAATATCACCCAGTATTTCAGTAAACCTTTACGTTCAAACTTATTATTTCAAAACTCTTTTGATATAATTTTTGGACTTTCTATTACAGTCTACAAGGATCTTTTAGTACTTCAATGACATTGATAGATGGGCATTCTATATTGAAAAATATAACACTAGATTCCTGATATTGTATTGAAATATTGTAGCACTGAGTGTGAGCCCTTATACATATATAGTAAAAAAAATACATACGAAAATTCTTACTGTCTCTACATACTTCGTTACCCAATAAATAGTTGAGACATACCACAGCACAATTACATGGTGGCACAGTGTGTGGCAGCACTGAAGACTGGCCGGTGACAGATTTACTGACACCCAGTGTGGCCGGCGCGAGCGCAGCTATTCCATCGAAGTTCCCCAGGGAAAGGTTTGGTAGTTCGATTTAATTTTTAGTGTATCATAAAATCGTTATGTTAAATGAGAACATGAATAATTATTGGATATTACCAAGCTCGTAAGCTGGTAATGTTGGACTATTTGATCTTAATGGGAACACTAATAAGGTTGAAAATGAAACCACAACTGTGTCCTGATCTGAGCTGGTATATTTTTAAATAAAAAATCAGAGACCGCAACGAAATTGATGTAGACAAACGATAGCGCGATCTAATTCGACTACAACGCCATCTATCGAGCATCGGGTCAAACTTTTTGCACTTTTATGGTTTCGTTACAAACATACCGGCCACCAAGGACATACAGTGACAGGATGTCCTTCTTAAATGTGGCTGAATCTAAATTAACAAGATTTGGAAGTACTACATATTAAATTCACAAGTAATATCAAAAGGTCAAAGTCAAAACAGTTCTTAAATTTAACAAAAAATAAAATACAATAACAGTCATAACAGGTAAAAAAACTTATTGAGCTATTGGCAAAACACATAGTTTGGAAGTTGGTCGCTTAATGACAGATGATTTTGTGCGCAATGTGACTACACGGGTAACGCTATCATCGCCCGGATGTTTCTCTACCACTCGTCCCAACAACCAACGACTAGGCGGTAAATCATCCTCCTTAATTAATACGATATCACCGATATTGGGCTCAGGAACTTGAGAGGACCATTTGTATCTATTCATGAGATTCGACAAGTATTCCTGGGACCATCGTTTCCAAAATGACTGCACCATCCGTTGAACAAATTGCCATCGAGACAAGTAATTTACGTTTGCACTTTCGTAATTTTTGTCCGGCACATTAACTAAGGGTTCACCGATCAGGAAATGTCCTGGGGTTAACGGCAGGGGTTCACCAAGATCAGCAAAGTTTATGACGCTTATCGGTCGTGAATTTAAACATGCTTCGACTTGATTCAGCAGCGTAGACATTTCTTCATACGTCAGTGTAGCGTCACCAATTACCCTTTTAAGGTGAAACTTGGTAGATTTCACCCCAGCTTCCCATAGACCACCGAAATTGGGAGCATGAGGCGGTATAAAGTGCCACTCAGTATTGTTTGCTTCTAGGTGTTCTGCTATTGCGGGTTGAATAGATCCCAACTGTTGTAGTTCTCTAGAGGCACCTACGAAATTTGTGCCGTTGTCACTCCATAACTTAGCACAGTGACCTCGTCTTGCTACGAATCGTCGGAAGGCAGCTAAAAATGCCTGTGTACTCATATCGCTGGCGACCTCCAGGTGAAGAGCGCGGGTGGACATACAAACGAAAAGGCATATGTAGCCTTTGTATGAGCGATGCCCACGGCCTTTTGTCGTTCTTATGCCTATAGGACCCGCATAATCCACGCCGCTGTGTAAAAATGGTCTTGCTGGTGTGCATCGGACGGATGGGAGATCACCCATCAATTGGTTTCTAACGCTAGCTCTCTGTTTTGCACAAGTTACACATTTGCGAACGTAATTTTGAACCAGAGATCTAGCACCTATTATCCAATAGGCTGATCTTAAAAAGTTTAAAAGCAACTGAGGACCACCATGCAGGGTCTTCTCATGAGCATCTGCAACTATGAGATGAGTCAAATGACTGGAATGTGGTAGAACTATCGGATGTTTCACTGCTTCGTTTAACTCTGATTTTGCAAGTCGTCCTCGAACTCTCATGATACCCTTCTCGTCAATAAAAGGACAAAGTGATTTCAATCTGCTTGATTTTATATTTAAATACCCTTGTTCCTTTAATTGTGTATATTCTGTACTAAATGTTTCCCTTTGTGCCTTCTTTATACAGCTTTCCAATGCAGTTTCTATTTCATGATACTTTAAATATTTACTTTCTTGTTTGTCTTTCTTCAAAAATCGTCTGCAATACGCAATCACTCTAACTAATTTACGTAGGCTAGAATATCTTTCAAAAACTACGTGCTCTGGAATAACAGCAGAATGTACCTTTATTGTTTGTTCTAAATCTATTTTTAAATCTTTTGGTCTATTGTACTCAATTTTGTTGTTTTTCAGAAATGAAGGTCCTGAAAACCATAACTCATTATTAATTAATAAGCTAGGAAGAATTCCTCTTGAAGCGCTGTCGGCTGGATTCTCTTTGGTTGACACGTGAAACCATTGAGATGAACTCATTGAACCTAATATTTCAGCAGTCCTATTTGCAACAAAGGTTTTCCACCTACTAGGGTGACTGTTAAGCCACGACAGTACTACTGTTGAATCAGTCCATGCTGTGATCTTTTCCTTTGAAAGATTTAAAATCTCTGCTGACTCTATCAACAGCTTTGATAAGAGAACTGCACCACATAATTCCAATCGCGGAATGCTGATCTGTTTGATGGGAGCTACTCTAGTTTTTGCAAATAGTAGTGAAAGATTCACCTTGCCTGAACCATCAATTGCTCTCAAATAAACAACAGCGGAGTATGCTGTTTTGGAGGCGTCACTAAATCCGTGTAACTCAAGATCATCATTGGAGTGAGCTCCAAGCCAACGAGGTATCCGAATACTAGTGAGTAATTTTAACTCTTCGCGGTAAGTACTCCACTCTGTTACTAGTTCCGTACTTAATTCTTCGTCCCAATCAACACCTGCGAGCCACAACTTCTGAATGAACACCTTTGCTAGAACCACACTTGGGGCTAACCACCCTAATGGGTCGAACAACCGAGCTATGTCAGATATTATGGATCTTTTTGTTACAGGTGCCAGCGTGAGCGGAGGAAGACTAACGGCGTACTGAAAAGAATCGGCGTGGCGATTCCAGGTGAGTCCCAAAATTTTTATTGTACTGTCTAGTTTTATTTCTTTGTTCTCATTATTTATTTCCATTTCCTTTATTCTTGTGTCCTCTTTTTTCTTGTTCTGAATGTACTTATTTTGTGTGCTTGATTTTTCAGATTGCTGTTCTTCTTTATTCCCATATGTTGAACTTATCCTATCTAATAATAGTTGATTATTGCTGTTCCATTTCTGTAAAGTAAATCCACCTTTTTCTAATAATTCAATCATTTGTTTACAGATTTCCACACCCTCGTCTGTGTTGTTACATCCTGTCATTAAATCGTCCATATAGAACGAATTTAAAACTCTATCAGATGCAAGAGGGTACTTTTCTCCTTCGTCGTATGAAACCTGATGAAGCGACCTAACGGCTTGGTACGGTGCAGATGCTGTTCCGAAGGTTACCGTTACTAGCTCATAATCTCTGATTGGTTTTTCAGGACTATCCCGCCAGAGTATTCGCTGAAAGACTGCATCTTCATCGGCTATTTTGACCTGACGGTACATTTTTACTATGTCCGCCACTATACCAATCGAATACATCCTCCATCTTAAAACAGTATGTCTTAAATCGGCTTGCAGTGTTGGTCCAACCATAAGTGTGTCGTTTAGTGAAACTCCCTTTTTATTTTTTTCAGAAGCGTTAAAAACAACACGAACCTTAGTCTGGCCTTGTCATTTCTTATGACTGCGTGGTGTGGTAAGTATACTGCTTCTTCTCTATTACCATCATCTTCTTGTACGAGTCTCATGTGACCTAGTTCTAAGTACTCGTTAATAACATTTGTATACTTTTCTTTTAAGTCTGTGTCCTTACTTAATCTTTTTTCTAATGATCTGAATCTTGTTTCAGCTATGTCGCGTGATCTTCCACCCTTACAAGCAGGCTCTTCATCTCGGAATGGTAATCTTACTATGTATCTACCATTGACATCTCTCTTAGTAGTTTTAAGATAGAACTCCTCACATTTTTGTTCTTCTGGATTTAGAAGTTTCTTAGTACTAATATGTTCTTCTATCTCCCAAAATTTCTTTAACCTTTAACCTGTGCACAATGTACTCTTATATTTTTTGCGTGAGGTTTTGCTCCTTCATTGCTTGAATTAACTACCCCTGAAAGAACCCACCCTAATGTTGTGCTCTGTGCAATCATCGTACCAGATGGACTCTTTACTATACCTTCCTTCACAATGTGACAGTAAGCATCAGCACCCAAAAGAATATCTATTCTGTTAGGCGTGTGGAACTTGGGATCAGCCAGGCACAAACCATTGATACCAATCCAATCCAATGAACTTGTGATTACACTCCTCTCAGGTAAGTACGAGGTGATCTTACCTAAAACATAGGCATTTATTTTAAGTTCAAAATCAAAGTCTATTGTAGACTTGATTGTTAAACTTACCATGCTCTTCGCAATGGTTGACCTGTCGTCACCTAAACCTGAAACGAGACCTCTGACTGGAACTTTCTTTAGTCTCAGCAGTTGGACTGTGGCTTCTGTTATAAAACATGCCTGTGACCCTTGGTCTAGCAACGCTCGAACTGTTTGCGGTTCACCCGTTTTGGACTCGGCTTTTATTAGCGCAGTGGCTAATAAAACCTGTCTGGGTTTGAAGAGTTTGCCTGTAGACAAGCATGCGACTATCTGTTTATCACTAGTTGAAGAACTATCGATAGCAGACTCCGCGGTAGCTTTCTGGCCTTCCTTCTCTACGCTGGCTTCTTTAGTGAGATGTAATAAGGTATGATGGCGCTTCTTGCAAACTTTACAGGAGGTCTGTTTTTTGCAGTCGTGTACTCGGTGATTGCTGCCCAAACAATTGAAGCACATATTGTGTTTTGCTACAAATTCTCGTCTGCTTTCGGTAGACTCTTTAGCAAATTGTTTACAGAAACAGAGTTTGTGGAGTTCCGAGCAGTATTCGCAACGTATATTAGATGGATTTGTGGCTAGCATTGCTTTCGACGTATGACCTTGTGAACTACTACTGGCCTGGTGAGCTCCAGCCTTCCTCGGCTCTATGCATTCCAAAGCGCGGAAACGATTTTCAATAAATACCTTTAGTTGGTCAAAAGTGGGCAAGTCATTTGTGGAATCGTTGGTCCCGCTCAACTCCCACTGTTTTCGTGTTTCGTTATCTAACTTAAACGTTATCATATGAACGATAATAACGTCCCATGTATTCGCCTTTAAATTTTTAAGCGCATTAAGACAGTCATTAGTGACATCTAATAGTTCCTTTAAACCAGTAGCTGATTCCACAAACAATTGCTTCTGGCTGAATAACCTTTTTAAAATACAACTAACTAGGTACTTTTTATTAGCATAGCGTTTTTCTAATAGAGACCAACATTCGCTGTAGTTGGCAGCTGTGATTGGTGTATGCCTAATCAATTGTTCGGCTTCACCAGTGAGGTGGCTTTTAAGGTAGTGCAGTTTTTGCACATTATCTAAAGACGCGTTATTATGTACTAGTGAAGTGAAAAGATCGTAAAAAGCTGTCCATTCACTGTACTTGCCAGAAAAGTTGGGAATTGTGATCTTAGGTAATTTTACGAATGTACTGGATGGCTTAGAGGAATCATTACTATTAGAACCATCCTTTTGTGGTAACGGTTCTTTAGAATAAATCTTATTTAATGTTGATTTCATCAAAGATTTGCATAATATATAGGTATCTTCAGTGGAATCATATATATCATCAATCTTTTGACCTATTTCCTCTATCTTGAAATGTCTATAAATTTGTGTTTTCGTTTCTTTAAACGAAGACCAATCATTTTCTAACAACTCAAGCCTTGCTTCAATGTATTCCACTGAGAGTCTGTCCTTTGGACACTTTTTGAAATTTGTAAAAGCCTTCTGTATTACATTTTGAAAGTCTTTCAATATGTTTAATTGACTTTCCATCATGAACAACAGGGAACAATATTATGATGTATTTAAAATAATATCTATCTTACCTTAACTTATATAACTAACAACAAAACGCTTGACAAAAACCTAAGCGGAGACAACTTGTAAATGTTACAAAAAAAAATATATGAAATTTTTCTAAGTCTCAAAAATCGCGAAAAATTTTACAAGTGTTTTTACAATACACAAATTGACAAAAATCGGGCATAGGTTCCCCGTTCCGTCGTTTTTTATGAAATTATTCTAAGTCCTTAACTAACATGCACAAATTAAAGCTAAGTTGAAATATTTATAAAATCTTCTATGTTAAAATAATCCTTGTAATAAAGTTCAAAATTGCTTGAAGAGATATTCAAAATCACTGCTACTATGTATTTAAATTGTACTCACGATTTCACTTCACTCACACCGTTTTTACAAGTGCCGTACTGGTGGCGCCCCCTGTGGCGTCACTTGGAACTTCGAATTTTCGACTGCTGTCGCTGAACTCGTCCCCTGGGCTGAGCGTTGCTGCTGACACCCGGCTCCGGAACGCTGGACTGATGATCTCTGGTGGCGCCCTCTGTGGCGTCACGATGAACTGATGGCTGCGGCCGAGCTCGTCAACCTTGTTGGACGGAGCTGATGCTGCACCTCTGCGCGGTACTCTTGTCGCAGCGATCCACTGCGAGTACACTGGCTGATGCGGTCCAAAGCTGGCACCGCCGACTTCAAAACTTCAGACTGTTCTGGGTCTGATCCAGGGTCGATGGACCACCGACCAATGGTTACTACCAAGCTCGCAAGCTGATAGTGTTGGACTATTTGATCTTAATGGGAACACTAATAAGGTTGAAAATGAAACCACAATTGTGTCCTGATCTTAGCTGGTATATTTTTAAATAAAAAATCAGAGACCGCAACGAAATTGATGTAGACAAACGATAGCGCGATCTAATTCGACTACAACGCCATCTATCGAGCATCGGGTCAAACTTTTTGCACTTTTATGGTTTCGTTACAAACAATTATAATCTTTTCTTATTTTACTGAAATTTATACAATGACATGATTATTGTGTGTGTGATGGGTTAAGATAGTTGGAAATTTTAAAACATTGTCGGATCATTTCGAATAATAAGGACAATCTAATAAGTCGATGAGAGGATTTGAGAATGATTAAAATCTTAGAATGCAAAACTAACCAAACATTTACAATATCTTCACTGCTGGATTATCCACCAGTTCAATTCATCAGTCTGTGTACCCGAAATATCTTCAATCTAGCGGTTGGTGATATGATTGGATATAACAAAAATATTGGCAAAATAATATTACTCCGATTACTTCAGCAGGCATACCATGATACCGGAGAAACAGGTTTTGTCAACGGAAGAATAGACATTGCACAAAGATTTCTATCGTGTAAGGCATGGCAAAAAAAATGTTTCAATCCGTCTACGAGTCCTGCAAAAAAAAATTATAGCTATAGAAAAACTTTGTCTATTCTTGATAGAATAGAGGCAGGATTGGGTATGCTACGCGTGCTGCAATTACTGATATCTTATCTCTATCGCCTCTTACCAGACATTCACACATTATTATTTATGTACCCCGGCCTCGGGTAGGTAATCATTACTCCCCTGACCAACCCCTTGTGCAGGCTATCTCCATTACCCTTCTGACTCAAATCACAAAAAGAATCCATAATTTCCTATAAGCCCCAGTCATATTCAATAACTTAAAATTGAAAACCATTGCGTAAGTCACAAAACAGGTAATGTGCAGAAAGTCAATAAAGGAGAAAGACGGGACTGGTCAGAATACTTAAAAGTGCATAAAAAGTTACAACTGGTGATCTGATTATTTTACGTTTCATTTTATTATTAAACTATTGCATAGCTTTTATCGCGGGCTCAGAGAGCGGCGCGGCGCGGCGACCGAATCAAGAATTCACAAAAACCATACGAAAAAACCTAAGGAAAATATCTGACACCACGCATAGTCTAACGTCGTTTCAGTTCGGGAGACTTCGGCAATCGTAAAAATATCCGTCATAAAGACAATTAATTTTTTCTTAATCATTTTAAACGGCCAGCTACAAAAGCAGTTTTCACAATGAAACCTTCGAGTACTTACTTATAAAATTCTCCTACAACAAAGAAGTTCTTTATTACAATAGTGCACCACAAACATTTTGAATAAATAATATTCTCGTTAAACATACGCGTGCGATTTTTTTCTTTTAAAATAACAAAAAAATGTTATGCAATAGCTTCACCGCGGCAGTCTCCGAGTGCCACATGTATTTTTTTATTCATGAGAGTGAACTGATGGATCTTAACAAAAAGAAGATATGACAGCAGATTGACAAATCAGAGACTTCTATCTCGATCTTAATTTCAGAAATTGGACATGAGCAGGCCTGTCTCACTCCGCGGTGTAGGCATAAAACTGCAAGTAGTTGCGGGGCCATTATGTCGTGGCCCATTCACTACGGCTGCCACGCGCCACCCGTTACGCACGCGCTCCGTCTCCTTAATATTTTTGTTACGTTACGTGTAGTTACGCACAAGTTTCTTGCTTTAGGTGCTTTTGGTAAATTAATAACACAATATTATTAAGAAGAAAAAAAATATATAGTACATATTTAGTAATGATCAACAAAATTATCTCCCTGCTTGTGAAGTATGGGCTTAACTGATCATGATACATAATCATGAGGTTACAAGTTTGGAAATGAGGCGAGATACTAATTGGGGGGGGGTGAGCCTACTGGACGACCAAGATAAAAAGACGACACTCTCACTCACCTTAAGCTGAGTACTAAGAATTAAGATCGGTAGAAAGTAGAAAGATGTTTGCGTTGTTGTTTAAAAGTTCTAACTCAGAAAATGGCCACACTACGCATTCAAGGTCAGCGGTCGTAATTCGCTACGCCACTTTTTTACCTACCTACAAAGACACGCAACGCGGGGCCTGTGACAGTATGCGATAGTAATTGGTCGGTTACTAGGTTGAGTGCAAAATAATAAGGACTGGCTATTTTGCCATAGACGATAAAAATCTTTTAAATATTATTCTTTTTTTTTGTAAGATATATGTTCAAAAATATAACAGTAATAGGTAGAAAAGATAATATTATTATAAATATTATTCCTCACGTAAGGTGCCGTAGGTACCTACTATTATCATTCTGTGCTAACAATCAATAATGTATGTAGTAATCGATGACGAAACCAAAAAGATATAGGCTGATGATAAAAACAAAATTCCTTGAGGAACATAGGTATTTATGGTAATAATGTAATTTAGCAAATGCATAAAATACGCATAGGTTACCTATTTGTGCCTAAACTCGCAAGGCGCAACCCTATTGAGCTTGACCCATAGTAACCTTTTAATGTCGTTGGCGTCAGATAAACCAAAATAAACTCTCGGGCGTAACCATTCAGTACATTTTTGCTTGCGCACGGGAAGTTTAGGCTATTATAAAAGTAGGTGGGCGGTACGGCTGCCAGTTAAAATGTACTTTATTCTCTCGTTTATAGATTTTACATTTGTTAGATTTTTTTTTTGGAGTAGTCCTTCTGTACGTATAGTACTATTAATTATTCTGTGACATGAGTCACTTTATGGTCATTGACAGTTACATCAGAGGCCTTAACACAAGATTTCCGTATTTTACCGTACACCATACTTGAAGTATCATCATCAGTCGGAAGACGTCCACTGCTGAACATAGGCCTCCCCCTTAGACCGCCACGCCGAACGACAATTCGCCACTTGCATCCATCGGTTGCCCGAAGTATGTACTTGAACTATGTACGGCCTTTATTGTAAGAAAAATTAAAAAGCGCCTAATCGTCAGAAAAACGGAAAAAGTCATGCCAGGGCCTCAATCTCCGGGGTCGCGAGACTGTCTTATCAGGTAACAGTGGCCCGGAACGAAAAGGGCTATTGAAGGACATCGTGAATTTTAGTCAGTACAAGTCTGACAGTCCCTCCCGTCCTGCCCCGGGTGGGAGGACTCATTAATTATGATTTTACCACGTAAAAAAGGGCCTTGGTTGTACAAAACCAATTAGCAGTATTATCAACCAACCTTTCGATGGTAACTAACGGAACAAGATTCACCTTCTGAATGTAAACTGTTGTTGCACAACACAAATCGGAATTCAGTCAAACCCCTTTTCGGTAGTTTGCCCATTTTATGGCGGTGTCCCACAAGCTATGTGTTTATTTATTTGGTGGCGGGCCTTATCTGGTGGTGTTATAGTCGTAAATACACTCGTGACGGGCGACGTGGCGGTATTATGTTGTAGTATGAACTGTGGGACCGAGGCTTTTGAAATATACGCGCTTTCACCTGTTCTAACAAATTATTATAGTAAAGATGAATTTCTAAATTCTAAAACTATAAATAAGTATGAGAAAAGACTAAGTTACTGGATATTAATGATCCCGTTTTAGGTTTCTTAACAACGTTTAGAAAAATGAAGGGATTTTAGAACATCACTTTTGCTTATGTAACTGTATATTCTTTGATAAAAACGCTCACTTTTACATGTGAGACAATACTTGAAATATTATAAAAGGAAATTATTTCCCAAAATACTACACGTATGAACGAAGAACCGAGTAAAAAAACGTTAAGCCAGAGAATTCGGCACGCAAGTGGAATGACACCTGTCAAATTAGACAGGTTACGGATTGGGAACAAGTCAGGAGCGGGAGCGATCATCATTCTTTTTTTTTTTTTTCAAAAACCGTGAAGAAAAGCAATCCTGCATCTATCTGAAACTTACTTGAAACACAAATTCGATCTACATAAAATGAAAAACACAACAAAACTATTCTTATATGTAGCTTACATTTTTCAAAAACTACGTACGAGTATGTACGTAAATAAATATTTACGTACAATTTTTTCGTTCATTGAACTTTCCTGTAAATGAAAAAGCAAAGGAATGTTTAACTTATCCAGCTTATTCTGTATGCAAAGACAAAACAATGAAGTAATTTCCCTAAGGGCCATATTTTCACACTGAGCAATACAGATACTTTCGTATTTGTTACACGCTTACAAAATGAAATAAAGCTGTTTATGAATAACTTTTGTATCATGTTTACTGCAATGTAGTATAATCTGTAAGACAATGAGACACAGAGTGAGATTTTTTGTTTTATGGCAACACTGGTCATCAAAGAAGTTTGTAAGTGTACATACCACGACATCGTAACTTCTTCGAATTTATTGCTGAACATGATGTTTAGAAGTTATGCCGAAAGTTAGCTGACAGATGGTAACAATTCTTGCCAAGATTGAGATGTCAGATGTTACATAATTATCATACGCGATTATTGTAAGACTTGCTCGTTCTTTTATGTCTACGACATGTAGGTAAGTAATGAAAGTAACGCTGCTTTAAATGAAACGTTATTCATCATTATAAACAACTTTACTTGACAAGGCCAAGAAAATTCTCACCGAAAGACCTAGAGGCATTTCTAAGTGAAAGCTAAGAGGCCACAGTCCACACACAGGTAGGAGTAGACTCATATACAGGTCGATTCATAAATGGTTATAGTTACGTTTCAGTTACACCTTGCACTTATGCTCTTATATCGTATAACTTGGCCCACATAACCCTCATTGTCAGTGCTCCCAAGATACCTACACGCCAGGAGGCCGCCGTCTACCGCACACCGCTGACACTCGTCAGCCGAGCGGCGACCTCGCAAAAACTTGACGCTGCAACATTTTGGACAGGCCTTATTTCAGACCCGAAAAACTCCGGAAAATTTTAAGCGATCTGTGGTGCTTCTCGCTGTTTTTTAAACTAATATTTTTATAATCCTTTTCAGTAGGTGAGGAAAAATAATAAATATACCTAAAGCTTATTTTACATCGCATATTTCAATCGATATTCTTGTATGCTAGACTGTAGTGGATCCCGTAAAACTTATTTCCAGCACAGAAATTAGTTCTCATAGTAATGCACTGCAAGGTCGTAAACTTATTATCTGCGTGTTACAAAGTTGCAGTGCCGTAACTAGCATTTTATGCGCCCAGTGCGAGCCTCTTTAACTGCGCTACTACACTGGTCTGGCCAATTGTGGCTTTGGTCTGGCCATTTCTGCATTATATATTTTCGACACTGCATTGTTGCTACTATTTCGAAATAAAATAAATAGAAAATTTTGGTCAAGACCGACAGTGACTTACAAAGAAGGTAGAAAGAGAAACTGAGTCCAGTTAATCATTTTGTCCTCTCTATTCCCATAGTATTTTATACATAGTATAATAATGGGGTAAAAGTCTAATGGCTTCCATCATGCTCCAAAAACTTAAACTGCTACTGAGCAACTCTAAACAAAAAAGGGGTTCAAAACATTACACATTTTTATTAGTAAGTAGATCAGTCTACAAATCCAAGTCATGTGCAAAAGAAGTCATAAGCTAAACCTCTGCTCATCCATCATAAGGTACCAAATGAACTCATCTCCGCTCCGACAACACAGCAACATCACGTTTGACTCTAATAACATTCACGATCAGATCAACCCATCAATCAACTTTTCGTAAAAAATGTTACATCTCATTTTCAAATACACACACAAAAGTACTATTTAATATTGGAATAAGAGGTACAATCGACCTCATAACAGTGCTAGAGTCCGCCGCACCATTTCGATTTCAAAATTTGTAGTTCATACTACATTTTTTTAAATGTAATTTGATGCAGGGAATGATGATATTAGCACCGCGTCAAAAGGACTTCTGTCTTGGCGTGGACTTTACCATTGAGCAGCAAATTTAATGAAATTCAACACTAGTTATTTTCATAAAACGTCACAGGCATTTTTTGTGTCAAAGTGACAGAGGGTTTCAAATATGTTTATTCTATAAAATAATATGTAATGGTTTTTCATTCTTAAGGTTAGATCAACCAGTACGGTCAATTGTGGACACAACTTTGACCGTTTGCTCAAATGTTTGTCCACAATCTAATCGTAAAGAATTTACGTATTAACTTCACCTTTGCTAAGAAAATGGTTAAGCAATTATGAACTCGATTATACACATGCACACACACTTAGGTACAGTTATTCGATTCACAGTATAATTCGCGAATGGGAACTCTCAAATGTCATTCTGAATCAAGTTCTGTAACCCTAAATTAGCTGCAGATGGAATTACAATCGGGTCTGAAAGACCCCTTGATGTCGGCTCGATTGTGGAACGATTGCGTCTCGATTGTTTGGCCCAAAACAATGGGTTATTAGTGTTTTTGCCAATACTGTAATGACGAGTTGGCAAGATGGTCATTGCGACCGGCCGACCGGAAAGTAGGGTCGGCAAATCAGTTGCTATACCTGGAAGGTATACCCAAATTAAATTATAACAAGGTTATTTATTTTCATAATTATTATGTTGTTGTATTTATTTTGTTTCCGGCAGGTAGATTTTGGTAGCAATACAAATACATGTCATTAGTATGCGGTGAGAAGTTTTTGGGATACTGTTTTGTTTTGGAGGCCCAAAATTTATAAAAAAAAGGTTAATCATTAGCCTCTTTCGAAGAAGTGTAAGATAAGAGCTAAGTGACCCTGCATTTTTAAGGAAACATTTATTGAAAAAAGCTTTTTCAATACAGTAAAAATTATCATATTTAATCTCTCAAATTATTTTTCAAAGATGATTGTTTAAAAGTCTAAAACCTACCTACTTATAAATCTGAAAAAATAAAAAAAAAATTGTATTGCTCATCAACGCACTTTCCCTCATTCTTAAAAAAAAGTTATTTTGTCGCTACAATACAATTGTTTTTACAAATTTATCGATTTGTATAACAAAAAGTTATGAACATTTCTTATTGTGGGAGATTGGTACCTAAGCTAGACTCGAGGCCTGTTATTAGGATACCGGAGTGAAAGTAAACAGGTAATATGAAGAATATTTTTAGTTTCAGAACTTTTCGTACCATTCAGCTTTTTTTGCAGTCAGTACAGGCGCGGCCACAGCGTCATTACACGCAACAGGAATCCCAACAGTTTAGCTGCAACCAGTTGGCCACAGACTACAGTTATTACCGAGCTAATGTGCAAGATGTACCCGCTGTAGTCTCTGAACTTTTTTACTCTGTGACAAGCGACATTTTAAATGGCGCCGACGCTAAATGTTAAACGCTAAATGTCGACGTAAAAGTTAATAGGTGATCATGGAGAAGAAGACACTGTCAAACTAGTACAATCATCATCATCAGCTTAAAATTTTCCCACAGCTGTGAAATAGGCCTCCTCTCTGTGAGGAGTGGGTCCTAACATAATCCACCCAGGGTCCTTATCACGAGTTTTCACTAGTTTACAGCGTCTTCCCAGTATTTACAGCCTTTCTTATATGGAAAAATGGAGCAGCGCCTCTGGTGTGCGAAGGAGGAACTAATTTTTTCCTAAAAATTTGTCAATTGTCAATGTCAAAGTTCCAGTTTACTTTATAGCAGAATAAGTGAAAACTCATTATAAGGCCTCAGGGCAGGTTGATAAGTCAAATGTCTTTTAATTCAATTTTTTTCTTCATCGTTTTGAAAGCAGTGATGTTGGAATAAATACACAAAGTAATGCGCCTGGTTGGGTTCGAACCCACGACCTACAACAAGTAAGTCGGGGCGATACCACTGGGTCACCACTGCTCTCTATAAACCAAATGTAAGTACGTATTTTAAAAACTGTTCACAAATAATAATCATAATTTAAATATCCGATAATCTATTCCACGATTATTTACTTACAATCAACTTTAGAGGTTGAAAAGGTAAATAAGGAAACACAAACAAATTATTAATGTTTAATAATTGGGACCATTACTATGTTATACCAATGATTGAGCAATTAGGGTAGAAATACCAACAAAACATGAGTGATTTATCCGGAAGGTATGGTTTTTGCTCAGAAACTGTAATAAATTGTAACCCTATAATTTTGATTGAAATACTATTCAGGTTCAGGCTATCAGCCTTACTACAAAAACTTAAACATCTGTTGAACATTTGTCTAAAAAAAGTGTGATTGCAAACGGACCTTATTTCAACGACATAATCTGATATTTTTTTAGAAAAGTGTTCAACAGACGTTTAAAAATTATTGTGGTACGACGGTATGAGTTTACTGGCAATGGTACACTGCAAGGGTGGGATAATTACTAAGCGATTAGCTGTTCCACTACGTGTAGCAAGTTCGATTCCTGCACGGAACAAACGTGTTTACGGCCTGTGAGTATTTATTTGTTCTTAGTGAGTTCATACGTTTGTAAAAGCACCCACAATATAGGTAATACTCATAGCGAAGGACAAGGTATAAAAATTGGTACTCGGTATTGGTAACTTATTTACTTACATAAATTCTTGATATAGAAGCCAAGCAAAACAATGAATTACCTGTAACAAAAAACAAAATACATATACACATTAGAAATAAAGGTGAGCATATACCTATCGTTTACGAAGGTAGAAAATTAAATTTACATGAAAAACTTCAGAGGAAAAAGCTCTGAATTTTCTCTTTATTCAATTCTGTTTTGTAAAAAATAAAATTTAAAATGAGTTGACTTGCCAGAATACAAAATAGAATAGATAAAGTTACTGGTAACACTGACATCAACAAATGACCCAATTGAGCAACAAAAACAATTTGACGATCAACAAAACGACCAAATTATAGCCGTAATTACATAACAATAATCCACCACGATCTGTGCTCACCCATTATTTAGACATCCGTCATTCTTTACAATACACAACAACATTCATTCGACTCTACACCTTGCTATAAAGAAATAAGGTAACGTTTCGATTGATAGGGAACAGACGAGATTAATGTCAATTTGATTGTAATTACATTCGAATAATATTAATAATTGAATTATAATTTGATTTATTCGGATGTTTGTAATAACTATGTTAATGTATTAGCCACTGATTGAATTATGGAGGCCACATTTGCAAATATCACTTGGATTTATCTATGTTGATAACTACAATCTGAACTTTCAGGAAGTTACGGTGACTAGTCGTTGCTACAAAAAACTGTCAACAAGCTTTTCTTTTTTGTTTAATTTTAGATGGGATACTGTTGGCTCTAGGTCAAAGAAACGTCTACTAAGATGTCAGCTACCCA
Source organism: Agrotis exclamationis (assembly GCA_950005045.1). NCBI lineage: Eukaryota > Metazoa > Arthropoda > Insecta > Lepidoptera > Noctuidae > Agrotis > Agrotis exclamationis. The sequence goes on from OX465430.1 coordinate 21,548,145, forward strand.
GAAGAAGCCTGTCCACTCTAAATTTGAAGAGATTCGAATTGTATGCGTTCAGGAACACAGTATAGAATATAGATGGTGAGTTTCACTATTTTGCAGTGTGCATTAAAAAGGATCTTTGGAAGCGCTAAGAGATTGTACGGATGGTAATTTACCATCAGTAAAATGAAAATTCTTGACGTATAAAGTACGTTACGAATGAACACTTTTTGATCATCAATTACTCGTACGATCCTTCAAAACAAATTAGTGTTTTTTTTTTGGGAAGTATAAGTGGGGCAATGTACCATAAATATTTATTTAGACAGGAAAACTAGATTCTATACAATAATTTTAATAAATGTCTTAATCACCTAAAAATATTAGGCAAGACAACCATTCTAGGTACCAATAACATATGAGACTTTTTTTTTTTTTTTTTTTTTTAGGGTGGCAAAATCATCAAATGAGTCCTCCCGCCCTGGGTGGGGCGGGAGGGACTGTCAGACTCTTACTGACTAAAATCCACCCGTGTTCCGTCGGATGCCCTTTACGTTCCGGGGCCACGGTATCCTGGATTAAGAAAAATCCGCGACCCCGGCAGGCATTTGGCCCCATAAGGGGCCCCGTCGGTGACGCGTGAAACACGACGCGCCACCGACCCGGGCTTGATCCTTGGTCGGACGGCGAGCATACACATTACCCACCGTCCGCAAGCCCGCTCCGCCGCTGTGCCCTCTGCTGTTCAGAGGGACACGCGTTGGAGCGTCCACCCGACAGGCTATTTGCATACGGGCAAAGAAACCCCTTAGGCACACAGTGCCTAAGGAGAGTTTTTGCCCGCATCCCAGGGCGCACCGGCCCGAAAAACTGGTCTTCCCCCCGGACGTATCCGAGAGGGAACTCCAGTCCAAGGGCGCACGTGGAGGTTTCCTGTCTTAGCACCCCAACATATGAGACTTACAATTTAAAACCAATAATGCAATCGGTCGTAGTTAATCTAATTTGGCAGTGAGTGTCGATGTGAACCCACAGGTGGAATCTGCCCACCTGATCCACCCACGGAGAGCATGCGACAATCTATACTTAGCACAGGTGACGAAATAAGAAGACATGGTTAGACCTACTTATAGAAGATTTAAATAGCCTGATATAAAGCCGGTGCTAACAAAATATACGTCTTCCGTCTGAACTATCGGTAAGTCTCATGTTTTTATTGGAAGAACTGAAAGATTATGTTTTTCAGAATAACTATGTTTAACAGGATCAATAAATTGCAAATCTAACAAGTTCAATTATTAAAGTTTATAAAAATTGACAAATATTTTTTTTAAGCGACTTCTTTTGTCAAATCAAAAATTGAACTTGCTTGTACTGACAAAAGTGATTGGGCTTTAAAAGTTTTGTATCTTCATCTAGTTTGCTTTACTTAAAAAAAGACAAAATACAGGTTAAATACTTTTTGATAATAACTAACCGACAGAGAGACAGACTATTTACATTTTTTCTTTCAATACCCTTTTGGCTACGTTATTTCATTATATTGATGTGGAGGTCAGATAAGCTAATTGCTTCATGTTATAAACTAGTATCAATCGAAAACTGATTCCAACCAACTTGGGAGCAAATTAGGTAGATTTAATGATACGAAGAACATTACTATTCAATAGGTATCTTGAAAGTAACTATATACCTCTTTGAAAGAATGAAATAACATTTTAAAGAAACTAAAGCAAGCAAACGTATCACAAAAAGACCTTCGGAATACTCGTAATAACATCATTATTATTTCAAAACAATACAAATAGGCACTGACCTCTTTGTCCACCTATGGCCTATGACCCATTACGGGCGTCTCAATTAGCGATGGACACGGCTTCTAACACTGAAAGTCCCCTAAAGGAGAGCGGGCGTAAAGCAGTTAACATAGAACAAAGCATCCCGGTTACAGATAGCTTTTGTGTCATGTTTACGATGTTGCTCACTTATGATTTATTTATAACGGACTTTATTGCAGTTTTCATCATGGGAGCTTTGATTTTAAATGCTGTTTTTTATTTGTTTGTGTTTTTTTGACGTTTTATTGCCTACTAACTTCGCGGTTTTAACAAATGACACAAAACATTTGTGTTTATTGCTATCAGGTTTGTTATATTCATTTCAAAGAAAATTTTCAGTAATAATTAGTTAACGCAGAAATTTTAACCCTTAATTGGCAACACCGCAATAGGTAACTGTCACTCAATACAGTCTACTGTCTATGGTCATTTGGCTGTATGGGCTCAGCTCCCTTTGCCTGTCCCAAAGAGGCGAAAAGAACCAAAAAAAAAATGTCTATGGTCATTTCTGATTTTCTCTACAATACGGACGTAAGAAAATGTACTGTTTGAAGTAAAACAAACACTGGACTAAGTTAGTGTTTTATAACAAATATTGGCAACAATCTAAAGTGTAAACTTAGTGTTTGCGTAAACATTTGTCGGGCTAATGCGTCGGGCAAATTAACAATGTGTTAGCTTAAGAGCTGCTAACATAAATGAAGCAATATGGAGGAATTGCATCTGGTTGTGCGTCAATAAACGTCCCGATGTGTTGTGAGGGATCCGATTAGTCATGGGTTTGATGAAAGAAACCTTTTTGGGACAAAGTGGAAAAGATTATGAGAAAGTCTTGCTCTTTTTGTTCCGAGCGTGAATGATCGCAACAGGTAAAATCAGTAGAATATACATTAAAATTCGAATACTTTCTTGATATGATATTTATATTGTACAGTTAATAGAGGAAAAGTTGACGGCCTCATTCTTAAAACAAGTTTTATCAACTTTTTTGAGGGCTGATTAACTTATGATGTTTGCAGAAAAGATAAATGCACAATCTGAAAACTATCATGGCGTCTCACAATAGTTACTCGTACGTAAGGACTTTTTATTCAAACATAAATAAACAACAGATGGCCAAACCTGCAGGTTTTATTATTACATTAGCTCTTCTTAAAACCTAGTCCTAACCAAATGTGCAAGTGTAATTTGGGCGACAAACACTGAACAAACAGTCGTCAATTTAACGTCCTCTAACAAAGAACCATAAAGCATGCTGCAGAGCCGCCATGTCACATGCGCCATCTTGTCATTAAAGTATTGTTTGTGATCGTCCACCGTTACATTTGCAGATGAACATGACAAATTGACATGAATGCGTAGTGTAACAAAATGAGATGAATTATTTGGAAAAGACCATTGATAGATAGATGGTGTAGAATCAATCCCATCCCATTTTCTTTTTAATTTTAATATTCGACTTTGAAAAGCGCCTCTTTGATGGCATAACTGAAATAATTGATTTAACTTTGACTTAGTAACTGTTTGTTACTGTCAGCGTCGGTTCACGGGGTCTAAAACGCCACTTCAGCTAAAACATTATTCCTACCTACAAGTTGCGTTAGGATGATTATTTAATTTATTATCTACTCTATTGCTTGAGCAGTAGGACAGAATACTTCATTTTAGCGCAATTCATATTATGATTCTGAAAAAGTAGCTTTTAAAACCCAGGGCAGGTTGTTTTGTAAACTTTGTTTTATAACCCATCTTAGTTTACTGAGGATTTTTGAATTCCAGTTACCTGTACGAGTACTTGGTGCAAGAAGTTTTACTCTAGGTAGTTAAAGTGTAGTCTTGTGCTTATTTTGGTTAAACACCGAATAGTTTAGTGCTTTATTCTTAAATATTACTCTCACAGTGCAAACTTAAACTATTAAAATTATGTGAGAAAGTACAGACAAGCAAGCAAGTAACGTTACAATCTCGTAATGTTACAAATAACATAATTTGAAGCAAAGCGGGTGCAATAGGCCCTCAAACAAACAGACAGACACACAAATATTTACGGTATTAACAATGTTAACGCGTGTTATGGTTCGGGCCTCAGCACAGCTATGTTTACACGCACACGTCGTAAAATGTTGTTAGTTTGTAATTAACGTGTTCAATTGTGCACTGACCTTTTATTTTTGTCTGAACTAAGGTGACCTGTTGAAAAATGAGCTAGTAGGCTGTGTATTATGTTTCCCTTGCCAAGGTTGGCAAAAGAAATAGTGATAATACGCAGAAATATGGAAATAGAAAGGACTCTGATATTGTTTTATACGTAGTCTGTGGTCTGATAATAAGTGCAACTTAGTAAGTATTTACTTAATTGTTGCATGTAAAGGAGAAAATTGTAAAATTAATTACACCAAAAATACTTAGTAAGTAGGTATATTTTTTTTAAATGATTCGTTTCCGTTCCGTTCAACATTTTATATATTTTTCCCCGTGAAAAGAAAAAAAGAAACTTCCGTACATTAAGGTCAGTGCCACACACAATCTATTAAAAGTTACAGGTGTAAATCAAGGGATCGTAAAAAGAAACATTAAACTAAAAAAAATTTATTTTCTATCAGAACTGGATGCAACCACTATACAGATCACTATAGAAAGGCACAAGATTTAATTTACACCCATAATCCCAAAATGAATTTAAATGTCCTTTCTCGTTTAAACCGCAAATAATTTTGTCAACTACCAGAAAAAATTAAACGCTTCGATACATCGAACTAAATGGTCCTAAACAAACTTTTACAAAAAAATACTAACTTCCTAAACGACTGAAATTAATCTTTACTGGTTGTGCTTTTAAGTTCAAACTTGTTTGCAGCAAACTTTGGACATAAAGCCTTTAAAAGGTCATCTTTATGAATGACTCGTCGCGTTCGTATTTTGAAAAAAGGTTCTTTTTGTTGCCACGATGTCTGCCGTAAATCGTCGTCCATTGAGAACCGGCGACTCGAAGGAAGCAAAAAAAAAATTACAACAAGATGGCGGTGTAACTACCTGCTATTAGATATTGAGTGAGTCGTAATATTTTAAAGAATTCTATTCAGCTTGAAAGGCAAAGTGATTTCGAATATTGATTGGTTTGGGAAAGGAAGTGAGAAGATTCTGTTTATTACTCAAAAAAGAGAATTACTAGACATTCAGTGACTGTAGAATCGTGATTTTATTCCTGTTATAGGCAAACCTACTAAATCTAGAAGATGACATTTATTTAAATGTTTAAGAGGAACAAAATCCATAATAATTCAACAAGACAATTGTAATAGCCACACAAGAAATTCTAAAGTGCCACCAGAGCGATAATATCGCCGACAAAGCACGACTACTGTGAGGATTACGACCTACGAGCAATCCGCAGACACCCACATAAAACAAGCAAAGTGAATAATATTCATTTACTCCAGACAAGGAACCGAGGAGTATTAGATTTTATTATTGCTCCCCAAGTGGCACGCTCAACTTACACAGTCGACTTATAAAAAGGATTTCATTTTACAGATTTGAAAGAGTTATTATCTTTCTTGGAGTTAAAAATATAACCTAAAGTAAGTGGGAAATTTAGCTTTGCTTTATCCCAGCTCGTGCACTAGCTAGAGAATAATAAAACATTCCAAGAGTCAAGCCAAGAAAACCATTACACGAAATCTCGGACTAAACTGCTACATAGCTACTCCGCAAACCAGAAAATATTAGTCGTAGTAAAACACTGCGGCATCCCGCGACCTTTCTCAGACCGCAACGGTATAAAATGGATACGAGGAGCGAATAAGAAGCGAATAATATTAATTTACACCCCGAGCTGGCACGACGAGTAATAGATTTTACTACGCCAGTAAATTCGCTTTATTTAGAAACTGCACCCGATCGGGAGACTGCCGTAAATTATAATTATGGACTTTTGGTTATTTCTTTTCGGCGTTTTATGGCGTATCTATGTCGTTAAACTAATGTTGTAACTTGTGATTTGAGATCGTCTGCGTTTGGTGTAGGACTTTTTAGTGTGTTACTGTCTCCTGCATTTAACTGTTCAAACATCGCAGCCCATAAAAGTCCACCAGGAGAAAAATGTTACACATAACATTTAAAAGACATCGTGAATTCGTGATGCCTCACAGCTTTTTTTATGTTAAGTATCTTGTTCAGCAAAGTATTATTTCGGTCTTCATAAGCTATCAAACCATATCTGATAATATTTACAACTCAAATTACTTACTTATGAACCCTTTTACTCCTTATGAAGATCATAACGATATAACAGCTCACAAATGCTAATAAAAGCCAGCCCACACAGGCGTGCTAACCTCGCGATGTTTACCGTATTCTGGGAGGCTGAACAGGCCCCTAATGCCGTATTGCCGTAATGCCGTACCGGGGTATCAACACTCCCAGTAAACGATATACGACGACGTTTACTGCGCCACCAATTACGAGCGAAACGATATACCGTGCAATTGTTATGTTCTCGCAATCGAGCCAGATTTGATTTAACTCCGCAAGTCTCGTTAGCTCCTGGTGCGGAGATGATCCAGTTATCGCTTGAAGTCAAATTAACATGAAGTTTATTGAGGTATTGGATTGATGACGGAAATTTTTCAAGTAATAGGATCAATCGGCTTAACAAGCAATTTGTCAGATTTAGGAATCTCCAAATCTCCAATCCAGTCGCTAAATCCAATCGGATTTAGCATCATTTCCTCTTTAATTCATTATTAATCATAATATAATTCATTATTAATATAATTCCGTATTGAAAACCAACACGTGTACCTCAAGGTAAACTCACTAAGGCGTTTGACCTTCTCATGCATGCATTTGTTGAGACCTTCTCATGCATCTAAGAAAACACAAAAGTAAAGATTTTACTCCAGACAGCATCAATAAAGTCTAGTCCCACTAAAACTCCCCATTTATTAGCATTAATCCGATTATTGCACTATCAAACAACGCGAAACTCATTACAGTCTAAATTACCATTTAACGACAGCCTCAGATTAAATTGGCTCAGCCAGACATATTGCTGTTTCCAGACATTTTTTTTTTTGCTCTATCACATCACTTGCTTTACGCCGAGCCAAGTCAACAAATAAAACGGTGTATTTAAGTGTTGATTGAAGGTGCAATATAACAAAAATTGTTTTACTCTAATTAGAACTGAACGGGATAATTACATTTTATCATTTGTTTAGATTTTAGATATTTTGGCACAGTTGCAAGTTTCATGATCAACAAGATACATAAAAAATGTTTTGTTTACTCAGTCTTGGCAGTGTTAACTACTTTTTAGAAGCAACTCGGCAAATTCTAGTTCATCTGCAAAATCTGTAAGTTTAGTACTCATTGTCATAGTGCTGTTATACTCATTCTTATAAAAGTTGTTCCTTGATTGATTTCTATATTTGGCGAACCTAAACTTTCCCAATTTTAGCTTAACTTTATGAACTGACATTTTTTTTAACATTTTGAATTTTTTACTCAATAACAAAAACTAAAGCACAAACAAACCGGGACATTAGTTACCGCCAATATGTCCTCGCGTGGGTGTCGGATCCCCGGCAGCGCTACAAGAGAGCACATTACACGCCTATTCCATAATGATGTGCTAATTAGTCCCATGTCGGAAGCTAATTTGGCGTAGGAAGGCCGAAGCCAAGTGTGGCGGATTGATTGCGGAATCTAAGGTGGTGCGAAATTATAATGTGATACGGTTGATGTGGTTAGAGTTACTCCAATTACTTAACATAAACATCTGTCTTTAATATAATGAAAATGAGTAGGCATGGAATACTCAGCTTATAACATTCCCGTATTGATGGCACTCGGCACCGGTGAAGAAGTATCTTCTGTGACAGGAAATGGGATGTTATCAACCCCACACCTTAATGAATTTGTAAAAATTTTCAGATTGAAAAAGAGTGTCCATAGACTTTCGTGCCCGGTGTTCTTCGAAAATATCTATTATATTTTGTGACTGAAGCTGTAGTCACAATATTTTATTTTTATGTTTTTCTCTTTAGAGTATTCAAAGGTGTTTATGACTGGACTACTTGAAATATATGGTTTGATTTTGAATTAAAATATCCAGTTTGTGTGTCGAGTTCTTTTATCAAATATACACGTTCTGGGGTTTGTTATGTCATACCAGTACCTACCTATGTATATTATATTTCACATTCAAGTTACCTTCTCTAAAAAATAACGATTCTAGATATTTAGACTGCGTGTTGTATGTCCATGAATTTAACTCAGCGCGAGTCGGAAACTCATCAAAAGACGTATCTTTCAAGAGGCGACATTCAACACCACAACTTAGTCCAACTTATCACACCACAAATTATGTAAATCAACACATTAATTCCACATCTTAGTTATTCGCAGTACGATTGGATCACGAATTAGTTATCAATCACACCCAAGACGAGCGGCAATGTTAATGACATGTTAATTAATACAACTGTCAGTGTTACTTGAGTATCGGGTGTCAGATCAGAAGCCGGAATGGTGCTGTGCATATATCCACGTATTAATTGCTGTCAACAAGCGATTGTTGATAGTTATCCATTGTTAATTAATACTCAAGTCACGGTTTTAGATTAGGATTATAGGTATTATTTATTGACACGCGTGGTTTTTCTAAGTTATACAATTCATCCGGTTTCGGTCTGTACAAACTTAAAGGGAAGATAGCTTGCTCAATTATGTCAATAAAATTATTCCAAATGTCGGGTCGGAACCCAACCCCCTCTGAATGGTAGCCATTTTTATTTTTTCAAATATTTAACGTCATTTTTGCTTAACCTTAAAGATTGACTCTTGTGATTATTACGCTCATGGCTAAAAAATTACAGCTGCACAGGCCGATCTTTCGAGATTGGTCTGTGGATGGGTGACCATCTGTCATAGCGAGTTTCCTCCATGCCTCAGACACCACATAAAGCCGTTGGTCCCGGCTGTCATTTATAGATCTTTGACAGTCGTTACTATTAGTCTGAAGCTCTAAAAAAAGTCTGACAACCAGTATTACCATGGGGTTTCTTATTACCCAGTTACTGGGTTGTGGAGGTGTGATAGACCCCAATATAGTTGGGTAAAGGAGGCACACAATGATGACTCGTGTGGTTGTTACCACAAGCTTCTAAAATACTAGTCAATATTATTTACCATTTGACTTGTTGACGCTTCCCGTGACCCAAGAGCTGGCTTTTACCTTGGTCAGAGGCTAAGTATAGCCATACAAAGAGGCAACGCCGCCAGTCTCTTGGGCACATTACCAGCTGACAGCGTTGAGGATGAGTTTTTCGATGCTCTATAATAGTGTAATTTATTTAATTGGTTTTGTCATAGTTTTTTATTATGTAAATATTTAGGTTTAATTAATGTATTTTAGTTTTACATTTACAAGTCTGTGAATGGATTTATACAGTAAAGTATTGCACACCAGCTCACGGCTAGCCATGATGGATCGCACCACCTGTCAGATTGAAAGTTAGTTGCGCACGCGCCGGTACTCCAAGACAATGCTACGCTTTCACGCGGGTAAACTTATCTGTCATACGAATGTGACTGTATAATGGAAAAGTGAAAATTAATATGACTGTGAAATAAAGTAGGTAGAATTTGAATTTTCAGAAAGGTTTTCACTATCGAAGTTCCAATTATTTCCAATTATTACTGGTTAGTTTAACGAAGATAAAAAAAGTGTGGCACTCGGTGACTGCCGCGGTACAGCTATTGCATAGCATATTTTATCAACTTATGCAATTATAATTATTTATTATACCTATTTATTACTGTACTAATTAGGCTATGGTCAACCACGTCAATCAAGTGAAACGTCAAGAAACGTTCTCCTCCTCCTCCTTCTCCTCCTCCCTCTCCCTCTCCTTCTCCCTCTCCCTCTCCCTCAATAAAATTGCCCCTTGCTCAATAAAAGCATGCTTTCGTGCTAGTAATGAGCACGTCTGTCGGTACCTTTATGAGCACGTCTGTCCGTACCTTTATGATTTCCTAAGTCTCCCGAACTGAAACGACGTTAGACGATGCGTGCTGTCAGATGTGGTCAGTAAATTTCCTTAGGATTTTTCGTTACGTTTTTCGCGCGCGCCGAGTTCAGAGCCTGCGACAAAAGCTATGCAATAGCTTAAAAACAACCAAGAAAAGGGTAGGTATAAGCCCACAATGAGTCATAATAATATAGTAAACTTTCCTCATCACACTCGACCTAATAATAATAATAATAATATGATGGCCAAGAACCTCGACGAACATCTGTCGAGGCTCGCGTTGGGTAGTTGGATCAAGGGCCTGATGCAGAAGGCAGTACTCCTCGATACGGCTCGCATTGTGAGGAGGTTCCTGTCTCTGGAGCCCTAACCACCGGTAGCTTGGACCCTGCTCCCACACCGGCGGAACACTATTTTTAAATGTTTCATATGGTTTTGTTTTTTTATGTAAAATATTTAAAAATGTAATTGTATGTAAGTAAAATGAATAAACGAGATAATAATAATAATATTCCACAACTATCACACAACGCCATCTAGTCCCAAGCTAAGCAGAGCTTGTGTTATGGGTACTAGACAACTGATAAATATACTATATATTTCTAAATACATACATATTATAGATAAATTACACCCAGACACAGAACAAATGATCGTGCTCATCACACAAACATTTGTCCTGGGTGGGAATCGAACCCACGACCTCCGGCATAGCAGTCAGGGTCACTAACCACTAGACCAACAGGCCAGTCAAATGTAATAACAAAACACAACTGCCAACAATTCAAAATTCATAACACAACCTTACAAGTAACATTCCCGGGCAATAAATTAACAAAATAAATTACTTAACGCTAATTAATTTTACGAGGCTCGCGGCCCCTCCACATTGGGTGCGCTCTCCACATCTCGGAAGGAAATCTCCACTTAATTAACTTATTGGACCATTATAGCGGGCCCAGGAATATTGAGAGGGGGGGGGCTGAAATAATGTCGTCGAGATAATGAGAATAGGAGCTGATGGGAATAGAAAGTAGCCTCATATTTGGAGTAGGAATATTATAATGGCGCGGTTCTTTTTGGAAATTACTCCATCGTGTCTTCTTCTCATTATTTGAGAGAAGGTATACCTCTAAACTGAGTTTCGGTGTCTAAAGGGTAGGTAGGAATACTGGACACAAGACGCAAATATCGGAGGAGCGTTTCTTGTAGCATGCGATAGACGTTACATGGGCAATATCATTAGATGACCCACAAGAAACTCTTAAAGAAAACTTTATACTGATAGACAAAACACAGGCAAGATGTAAGGTTGGCAGAGATAATAAGAAGAAACAGGAAAAATGTAAATGTTTCTTGTATGGATACAGAAATTCAACACTAAGGACGGATCTTTGAAAATTACTATAGGGTAGGCGTTGAATATAAGTTTATTTCAAATTCATTGTCATCATTCATTTTTCTGGCTGGTAAACAAGTCGTGCATATGGTCTGCACATGAATATTAAATTCTAATCACTATTTCGTCTGATAGTCCTAATTCTTTAATTACAATGGAAATCGTCAAGAGTTCCCTCTCCCTTCCAATTAACAATAGCTGTCAAACATGATTACTATAAACTACTCTAAAGAGGGTATATGGATCTTATATAAATGCAACGGTATACAAAAGTTCGCCCCTGAGTTTAATAACGTGGACTAGGGTTATAATCTCACGTATGCTCATTGTTGTAGGTATTCAATCTCTCATAAGATTCAGATAGACTTTAGCAATCGCTGTTTTTAGGGTTCCGTACGTCCGAATACAAAAACGGAACCCTTATAGGATCACTCGTGTGTCCGTCTGTCTGTCGCTTACAGTCAATTATCTCCGAATCTAGTAGACCGATTGGGTTGAAATTTGGTACACATATCAATTCCTGTGACCCAACCACAGAGGTGTGATGTGGATAGATGAAATCTGTATATGGGAGCCGGGAGGTAATTTTTGGGGGGGAAGGGGAAAATTAAAAAAAATGTATTTGAAAACTGCATCGTGTGACATATCAAATGAAAGGTCTTGTTGAGACAATCTTAAATATTTTTTTTTGTAATTTTAAAATAAATAGTTTCCAAGTTATTCAAGAAAGTAGACGAAATTTGACCATTCCCCCCTTATCTCCGAAACTACTTAACCCAAAATTTTGAAAAAAATACAGAAATTAGCTTTCTACCTATAGATTATAGGAAAACTTATAAGAAGTCCATGATATTAAAATAACATGGTAAATCACTCAATATTGTGCGTACCAATTTGGGTAAGATTTTTTTTTTTTTTTTGTTGATTGAACAACGAATAGAGCCAAGCGTAGAGCTAAACATCATCATCATCTTCCTGCCCTTATCTCATTTTACTTGTGATCGGCGCAACACGTTTTTTTCTTCCATTCTCCCCTATCAGACGTCACAGTATCATTTACTCCTTTTTCATTCATATCATTCCTTAGACAATCCATCCATCTTTTCTTTGGCCTTCCTCTTCCTCTCCATCCATCAACATTCATACTCATCACTCTCTTAGTCACGTAGAAGCGTAGAGCTGAATATCGCTACGAAAATTTTCTTGATCATTCTAGCAAAATAATGCTCTTTGGCTCTAGTCGATTCTCTTCAACAAAAAATTTCTTCATGAAGATGTCAGACTTGACAGTCAGCTTGGTAAAAAGATAGCCAGAACGCTCGTTAGAATGCTCGCTAAAGCACCCTAATTTCGGTAATGTAATATTCACAAGAATGCTCATTACAAGTGAAAGCTCAAGTTTATCGCACCAAATTTGTATTAAGGTGTATGTTACTATTTTCTACGAAGAAATTGAAACCATATTTTTCCCACATATTTTCAAGTACATACAGACAACTGAACAGAATTTCTATTACTTCTTGGCAGATTTATCTCAACACATTGCTGAAACGGAAAGCCGTTCAGTGTTCATCTGTTCGTGCTAAAACTCACTGTAACTGAAATACTATATATTTTCAATAGATAATGTAGGTTCTCTCAAGGATAAAATAAGTTTTCTCTAGAATAAAATCGACTCTTACAAAAATTGTGAGAAAAATAAAGCTCTTACATTACAAAACCTTTATTCGAGTTTAAAAGTATGGATACCGATAATATATCGGTTTCAGATCACGTAGATCTCAGTCTCGTTAGCCGATAATTCAGTCATTACCATAATAGCGAGCGACAAAGGGTAACCGATCAACCCGAAGGGAATTAACCTCTGAGATTGGAGCCAAGCAACGTTTTGTAACTTCGAGGCTTTCATAACGAGGCGTTCGGTCATAAGTAGTGAATACGCTATCTTAACTGTGAACTAGTTTTCAGAGAGTATAAGCGAGGCTTACATTCAGTATTGAAGAGTTAGCAGTGTTTTGAATGATCACAGATCACAACTTGGGTTTTCACAAATATCTTGGAAAGTCATAAAGTTCATCGTGTCATTCCCATGCCCGACGGTAAGTTCTGATACATCATAGTCGCCATTTATTGTTATTAATTAGCTTGTGCGGCTAGGTAAAGACCTCAACGATCACAGGTGTGCGGCACCTCTTTCTAATTTTCAAGCAGGAGATCAAGTACATCGCATCATTTCTCTCGTGGTCTGCCGCGACCTCATGGGCGCTGCTCTTTCGGCATGACACAGCTGCCTAGTCCCATTTAAGACGGATAACCTTTTGAGAGAGAAAAATATACAGTCGAATTTATGTATCTAATCTACGTTAACATTTGATTTATCATCCCTTCATGACATGACTGATCAGTCCACGGAAGGGTTGTCTATAACCTTCATCAAAAATTAATAACAACCTATATTCGAGCACTCCCTTTTCAAAGGACATTCCCATCCCATACAATCAACTAAGAACAAAATATAACATACATTTCCGGTCAGACACACATCTACAAACATTCGAGAGGAACAATTTGCTAGTAGTTAATCTTGCCGACTGCTCGCGGGGCATGTCTCGACATAAAAGGGATCGTCTCTGGGGTCGGGCAAGCGTGTTCACATTGGAGAACATACGGCCAGCCGGCTGGGCCAACGGGCCCCTGGGCCGCCCGAACGAGGGGCTGTTTAGGTCCGTTAACGAAGACACGGGTATGGATGTATGACGAACCTACTACGAATTTTCCGCGGATTCAAAGAAGCTATCTGTCAAATCGTAATAATAATATATTTCACTCAAACGCCCGTAACTAAGGTTCAAACCACGGGTTTTATGCTAAAGGGACCCCCAAGCCATATCGGATTTCGGGACTTGAAATGGCCGACACAGCAAAAGTCTACGAAACTATTGTTTTAGTGGAGAAACTTTGAAAATGGATACGAGTTTCGCAGAGTGTGTAGTTGTAGTAATTACAGATCATTATAGTTAGGTTCTAGTTTGAATGTGTGCTTGGAAGATGAGCTTGAAGCTGTGGTTACTTAGATAGCGAGGAGCGTAAGCGGAGAAACTGGAAAAATATAAACTTATATGTGAGTACGCTAACTACAGAATGCCATGTAATTAGTGATGGGTTTTTATCCGGATAAATACTCAAAATGGATCAATACTCAATAAATACCCGTTTCTTCTCGAGTATTTACTCAAAACAGTGGATAAAAACTATTTACAGTTTTAATTCCGTTATTTCACGGGTTTTTATTTGTTTTATGAATAAAAGGGTGGGAATAAATGAAAATCTGAAAATATAGATTTTAACCAAGGTATATTAATCGCTTTAATAAAAACAAAATTACTGTAAACTCAATAACGAAAATTTTCGTTAAGTACTGACAAACTTCCCCGCGCTCGTCCTCGGGGACTTCAACGCCAAAAATGTGTCCTGGGGTTCCCGGTTTACGGACGTTGTGCGGGGCAGAAGGCTCGAGCACTGGGCCCTGGCGCAGGGCCTGGTCATCGAGAACCGCGGGGTTCTGTCCCCACGTGCGTGCGATGGGCGGGCGAGTAGGTGGTGGACGTTACGTTTTCCACCTCAGACCTGTCGCCGCGCGTCACCGGCTGGCGCGTTGTGGAGGAGGTGGAGACCTATTCCGATCACCGGTATATCCGGTTTGACGTCTCCGCCCAAACCTCAGACGCGCCGGTCCCAAGTGAACGGAACCCAAGTGGTCCGCGATGGGCGCTGAAGCAGCTGGACCGGGAGCTATTCCTGGAAGCCTCGATCGTGCAGGCCTGGGTGTCACCACCGGTCAGGCCTGCCGACATCAACGACGAGGCGGAGTGGTTCCGGGAGGCCATGACGGATATCTGCGACGTGGCCATGCCCCGGGTCCGGCAAGGATGCGCCCGGCGTCAGCTGTACTGGTGGTCGAACGAGCTGGCAGCGCTGCGCGAGGCGTGCGTTGCCGCGCGACGCCGGTACACCAGGTTCCGCAGGCGCCGCACCCGACCTCCGGATGCGGCGACTGTAGAGGCGGAGCTGCGCGAAGGCTACAGGGCAGCGAAGACCGTCCTCCGCGACGAGATCTGGCGGGCCAAGGAATTGGCCCGCAAGGAGATGCTGGAGTCTCTGAACGGGGACCCATGGGGCCGGCCCTACAAGTGGGCGAGACAGAAGCTCGGACCCCTGGGCTCCCCCGTTGACGCAGAGTCTTCGGCCTCAGTTCGTGGATGAAGTGATGAGCGCCCTGTTCCCATCGCGAGGGAAGCATACTCCCCCGCCTATGGCGCTCCGGAGGTGACCGAGGTAGACCTGAGAGTGGCGGTGCTACGGCTCAAGGCCAAAAATATCGCCCCAGGACCCGACGGCCTGCCAGGAAAAGCCTGGGTCGTGGCCTCCGGAACTCTCGGGCCTCGACTGGGGGGGCTCTTCAGCGCGTGCCTGGAGAGGGGCCAGTTCCCGCTTTGCTGGAAGACGGGGAAACTGGTCCTGATCCAGAAGCCCGGGCGTCCTGCGGACTCTCCGTCCGCATTCCGGCCCATCGTGCTGCTCGACGAGGTGGGCAAGCTCTTTGAAAGAGTAATTGCAAACCGTGTCGTCGGGCACCTGAATCGGGTGGGTCCGGACCTTGCGGAGAGCCAGTTTGGCTTCCGCAGGGGGCGCTCGACAGTGGATGCCATCATGCGTTTGAGAGCCCTCACGACGGGGGATGCAGTGGCCCGGGGCAGGGTCGTCGTGGCAGTGTCTTTGGACATCACCAACGCCTTCAATACCCTGCCCTGAAGTTACATCAGGGAGGCACTCCGGTATCACCGGGTGCCGACCTACCTCTGTCGTATAGTCGAGGACTACCTGACGGACAGAGCCGTCATCTACCCCGGTCACCGGGGAGAATGGAACCGGCGAGACGTGTCGTGCGGTATTCCACAGGGATCGGTCTTGGAGTTCTTTCTCTAATCTTCTTCAGAGTTTCGCTCATATTTGAGTAATCACTAATTTTACTTGGTTATGACGAAAATCTATGCACTGCTAGGACATGCGGCGCGGGGGGATAGAGAGCAAGACAAACAAAAGAGACAAACTGGACAAAAAGATAGCGGGATAGGGCGCAGTGAGAGCCACGATGCTTGCGCGCTGCTTTGCCTTGACATTAGAACTAATAATAATGTTATATTGTTGTGTTTTGGAAAGCCTTATTGACATTACTAGTCATTTTGAATGAAAAAAAAAACACCCAATACGCAACAAATATAAATATCCACCATTTTGAGTAAATATCCGATAAAAACGGATAAATACGAGTATTTATCCTCTGAGTATTTATCCTCTGCCCATCACTACATGTAATACAATGCCTAAGTTTGCTCTGTTTTTTTTTATGCAGTGATGTGATCCACGGTAAAGCACGCTTGCCTGAAAGTAACCTATTGCCTCTTGACTTAACGACCCTTAACGACCCCAAGGTTGCAGACACAATTATGTATATTCTTTTGCTTTTAGGGAAAACTCAGTAATTAATCATAATAATTTTAGACGAAACTTTCTGACCATACTTTTTGTCCATCGAGATCAGGTCATTGTTTAATATTCAGGGTTGTCTCATACCACTGACTCTTTATAACTCGTTCAAAAGACGCATTATATCAAACAATCATAAAATGAGCCTTTACTTAGTGTTAGTACGTAACATAATCTCTCCTAGATTTTCTTTTACATAAAAAGGGAACCTAAAACAACAAAAGCGAGCCAGTCACCGTGTGCACTGGCGTATCCACAAGTCAGGCGAGCTACTCGCCTAGCTACTAGACAGGACAATGGCCAGTGACAAACAGACCAACAGATCTACATACAATAATATTGTAGCGCGGGTTGAATAATAGTTGTTTATTGTATTTTATAAAATGGACGCAATGTAAGATTATTTGCAGAAGGAATTCTGCAATAAAGGAAATATGAAATGAGAGAAGTATTTCAAAAGATAAATTAAATTTTGATAAGATCTGTTGATAGATAACAAAGTTGATTGAATGATTTAAAATGTGGTAGAATTTAAACTTAATAATATAATATCCGTCTTGAAAGGACTAAACCAAAGAGCATTCACCTTTGTACTAAAATTTTAAATAGTTCAGCAAATATTCGTCAAAATTAAAATATTCAAAGAGATTAAAATCTTAATATTGTTTGCTGTAATACTTAGAACTATACCATCAAACATATTACTTTAATCCCAAATCCCAAAATAATTAAAAAGCTCCCCTTTGTAACGGAGAAATAAAACAAATATCCAGTATTAAATAAACAACGCCGGGGCTAATAACTATGCAAATTCCATCAAACAAACTGACGGGAACAACTAGCACGGAATTACGCGCGTACAAATTATTGGCCAGTTTGTGTTGAGCTCCCGCCGCCCGCTGGTTGTTTGACCTATGGGGTTATAAAGGGGGGTTTGTGGTGATTTAGGGGTCAGTGTTGAGTGGTCGATAGTGTTGGGATACTAATGAAACGTCTGGATCAGTGGACGCCGCGGGCTTTGGTGGTGTAGCGTAGTTACACAAGGTTGAGTTTAAAAGTTCATTTTTGACTACATTGTTTTTCCTTAAATCCAAAAATGATTCAAACATTTTTGTAATATTATTTTAGATTTATGTGGCAAGTCAATTTAATTCTAATGAATTAGAAGAATCGATAAAATACACAACACGTTTATTGCTTATTCAAAGCATTACGTATTTGCATGTGCAACAAATACCTAGCAAAACTGAATAAGTCACAAAGCCTTTGTTCACCTGTTCCATTCTACAAAAAAAAACAAAAATAACCCTTTTTCGGTAACAAAAATCCGAAACGGGCATGCTATGCGAATGCTCACAGTAACTTCAACAGGGTTAACAACATCAACAGTATCATCTAACAAACGCTGTGCGCGACTGTGCGCTCAAAGCATAAATTCATTTAACTAGAGCTTTCAGTTAGTGATGTTCGATACTTGCATTTTGTATCGATATTTTAGGTACATGTTATTGATTATAACAAAATATCGGTTTTATTATTAATTTCTTCATTTAAGTCAGCAGAAACCAGCTACGATCCTTATATGTATACTCGTTTCGGTACTTGCTTCGGCCACGTTCATACAAAAAGGAGTTTTACAACCATGTGACCAGTATCGTATTATCTCTCTTATTGGTCGTAGTTTGATGTTATATAGCATATAGCCTTTCTTGATAAATAGTCTATCCAACTCAAAAATGTATCCTCCAAGGAGTTTAGACAAAATAGTTATTTGTCTAAACTCCTCCTTTGTTCGCTAAGTATTGTTTATTATTTAGGGTTCCGTAGCCAAATGGCAAAACGGAACCCTTATAGATTCGTCATGTCTGTCTGTCTATCCGTCCGTATGTCACATCCATCACTTTTCTTCGAAAGTATGAAAGCTATCCTGTTGAAACTTGGTAAGTAGATGTATTATTTGAACCGCATTCGGATTTTTACACAAAAATAAAAGCAAAACAAATTTTGGGGGTGCCCCCCATACTTAGAATTGAAACTCAAAAACCAAACCCATACGTGTGGGGTATCTATGGATAGGTTTTTAAAAATGATGTTGAGGTTACTGATATGTATAATTTTTTTCTAAACCGAACAGTTTGCGCGAGAGACACTTCCAAAGTGGTAAAATGTGTCCCCCCCCTGTTAATGTAGAGCTCAACAAAAATTTCCAACGAAAATTGGTTTGGATGAGATATAGTTAGCAGTTTAAGAAATATAGTACATTTTCAAAAACCGCAAATATAACTTTGCCATTCATACAAACACTATGAAAAACAAAGTTATTTTTATTGTTTGTGTATATTACTATTACTAATCTCAATATAATTATATCCCAAATCTATGCTTGGGCAAAGGCCTCCCTCCAATCCTTACACTTCCCGCGAGCCCGCGCTTCTTGTTTCCAGTTCCGAAGGAACCTAGCCAGTTCGTCCCACCATCTTCTTCGTGGTCTGCCGCGACCCCGACTCACTGTCTCAGGGCTCCAGTTTTGAGCCCATTTTGGCCCACAGTTTGTCCGGCATGCGACAGACATGTCCTGTCCAGTCCCATTTCAGTTGGGAAGCCTTCTGATCCACGTCAGCTTATATTCGTCTTGGAGCGCAGTATTGTGTTTCGAACGCGATCCGTTCATTTAACACCAAGTATACTGCGCTCCATTGCTCGTTGGCAAACCTTGAGTTTGGACTTCTGGATGTCACTCAGAGAAAAGAAGAGTATTGTTTGTTGAAATAAAATATTAATTTTTGATCTTAAAAATGAATTTTGAAGTTCAAAAAGTACTGGCGCTTAGTAAACA
This sequence comes from Agrotis exclamationis, assembly GCA_950005045.1. Classification (NCBI taxonomy): domain Eukaryota; kingdom Metazoa; phylum Arthropoda; class Insecta; order Lepidoptera; family Noctuidae; genus Agrotis; species Agrotis exclamationis. The sequence goes on from OX465430.1 coordinate 21,567,777, forward strand.
AGTCTTTCGCCATTTCCAAGCATTTTTGCTCGGAAGAAGAACTCACCATATCGTATCGACACTATAAAGTAGATATCGTATTGGTTTCTGCATTTGTGCATCACTAGTCTCAGTAAACTTCAGGGCTCAACCCTACAGCTATAATGTCCACGTTTTATTGGCGTTTGATTTTCCAAACTTTGGAGGGTTAATAAACAGTGACGAAATTATAGGGTTATTAAATTTAATGGTCGTGAAAATGGAAGCGTCTCGTGGAATTTTGATCTTGGGAGGGTTAACATTGTATGCCCAGTGGTGATGTAATTAAATTGATGAATTATGTACTTTCTATTTATGTGCAATATTAAATTGAAATAAGGTAATCCCAGAGGCTTACTCGTAATCTCTGAAAGCCATGAGCGCCTATTGAATGAAGTTCTATCTTCTGTGTTTTTTTTTTACTGGAATGTCTTCCCTATAATACAGATTTGCACTATCTTCGTAGTCAAATGGTAAATCGCTACTTTTGACCATCAAGTCTTGGGTCCAATTCCCAGACCAGACAGTAACAGAGAAGGGCACACATTGTATTTATCAAGGGCAGCTCTGAATTAAGAAATCAGGCACAGAACTTACAGCTTTATTTAAAGGTCACTACATCAAACATAACTTCCGAAGTTTGGAGTACTTCTGCCAAACCTTTCAAAAATTACGAGTGTGATGATATTCTGTTAAAAAAAATCTTTGAAAAACTGTCAAGAACTCAACCTATATGAGCCTTATTGGAACTCCTTATTCCCTGCATTATACATTCGAAATCGATTGCGCTCCCCTCTCATTAAATCGATTACCGTTCGCTGTGCCGACTCGATACTGTCAACTCGAGTGTTTCGTTTCGCAACTCGACTAACATTCTCACGATTGCTGGATGATCACGATTCGTGTTAATGGAAGCATTTTGGTTCATTACATTCGTGTGTTTGTCAGTAAATTAGTGTTGTGTGGTAATAGTTCTGTTACAACAGTTGAAGATGTAACTGAGGTTTATTGTGTGGTAAATCTTTAACCTACTGAGCTCAATCAATGTAGGAATTAACTACTAAGCTGTCTTGTCAAGCTGGATATTTATTAAGCTATTGCATAGCTTTTATCGCAGGCTCTGAGCTCGGCGCGCGCGAAAAACGTAACGAAAAAACCTGACCACATCTGACAGCACGCATCGTCTAACGTCGTTTCAGTTCGGGAGACTTCGGCAATCATATAGGTACGGACAGACGTGCTCATAAAGATACGGACAGACGTGCTCATTACTATAGCACGAAAGCATGCTTTTATTGAGCAAGGGGCAATTTTATTGAGGGAGAGGGAGAGGGAGGAGGAGGAGGACGTTTCTTGACGTTTTACTTGTTTTCTTTAAAAAAAAATGCTATTCAATAGCTTCACCGCGGCAGTCTCCGAGTGCCACACGTATTTCATAGCGCTTCGTGCTTCATAGTTCATTTAAATTACCTCAAACTTAGTTAAGCTATGCTACCTAGTAATATAAAGCTGTAGAGTTTGTTTGGCTAATCTTACATAGGTACTACTGGTTGTAATTGCAAAAAACCTTTACGTGCTGAATAGCCCATTTATCGAAGAAGGCTATAGGCTATAGAATATCACGTTACGACCTAACGGAGCCGAACAGCGCGTGAAACCGCGGGGTACCACTAGTATTTGATATTTTGCTTCCCCCTTTGAGTCAGACGGTGATATAAAGTACTATGAACATAGCTATGACTCGCTTCCCTCTTCTTAGTTTTATGATATTATTTACCATCTTCACCACCCTCCTTATTTCTGGGAACTTGATAGTTCTTTAAAGAAAATCTCTCAGTTGAATTTGAATAGTACTAATAAAATAAAATAAAGGCCATTTTACTAGCTGATAATTAAATTAAAACATTAGAGTCAAAGTCAACAGCAAAGACTGTTGCCTATTTTTGGGTTCATCATCATCATCATCATCAGCCGGAAGACGTCCACTGCTGAACATAGGCCTCCCCCTTAGACCGACACGCCGAACGACAATTCGCCACTTGCATCCATCGGTTGCCCGCGACCCTCACGATGTCGTCGGTCCACCTAATGGGAGGCCTGCCTAGCTACGCTGCGTCTTCCGGTCCGTGGTCGCCACTCGAGAACTTTTCTTCCCCATCGGTTGTCAGTTCTACGAGGGATGTGGCCTGCCCATTGCCACTTCAACTTGCAAATTTTACGAGCTATGTCGGTGACTCTGGTTCTTCGCCGAATATCCATGTTCCGGATTTTATCCCGCAAAGAAACTCCGAGCATAGCTCTTTCCATCGCTCGTTGAGTGACTCTTAGTCTCTCTAAAAGGCCAGCAGTCAGAGACCGTTTCAGAGCCATATGTCATCACTGGCAACACACACTGGTTAAACACCCTTGTCTTGAGACACTGTGGGATTCTCGATAAGAAGATATCACGTAGCTTCCCAAACGCTGCCCATCCGAGTTGGATTCTTCGGGCGACCTCTTTCTCGAAGTTGGACCTACCTAACTGAACAATCTGTCCAAGGTAAGTGTAATGGTCTACAACTTCGAGAGTATCATTCCCAACAACAACCGGTACGGGTGCCACACATGGACATTCGACATGACCGACCCGTTGGGAAACGATACTGAGGTCGCTGAGCAGATTTTTTGGTTAATTTTCGCTAATTAGTTTAGATTACCGTGTCAGGCTTTTTTTTTTTCGTGGTAAAATCATCGAATGAGTCCTCCCAGCCCCGGGCAGGGCGGGAGGGACTGTCAGACTTGTACTTACTAAAATCCACGGTGTCCTTCGGTAGCCCTTTTGCTTACCGGAGTCGCGGTATGCGTATGTCGCGCGACCCCGGCAAGGCTGTGGCCCTCTAAAGGGGGGGGCCCCGTCATTGTGCTGACGCTCTTTGAGGCGCGCGTGGAACACAACGCGCCGCCGCCGTCGACCCGGGCATGGTCCATGGTCGGACAGCGAGTTGCCACCGTGTCAGGCTTAATAACAATAGTTGCTTACTCTAAGTCAAGAACTAGTTTAAGATACCTACAGAGGTACCTACCTAATATAAGGTTGAGGCTACATTAGACAGCGATTTGAGATGCGACTGGAAGAGGAGTTGTACGGTGTCATTAATTAGTTTTAATAACTCATGTATCGCAGATCGCGTTGCGGCCTAGTGAAGCCTCAACCTAACATAACAACTAAGTCGATCTTTGAAATCCACACCCCATGCTCTTAACACTGTCGATCAACAAAACAATTTAATCGATCACCTCACCTGTCTACTTACAAACATTATCCGAGATCCACTTATCCCAAAATTCGTGAACAATACACAAGAGCTCGATTCATCGATTGTGGTGGAATACATTACAGATAAGGGAGATGAATCGGCCTCCATTGACGGATCGCTAGCCGGAGGCTGGGCAGCTGGGCCTCTCAGCCATGGGCGACTGATAAGAAGACTAATATGAAGTTACAAGGGTTCACAGTTCATCAGAGAAAGCGTTTACTTTGGGATTCAATCTTTTAGATGAATTGACAATGAGGCAGCTAAGATAGTCTGAACGAAGGTAGAATTATAAATTGAACTTTTGGGTCTTACGTAATAGTTATTTAGTTAAGTGAGAGATAAGATTTGGTTAAGAATGAAATTATATTTACGATAGCGTAATTTATTAGGAAATTCAGAAAGGTGCAGTAGGGTTTGTAGAGAAAGAATCTTGGAGTCGTAACATCTGGCAAGGCGTTAGTTTCTTACATTGAAAAAAATAAACCGTGAGTTTTTGATGTTAATATTTTTCGATGACACGATTAGCGCAGTAGCTGAGTGATCAACTGCTGCCCAGCGTGTCGCGGGTTCGATCCCCGCACGTAACTAATATTTGTATGATCTGCAGGTAGTTGTTCCGGGTCTGGGTGTTTGTAAACGCACTGACGATACAGGAAGAAATTCCCAGTGTGGCGCAACATTTGTTCAGAAAGGTTCTAGGTATAGCAATACTTACAGGCAAATTTTGTGTGTCGCCTTCCTAAAGACAATCAAAATTAGAGACGCAGAAATTACAGATGTCAACTTCATTTCACCTACCCTCATTGAACACAATGTTACTAACAAGCACATTGATGGTCCATTAATTCCACCTCCTGTAAAGCAACCATCTCGCTAAGTATGTCAGTACTGCCTTGTCACTGATATTAAAATCATGGCGGTGACATTACATTATTTTGCATCAGACGCGACGGTTTCAATAAAAACGCCATTTGTCTCGGTTACAATGCACTGATGAATTCAATTTGTCTGGCTGTGTGTGTCCGTGAAGACATGGGGTAGGTAGTACAGAAGGTCCACAAGTCTAAGAACTGAACTCCGAAGTCCCCTGTTTCGTCCAGGCCGTTATAACATACCACAAGCTCAGCATAAGCGAGTTACAACATGTTTCAGCTCTTAAAAGAACCTAATATCGTTGCCATTACAGCAGAAGAAGACTACTAAATGACATGGTGTGAGTCAGTAGAAATATTATGTGCCATCGCCTTGGTTTGGGGACTTCATTTGTACCCCAGCGCCCAAAGACATACATCAATAGTGAACGTCTCTTGCAGTTGAACTTCTGAACTTAAATAAACTTCGTGACTTTCAGTTTCTAAGTACTGCTTACTAATGCTAAACTAATTTCCCGTCTTCCTAGTATTTCCTAACTATTCTGGGGCGGTTATCGACTAGATAAAGGTTAATAGAGGTCAGATCACTTGATTGCTGATGGTGCAAGTAAAAGTAACTGTCTAATTATGATTTAACTGTACTACGGAATAGGTTTTTAATGATGCAACTATTTTGTACTTTAAATGGGGTACTTAAGGTTATGAATTTATTATGATATGCCCCGCCTCATAGGAAAGGCGTTTATAGGAATTTATGGCCGCACAAACGTGATCCACTTGGTCGGCCATTAAAGTTGCATTGTTGCCCGTGCGCGTTACCTTTCATGAAGGAAATGGTGCGAGTTGTTCCTGCTTTTATATTTTATTGACGGTTTAATGAAAACCCGTGGTCACTGGTAGACTTCAGAGGGTACAAACATTATAGCGATGCTGTAGCATAGACCACAATCAAGGAGTGTTTTACAGTTACACTGCAGCTAAACTTACTGTCGTCTTAACTCAAGTAGTTATTCTAAACGATCTTTTGTCTACTTCATTTGAAATTTTCTTTTGCAGAACGTCCCCACAGTACTTTCCAGTATCAATCATTTGCAGTATTGAATAAATGTTGTTGTTCCTTGATTACCCATTTCAGAATAATTATCGAATAAATAATGAGTTAATTACCCATTCTTTCGAAATGTACAGTTTTAATTGTACATCAGGTGGTCAGACATTTCCTTCAGCGAACGGCTGGTGTACCCACTTTCCTCCATTGTGCTTTCTGCACAATACACCATAACTTTACAAGTCGGCAAGTAAATTTAACTTCGACAATATTAATAATTTAAAGGATGTTGCGTGCGGAAATCACTTTTAAATTGTTTAAGCTGATAATTATACAGCATGTACGTGAAAAGTTTTTACTGCGGGATAAAGTTTAGAAAGTACAAGACTCTGAAATCCAAGTTTATGACTGTCTGAAGATTTCTGTAAAGCTTAAAAGTGCTTGTAAATACTGTAATCATGTATAGTTCTCTTGACAGTTCGACATGAGTTTTAACGCCAAGAGCTGGTCTAGCGTAGCACGAAGGTTCAATAGCATGAGAGGCCATGTCATATTGGTTTAGTTACCATTGATGTGCGGCGTAAGCTATGTCTCAAACGTTTCGCACTGTGGTTTTTTTGCAACGAGTGCAGACAACTGATATTGATGATAGTAAAAAATCAGAGTAGCATCCGTTTTAAGGGCTAATGATTGTGGCAACATTGCCGATCTGCAGTTCTATACAATCTGCCGTATTAGCATAACATTACGTGGTTTACGATTTTTTGTAGCCGTAAAAAATATCCTGTAGAAAAATTCAGTTCTTGCATATTAATATGTATATCCTGTTGTAGTTTTATCTCTTGAAAATGTAACTTCGATGCAGTCATTTATATCTATTTCTTAAATAATAAATAATAATAATATTATTTATTATTATTATTTAAGAAATAGATATAAATGACTGCATCGAAGTTCTATCTATTTCTTAAATAACTTGGATCCAATCTTTTATACTAAGATGTTAAAAAATCTCGATTACAATATAAAATATAAATAATAAGCAAGAAAAACTTTTAGTAAAATTAATTGTTCCACAAAAGTCTTTCAATAATGGCCGACGATAAAATTGCCAGTGAAAAAAATAACGAAACGTCGTTATCTTAATTTGATTTATTTGAATATCAAATAATCATTATTTTTATAACAGAGCGCTTTGTAGGAGGGACTCATTGATAATTTTGGAATGGAATAGGAGTTTTGTCTTTATTCTTAAACCATTAGTAAATTATATCGCTTACAATTTATCGTCACGGCTAACTTCGTAGAAAGTCAACCATAGATCAGTAGTACACATTGGCCACTAGAAATCTTGGGGAGACTGGAGAGAGGCGTTTGCCCAGCAGTGGACTGACGCAGACCACAGTAATCGACTGAAGAGAGAATAAGAGTCGTTTCGCTGTCGATAACTGAAGGAGCACTTTTGAGTGTATAGCTACAAATTTCAATAAAAAAAGAATCTGTGCGTAATAATATTTACGTTATACTGTACCTAGTAAAAAAATCGGCACGTGTAAATCATGCTGCTTTGATCCTTAAATGATCTCAGAAAAATATAGCGCAATTTCCCTCTGAATATTTGAAAAGATGTAAATTGACGGGAAAATGTTAGGTAATCCTCTTCGAATTTAGCCCAGACTCGTGTATCTGTCATCAACATCATTTAACACGACGCGTGACGTGGCGTCGCGTCTTGAAAAAACATGTATTTTCCTCATACATTCTTGCCATGTCTGCGACGAAAAGCGTCATGAATGAGTTTGAAGAAATTAATAATGAGTGATCTATTATTACACGTGCTTAGTTGCCGCAACCGCCAGACGCGGTTCAGCCACGCGACGTTCTATTTTCAAATTGTTACAAAGCGTCGGGCGCGTTCCGATTAATTTGTCATAGTATTATCGCGTTCCGTGGCAAGGGAATGTTTATTTTTATTACAAACAGCCTAATCTTCATCTTGGTGAGAGATTTATAACGTGTAGCGGTTAAGGCAATTATAATAGTGGGCGCAGCAAGCGTGGAATGTAGCGTATTTGTTGCTGGCGACCACTTTTTGTTTATTTTGTTCAATTTGTTGCGGAAATTAATGTTTGTATTCATAATTGTCGTGTCAAGTTGTAGAATTTGTATGATTTGTTGCTCTGTTAATTTTATTGTGTTGTTTTAGCAGCTGGTTTGTTTCTCCGTGAGAAAATTATCTTTACCGTCCGCGTTTCTTCGGCTTTGTTTTTAAACTTTGTATTATTTACAGATTCCCCGAAGCCAAACACGGAAAATTTTAAAACAACTAAAGTGGATTTTTTTCTTCTTGTTTTATTCTGGGGGCTGTATTGTTAAGGTGGATATAATTACGTATTATTTCAATCAATACGGGGAAGGAGGCTGGCATGGCGTGCTCGTCGATAATGCGAGTATCGAGCTACAACTAAAGGTGTGATACCGCCTTGAGGTGTTCTACAGTTAATACCGACGATATCTGGTGAGGTGCGAGCGAAAGCGGTTCTTCTATTCTTATTTAAATTGTTATCTATAAGACTATTATTATTGTTAACAGATATTGTATGATTTGCGTTGCTGGGGATTTTGTTTCGCAACATCTTTTGTAAGTGGCCATTGAGTCTAATGACGTGAGTAACATTTTTGGAGCCAATTTGTAGTTAATTTTTGAGGTACAAAAACTGCTGAATCTTATAAATTACGTAAACAAAAATAAAGCGGCAACAGAAATAGATCATCTGTGAAAATTTCAACTTTTTAACTATGAGAGACGGAAGAGACAGCGGAATCTTAGTAATAGGTTCCAATTTACCCTTTGGGCAGGAAACCTTAAAAAAATATTAAAATTTCTATAAACCGCCAACCGTCTATCACTTACACCACACCCTAAATGCATAATTCCATGCTAGAGTCACGAGCGATGACTTTTAATAGTAATATGATGGGATCAGAGCGAGCTGCCCGAATGGAGCCGACTGAGGCCGACGGCTAATGCGTTCGTGTGCTCCCAATCATTAAGTAGATCGAACCAGCTTTATAGGTAGAATGTGTGATGTATAGGACACGTAACTAAGTTGACTTTTGGGGTATGATATTGGTAAGGTAATACAGGGCTAGCCTATTATTGTCCATGTGTATGAGTTGTACCCACCTCAAGACGAATAGGCAATTTCATAGGCAATTTCAGAATGAAGTCTTTCTAACTAATTAATCAAACTTAAGGTAACCTCCCTTTTTAACCGACTTCAAAAAAAGGAGGAGGTTCTCAATTCGTCGGAATCTTTTTTTTTTTTATGTATGTTCCCCGATTTCTCGAAGACGCCTGGGCCGATTTGGAAAATTTTCTTTATTTCAGTGGTGTTCACGCTTGCGCGTGGAGGCGCGGCGCCGGGGAGAATTCCCGCTGCCCCGACAAGTCGAGGCGCGGCGGGAAGAGGTCCGGCGCGATCTCAGGGCAGTATGGAGGGAACGACTGTCGCAACCGAGGTTCGGGCACGCCGCAATCGGCGGTAAGACCCCTCTTTGAGGAGTGGCTGGAAAGGCGTCACGGCGTCCTGACCTATCGGATGACGCAGGTCCTCACCGGACACGGATGTTTCATTGTTGACTCATTTGATGATTTTACCACGCTAAAAAAAAAAAAAAAAAAAAAGTGGTGTTCACGCTTGGGGCGTACCGCGACGCGAGCCCATAAACAAAATTAATTATATAATTAATTGACTGACATACTCGTATACCTACACCTTTCAGGAAAAACTTCAGATCTTACTTTTTCCTAACACTTTTTTTAAATCAACTATTGTTCATTCATCTACATTTTAAAGCTACTTTAAATGTAGCCCTTCCATCAAAATGACCTATTCTAAAAAGTTTAATTAAAAAAAATACTTCTAATCCCGTATCAACATAATCCGTCTGAATGCGCTACCGCACCCCGTGCCTACACGACTGCTATCTAGCAATAAATCTATGAGATTATCAGCGTCGTTCATAAGCTGTGAGACAATGGCAGCCACTTAACAGCCAGATATCGTCCGATCAGATAGCAGATAACTCGCCTTGTTTCTATTAACTACTCTTAATTTATACTGATTATCAATCTTTAGTTTTGTTGTAAAGGTACGCAAGTCTTCGATACCAAAGTCGGTATCGAAGACTTGCGTCGCGTTGTACGAAGGGCCTTACAAAACTTGCAGTAAAATATTTTTGAATTTGTTATTCAAGGTTGATTTGTGATTCCGGGGGGGAATCGTATTGGTGATGCTCTTCAGTAAGCTGTTGAGCTGGAGTTGCAATTTCTCAGCACTTGTTCGCAGGACTGTTCTGAAAAGACAACAAGGCCCTCGAAAGCGTGAAGCATAATAAGAAACAGAACCTAACAGACCCTTAAATTCCGTTCCACCCAGAGTAGGAGGACCTAATTGATAATTTTTTCCCACGTTTATATACACTCACTTTTCTTGTTTGTTTGTTTGTCGTTCCGGTTGGACTTTTGCAACTCAATTTTGAGGCACTTCCCGATAAGCTAGCAGGCTGAAATTTTGTACACGCTTTGAGTTCTGACGACAATACATGACTAGCTAAGAAACGTCATAACAAATCCAATATGGCGGCCTCCCCAAGATGACGGACTGACTGTTTGAAACCCACCCCCATGATATGGGTATCAAATGAAAGGGATTGCTGTCAGGAATACGAAAAAAAATAGTCACGTGACTTAAATCCAATATGGCGGACGTCCAAGATGGCAGACAGGCTATTTTAAAAGCACCCCTATAATATGGATATCAAATGAAAGGGTTTGCTATCAGAAGTGCGAAAAAATAGTCACGTGACTTAAATCCAATATGGCGGACGTCCAAGATGGTCGACTGGCTGTTTGAAATCCAACCCTTATGATATGGGTATCAAATGAAAGGGTTTGCTGTCAGGAATACGAAAAAAATAGTCATGTGACTTAAATCCAATATAGCGGACGTCCAAAATGGCGGACAGGCTTTGAGGCACTTCCCGATAAGCTAGCAGGCTGAAATTTTCAGGGTAGTTTCAAACCCGAGGAACAATGATAAAAATAATAAAATAATTCATAGATTTAAAAAATCTGAAAACCCACGTTTTTTCATATCATGCGTATATATGGGCGTATCTTTGCAAGTTACACCCACGATCTACACACGTCATGTAAATATATCCCATAAATAATCCCTTAAAATAATATACGGCCCCACGTTTTGAGTGGCCCCTCTGTCAGCCCCGTAGGGTTAGTTTCTTATTTCTAGGACATTTAAAAACGTGGGTTTTTAGATTTTTTAAATCTAGTATATTAATTATTTTACACTTAGTACTGTGTCGTTTCGTTTCTGCCTTACACCGTGGGAAAAAGGTTGCATGCCTTTAAAGTACTGGCTACGTTAGGTACTAAAGTTTCTTATATAGGTCAAAAGCTAGTCTAGATATGTCTGGCATACGGCAGGCAGGTGATAAAAGTAAAAGTTTCCCTCTACCATAATCATGGTTTCAATATATTATGGTAAAATAAGTTTTTCCCGAAAGCCAGAAACAAACACGACAATTTATGTGTTCTTATTGTGACATTTTGACCACAAGAAACTGAAAGGGTCTTGACGCAAGTCTTCAGAGGGCATATTCTGAAAGTTGGCAACGTCGCAAATAGCTGTCAATTATTAACAAGTTCTAATTAATTTAGCAATGTTACTGTATGGAAACAAGAAATATTGCTCTGTAGTGCACTAAAAAAATGATAAGGGAATGCAATAAGTAATATCGTAACACCGAATATATAGTTTTAGATGTAAAAAAAAGTATTTGGAAACCTTCCAAATGCCTTTTTTACACCTTAAACGGTGACAACATCAAATGCATTGTTTTAATTGCATTCCTATATCAACTTTGTAGTGCACTACAGAGCCATATTTCTCATTTTCATAAGGTAAATTTACCAAATTAATTAAAACTTGGAAATATTTGACAGCTATTTGCGACGTTGCCAACTTTCTGGTTATGTGCCCTTGTGTGGTTGTGCAGGAGCACAGGAATTGAAATTACAGTTTTCCGAAATTATAAAAGGTTCACGTGTTTCACAGGCAAACCGTGGCAACAATAGCAAAACAAAATCCTTAACACACAAACCAAACAATAAATTAACATTATTAAGCCAAAGTTTACTCCCACAGATAGTCTTAACAATGATTTTATTCCACTCAGTGTTATTCAAAGACGGAATTAATCAAATAAATCGATTTATAATTAACAAAGCAGCCATTGAGACTTGGTTTTATCTGCTTAATTTACGAACGTACTTAACCCTCTGACCATCGTCTACACAGTGGGCCATCGTGTGCACACTGGACCGCCACCCAGACTGCCACTCATAAATTCATGATACTCATAAAATTGATAGTTTTTACGACCCTCATTTATGAATGTAACTGTAGATTGTACAAATTGCTGATTTGGCATGCAACTATTCAAATAATGCTGGGTCATAAATTGTTGATTGAGAAAGTCTTACCTTTTAATTTAACCTTTCCGAATTGCTACTATTGCTATGCCAGCAAAATGGGGTCATGTTTTAAACTATGTCTGCTACACTTTATAATAAAATTTTTAAAAAGTACGGAGTTTGAACTTTAACACGATCAAGCTTTTATAAAAGATACATACACAGATTAATAATAACTAACTCATTAGCTACAACGAACGCATTGGTAATAAAATTAATACTACCACAGGAGATATACCTAGATTAAACTGGTATCTTTCATCTATTGAATGAAAGCAAAAAACAAGAAATACAAAGTAAAAGGAAAGTTAAGATGGCAGCAGCCTGATCAAAGCTCAAGTAAATCATTAGACAGAGAAACAACTAACGTAAAGAGCAAACATCTTATAACATGTAATACTTGTGTAGGTATATGAAACAGAATGACGTCAAGTTACACTTGAATGAACACCTGAAAGGCAAGCTTTGACTGCGAGACGATGCTCAAGGTTAGATAACATTGTCTTTATCGCATTAACGTAGGTAGAGCCATTCATGAAGATGAAAGCCTCCTTATAGCTGTATATTTCAAGTACAATATTGAGAACAGACTAATACCTATCAGTAAAAGACTATTAATAATGGTTCAAAGCCTGACTGGTGTACCTGAGGTTAGATTCCTAGGTCAGAGTGTTATTTGGTGCTTCTATCAGGAATTTCTCAATGGCAGCCACGAAAACTATATTAGTATATGTATACAGGGTGTAATTAGACACATCACAAAGCCGTAAACTACGCATACTGTACATCTAACTAAGTAACTTTACGCTAAAATTATCGCTGGGAACCGACTTTGATTTTTAGGTATCAAAAAAAATAATAATTTTATTGCGCGCAATGTAAAGCAAACAGGTTTCGTGTCGTTGTGTGCGTAGGCGTGCGGCTTGACGCACACAAGCGTGCCTATGCTGGAACGCGCTGTGCTAAGAACGTATCGACGGCGACGTGCGTGCGTAATTTTTTTTAGAAAAATCGATAATTCAGGTAATGTTTGTTTGGACAAAAGTTTTGTAATAATACTTAGAATTCGATTTCGTAAAAAAAGTTAAAAAAAAAATGCAACTTTGACCTTCAATATCTCGAGAACCCGTGGAGTTCCAGGTATGATCCAAATAATGGGTAGAATACGTGGCTTTCGGCTTCGTTAAGTGTCTTCTTACACCCGGTATACAGTTAATAGCAATGCGCTCGCTTTAGTTGCGAAAAATGGATGCAGGTACTATATCTTTCCCTAGCCCTTCCAGAAACAGGCGTGACTTTTTTCTATTATTATTAGTAGTATTAGCTACGACTCACATAGTTTGGTCATGCTCATGCATGATAGTATCCTCCATATAATCAGTAACAAAAAAATACGTGTGCAACTTATGCAATTATTATTCAGTACTGTACCTACTAATTAGGCTATGGTCAGCCACGTCAATCAAGTGAAACGTCAAGAAACGTTCTCCTCCCTCTCCCTCTCCCTCTTCCTCTGACCTCTCCCTCAATAAAAGCATGCTTTCGTGCTAGTAATGAGCACTTCTGTCCGTACCTTTATGAGCGCGTCTGTCCGTACCTTTATGATTGCCGAAGTCTCCCGAACTGAAACGACGTTTGACGATGCGTGGTGTCAGGTATTTTCCTTAGATTTTTTCGTTAGATTTTGCGCGATTTTGCGCCGCGCCGCGCTCAGAGCCTGCGATAAAACCTATGCAATAGCTTAAAAAGACAAACAAAGATTAAATTATAACACCTCAAACCAATACCAATAAGTACCTAAATGCCTTTCGAAGGCAAAGAGTCTCTTGGAATTAATATTTGCGTGAAAGAAAATCTCATAATTATCAATTATATCTTATCTGGCTGTCAGACTACGCAAGTTATAAAGGTAGTAAATAATTAACTGCGAGGCGGTTAGTTATGAGCTAGGCTTACATAGATTATCATATTAACACCGATAGATAAATGCTTTTCATTTTTGCTATTGCGTTAGACGTTAAGACGCCGGGAATTGCTGTGGAGGTGGACTGAGCAGGATAAACACATCTTGATAGTACCAGTTTAGAACGTACAGAAATATTAAATGTAGAAACTTGTGGCTATAAAATGATTGGATAGAGATCACTTATGATTCACACCGAAGCAGAAGTAGGCGTAGGATATAATAAAAGTACCAGTTAAAACATTAAACTCATCATATATTTACATTATCACAATTACTTCTCAGTCACAGCCGGCATCGCTAACAATACGTCATCAGCTCTTCAATGGTACAGGACTTGTAGCAGCACTCTTCGACAACATGACCGCGCTTGCCGCGTGCTCCAGCCAGCGCGTTCACTGGCATCTCCCAGTGGCCGCGCTTGTCCTGCGGGGGCTCCCAGCAAAGCGCGGCCAGAGCCTCAGCAAGGCGACGGCCGCAGTACACGCCTCGGCCGCTACTCCCCGCTTGCGCCACACTCACGCACCACAGCAGCGCCACACACAACAACACTAACTTCAACATGGCGGCTTCACTCACGGATGTGCTACTGCTCGATGTGATTGTCCCAATGGATGGGTATGGAATGTGTTCTGCCCTTAGATAACTACCCTTTTATACTTAGGGATAGCTCATTAATATGCACTTTCTGATTTGACGCCTTACAATATGTAGGTTTTGGCCCTGGTACTTCCCACTCTTTTCTTATAACTTGGCGTAAAATAGATCTAGACTTAGATATTCGTTGATCACGTTCAATTTTATTATAAACTAAGTGATTGTTGAGTGTCTATTGGTTATTTTTTCGTAACATTAGAAGAGACCTTTATGTGTACCTACAACTGCGTATGAAAAATAATTTAAAAGTGAACATAAATTAAGTTATAAAGCTGTAGAAGGTAATAATGTGTAAGACGTCACCTAACCACCCACCACTTTCAGGTGCTAGAAACGTAAACACCAGAATATTAATGAACTAAAATCAGGTATAAAAGCGTAGTTATCTAAGGGTAGAACACATTCCATCCCCATCCATTGGGATATTCACATCGAGCTATAGCACAATCGTGAGTGTTAGCGCCATGTTGAAGTTAGTATTGTTGTGTGTGGCGCTGCTGTGGTGCGTGTCTGTGGCGCAGGCGGGGAGTAGCGGCCGCGACGTGTACTGCGGCCGTCGCCTGGCCGAGGCGTTGGCCGCCCTTTGCTGGCAGGCCCCGCAGAAGCGCGGCGACTGGGAGATGCCAGTGAACGCGCTGGCTGGAGCACGCGGCAAGCGCGGTTACGTTGTCGAAGAGTGCTGCTACAAGTCCTGTACCATTGAAGAGCTAATGACGTATTGTTAGCGACGCCGCCTGTGGCTGAATTGGAACTTATTGTTATAATGGTTTGAATTAATCCATTTACTAAAGATTATAATGCTTATTATGTAGGTGATGAGTTTACTGTTTAACCGTTCTATTGCTTTTTATTTATTCACCACCCGAAAACCTGGTTTTAAACTATATCTGTGCGAAAAATCGTTGTTCTTATTATCTTAATACAAATGATTTCCTCTATTACATATCTTATCCTAGGCCATAACAGCTGTACTATCACATAAAGAGCCATCGCCATCATTGCTGTCTAACCACACCAACCAGTTGAACAACTCCGAACTAATCTAAACCTCTTCAGATACAATAACCATCACTATTCTTCACACAAACGATGTTGCTAATACTCGCTGTGCTGTATTAACACACAATTACCGTAGATTATATATCTGATTATTGTAGAATCAACAAGAATATTAATAAGAATTGTTAAAGGCAAGGATTTGATCAAAACCTGAAAATGTTATATAATTTTCATGAGAATTGAACGATGAAACTTTAGAGGTGCCTATTTTGTTCTTTTTTGATACGGTTTTTTTTATAAACGTGAAGAACAGAACCTCATATAATATGGTTTAATAGTCTGGTATTACCTTTTCACTTTTTAGACAGGATTGCATCATCACTTCATCATTCATCTTTAATATAATAAATGGCAAAATTTTGATAAGGTTTCACTACTATGTTTTTTAAACTAACGGATTCAAATTAAATCCGAATAAATCAGGGTTTTAACAGTATATAACATGCCAGTTTCCTATTCCCACTTCACCACTTGATTCAAACATAGTATGCTAATAGGGCTATCAAAGTGTAAGTGTCACTTCATTCACTCTGTTCGCCTCACAATTACCTCATTGAATGTTGTTTACGTTCAGATAAACATGTAACAGCTGACTCGACGTCACCTCGGGTCAGAGATTACCGTTAAACCCGACTTATAGAATTGTTAGATTTCATTGAGGAGTCTGATTTTCATGTAACTTGGTGATGATCATATTAAATGAAGTGACATTTTACTAATTGAATGCAACTTACACTTGTGAAATCTGTGTATTAGAGATTGTTTTTATTCTGCAATTAGGTAACTTGGTATCATTGTCCATCTTCTTTTTTACTTTACTTAACTTGGCATTATTTAATTACCCTGGCATTATTCTACTGTTAATATTACTCTGAAATAAAGAAGTATGTATCTACGTAGTAGCAACATCTTCTTTTTACACTGTCATTCACCTAAGTCATTCACCTACCTTACCTAATTCCTTTGCTGTCGTCATTCCCATCTTTCTCCGACCGTCATTCCCGTAAAGGTTACCAATCGTGTCATGGTTTACAGCCTGACAGCTTTATTTAACAGCAGTCGTAAAGTAGTTACGAGCTATGCAAAGCTTTGTGTTGATCGCAACAAGTGGACGCACGGACATTGGGCGGTCACCTTTCTATTCATGTTGATGGTGAAGGATTCACAGGTTGGTGTTGCGACAGTAAAAGGATAACAAATATAATTATGGAGACAGCAAGGTCAATGTCCTTTCAACTAATTGCCTTCCTAGGCCATTGCCAGCCATCTCCTTCAAATCATCGATCCATTCTACCGCAGGACGTCCCACCCTGCGTTTGCCATAAAGCCTCCTGCAGACACACGAGATTAATCGTGCTGTTTGCTGTTTTTATATAATAGACTAGCTGACCGGACAAACTTCGTACCGCCTCACCTTTTAAACCTTCCCTGGACTTCCAGAAGTAATTCAAGACCAAAATTAGCCAAATCGGTCCAGCCGTTCTCGAGTTTTAGCGAGACTAACGAACAGCAATTGATTTTTATATATAAGACTAGCTGACCGGGCAAACTTCGTACCGCTTCACCTTTTAAACCTTCCCTGAACTTCCAGAAATCGTTCAAAACTAAAATTAGCCAAATCGGCCCATCCGTTCTCGAGTTTTAGCGAGACTAACGAACAGCAATTGATTTTTATATATAAGAGAAGAAGATAAGTTATCATTTAAGTAACTTAGATTTTCATTTGCTCTTTATTTAATATCTACAAACAAATCTTAAAAGGTTTTCCAATAGAACTCAATTTTTAATTTATATTAGAGATTCGTCAGCCATTTAATTTATTTCGTAAACCTGATATCTAGACCAAGTTAACCCTAATGAAACTTAAGTAAGAAGGCAAGCAGACCTTGTGTGTCACCTTGAATTCACAACTGAACGAGCACCCCACTGGAACTGACTCAGATACAGTATCTGGTATCCAATATGGCTGAACTTTGTGCGTAATTTGTCATGTTAATATTTCGTTTATGAAATTGTGCTCTTATTTAGTGGCCAACCTAATAAGTGCCTCCAAAGGTTTGAAAACTTTGTTCACTTTAAAATGTCTGCTTGAAAATACATGATGTCGCAACTGTGATGAGTATTTTTTTGTTGGAGATCAAAAATGTTTGAGAACGCAAAACTTTGTATGAATCAAGGATTCATCAATAGCTATTTTTTAAACGACTTCAAAAAGGAGAAGGTTATCAATTCGGCGGTATGTTTTTTTTTCTTTTTTTTTGTATAATTATTTGTTACGCGATTACTCCGCCAATTGTGGACCGATTTTTAAAATTCTTTTTTTATTCGAAAGGAGGTACTTCTGAGTTGGTCCCATAGTCACCAAGTTGGGATCTGATGATTGGATCCTGGAGAAATCGAGGGCAACCCTCGAATTTTATAGGCCGACACACCGTTTTTCGCAAATTTTATGAAGTAATTTAAGTACTTGCGTATGGTAATCATAATTTCATGTCGCTGAGCTGATGATGGAAGGTAGAACTCCTTAATAGTAAGGAGTAGGCATCGACTGATTTAGTTTGAGTTCGCATATCTCTGGAACTACAAGTCCGATTTAAGTAATTATTTTTTTGTTGTACTAGGTATCATTTAACTTAGGGAATATTGCAAGTTTCATCAAAATCGGTTCAGTAGTTTTTGAGATAGGGAATTTTATTAGCTTATTGTGTACATGAGCGATCTTATTACCGGTGTTATGGATTACAAAATTCTAGTGCACATGTTGTATTTCACAAGAATTCGGGTTGAATATATATACTAAAAAGAGTAAAATAAAAACTTTTTCAAAAAAAAAAATGTAACCGCCTTCAAAAACAACCATAAAAAACGGTAAAAAAACCTACAAATAACTTTTCTTTCGGAAGTCGGTGGCAAAAAAAAGACAATGAAATAAAGAAAACAAAGGCACCGACTTCCGAAAGAAAAGTTATTTTGTAGGTTTTTTTACCGTTTTTTATGGTTGTTTTTGAAGGCGGTTACATTTTTTTTTGAAAAAGTTTTTCTTCTTGTGTAAACTAGAGCCTTTAGTTGGCTATATCCCGTTTCATCACTTTCCAGTTTCATCAACCAAACAAAAAACATACAAAACATGTGAAAAAAAAGAGTGCCGTTTCAACACTATTTTTATCTCCATGATTTCATGATCCACAGTCCCGTTTCTACACTTATTCTTTTTTCTTTGGCGTGTACAGGCTCCATCCAAAGTCAAAACGAACTTTGGTTTTTACAACTACTTTGAAGGAAACTTTTAAGAAATATCTTAAATTCATAACATATTGCTTGCATATTATGCAAGATCTTTATGAGAACTTATAGAGAACCTGCATATCCAGTCCAGATATTAATTAATGAATTCAAATTGAAACAATCGCCCCAGTCTTAGTTAATTACCTATTCAATTGTCCCATTATATAGCGGCCGGCATTAGATTATGCGTTAATGTAATAAGCTTTAATATTAATTGAATATTTAGCACAAACACTGACTACGAATTGGAGTGAATTAATTATGTGAATCTACTTATCAAACATATTAGTATTAGCTTTAGAAACTGTGTTAAACTAATTATTTGAGCCAAGTTTCTGCTCAGTATTCCAAATTCCTAGAATTTAGATTTGAAAATGTTGTTATTGTAATAAGTCATTGAAACTAGACAACGTCGCGTCGAAGGAACCTTAATAGTTTAGTAAAGGAACTCATCATCATCATCATCATCAGCCTATAAATGTTCCCACTGCTGGGACACAGGCCTCCTCTCTGTGAGAGGGAGTGGGCCTTAATCTACCACGCGGGCCCAGTGCGGATTGGTAGATGTCACATGTCTTCGATTTTTTGGTTCTAGGACATGCCGGTTTCCTCACGATGTTTTCCTTCACCGTTTTGAGAGCAGTGGTGTTGAAATAAATTAAACAAAGTAATGCGCCTGACGGGGTTCGAACCCACGACGTACAGCTCGTAAGTCGAGGCCGATACCACTGGGCCACCACTGCTCTTAAAGTAAAGGAACTGATGATCACAAACTGAAGCAAAATCATTTAATTATATTAAATCATTTATTTTTGAAACGACAAGATGTACCTACCAGTCCTTTTTTCAGAAAGTTGAAGCCAATTGCAATCACTTGAAATTATAAAATTTAGGTCACACCACAACTCAAGTGTTGTGACAAATTCGTGGTTTGACATTTTTAATGCAATTTGATGTAATGACAGACTAGCGCTGCGTCAAATGGGCTTCAGTTCTGGTGCGGACTCTAGGTAGCCCATCATTGGTCAGGCATTAAATGCCCGGTAGACTGGATTTTTTACTCTACTAATATATAACTATTTACATCGCATTGTTACGGTACCGCTGTGCTATCATGGGAAGCCGCATTAGTGCGTGCATGCTACGTATGTCAGTCGGATTAAAGGTCGATCATTGCTTGAGTGACGGATTGCTTGTCTCCTCTATACATTTTATAGTTCTATTCATCATCTTCAGCCTATTTTGTTCCCACTGCTGGGACACAGGCCTTCTCCCACAGAGAGGATGCCAGTTCTATCACCTAGATACAAACTCACGCTTTCTTCAAATGAGGGAAAGCAGAAGGCCGACCTACAGCAGAATGCCAGTCTCCTACGAGTCTTCAAGTAATAGCCTTGTGATGCTATTTTGTTTAGTTGTTGAAACGGGAAAATGATTGTTGAAACGAGATGTAAGATGTATCTATTTATAGGAACGTATAACAAACATGCAAGTCTTTAATAACATTTAATTTAGGGATAACTTTTACCCAATTAGGTAATAAGCAGAGTAGTGATTATAGTTGAAAACGAATGAAAACTGCTCGCAAAACATAAACATTCAACAAGAAAATTAACTGCACTCGGGGGAGTGCAGTTAATTTTCTTGTTGGATGTTAACAAAATAATATATTACGTTAGTTTTGAAATTTAAGAAGTTTTATTAAAACTATATATCACGTAACCCGGTTCACAGGCCACTGACCATTTACGACCATTATAAATACAGATATTTGTACACACGGAGAATTTTAAAATATGGCCAATAAAACCATTATATGCTGTCAAAACGATGTGAAGAAACGTGGGCAGGACACAGACAGACAACAAACTAAAAACCACTCAAAGAAACACCCACCGTCTCGTAAGAATAGCACATACTACGTAAACATCTTTATTTTTCATAATTTCACATCGTAATAAAAAAAAATATTTAAAGAAAAACAAAAAACCCGACTGCGTAAAAACAAATTTTGAAAAATACGTGATAAGTTAACTTAAATAAACACTAAAAAGAAAGAAACAAGCCCAACAGAACAGCAGGAAGAAGCAGAACAGAACGACTCACAGTCGGGGCCCCTTGGGAAGATTTGATTGGTAAAATTTGAATGGGCCCCGACTGTGAGTCGTTCTGTTCTGCTTCTTCCTGCTGTTCTGTTGGGCTTGTTTCTTTCTTTTTAGTGTTTATTTAAGTTAACTTATCACGTATTTTTCAAAATTTGTTTTTACGCAGTCGGGTTTTTTGTTTTTCTTTAAATATTTTTTTTATTTTACACTTTTTAGTTACGATTCATTGTTCACTGTTTTTTTTTTGTTTGAATATCGTTTATACTTGAAATAATAACTTAAATCAATAAGTAAGAAAATTAGCGAGAATGATTGTTAAGTTTAACAACTTTAAATCGTTATATATCCTAAACTAATACTTAAAATGAAAAATGATAAAAGAAACCTAAAGATGATTTTAAAATACCTATTCAACGACACCCCACTTGACATAGTTTATCGACTTTTATTTTTTTCATTTTGACAATATGGCGTCTGGTTGTCGCTGTGGTGAATTTTGATTACTGTCATGTCTTTAGTGACACTCGCAAGGTTAAGACGAATCGATTGACGTAAGAATGATCAAAATCGGCCTACGCGTTTGGTCTCTAGAACGCCACATAGAAACAAACATACATACATACATACATACTTACATACATACATACATAGACTGATAAACACATTACCCTCCTTTGCGTCACGCAGTCGGGTAAAAAGATCACAACGGACGATAGAGTAATCGAATCTGCATAACAACGGCAAAATGACTGGGAATGTTGGAGTGCACTATGTCTATATGTAAATATACGTGTATTACTGTATGTGTATAAATAAAAAGCCTATCCGACCACTCGGTGTCCAGTAATAGAGCCTTCAAATAAATTAGAAGACCCCTGTGGTGTGGGGTGTGGCCCAAGACATAAAATTACGGCGACTTTGCCTCGGTTAGGCGATGAATACATTAACGCCTTATTTATTATTCAAGTCACTAAATATGTGTCTTGAATTATAATAAAATATATGCTTTATATTGGCCGGACAACTATGTAAGGTAATACTGCAGTTATTGGACAGCGTATCTGATTTAATTTGCAATTATAGTGGTTGCTAAGTTAGGTAATTTTCATTCAACACTGGTAAGATGTAAGGAAATAAAGTGAAAGCTAGTGACGTAGAATATTAAGGACTTTGGTATTATGGCCAGCCTTACCTAAGTTAATGAAAGCAGAACGAAGACTCAAATTCAGAAGAGGTTTTCCTTTCAAAATCTCAGATTTTCGTATGATATTTGTTTTTTTATTATGATGTGGTTGATGGGCAACTTTTCGTCTGAGTTCCCTATCTCTAAAACCTTACCAATTTTAATTTAATTAATTAAACGTCAGAGGACTAATAAATTTTGCTAACTTAGTTTCATTCTTTATATTGCCTGTCACTAAAATCGCTCCGCTCCCAAATTACGCCACATTCTTACACCACAAAGTTAGTGCGAGGAAAAATTATCGATAGTTTTTATTTTTTGTTTAATGTCGACACCTATCGACGTTGCCTTCCCTAGACGTGAGAAATGGCGCTAATTTGCATTCGTAATTACTTGCCTGTTATTTATACATTAATATCGTTTGGCAATTTTGTTTTATATTATTTATTTTAAAGCTGTTTTCTAAATGAGTGTGAGTTACGAGTAGTAGATGGCGACGTTGTAAATGTTATGACTCGGGAATAGTTAGTGGTCGTATTTTTTCATTAATAGTTCTGTGGTTATTTATTGTATAAATAAGGGCCATAGAACATAAATTATTTATTGATTGGAAGTAGCAAAAAATAATTGGCTACGAGTACAGTAATTTTAAAGTAATCTTGAGAGTAAATAATGTCTTATTACAGCGTAAACCGGTGGCTCAAGGTTTTGTTATTTATTTAGAAATATTCTACCATTATTTTACCATAACCTATATGCACTGCTGTCGCGTCTGCAACTCCAAACGACTTAACAACCACGCATGCTGAATAAACTTTGCTATTCATGCAGCTGCAAATAAAGTTTACTTTACTTAATTTTTCATTCGGTAGTTACGTTTATTTAATAAATATTTAATGATGGTACTTACAGTTACGCAATACAATGTGGGAGTAACTAATTATCGATACTAGTGTTGTAATAACTTAACTACTGGACGGTAGATAAGTTTATTTTAACTGTACAACAAAAAGCAGTCAAGGGCGAATCGATATTTATTCTTTAGTGAATTACTGGAGCAAACGTAAGTTGAATCAACTATTGTGAGGCTCTTCAAACAGAAGAGACGAATTATTGTTACCTATCCTATAGGATTAACATATGTCATTAATAAGCTCTTATTTTCACATTTAGGTCAAGGGCCCGTGCCTTTTTGGGTCAACATTCAATAGTAGTCGTCGTATTAAATTTAAAACGTATACTTATAGTAGTCCATAATAATTGAAAACTTATTCGGATGCTGGAGTGTCCAAAGTTCAGCTACACCTACCGCGATTAACGTAAACAGAACTATCCAACAGCAATTCTATTGGTGGAAGAGGTTGCAATCACTGAATGCCTTTTGGAAAACTGGCTGTTTGATCCACTGCAGAACACTGCCTTTGAAGCGGCATTGTAAACGTAACAAATGAGTTATCACATCGAATAGGTAATTCGATGTAATTTTCAGTTATCGTGACGTAGCTGAGATTCTTCTTCTTAGCGTGTCGATGGCAAATGATTTTATATATTTTGTTTAGCCCAAAATTCAGCTACGCGAACCCCGCTCACTGATGCAGTCATAAGGTCGTCAAGTGTACAGGTGACAGGACTTGCGGTACAGGAGAGAAGGTGAGCCATTGTCTGTGGGGACACGTCGCATATACATTTGAGGGCTGAGCCGCCAGTGAATCCCCATCTGTGGAGGTTATCCTTGCTGCGGCCGACCTGAGTTCGCAGTCTATTAAACGACTTCCAAGTCGACCACGGCAACGCGTAACCAGGTGGAAGGCTCTCAGAAGGCTCGATAAAGCCATTAGGTGGTCTGAGCTGAGATTAGTCTTGCAGCCAAGCAAAACATAACGAAGTCAAAAGGTCGTTCCTACTTCAACCTCATTGTGAATATATTTAAATAATACATGTAACATTAAAACAAACACAATTTTAATGAGTCGTGAAGACCTTATAATTAAGCTGTTAATTTGATCTCCGCTACAGAGCAGCACATAACTAATGTTTTACCATTCTCACGGCGCGCCAATGGAGAATTTTAATTACCTGTAACAAGAAACAATAAATTTGGTTAAGACAAAGTGTGAATAACTTAAGTGATGGTACGTGGAAACACTGTTTAATATAACATGTGACATTCATGATTTATACTGAGAGGGCGGTGGGTTTCCCCGCATCATGGGCGCCATGCCGTAATCATTATGAAACATTCGGGATTGAATAGTCATAAGATTTGTAGTGTTGATTCACTACTCTTTAGTAAGCATAAAGAAACAACAATTTTCATTTACTTGTACCTTATATATAGATTATACCTATTTTAAATGACTATATTATGCTTCATCATCATATTTCTGAACGTCGCGCGTCGGCGCAACACATTTTCTTCTTCTATTCTCGCCTGTCAAGACATCACGGCATCATTATTCTTATGCTTGATTCGTTAAATAGCTCTAGGAATCAAATAGTTTAATCGAGTAAAAATATCTTGTTTGTTTAAGCAACATAATTATCGTAAGACTCTAAACGGCCTAATGCAGGACGAAGTTAGTAGAAGGTCACGAATCTGTACTTCCATGAATTCCAAACGCACTGGCTGACTAAAGAAATACATAAAATGCTTGTAATACTCGTATAACTAAATGACAGAGCCCACATTTCAGAAGGATTAAGCCTCCTGCAGACACATGCGATTAATCGCGCGGGGCGACTTGTCGCGGTCCATTTGCAGTATTTTTAGAGTGGAAATTAGCTTGGCTCATTGTCGCAGCGCGATTAATCGCGTGTGTCTACAGGAGGCTTTATTGATAACCCTGTTACAAATCAAAAGTACTTAAGTTTTATGCATCATCCAAACAACGACGTTTGGCAGATTCAGTTGAAAACCAGTGTCGAGCTCTAAATACTAGTAGTTATCCGGGATTTTGCTGAACTGGACCTAGTTTACCATTTATTTTTTACACATTAAAACTTATTTCATATTGTACATTTGTGGCATGTGTCAAATAAACATTTGCTCTTTCTTCTTCGTTTTCTTTCTTTGCCAGGTATCTGAGCGCGCGCCGGTGCGATGGCTATCCTTCGCGTCAGCTCGTGTGGGAGGTACACCACTTTATGACTTGTTCTCTGTTAAACAACATGCCTGGGAATAGTTACATGTGTTTTTCCTTTGAAGAGGATACGTGTAGGTTACTTTTAGTTTTGTTATTTATATGTAAAACTGTTTTAAGCACGAGATTGTCTATTAGAAATCCCGGGAAGATTCATATTAATATCGACATTTCGATAAAAGAAGAATTAAGAAATTAATTCATTTTTAGCCATATTGTTTAGGTGGAAATAATATTATCAGCTGGAAACAATGATTTGATAGCGTCACAATTCATGTCAAGTTGCCAAAATTGACGTTATTTCCACTCTGATATGTTATCTTTATGGCAGTGTTGAATAAGTTGACATTAGAATGACTATTTTTTTAGTGCGTAATGTTTGTCTAAACTAAATAGGGTTTTAAAAATATAAAAATAAAAAAGTTTTGTTTTTCAAGTTGAATTTAAAGTCAAGTTTTATATGCTTTTTGTGTCACAAAAATTATAGACTCGTTGAAATTAGTTCGATTTTTTACTCAGATATTACCATGGTTAGATAATCATGTGACAAATATATACCTATGTTGCCTAATATTAAAACAAAATAGGTTCAGAAAAATTCAGCGTTAATTCATTCCCTCCAATTAGATATTGAAGATCCTATAAGTCCTTTCCTAATCCGCAACGTTCTCGTAACAACCTCTGCAAACGGGGCACTGCTATACAAATGCCGCAATTTAACTATTTTAGTATCTGTCATAAACGAGACCCAGTTAAGATAAACACGTGCATTTTGTCGAGGATTTAAACCGTCAGTTATTACTAGGTACATCTCCTAGACATTCCGTCTGATGTCTATCGCGGCCCGGATCATAAACACCGGCGCATACGCACGTGGAGCGTATCGTCCTCACAACTGTACATAGGTATGTTAGGTGAAGCTATCAGGAAAGGACAGTTATTTATAGACAGCCTGCGTCTCCCTTGAGTCATTAGTCTATATTTGTAATTCTTATTGCTAATTACAATATCTAAGCTTTCTCCACAATGTTGTTGTTGCAAGTAATTGTTTACTCTGTCGTCAGTTTTGTACCTATTTGTCACTTCTGACCTACACTAGAATCAATCAAGAACAAACACAAGTCAAATTAAAAGCCTACACCTTTAATAATTTTACTAGTCTATGAGGAGTTGGGCATGCGGGCGGCGAGTAAAGGGCAACTCGCTGCCCGACCATGGACCATGCCCGGGTCGACGGCGCGTTGTGTTCCACACGCGCCTCAAAGAGCGTCAGCATAATGACGGGGCCCCCTCTCTAGAGGGCCAAAGCCTGCCGGGGTCGCGGTACTTATCTCATTACCGTGACCCCGGAACATAAAGGGCTATTGAAGGACACCGTGGATTTTAGTCAGTACAAGTCTGACAGTCCCTCCCGCCCTGCCCGGGGTGGGAGGACTCATTTGATGATTTTACCACGCAAAAAAAAAAGTCTATGAGCGGCAGGTAAGTCATGGAAACTTAACAACTCCAAATTGTCAAAAAACCAAAACTTAGGCTTGAACGACCAATAAATGTTCCGACTTAACCAGAAGCATAGAAAAAAAAAATGGAGGCTCTTGAAAGTCCCTGGTTGAAAAAGCATAGCTTTGAAAACAGAATGACAAATGACAGATAATTATGAAAACAGCTTCACTAAGTTTAATGTTGGCCATACACGTAATAGCGGCCATACACCATACTGCCTATCGTACAATCGGCATGACGCTGCCGATTTGATCAGTTAGATTTGACCGTGTATGGGCGTGGAATCCATCAAATTGGCATGACAAAAGGCTTGATCATGCCGAATTGATCATGCCGATTTGATAATGCCAATTTGATCAAATCGATTTGATCAAATCGGAATGATCAAACTTCAAATCGGCAGCAGTGATACCAAGTTAGCAACTTTATAGCTAGATCTAGCTAATATTCGGTAGCTACTTTTTAATATGGTGTATGGTGTATATGGACGACCAATTTGATCAAATCGATCGTCATGCGGATTGTACGATAGGCAGTATGGTGTATGGCCGCTATTAGGGTTTGCATGATATTTTTAATCGTGCATGCACAACCGACAGGCAAACTCTAGCCTGTATGTGTTAAAACTGTACAGTTATCGGTGCATGTATCGGTTATAGCCTCCAATATATGCACGCAAACTTATTGAAAACACCTTCGATTTGAAAGAACCAATTGATCCTATGTTCAAAATGATCAAGGAAGTAACTGATTCCCATAAAACAGATGATCGCTACAACCTATGTCTTGTACTGCAATATGAGCAGGTCTAGTAGCACTAAAATATAAAGTAAAGGATATGTAGGACTCTTAACAGCTAATGGCGGCACATTTGCATTGACAGTCAGATATCAAATGGGTACTTCGTCGCGGTTGATAGGGTAAAAAATGTTCTGTTGAATTAAAGAACTGGTATCATAAATAAATTAAACATGCATGCATGTCTAAATGTGTTAAATAAAAGAAAATTATTTATTTAGTTGGGACAGGTTGGTAAATTGTTGATGTGTGTACACTGTCGATCTGTCAGAAGCGCAAAAGTGCTCAAACACACTGCGAGCCTAGCGCGGTGGCGGCGGCGGGCGCGGAAATATTGAATGTATGTAAGGAAATTATTAATTTTATTCAAATGGGAAAATTAATCAACAGAAATTCCGTTGTAGGACATTTTTCGCACTCTCTTTGGAGCCATCAATAGATTTTAAACACTCACATAATAATATGAACAGTTTTCATGACAATTTGAAATATCACCATGTTACTTTTGACCTAATTCGTTTTGAAAACTACAAACGAATGGTTTCTATGAGATATATTCGCATAGAACAAGTTCCATGCAATCGGGTCTAGTTTTTCCTTTTGGGGATGAGTGTAATAGCGGCCATACACCATACTGCCTATCGTACAATCGGCATGACGCTGCCGATTTGATCAGTTAGATTTGACCGTCTGTGGGCGTGGAATCCATCAAATTGGCATGACAATAGGCTTGATCATGCCGATTTGATCATGCCGATTTGATCATGCCAATTTGATCAAATCGATTTGATCAAATCGGAATGATCAAACTTCAAATCGGCAGCAGTGATACCAACCTAGCAACTTTATAGCTAGATGTAGCTAATATTCGGTAGCTACTTTTTAACCGACGTAAAAAAAGGAGGAGGTTCTCAATTCGAAACGTATATTTTTTTGGAACGAAGTTCCTTATGGCGCGTTGCGAAAGGGGGCTAGGCGGAAAAAATTGTAACGACACTTTTTACAGACTGCGCGACGCAAAGAAGGGTAATGTGTGTATTACCATGGAATGGAATGGAATGGACTGGACTGTAATGGAGTGGAATGGAGTAGAGTGGAGTGGAATGGAATGGAGGGTCGAAAATCGCCTGAACCTTTTTTTAACTTGCTATCGTCAAGCAAATGTTTTCCGACCTTCAAGCGATTTTCGACCTTATTGACATTCAAAATTTAGTTTGTTTTTTCTCACATTTTCGTTAGCTAACATTGCTCCTTCATTAAAATCCGGTGTTGGCATAAATGTCAATAAAGTCGAAAATCGCTTGAAGGTCGGAAAACATTTGCTTAACGATAAGCAAATGTTTTCCGACCTTCACTTGTATTACCAACTGATTCCCACTAGTGGGATACTTAAATCGGTAAAAAAACAAGTCGGTAAAAAGTAGCTAAAAAGTTAAGCCACAAGTTTTATAAAATTGTAGCTGTCGGTCACCGAATAATAGCTAGATCTAGCTATAAAGTTGCTAAGTTGGCATCACTGCTGCCGATTTGAAGTTTGATCAAATCGATCGTCATGCCGATTGGACGATAGGCAGTATGGTGTATGGTGTATATGGACGAACTGCCAATTTGATCAAATCGATCGTCATGCCGATTGTACGATAGGCAGTATGGTGTATGGTGTATATGGACGAACTGCCAATTTGATCAAATCGATCGTCATGCCGATTGTACGATAGGCAGTATGGTGTATATGGACGAACTGCCAATTTGATCAAATCGATCGTCATGCCGATTGTACGATAGGCAGTATGGTGTATGGCCGCTATAAGCGATAAACCTTGAATTACTTAGCGATAGCCGATAATGTGCACATTTACGAGGCGTACATCGCGAGACGCGTGAGGTTGTGATAAAATGAACAGCTAACAGCTGCTACTTTGTTGTTCTGCTTTTATTTTCTTCCACATAGTGTGAATGTATTGCTGACAGTTTGATATTGCTAACAAGAAAATGATTTTGAAGAAATAAATCATTATTATCAGAAGGTTGTATGCATTCAAAAGCCTGAAGGCAAAGATGAAAGAAGAATGCTAATTTGGCAGGACGAGCTGGAGAAATGGAGCGTCTAAATTAGCTTTGAATTTAAAGAACTAGAAGTGATGGAGGGAGGGCTTTATACAACTGCAGGTTTTAAACAACTATGGGATGTAGGCTATTTATTCAGTAATACGAATTAGACAATAATGTCAGCAGGCGGTTCTAAGATGCCTCTTTATTAGAATAAAACAAATTCTTTATCCTGTTCTATTGCTTGGGCAATAGAATAGAATGCCTTCGCGAATTTATGGTTTTGATAAATTGGTATTTTGAAACCTTCTGAATAATTTTGCACAAATATATTGCTCTATTTGATTCTGAATAAACATTGAGATATCAATGAATACGAGTAGACATTTTTCTTTTAGTCTCAGGACGACAAATTAACGTAAGTTTTATAAGAAAAGCTTATTAGTCTCTGGATTAACCTGTCTATCTGTAAGACTAGTAGCGGTACCGTCACGTCAGTTAGTCACTCGATAGTCCTATAGGCATGTAACATTAACTGCAACGAGAAAATCGCACCCGGAAGATATCAAATGTCACAGTTAACAGACAAATATCAGTTAAGCAATTATCTTAGAACCGCTCACTTGCCGGTAACCTTTAGTAGAAACTTCTAATGAACACTTTAATAGAAAGATAACCATTTAAGCCGTTTTATTCCATGAGTTCAGATAAAACGTTAATTTTCTAAGAGCTGCCGTAAAATTAGTGTTGTATCTTCTGTCGTAAAATTAACAGCTTATGACCTTATTTTAAATGTTATTTAAGATGCTGTTATTACACATTCCTCTTATAAATATTGAATTAGAATTTAAAACATCAGTCTAAAGAAGAATATATCTATGCTGAAATCTAATAAATAAAAATCAATGCCACTTTTGGTTGTAATGTCATAACTCAAGAACGGGCTCACCTATCCAAACCAAATGTTTAGGCTTTGTTCGAACTATTTAGTAGATACTTTATGTGAAGTTTGCACAAAATCGGACGAGAGGTTCTTAATATACCCGTGCGAAGCTGGGATGGGCCACTAGTTAAATATAATTATGACGTAATTGAATAAAAAGTATAACATAAATTAGAAAATATCGTACAATTTTCATTCGTCACATTAGTTGAAGGATATTTCTAGCAACGTTCTTTGCTTTGAAGAAGGACATCAGCATTTTCTATCTCAAAAACTCTAAAATATGACTCCACAGAGAAGCCGTAACTCATCTATTGTGACACAACCTTCAGAAACATTCCTAAAACTCCAAATCCAGTGCAATCTGTCGCGAATCTGAGTCAACCTTGTGCCAAATGAGCCGCCTTGTCTCCGTGACATATTTGGGCAATAACAGCGCCTGTGACAATCACGTAACACGTCTGTTCTACTTTCCCCGGATTTAGATCTGTATTAAAAACGTGTTACAGCTACGTCGAGCTTAGAAAGACAAAGGTTGCAATATGTTTTTTTTAAGACTACCTCCTTCAATAGTCCTTTACGTCCCAGGCTCACGGTTACCTGATGAGGCAGTACCGCGACCCCGGAAGGCTGTCAACAAGTAACTGTGATCCTGGAACGTAAAGGACTATTGCAGAAACAGCGTGGATTTTTGTTAATACGTGTCTGAAAGTCCGTTCCGCTACACGCTAGGCGCAAGGACTCATTTGATGATTCTACCATGTTAAACGGTGCATCCACACCGCCGGTAACATTTGTGGAGTAACAAAAGGCAACACGGTAACATTCGGCAACATTCGGTAACTTTTGTGGCTCCTTGTTACTATTTGTTGATTGTTGCTCATCCACACCGCAGTAACATCCGACAACAAATGTTGCCGTGTTACGGTTTGTCGAGTAACGTTGCTCGACAATCTGCAACATTGTTAGATAATGGGGGTAACATTGTAACCGAATGTTGAGCAACGTTACTCGACTTACAGTAACACGTCAACACTTAGTAACATTAAATAACATTTTGTTGGCGGATGTTACCGAATGCTGAGCAACGTTACTCGACTTACAGTAACGCGTCAACACTTAGTAACATTAAATAACATTTTGTTGGCGGATGTTACCGAATGTTGAGCAACGTTACTCGACTTACAGTAACACGTCAACACTTAGTAACATTTTGTTGGCGGATGTTACCGAGCAACATTTGGAAACGTTGAGCTACAAATGTTACCGGCGGTGTGGATGCACCGAAAAGCCAAAAAAAGCTAACAAGGTGTCTAAAAACATACGAATGAACCTGAACTAGATTAATAAGGCGAATAAAAAGATTTTCATCATACAGTTAGGCCCCTCGAATGACCTACCACTTGAGAACATTGAACGTACTCGTAGATCAAAGAAGATATTGCTATTAAATTCATGAACTATACGGATTAGTTATCTCAACCTTGTCACGTTAGATGAATTAGCCAAGATGTATGGAGGCACATTTTGATAGGTTTGTGGTTTATTACTGCTGAAAACCTCAGAAATAGGTCAAAAGTCTCTTTTATTGACGCACGGTTGTCGCAATGCTTGAGAGATCGAATGATGCGGAACGTGTCGCGAAGTCGATTCCCGTGCGGGACAAATATTGTATGACCTGCTGATGATTGTTCCGGGTCTAGATTTTGTGAGTTTATGTAAGTTTTAATGTCTGTAAACGCCTCCACGGTACAGGAGAAATTCCTAGTCTGGGGCTCGTGGCTATATAATTACAGCCCCAAAGGCCGATCTTCCAAGTTAAGCCGCGCTTGCCAAGGGTGGTCTGTTAATGGGTGACCATCTGTCGTAGCAAGTTTTCTCCGTACCTTGAAAGCACGTAAAGCCATTGATCCCGGCTGTCATTTATAAATGTTTGACAATCATTACTGCTTTTCAGAAGCTGGAGAGTCTGAAAACCACCAGCGTAAATCGTACTACCCAGTTACTGGGTTCTGAAGGTCAGATAGGCAGCCGCTCCATGTAAAATACTGATATTCAGCTGCATCCAAGTTGGGAAAAGTCTACGTAAATTAAATTAAAAATATATTAAGAAAGTCTATATCGAATTGGCTCAAATCCATCATTATTTCCGCATCAGAAACCGTACCGGTATCGTTGTTCTTGGCTTCAGTACCCCCCCGGGATAAGAATAAGTGGCCTATTATATTCCGGGAAACACCGCAAGCCCTTTACCTAATTCCATATTTATGATGCGGAATAACAAGCAGGAAAAATATCGTATATTATGTACTGTCTACCGCACATCAGTTTTATATTACAACTTGCGAACCGCGCTGGCTTCGCACAGGCGCAATTTTGTAAATAAAATATAGCCTATGTGGCATTATATGTTAAGTAAAAGAATTTTGAAAAGCGGTCATAAGTATAGTCAATTAAAAAAACAAAAAACAAATCTTTTCTTAAGGTATTGATACACATGTTTTTGCACACACACTCATGTTGCACTTGTTGCCAATGTTAGGTAATTTGTTACCACTGATGAGACTGTGAGCTTGCCTGTACTTACCTACACTACAGCAGCTTGTGTTTATTTACAGAAAGAAATAAAACCTTACTATATTTACTTAAACACCCAGAAATGTGTATCAAGACCTCAAAGATGAATAAGAAAATAAGTCCCGAATTCGAAAAGAATGTGAAAATCACTTAACTGTCGGAAATTATGTCTTCTGATTGAAACATTAATTAAATTGTTACATAAGAGTGATTTTATGGTGACAAAAATTTAGCTAGGTATGGAAAATGATTTGATTTGATGAAACAAATCAAATTGTATAAGAATGATTTTTGGTGATACAAAAGGCACATAAATAAAGCTTTTGTTCTCAAAAATCTACTCTTTATCTTCAGTCTGTTTAACCTGTTCCAATTCTAGATTTAGAACGACCCAGCTCATTAGCTACAACCTACAAGGTACTTTCCCAATGCCCTACATTTAGTATGTAACATTAAGCTAAACACAAAACACGTTAACTAAACACGGCTCTCCAGTGCATTAAGTGCATTCCTGATACAATTTCACTTCGTAAACTTATGATGAAGTATGTAGATAAATAATGTATAAGTTAGGTAATAAATACACAGAATTTATTGCATGTCTCACTCGTTTGTATGGAGAAGTTAATCGATGCATTTGTAAGGAGCGGCCTTCCCTGGTTTCAATGAAAATATGCCTTCCTGCTGCTTCTTAGGTTTCAAACGGTATCAAAGGTAACAGTAAACTCTTTGAAAGTATTTCCGATTTATGGCAAATTTCATTTAACCTAGAAACCATTGTAGGTATACTCAACTCATATTCGGACTTCAATTTTCTCTTGTGTCCCCCAGATATCTTGCCATTATTTACTCCTTTGTTTACTGAACTATGTGGAATTAAATTATTTATTTCAATTATTACCGACCCGAAAATGTTAATGTCCTTAATAAATCCGACTGTATTGTCTTACTGCAAAGCAAAGACACAGGGCTTCACAGGGCTGGCAGTGGTAAATAATGGAAAGTTCATAACATCTATTAGATCACCTACCACCGAAAAAGTCAGTAAAACTTTTGTTGAAAGTTCTTGTAAATACAGGGTTGTTTCGTTGTTTGTAAAACATTAACAACCTTTCATGGGGTGGAAGTACTTATGGTTATAAACATCTTTTACTATAAAACCAACACTGAAAGATCAGAAAAAAAAAAAACCGGCCAAGTGCGAGTTGGACTCGCCCCTGAAGGGTTCCGTAGTAGCAAGCATAGATTAGGGATATAATCATATTGAGATTAGTAAGTAATATACACAATCAATAAAAATAACTTTGTTTTTCATAGCGTTTGTATGAATGGCAAAGTTATATTTGCGGTTTTTGAAAATATACTATATCTCAAAAACTGCTAACTGTATCTCATCCAAACTAATTTTCGTTGAAAGTTTTTGTTGAGGTCTACATTATATATTTTTTTTAGTTTTATCATTTTCTTATTTTAGAAGTTACAGGGGGGGACACACATTTTACCACTTTGGAAGTGTCTCTCGTGCAAACTGTTCAGTTTAGAAAAAAATGATATTAGTAATCTCAATATAATTTTTAAAGACCTATCCATAGATGGGGTATCTATTTGTCACTCTGGCCGTACGACACAATTGAACATTTTACTAATGCTCTCTTTGTCTGTATGTAAGTATCAAAACGTTAAAACTACAATTTACCTGTATCTCTTAAAAACCAGACAGTCTGAAAGTCATTGAAGAAAATTTCTAGAGAAAATGCAAGAAAGTTAATAAATAACCACACAGTGCAGACACGAATAGTCATCAAGTAACAAATTAACAACCGTTTAAGTTCCCCATCGTCGCAGTAAATATGCACAAACGATTGCAGTAAACACTCTAACACTCTCAATTACCAGTTAAACATAACTAAAGGTACACATATCATAGCGTACTTCAAGAATCGATGTCAAAATGTGACGCTTTCTTGTTTAGTCACACTTTCTTGGGACTTGTGAATATTCATAAAATGGCTGCCGGTGTCGAAGACCAACATTACATGCAGCGGGTCTAAAACGGTCCCTTTAGCAATAACCCAAATGATTCATTCTTTAATTTCCAGTAACATCATTAGCAATTATTCAAATATTGAAAAAATACACAAATAGAATTATATCTAAGTAAGTCATATCTGAACTTGTACTTCTAGCACTGACTGAAACTTACCAAGCCAATTTTAAATACAATTTTATTATTTACATTAGGTAAGTATCAAAGACAGTAACTATGTCGTACAATATGTATAGATAAAGGTAATCCTACAATTTTAACCAGTTTAGGTCCATGTTCACTGTTCAGATATGCTTGTGCGTGTAACCATTTTGCGAATGTTAGAAAAATTGCCAATGATTAAATTAACGAAATGAATCACTTTAGGGATTATTGCTTAAAAAGGCCGTTTTAGGCCCGCTAATGTAAGCCCGTCGGTGTACACGTTCTACCCCGAGTTTTCAAGAGGTTTTCGCTATAAATGTTCGTGTTGTTGAATAATATGGACGTTTCCTTGGCAGTTGGGTCAGGCTGGACCCGCCATTGCTATCTTCCGTGAGTCATAACACTTTGGTCTATATTTTTTTCGTGAGGTTGTTGCTAAAGGTACCGAAGACGTGACGTAATACGATAAGAGAATAGATACATAAGGTGTTATATGTAGGTATCGTATCTTTGGAGGGAATGGTTCGGGCCACTCAGGTAACTAATAAAAGCTGTCATTTCCCGCACGTGCTTATTGGCCAACGAACGTGCTCTGAGGTAAAACGTTGCAACTTATAGTTTTCGAACTTATCCTTACTATACGATGTTAGATGGACACCCTAGTTGCGAACCACAATCACAATTTTCGCAACCGAAGTATATTTTTAGTTAGCTGAATAAAGTAAAGCCTTACCGTGGCTAAACTTACGCGGCTTTATTACAAAACGTGGTTTAACTTAGACCAAGGTTTAAATCAAAAATCAATTTTTGAATTTCGAACTTTATTCCAACTGCTATAAAATTCTAAAATGCACATTGACAACTTAGACCGGGATCTAAACTCGGTTTTTGTATTAATAACTTTACGACAGTAGAAATAAAGTTGAAATTCAAAAATTGATTTTTGATTTAAACCTTGGTCTAAGTTAAACCACGTTTTGTAATAAAGCCGACGTTGTTTTTTTATCGTTCTAGAATCATCAAATGTTTCCTCCCACCTCCCGTCCCCGAGGGACGGGAGGGCTGTCAGACTTGTACTGACAAAAATTCACGGTGATCTTCAATAGCCCTTTACGTTCCAGGGTTACGGTTACCTCATGAGACAGTCCCGCGACCCCGGCTACACTTAGGTAAAGCATAAGTTTGTTTCACAATTAGGCTGCTCTGAACACTGAACTTCCACGAAACTGGAGTTCAAAACATAACATGATTGGAATACATATCTGTTTAAAAATTAATTTAAATTATGTATTTAGGGGATTTATGAAAATAGATACTTACTTAGGTCTTCAACTTCACAAAGTTTTATTGCAAACAATTTTGTTATATTATTCCACAGATACCATACCACCTCAAACCAAGGAGGGTTTATTTTAAGTAATATCTTAGTAATTATGTGCCAAACGGTCTTCCTACGTAACCATAAAGATTAAATTTCTACAGAAACTAAGCTACATGTTAAATCCTTGCACAAAGTGCTCCTGTACCCAATCTACCTCTCGGGAACCCTGTGATATTAACCCAATAAGCCAAGTTAGCCAAGCACACAGTACACACTGGAGATGTGTTTGTTTGTCTGTCAGCTTGACGTCGAGAACGGCTGAACGGCTCGCAGTCACGGATACCGTGTGCAAACACGCGACGGACTCGAGTTGCCGACTGACTAAACACTGACATGATACTGGCTTGTTTACATGTGGATAGTTAACGGGATTTTAATGGTTGATGAATGAATGGAGATGTGGTTATTTGGGAATCTTTTTTGATGTAGTGTCGATACGTAATTGGTGATATATTATTTTTGGAGTTAATGAGATGAACGCCTGTCTTTGAGGTCGCAATGTCTTTCATAGATAAGTATCTACAATATTTCAAAGTCAAAGTAAAATCATTTATTTTAAATAGGCCATCAAAGAGGCACTTTTAAACGTCGAAATATTAAAATTAAGGAAATGGGATGGGATGGGATTGAATCTACACCCATTCGCAAAGGTAGGTTGTATGAAGAAGAATGGGCAAGAAACTCCATACTTACTCTTTTTAAACATGTTTTACAATATTTTTATAACATCATTTGAAATAAATAATGTGAAAGTAATGTACTTACCTTGAAAATATAGACTAAATGTTATAAAAAAATAAAATAATAAGAAATAAAAAAAAGCAAAAAGGTACATGGTGTTCACATTTTAACAAAATATTGCAATTACATTTTCATGTGTATAGAAGCGTGGATTGCCAGTAACATACAGCTTTAAACATCTTCATTTTGAACATTCGCCTGCATTTAAAACAATTTATTTGAAACGACATCATGTCTTCTTCTTTAATGTTTTACCTATTCGACACCATCTTAAAACATGAAAAATTTTTTTCTTCCTTTTTCGAGAGCCAAAATCTTAAAATGAGTCCTTCAGTGGAGCAGTGGGGACTGAGTCTCTTCTGACTAAAAGTCACCCCGTTCCTTCATATAGTCGTTTAAGTTCCTGGGCCGCGGTATACTACCTCGACAGTCTCGCGACAGAATTTCTTGAGAAAATTTAGATAATAGTATTCTCTACAATTTAAAACAACATTTTTTCCATAACTCATAGTAGTTATGCCTTAGAGTCCAAAAAAGGAATAATAAAGACCGAACTTTGCATTTTTTTTTTGTATCGAGAAAATTTCAATGAATCGTGTTTTCATATTTCTGATAATTTACATCATATATACATATAGTCAATAACTATATTATAGTCCAGATATGTACGAAGAAACGTAATAAAAAAACCGTATTTAAACTGACTTATCACCTTAATGCTGCCATTATATTTTCACAGGTTCGCATTACTTTCATTACACTTTCCTTTTTCTAACAAGAAGACAAACTAGACGACTTCTCACATCTCCTTTCATCGCATTGAGGTGCAAGTGAAAATCCTTATATTATTTTATAACACCACATTCCGTATGAATGTGAAGCTTTCAACATGGAACTGAGAAGCTATTGACAAGTTTTTAAAGATTTCTCTAGGAAGAATAATAATGCCATCTAGTCCCAAGCTAAGCAGAGCTTGTGTTATGGGTACTAGACAACTGATAAACATACTTATATATTTCTAAATACATACATATTATAGATAAATTACACCCAGACACAGAACAAATGATCGTGCTCATCACACAAACATTTGTCCTGGGTGGGAATCGAACCCACGACCTCCGGCATAGCAGTCAGGGTCACTAACCACTAGACCAACAGGCCAGTCTAGAAAATATAGAAATATTGAGATAAATACTAGCTTGTACAGCTTGTACTTGTGGATATGGAAAATAATGACATGAGAACTAATTTTTTACTCGACATTTTATTCATCAGCTGGGTAAAGACCGGCCCAATATCTTTCACCACGATCGCGATGGGTGGGAACTACTACAGGGATAAAATCCTTTGTCTGAACTCATGTCATGGCCAATAAGCCATATTGCATCACATACTTTCGCATATATAAGAATATCGTCATAATTATTTGTAGCAAATAAAAACAATCGCAAAAAAAGCCACCGGATAGAAGCACCAGAGTCAGCAACCTGTCAAAATATTTTTTGCGTGGACTTCCTCTACCGGGTTTTTGCTGAATTTCTTCAACATAATATAAATATGAAAGTAAACTTATTCTCCATGGAATAACGTAACAACTTGTTTTACGATTTCTTAGAAATAGAGTACCTATTTCTATTTCAGCCCCAGGCCATAAGTACGATAAAAGGCTTGAGTAACGTCCGGAAATGAAATAAAATTGCATTAATATTGAAATGATTATATTGGCAAAACTAGTTCTATTGCGAAACATCATAATATTTTCATTCATTACGGAAACCTTCAAGCTTTAATTCATAAGTATGTAATTTGGCACAAGTAGTTACTAGTTCTTAGACACCGTGTTTTCTCTTAGCAGAAAAAACAAACAGAAAATAAATATACAATGCGGTTCAACTATGAAGGAAAGTGTCAAAGATCTTCATCTGTCACCTGTCACAGTTTGAAAAATACGTTTATCAAATAAAATGGTTAAGGCAAATTAATTTTTAATTGTGTTTTTATTTTTTATTATCTTGTTAGACTTTCAAAAAGTGTGCAAGTGTTTAAAAGGGTTTTCATGACGTCACAATATGGCGTCAGCAACTCTCCTTCTTAGTTGAACTTCATAATACATTCTCTGATTTATATCAACAGCCTGGAATTCCAAAAAACATTTACGTATCAACATGGCCAAGTAAAATGTAACCCGCTGTCATCAAAACATTTGGATGCGCGCTGTAAACGCACCAGTATACCGATAGCACCATCATCATGCGCCCACGCATGCTCTAAACTTGCTCACTGGTTTAATTTTTAACTTGACTATAAACGGGGAAATTGAAATAAGTGGAAATTAAGTTAACTGTAAGAAAATTGGTTCAATTGATACCCAAATACGGTATTTTATGACTGTCCATCTACTTTAAAATGCATTAAAAACAGCTTACTAGACCAAAAACAATGACATACTAAAGCTAGGAGTTTATCGTTATCAAAAAAACTTTAAAATCATAAAACTCAGTAACATTTCGCTTACAGGAAGTGAAGTGAACTCAAGTAAGTAGTAAAGTTGCAGTTAAGTTGAGCAGTAAGCGAGCAGCGGTGTCTCGGTAACAATGTGTTTAACACGGTAAGCGATGAAGACACCTTGCTGGTCTGACACACGGACTGGGAGGATGGCGAATGTTATCAATAATTGTGTGAAGTTATTTACTTGAGCAATAAAGTTGCATTAAGTTGAGCAGGAGAGCAATGAATCAAGAATAATTTTGGACACTAAATAATTTCCGACACATTGACGTTATCCAAAATTGTGGGCTAGAGACAAACCGGTGGAATGTGTCAGAAATAACTATAGTGTTCAAAATTATCCATGATTCTTTGTTTTCCCTTCAGTTAAACATGAACATTTAATGCCATCAAACGCGAACTCAATGTACCTACATTGTACAACACTTTTTCTGTCGATTTATGTTAGTAGTTTACATTGAAAAAAAAAAAGAATTTTAGATACTGAAGAAAACAAAGGCCATAGCATTATTGACAATCGTAAACACTTAACATAACAACACTCATAACATTGACATTTTGTTAATTTTATTTCTCATAATTATTGCAAAACTTGTGCAAATATCGACGCTCGCAGGATTGTTCGCCATCCGTAGCCCCCGTATGTGTCAGACGTTGAGTGCCTCTGCAATTGCCACTAAAATGCAGCTAGTTAGTCGCAGTCACAGTTCTATGAATAAATTCATAATATCCCACGTTATAGACACCACTCGGAATCTCAATTAATTGGAACTCTATTCGATCGGCATTTTATCGCCTCTCCGCCATTTCGAGGTGAACGGAAAATGTGGCAAAGCAACTTAATGTTTACTTTTTAAAGGGCATTCTTACACTTCTAGACTTTTATATAAAAAGAGAAGAACGAAGACTTTTTATTTTGCCTATTTAGCAATAAATATTGCACATCTAGCTTTGGAAAGAGACAATCGGCTAGTTTCGGCTTCGTAGAGCTTTGTCTCTGTCGCACGAAGCCTAGCTAACCATGACGAACGAGCCAAACGTCAGATAGGTATACATACTCTGACTTTACAATTCAGTCAATAGTTTGTCAAAATTCAGTGAACGGAACCTTACCCGCAATCTCTCAATACAGGTTTGACAGAACCAAAACAGATGATTTAATCCGCAAAAAATCTGTGCCGCAACTTTAAATGCCAGGCCAGACTTCTTTTGTTAAACATAAGAATGACAATCAATATTTAATGAAGAGCGATCATGGCAACCAACTTTTTGTGAGCTAGGGAATATTATAATACAGACGGGTAACAGGTAGCTTGGTACCTCAAAAGATTTTTTTGTGTCTTCATTACCTAACTGTAAATGGCATAAATCGAGTCTTAAATATTAACTTGTGTTTGCTAAATAGATTAAAACAAAACAGATCAAATAACACTAGTATCAAAACGGTAATAAACATCAACCCCCTTACTTATAAACATTGATTAGACGTTACTTATCTTAAATAGCCCTTAAGTCACTTGCCATCTCTATTCATTAAAATAGAAATGACAAGGACAGGTGATATTTAAGCGGTAGCTAAGCAACACAAGTTTTTATAAGTAAGGGGGCTAATCCGTTGTAATAAATTCTTGTCAAAATATACCTTAAAAGTTGCACATTGCTTGATTTAAAGTTGAAATAGCTTTTGTTTCGTATTCTATTTCTATGCAGACCACGATACTATTGAAATACGAACGACAACAGTCATGGTGGTAAAATTTACATTGATAGTGTCTTTCTGTAGTAACAATAAGAGCTATTTTCGCAATGCAACTCACGTGTGGTTCACATTCACAATACTTACCTTTATAAGCTAGCAAAAAGAGAGATAGCCCCGTATTTGTTACGTTCTGAAACGGTTGCCTGTACAGTGACAGATGTATGGATGGATTATCCGAGATCCGACTGCGTACGGATTTTTTATCCGAAGCTTATCCGCGGCATACGACGTAGGGCTTCGCTGTCAATCGATGCCAGGAAGTCTAGAATAGGAAGGACTGGTTAATGAAAATGCAACAATATTGTAGCTGTCGGCTAAGTAAGGTTGGGGTACTTTTTCAGTTACGGGCCTAAATGTGATTCTTATTAGAACTTCTAAGAGGAAAATAAAAATATACTAGCATTTAAAGAAAATTAGACCTAAATTAATTATACGATTAGGTGATGAAATTTCACTTGATCTTGCCCTTCCGCCTTCCGTAGACCATAGGTATGGTGATCGCGCTCTTCGTATTTCTGAAACAATTTTCTTCAGAATTGACATTCACTTTTAGGAAGTTTACATCAATATATATATATATATTAGTAACGTATGCCCCTATTATTTGAGTACTGGTCAATGACGAAACTTTTGATTTTAAAGTGTTAAACCATCGTAATCTCTAGACGGAATGTCACTTTCTCTAGACAGACACCTTTGTCATTTGCTTCATTTAACTTGCAATTAATTCCTACTTTTGTAATATTATACTCGGCAAAACATGATCATCAATTCTCTCTAGTTTCTATTGCGTGCGTTAAATACGTAGTTATATCAGTTTACACCACAAAATTCAAACGGACCTCTTAAACCGTGTAAATTATCATAATAACTTAATACCAGCAAGTCTAACTGTATTACTGTTATCTGATTTAACGGTTTCTTTGACAATAAGTCAACTAATAAATGGCCCTGTTGTATTATCGTAAATAATATCCTAAAACATTTTGCGTGGCACTGTTAGGGCTAGAAGTGGCAACTGTAATTATTATGACAAAGTAATTTGTTGGTTAGCAACACTTTGAAGCAGTGGTAGCCCAGTGGTATCGACTTAAGCCTCCTGCAGACACACGCGATTAATCGCGCTGCGACAATGAGCCAAGCTAATTTCCACTCTAAAAATACTGCGAATGGACCGCGACATGTCGCCCCGCGCGATTAATCGCGTGTGTCTGCAGGAGGCTTTAGGCTTATGAATTCTGGGTCGTGAGTTCGAATCCAGTCAGGCGCATTACTTTGTGTAATTTATTTTATCACACAAAACAGTGAGGGAAAATATCGTGAGGGAACAGGCAAAGACATGTGACATAAAATATCTAGATATCTACCAAGCCGTACCTAGGCCCATGTGGTGGATTATGGCCCACTCCTCACAGAGATGAGGCCTGTGGGTACATTATAGGCTGCTGATAATGATGATGAACACTTGAAGTATTTAATGAGTAGTGTTTGCATATAATCAATGATCAGTGGTAATAACAGGATTATGTTTCTAATTATGGTTGTGGGCGAAAGATTTGTGGCGTATTCGTGACTTCTTCGGTATTTACAATCTCATTGTTTCATGCTGCAAATACTTGTTTGTAACAATAGGCACGTCATTAAAGCTAAAACTAATTAGTAACTTGCTGAAATTTTAAAGGGTTCTTAAAGAAGGTAAAATAACTTACCGTGTGATTTTGCAGCGTTCTTGATTCTATCTCATCATCATCATCATCAGCCTATAAATGTTCCCACTGCTGGGACACAGGCCTTCTCTCTGTGAGAGGGAATGGGCCGTAATCTACCACGCGGGCCCAGTGCGGATTGGTAGATGCTGTGGGTAGATGTCACATGTCTTCGAATTTTTGGTTCTAGGACATGCCGGTTTCCTCACGATGTTTTCCTTCACCGTTTTGAGAGCAGTGGTGTT
Source organism: Agrotis exclamationis (assembly GCA_950005045.1). NCBI lineage: Eukaryota > Metazoa > Arthropoda > Insecta > Lepidoptera > Noctuidae > Agrotis > Agrotis exclamationis. The sequence goes on from OX465430.1 coordinate 21,611,366, forward strand.
GAAATAAATTACACAAAGTAATGCGCCTGACGGGGTTCGAACCCACGACCTACAACTCGTAAGTCGAGGCCGATACCACTGGGCCACCACAGCTCGCCTACTGATTCTAACTGCCTACTATAAATTGTACATTATCTGGTTATATTCATATTGTTTTGATTCATGAAAAAAAAAGTGAGTAAGTACCTACCTACATGTTATTTGATATACCAACATATCAAATTAGCTTCAAAAGTTTCAGTAAGTGCACAACGAATTGGAATTTTCTCATTCTAATTAAAAAGACAGGAAAATTATTACAAAATAATATCTCAAATAATACCCCAAGGATTGCATACGTTCAAGTTTCTCAAGTTTCTGCTTAAAAATAAATAAAATTAGCATAGCTCTGTGAAGGGAAAGAAAATAATTTACGTAGTACCTGCCTGAAATGAGTCGCACCGGAACTGACGTCATGATTTATTCATTCAAACTTCTTTGGAAAATTAACGAGATCCATTCATTGGTGAAAATAAAAGGTGTCAGTTTAAATGTTAAGAGCTCACGAATGGATGTCATCGCCAGTGTAAACGTACCTTCATTAAATATTTTTTGCTAATTGAAAAAATATTGCAGCAAGTTTTATTATGTTAGGAATATATAACGACTTTTCTTTTAATGGTACATCTCTGAAAATACAAACATTTATTTTATTTTCGAATTGACATTTGCCCTGCACATTCATATTTTATGGTACTACGTTCTAGTTATTACAGACATTTACGACAGCATAAGGTTACCCAACCTTTGTCGAAAAACTTCGGAATTACGACATTAGGGAAAACTTGAACGTAATAAGAAAACATGACAATCAAGTTAGCCGACATTTTAATATAACTTAAAATTCAAAAAACGTTCTCGTGAAGGCAAAATTATAATAATTTCCTGCTCACACTGCCAACATCACAGCGTGAATGGACTTTTTACAACTCTGTGCTCAAAGAAAACATAGTTTTGGAAATAAATTTCCGAAAAAAATACCTTCTTTTCCTCAAAGTAGAGTCCAAAATCCAATGTGTGGAGTAAAGTTGACAAATCATCACCAATAAGAGTGTGTGCCAATGATATTATGCGTAGACACGAGTTCTGTCCCATCCACATTGTTTATTCTACCTTAAACCAACAAAAGTCCACCCTATTCCATGCTAATAAGAACCACTTTCACCTAAACCTACACAAAGCTTGTATTTTTTACCAAAGTTTATGTAACCTCAAACAATTGAAATTAACCTTTGGGAGTAAGGTAATAAAGTCGTAATTATGAATGTGAAGTTGGTTCATTAAGGGGAAGTACTGGGTAGAACTTCCGTGGCATTATGTAGCGGTAATCCGCGAGCGGTATGCGTGCGCGCGACACACGCGACGTACCCTTAAGGCGGAGGATTACTTAAATATTTTTTTATTATTAATGTTAGTTGACCGATGAAAGTGACATGTTAAAGAAATGTTTCATAAAAAATGTTTCCTCTGTTGTTTAACAGCCTTCGTAACCATTACAAGACCATGACATAAAGATCAAACAGTGCGGTTAGTTTTGACTATTTCTCATGTATGAATTGAAGATTCATTCACATAGAAATGGCTCTTTAATAATACGCCAGACACTTAGCCCCTTCTTATACATTGGTCCAATAATGTGAAAACTTGGAAGCTTTTCGTAACAAAGTTAGGACACACGAAGGTAATAAATACTCATTATTTTGCTTTTAAAAGCTCCCGATATTGGCCATAAACTCATAATACATTTTACTTGAAGCTCTTCCGAGTGATCTAAGGAGGCTGCGAACTTTTTTCATCTCATTACTTCTCGAACAACTTGGAACGTTAAAAACTTAAGCAAAAGGTTCCCGAAATAACTGAAAAATCTCGTTTCCGTTCTTCTACCGAATTTAATCTTATTTTGACCTCGAATGTTTGTTTTGGAAACTTGGAAAAGTTTAGAAGTTTGTAGAAAAATGGCCGACAGCGTAAGTAAATAATGAATGACATTTATAGAAATAGCTTAAGTTTACATTCTTAAGTTTTTATTCAGAATGAGAACATTCGTTCAAGCTAAGTCAATTTATTTGGCATTAGCATATTTAAATAATAAGTTATGCTATCCTCATATTTATTTACTTATACAAATATAGTATAGGTATTTTGTTGTCTTCTTCAATTTATTAAGCAACATTATTACTTTCCCCCACAGACTATCAATAAACGCAGTTATCTCATAAGTTTTCCAATTACAAGTACTTAGTATTGTATCCTTATATTAAGTTAAACGTCTGTCCGCGGCCGGCGGGTCCATCGATCTCCGTCATACAGCATCATTTGTAGTTCCCGCCATCCCGCCACTCGCCGGCCCGGCCAATCCCCGTATTGAATCTCAGCCGCTCTGTTTGACTAATGGCAGCCAAGCCCGCCATCCTCCAAACTGATTTATTAAATAAATTAACGTCCGCTTGATAAACGAGCTTTTTAAAAGCAAATTCTGATGCGAATTATCTAACGCACAGGCTTCGCCTTAACTTCGGTTAATCTCGTTTCACAAAAGAACTCGCTTTATTTTGCTGAACAGCCAAATCCCCCTTTTGATTCGTTCCTACTAAATTCTACGTGTTTACAATCGTCACGGCCGATACAAAAAAACTGTATTTTCCGCCAATTTTAACATAACCTCAATAAAATCCAACCTTTCTCGTAACCTCCTTTGTGCGGGGCATAGACAAAAAATAATGTTTTCATACGTCGCAAAAGAAATAAATCAACATGGCTAAACTCACCCCAGTGGAAACCGTAAAGTTTAGGGCGCATATTGCTAATAAAAACAGGGGCAGTGCCACCCCCGCGCAATGAAACGGATACAATAAATAAATGCCGTAATTAACTCTATTCATACATCAAATTATCTGCCGTATTTACGAGTTCCCCAAAATTTTGGCGTATACAATGAAGTCGTACAATTTGTATAGAAAGTGCGAGAATTGGAATCGGATGACAGTTGGACTGCCATTTTGTATTGTATTTCAATAATAGTGCAGAACTGCTGCAGGTCAGCGAGGGTGGCAGTGGTGCAGTCAGGCAGGATGTCACGCGAACATCTGCGTTAAGTTTGGGACGATTTAATTTGTCCTAATTGAATTGTAACAATACCCAGCTGTTGGCTGAGGCGATTAATGTTATTAAGCTAATGAATGCGTGTGAAAGGGACACTGACCATTGTCATCATCTGTTGCTTTTGTCTACATAATGACTGCTACACGTCTACTGGACATAGTTCAATGTCCACCCTCTGGAGTCTGCTACATAAACCATTGCAGTTAGTCATTCACAGACTGCACTGTTTAAGTTGTGCATATAGATGTTAACAATGACAATTATATTAAGTTTTAATTTAATATTTGTCTGGTATGGATAGTGTTTACAAAAGGCAATTTACGAACCACTTAACAATTTCCTAGAATCAAGAGTAAACGCAACAACTCATACTTTAACGACATCTCAAATACCACGATGATATTAATGGTAAGTATTTCACGCACGCCATTGCTCCACATCGGCCATAACCAACACAACATCCAGCATTGATAACTTCATAAATAACACGAAACGATTCAATTTGAGATCTGAAGCATTCATCTAAATACGGTATTTGTTTGACAACTCGGAAACATACTTATTTTGGCGAAATGCCAATTTAGATCCCATATAGGCAAGGCTGGAATGGCTCCTAGCCTGAAATAGAACAAATTGCAGTCATTTGTGAGACAACGGTGTATCTTGTTATAGGCATGCTGCAAACGTGTGGGAAGGTCGACTACACAAGTTTGCTTAGATTGAGAAAAAGATTTGATGATGCAATTTTTTAAGTTTGTGTTAATTTCGGTCTAAACGTAGGTGGTGCTTTTATAGTCCTAAAAGGTAGAAGGTGCGGATGTTACCATATTAGTTTTTGTAAGGATACAGTTACGATATCAAGTGGTTATGGAAACATGAAATAAAATACAGGCATCTATTTAAATAAGTTATGTAATGTAATACCGATATGTTCGGGCTCTATTTTCAAAAGCTCATTGAGGATTATTGCAATACAATACACACCACCTGTTGTTTCAACAAAACATTTACAAACACGTCCTTATTCTGAAAACAAATTCGTATATTCGTATTACATAACAAAACTGGCAACAAACGTTTCCATTGACGGCTGTTTAAAAAAAGCAAAGAGTCCTGTTACCGGCCCGCCATAAATCTAGCAGTAACCGCGCGTTTAACGCCGGGTTAAAATAGAACTGAGGTTAGAGTGGCCAGGTGGACGACAGTTCCGGGACTAAGGTTTAATGTTTAACCTGGATTTTGTAATGGGACTTTGAAGTTGGCTGTCAAACGTTACGTTACCTTGTAAGGCAGTTTTCGTCAGTGTCCACAACTGACTTTGTTTCTTCTATCTGTGCCCTTGCAAGCTTGGATACGCATTATTTTTGAAGACTTGAAGAGATTTTAATAAGTATCAAGTGTTTCAAATTCTGATCTGAATTACTGATTGTAAAAAATTGTGTTGTCCACAAAAATTAAGCTTTCATCATTTCCATAAATGGAATTTACAAATCTATTCAAAGCAATAATAAAAATACCTGAAGCATTAAAAATACCTTATCCCAAAATGCATCGCGTCGTATCTGGCAACACTACACCGTGCTATAGTTACAGCGTTAGTTATTATTACAACGACGGCTTTATGACTGATATTCGAACTAAACGTATCGTTATTTTAAACAAATGTGACGTTAAAAACTATATAATAACTGGGGACTTTCATAGCTTCCTCGAACGTTTCAAATAGAAGCACGAGTAATAAGGAAATGGTTTTCATAAAATATGAGACGGTTTTTTATGAACTCGAGTTTGGAGAGAGGTTTTCCGTCAGTGAGGAACAAATACATTGTCTCCTAGATATTTCTATTGATTGTACAATTTTTAAAAAGAATAATTTTCTGTTTACAAATGTTACAGTTTTGTCATTGTGGAACAAGGTTGGATCTGCTTCACATTTATTTCTTTTGTTCATTTCATCAAATCCCCGCCTACCTTTTTCAAGGCATCACCATGAATAAAAACTTGGCAACACTTCATAATAGGCACACGTCAACACATATACAGCCTTAAGCCGAGCTAATGACATATTATTAGAAGAATATCCGAACGCATTTAACTGTCATTACTGTCATCGGCAACCATCCATCATGGCGGCTTAAATTCTATCGGCGGCGTCCTCTGAACAAGGCATTTTTGAATTATCTCGTTGTTATGTTATAACTAATACGGATGGACCTATTTCTATAATAATGTAATTTAAGAATAGAGAAGTAATCGTCTCAATGTCACTTGGAGGAAATATTTTGAATGCAGTTTAGTTTGAGGTTTTTTTTTTGCTTTGTAGCAAATATCTCACCTTTGAAAGCTGAAACATTTGGAAAGTTGCAAATGGTTCATTCATGCTGCATGTCACTCATCCAAATCCGCATTGAGCCCACGTGGTGGATTACGGCCCAAACAGAGGACCTGTGTCACTACAGCCTAGCAATGAAGATGACTGACTTATCATACTGTAAGGGTGCTATTTCAACATACGACCGTAAATATAATAAGTTTTCCAAAACTCATAATCGTTTAAGTTGCGAACTTTCTCTACAAAAACCAATGATTAACTCTTAGCTCTTTCCCTCACCGTTCTACGCAAACGAATGGTAAAATCACGCAAGTAAACAAGAATTATTCATGGATGCCAATATTGTATTCAAAGTTGAATGGCTACATCTAAATATTTGAGCAAGGAATTATTACATTCTGTCCTGAGTGGCCATTAGTTAATTTTAACCAAATTAATCTTAACACTGCAATGGCAGGTAGCTGTATTTATTGGTTATAAAGTGCGAAGCCCGTACGTGGCGGGTTAGAGATCACCAACTGGTTAGCAGTAAACAGGCAGTCGTTACGAAGTTAATAATATTAAAGTTTTTATACGTACATAGATTTTATGTGAGTAATATTATATATGATTATCTACCTACGTTCTAAGGCGAGTTAGGTGGTAGAGGTCACCAACCTTTGTTGTTATTCAGGCTTCAGTATTGTACTATTGTTTCATTTAAACGTTGTATCGCACTAGAAATTAATCTTGTGACGTAGGTGTTTTAACAAAAATTTAAAAACACATACACAAAAATGTCAACTTTGAAAACGAAACCAACACTAATCACTGCTAATGTTCGCAAAATTGGATAAAAAGGAGATCATCTAACTTTTTATGATTTACGACCCACGACAAACATCCAATGTTGAACTTTCATCTTTCCCTAACTACCCATAATAAGGGCTACATTATCATCATAAAAGCACATAACTATTAACTCGACAACCAGCTTAATAATTTCATATTTTTGAGAACAACTTATCATAATAAGCTCCAAAAACCAAATTACCTTGACCTATCAAAAGCTCCTTACTCCTCCAACTTTCATACAAAGAGAAATAAATTAGAGTTCATTTTATACTGGTTCTCTAGTAATTGAAGCTTTGCGTGTCTGCATACATAATGCTAAGGAAATGACTTAAGTGCTGTTTTGAAAGAAAAGTGAAATAAATAGTGTTTGTTTTCATTGAAAACTCGTTTCTTATGTTAATAAGTGTGGTTACTGTGAGAAAATATGTGTTGCACTGGGAAGGTGAGAAAAGTTACTATGTTTATCATATTGATTGTTTTTTAACGACATTTAAGATTAGTAAGTTATTTTAAAAGTGTTATAAGACTTATAAGTCATAAGAAATTAGACAGGCAAGTATCGAATATAAAAACCAAGTTTTATCAATCAAAAGCTTTCTTGGCTGTTAACATCCGTTTAGGAATAAATGCACACAACTGGAATAAATTACTTGAACAATCAAAATTTTAGAAGAAGACCTTAGAAAGTATGTGGACAATAATATTATTCCTAACCGATAAATCAACGATTACAGCAAAACATAAAACAAAGACACTTAGTACCTATGTCTGTATGCGCATCACTTTATACCTATATATGATAACATTTTCGGAAAATTCACCTGCCATGTCGAAAAAGACCAGAAATAAAAACTTGAGAGGTGTCAAGGGACACCCGGATGGAACGAAGTTACTGTATACACTCCACTCCACTCCACTCCAATTCCAGTCTAGTCTAGTCGAGTCCAGTCTAGTCTAGTCCAGTCCATTCCATTCCATTCCATGGTAATAAACACATTACCCTACTTGGTGTCGCGCAGTCGGTAAAAAGTGTCGTAGCCCCCTTTCGCAACGCGCGATAAGGAACTTCGTTCCAAAATAGCTTTTTATGGAATTTCTAACTTCTCATGGTGACGTGGATTGAAGAATTCGACGCAGTAGGCGTGAACCTCGGTAGCTCTGTTGGAAAGAGCGTCGTATGTACTGAATCTGGAGGTGGCAGGTTCAAATTCTGCTCTTGGGCGATTTGAATTTTTATTTCCATAGAAAAACTATATTTAAAAAACATTAAAAATAGCTTGCTTACCTTAAATAAAATCAGTAACTAGTGTATAAATATAACGAGTCCAGCGATCCAGCCCCCGTTATATTTGCGCGGGCGCCGATCTCTGACCCTACGCGTCGCGGGCAGGCTTTGACTGATGCCGACACGGTTGTATTGATACTCCGGTCCTGCTGCCCCGGTTCAACTAGATTTAATGTTATTATTAACTTGGACATCTTTTGAAGATAAAGAACGCTCTGATTCAATTATTTGGATGGGTGACTAAGCAATATTTAAAAAATAAATAAAAAAGGATAAGAATAGGTAGCCTTTTTTTCAAGTTTGATTCTAGTCTTAGTCAGGGGTGACAAAGTTGAAGAGATTACGGTTGTATGCGTTCAGAAATACAAACGCAGGTACAAGACTTGTTTTCTATTGACCATAAATTACTTAAAGCTCTTGGTTTAGTCGTAGGGTCATTAGTCAGGTGCCTAAATCAATCTTTTCAAGTTTTATTTGAATTGTGCAACAACTACTCAAAAGAATTTCTGGTAGTACACAAAGGAACAAGAATTTCTCAGTAATCATAAAACCAGCAGGATATTTAACCGACTAAATGTACCCACCGGTAATTTAATACGAAATTAGCCAAAACATCTTATCTCAGATACAAAGCAACTATTCTTTCAATTGTTTTTGTTCTACCATTGTATTGAATGTAAAAAAAGAAACTTTTAGCATTGTGGGCGGTCAAAACTTCACTACACATCAATTATATTGACAGTTCAAAAACAAAATTACATTTGCTACTGATCTTTTTAGACACCAAACAATTTTAAGACTTATGGTTAGAAGTTTGAGTGCAGGGTTAATTTCGGGGATGATAGTAATAAGTTTGTAAGATAGTGACAAAGGACAATGTGTCAGTTTAGTTGTATTGAACGAATGAATGAATAAATAAACAATGATTGAACGATGACTTCCGAAGGTAATCGTTCGTCGAATGTGTCGGTTTTAATCTCAATGCCACTGACAATGATTCATTTGAAATTGTTGTTTGATTATGATTGCGGTCGTCATTAAGAACAATTAATGGTGTATGTGTTTATTAAGTACTTAGGTACATTTGTTTACTATGTTGTAACTAACTTGGAATAATAAATGTTTCCCTTTAAAAAATAACGAACCCAGCCTAATCATCGTAATCCTAACTTAATATTATAATGGGAAAGTGAGTTTATTTGTTTTTTAATAAGCGTTCACGCCTAAACTGCTGAACCTTATTAATGCAGCGAAGCCGCGATCGAAAGCTAGTAATTAACAATTGCATACCCGTCACCCGACTGCAAAAAAGGGGTAGCTTTTCAAAATTGTATAGAAACATGCTGTGCTGACACCACACAAATCGGAGTGAGGGATGGCAAGACTGGATCATGAGACTGTCTAAACGGGTAACAGTGACCCTGGAACGTAAAGGGCTATTGAAGTATCACCGTGGATTTTAGTCAGTACTAATCAGTCAGTCCCTTCCGCGCTACCCAAAACAGGAGGACTCATTTGATGATTGATAAAAAAAAGGACTGAAAAACATATCTTTTAAAAAATGGCCAAAATAAACATAACGAGAAGTATAAGAATAGGGGAAAAATAGAAAAACAACGTGAAATAAAGCCAGCTATTATGTAGTTTAGATTTAAAACGGGATATTTACCATGTTTATTATTTGTTTTGAGTTTCCGATATTTCGGCACTGTGCACTGTTGCAAGCGCCATGATCACGGAGGAACTGAAGTTATTGCGGGTGGATGTTTATGAGCAGACAAAACGGTCTACCCTCCTTCTCGTTCGTTTTTTGCGTTCGGCACCACTACTATTGTCACTCGTCTCACTCACAACACGATATTGTTCCCGACACACAAAACTCACTGTATCCGCTCGCGAAGTTGTTATTGTATTTTTTCGGTTTTTACACAATTGGACCACTGGGTTCCAGGCCCTCGACAGTTGAAACCCATCCTCACGATTGAAATTTTTATATTTTGTGATTTCAATCGCTTCACGTACCAATCTCGGTATGTAGTGGCGTTCTGTCGAGATGACCTGAGGGTTATGCAACTCGATCCAGTGGTTGGGTCCCGATTCCAACAGATGTTGAGCTATTACTGATTTTTGGATATCGTTGTTTTTCACGGCCCTAATATGTTCCGAAATTCTGCAAGCTACAGTTCTTTAGGTAATATAAAAAAAACGGCCGAGTGCGAGTTGGACTCGCGTGAAGAGGGTTCCGTACGATTTATTTTTTGCCTACCTATAATTTTAACCGCAAATAATAGATGAATTGAAATACGCACAATATTGAGTGATTTACCGTGTTATTTTAATATCATGGACTTCTTATAGGTTTTCCTATAATCTATAAGTAGAAATTTCTGTATTTTTTTTTCAAAATTTTAGGTTCAGTAGTTTCGGAGATAAGGGGGGGAATGGTCCATTTTCGTCTATTTTCTTGAATAACTTGGAAACTATTTATTTTAAAATTACAAAAAAATGCATTTAAGATCTTCTCAACAAGACCTTTCATTTGATATGTCAGACGATGCAGTTTTCAATTTTTTTTATTTCATTTTCCCCTTCCCCCTCAAAAATAACCTCCCATATACAGATTTCATCTATTCACGTCACACCTCTGTGCTTGGGTCACAGGAATTGATATGTGTACCAAGTAGATTCGGAGATAATTGACTGTAAACGACAGACAGACGGACACACGAGTGATCCTATAGGTAAGGGATCCGTTTTTGTATTCGGCCGTACGGAACCCTAAAAAGTTCACTTTGAGATGCAATCAAGGTAATTTTGGCTTCAAGAAATCCCACGTTTTCTATCAAAAACGTGCTCAATTTTTACCTAGTAAATAATCTCCCGTATCACAAATCATCATAAAATAGACGCAGACCAAACAGAATGAAATTACACTCACACTCAATAGTCATCCATAATGGGTCAAGCAGTAAGCACGAGTGTTATTTCAGAGCAGCACTCGAATCCAGCCGAATAAATACAGGCAGTTTTGATAACTGTGCTATTTACAAGTATGTACATAGGTATTGATAGTATGTAAAGCTATTAGGTAATAGAGGAATACTGGCATACCACCATCGATAAATAGTTCTTAATTTATGAAGTCTCTTTAGTGATATTGTAACTGGCCAGTAATATCAGATGGTCTATGGTTTTGTTCGACTATTAATAGGCGCGAAAAGTTTGTAATAGAAAATAATTGTAATTTACAGGATATCCCTGAAAGAATGGTTCAAATTGAATAGGTGCATGGGTGCATTTCCAATAATAATATTACCTCTGAGACATAAGTACGGTGCTATATTTTACGGTTCAAAAGTTATGACCACTTATCGTGTTCAAACACTTGGAATTCTAAATGTAAAATTGCTGTCCTGAAATTCTAAATGTGCGTTATCGGTCTATGATAAGTCTTCACTATAATAATTTTGGTACCGAAAAAAAATATCTCAGTCCTGAAAAACGCTATTCAAATACTCGTAGGAGCAATTAATCAACATAAAGGACATTATTTAAATTGGTTTGGCTACTTAGATACAAACGTTTTTGACAAAATAAAGGAGAATCATTATTCAGGCTCAAGATTTATTGTTTCCAGTTCTAGCTAAATAATTTACAAACGGAGCTTATGTACAAATGTTCTTGTAAGATTTTTTATAAGGATTACATGTAAGACCACAACTTAGAGCATATATCTTCCAGCTAATATGGTTGCAAAATAATGTTATTTCTGTTAAACCTGGTTTTTATTCTAAACTATAAAAGTCGATGACACATCTATGCCCCGTTCTATACGGAGGCAAAAAAAATACGATTTCCATTTTTATTAAATAGTTAAATCCATAAATAAATAACTTTTTTATATAAAACCGTACACAAGTATTGCAGTCTCGTTTTATTGCAAGAAAAATTACAAGATAGGTAAGATTTATTGAATGTTCATTATTTTATGGATGCAGTATGCTGAGAACATAGAAGTGGATTCTTGGACATGGAGCTCAACTGTAAAGCTGAGTGTAGACACTTGTACAAAAAATGGACCATACCATAATTATAATCACAGCACTTGACTAATGACCAGAGGATCGGTGATCGTATATTATCCTGATTTGTCCTTATTCCATTTTACAAATATATTATGGAATTTTATTTAATTCCGTATCTATCAAAAACATGCAACTTCTTAAGATTTTTTTTTCTGTTTACAGATTAAAACTGTTTACAAATAAAATTCAATTTTTCGGTGCTGCACCTTCTGGCTTCTACTGCCTTCTAGAATTTGTTATTGAACCTTGAATGTTATAAAATGTCCATTGCTTTATCTTTGTCCAGAGAATTGACGTTTATGCTTATTTTTTAAATGTCCTAACGAAAATACCACCTAGTCATGTGCTGCTGTAAGTAATTTTATTATGTAATCATTTCCAATTGAAACTCTCGCATAATTGGAATCAAACTTTACAGTTTCAATGACACCAAAAAGTTAAAAATCATTAGATATGTATTTAAAACATGAAAACACAGTCCACTTATGTAAGTACTTAAATAGTACCCATTCAAATAAACTCTAAAACAACAAACCGAGTTACATTCAGTAGTCCAATTACGTTTATCGCTGGCGCTAGTAACTCGCGCCAGTAGCTCTCCCGTTGAGGCGCTGCCAACTCGACTAGATAGCTCCGGATAAACACTCGGCCGTAAATACACGCTTATCTGTAAAGTTTTTTTACTGCGTTTTGTTGACTAAATTAGCTGGGTTGTATCAGTCATGGGTTTGGGGACCGGAGAGTAGAGTTAGATGGTATGTGGCTAGTTAATGTGCAAGTAGGTGTGAATGAGGCAACACGCAGAGAAATGTCTGGCTACATATACGAGAACTTCAGGTTGCAACCGTGACAGCAAGACTCACTAGTTGACTTAACAACATTTCTAGTAATAAATACTAAGTAAGTAGTAGAGATAACAAGGACTTAGTATTTATTACTAGAAATGTTGTAAAGTCAACTAGTGAGTCTTGCTGTCACGGTTGCAACCAGAAGTTCTCGTATAGGTAGCCAGACATTTATCTGCGTGAAGTGTTATGTGACCAATGCGCCTCAAAACACTGTCAGCAAACTGACGGGGCCACCCTTAGAGGACAGTACAAGTCTGACAGTGCCTCCCTTCCTGCCCTGGGTGGGAGGACTCATTGGACGATTTTAAGACGTACCTAAAAAAAATAAAACTGTCACTTGAAAATTATGTTTGGCAAAAAAATACTTTGTGAAAATAATTAATAATAATCATATTGATCATCATTATAATCTTGTCAGTGTTATTTACACATGATTATTGTTTATTTTAGAGCGAATACTAAAAAAATGTGCATAACATCACAAATTACGGCCCCGTCGCAGCTTCACCCTTGTCGCATGGTAAGAGGATGGCCATTATTTAAAAAATAGTCAACAAATTTAAAGATCTGTAATCAACTTATAACTTTCAACCTGCATGACCAACACGCCATTAAAATTGCAATAAAAATATTACATCTCGACTCATTAAAGTAACTCTTAAAATTAAAAACAGTATTCGTTACTATTAATTCACAAACCACAAGCCATCATAAGCCCGCATAACCATAGACAACAACTCCAGGAGATACCATAGACAACAATACCAAGACCCGATTGTGGCCGATTGTTACCGATTGTTCCTCAAATCGGCCATTACACATGTCGTAAAGGAAATAAGCCATTGGTAATCAACATGGTTTTTATCACTTCCTAAGGCTATAAAACATGCCGTAGCGACATATCTCGACAAATAACTTGATAATATCAATCACAAGAATTCATAGGGCTGGTGCGACAAGTTTTTGTAGTAAAACACTTTGCTTTAATAGGATAGTTAGCATTCCAACTCCTACAGAGCTATTTTAAATTGATTCTGAACGAAAGCTATTCGATACGTTGCCAAACTCCGATTTGGTAACTGAAATTTCTAAACAAGAATTTATTTATTTTATGTGTGACCAAAAATACTTAAAATTTTTGGATTTTTCAGTGATTATTGTATAAATCTGTAACAAAATGCTTTTCGCTAACAAATATTTGACACAAAGATCAGTTTTAATTTTTATTTAATGTAAAACCATTTTTATTTTATTCTTCACAATATATTTGTTATGGCCCCGCTGCATTGCTTGCGAATGAGGGAGTCGAGCTTGAAGTTAAAAGTAGTTAAGCCACTTATCTGCTGTGACTCTGTGAGCGAACGAAAAAGGTTTTCCCATATCTTTCGGATGCTCCTGCCGATCCTTTTTAGACATTTAGATTTGTGTTTAGCACAAATTCCTAATCATTTGTTTTGCCTTACTTAGATATCAGAAGCAGAAAGGTTTTTGTAATAGAAACTTTTTATTAGAAAGAATTTTAGTAGATACAGCAAATGCCTGTGTGTTTTGGGCACATTTTTGTTTTTTTTTTTGTGTTACGTATGCATATACACACAATTTACCTAATATATGTAAATCTGTGTCAAATAAATCGACATTTCCTAATGTTGCCACCCCTGCACGGTGTACAAAGCAATAAACTAGAATTCCGAGCCAAACAGCACGTTTAACACTAAACTAGCACAATAAAATAACATTATCTTCACGCCGATCGACGCGTTGTGATTCATCCTAATTTTTATCCTTTTTTATACATTTTATATCCTCTGTACTTTAAAGGAAAAGGTCGCATCGGATCCTTATCGGTGTGACACTCGCGTGTAAGTATTAAGCAGTTAAAGCCTTAAATTAACTAAGGATAATGACATATTTAACCCAGATCTAGTGTTTTTTGAAAAGTTTATCTATGAAATTTAAGTTAGGTAGCGTAAATAGACAAGATGCAGAGATAAAATTATTATTGCAGCTTTTTATTATGTGGCTAAAGAAGAGCAAGGATAAAGTTGATGTAATAACAATAAATTCAGTACATAACGCGTCTAGTACAATGTTACCTGATTTGCATAGGAATCGTCAAAAAAGTGTACTTTTCTTTATTTATAGTTAAACTACAATAGTGTTCCAGCAGTCTAAATGTCAATATAATTGTAGGTACCTTAATAAGGATCGATTTTCGCCAACCCTACTTTGCAAACGTACACTTCTAAAAACTTTTTTTTTTTAAATTTAACCGCCTTCAAAAACAACCACAAAAAAGGGTAAAATAACCTACAAAATAACTTTTCTTTCGGAAGTAGGTGGCTTTGTTTTTTTTATTTCGTTGTCTTTTATGCCACCGACTTCCGAATGAAAAGTTATTTTGTAGGTTATTTTACCCTTTTTTGTGGTTGTTTTTGAAGGCGGTTAAATTTTTTTTTAAAAAAGTTTTTTATTTTACTCTTTTTAGTTTAAATATTCAACCCAAATTCTTGTCAAATACATCATTTCTTACATGTGCACTAGAATTTGGTAATCCTTAGCACTGGTATTAACATCGCTCATGTACACAATAAGCTAATAAAATTCCCTATCAAAAACTGCTGAACCGATTTTGATGAAACTTGCAGTGTTCCCTAAAGTGAACTATTCCTCGTACAACAAAAAAATAATTTTGAAAATCGGTCCACAATTGGCGGAGTAATCGCGTAACAAACACTCAAAAAATAAAAATCATCACATCATCCATCAATAAAAATGCTCACAAAATAAAAAGTACTGAACCAAATTGGATGAATTTTTATGGGACCAAACTGCAAGTATACTGCATCGAACAAAAAAAGAATTACATTAATCGGACCAGAAACCTCGGAGTAATCGGTGTACATACATAAAAAAAAAACCATACCGACCGAATTGAGAACCTCCTCCTTTTTTTGAAGTCGTTTAAAAAAAATACCCCAAAGAAAATCTTACAAATAAACAAAAAAATAATGTATCAAGCTTTCTGTCAACTGCCACAACAAAATAATATACAACTTTATTGAATTAGTAACAAGAAAGTAAAGTTATTTATATATTTTTATACAAACTTGTCTATGTGGGTGCTTTTGAATGTTTCCAGCGATAGTGAAATGGCTCAAAATGGCCTTTATTTCACAGAATCATGGTTTTTATGGCTTTATTCTAATATTATTTTTGTTAAAACTTGTTTTTGGTCTATATTTTATGCAGTAACTGCAGAAATGAGACGAAGTTTTATATGTTTTTGCCACCAATGACGGTATTTGCCAGTTTCAATAAAAAATGCTCGGAAAAGTAAAATAGGTCAGGAATTTAATAAAACTGGTTTTATTATAATGCCCGTTATTTAACTATGTAATACCAAAATGTTATTTTTTCGGCCGTTTCCATAAAAGTTATTGCCAAAATTAACATTTTTGTAACATTTTGTAGCTAGATGCCGAAAAACAAGTGTGTCTCTAATTTCGTAAATAGCCTACTAAGTAAAGTCTCTAACCAAGAAGATATTGTAACAATTCAATTTATTCAGTTACCAAATAATCCATTAAAAAAACCAAAAAGAAATTAACGATCTACATAAAATTCTAAATAAGTCTTGCCCATTACTTTTAAGGGGAGATAATAATACTGAAAAAATAAAAAGAAATATCCTTGAGACGTCTTTAGAAGTAGAGTTGGTAAATTTATGATAATATGCGTTTGTGGTCCACAAATCATAGAGGTGAGATGTGTGGGCGCACCTCTATTATCACGGCGGAGTTTGTTAGCTCTACATTGTGATACCGAATGGATGGGTAATTACGTGAGGACAACGTTCAAGATAATTGTTGATTACTATTCAAGTTTCTTTTGTGTTACAGTTGAGATTTCAAAATGGCAGCTTTGTGAACTTATCAGACCAAAGTTAGAGTTACTTTCGCATTTATCTAATCAGTCAGTAACATGGATGAGAATTCAGAAACTAAACTAAAAACAAAAAATAGGTAAGGATATTTCGTAAACTACGTAATCATATTCAGTCGTGCATTACAAGCACCAATATTACAAGAGCTTTTCCGGCTATAGCTCACAGTTACGAGTAACTTCTGAATCTAAAATAATTTTTAAGACGCGACAACCGATGCCCTGATTCCCATTCAATAAAAACAGTAATTCCGTTCTTCAAAACTCGTAACTACTTTTTCCATGCACGTTCTAATTTTCTAATATGGTATTCTCATAAAGCTGACGGCCATCAATCTATGATGGATGGTGTTACGCTGCGCCCGCGTCTCGCGCTCAGCGGAAAAATTTATAACTCATAAATGTTAATTAACGGACAGCTATGCCGTGCAATAAATCAATTAATTTAACCAGCAGTTAGCGGGGAACGGGTTAAATGTGACTTAGATTAAGTACTGTTTGTAGAAACCTCTTATTTGATAGTTACTGATGTCTTTCACGCGATAGTAGTCGATCTTGATGGAAATTATGAGAAATTGTGTTAAGATAAAATTCGGAATTTCGGACGATTCAATTTACTCAAGGCTTTATTGTTATTCGGATGTGACAAAGGAAAAAAACCTAATAAGCCTCATTTGAGGGGTGCTAAGACAGGTAACCTCCACGTGCGCCCGTGGACTGGAGTGGGCTCTCGGATACGTCCGGGGGGAAGACCAGTTTTTCGGGCCGGTGCACCCTGGGATGCGGGCAAAAACTCTTCCTTAGGCACTGTGTGCCTAAGGGGTCTCTTTGCCCGTATGCGAATAGCCTGTCGGGTGGACGCTCCAACGCGTGTCCCTCTGAATAGCAGAGGGCACAGCGGCGGAGCGGGCTTGCGGACGGTGAGCAATGGGTAGCTCGCCGTCCGACCGAGGACCAAGCCCGAGTCGGTGGCACGTCGTGTCGTGTTTCGCGCGTGCCTTCGGGGAGTTGTCAGCAGACTGACGGGGCCCCTTATGGGGCCAAATGCCTGCTGGGGTCGCGGGTTTTTCTTAACACAGGATACCGTGGCCCCGGAACGTAAAAGGCATCCGAAGGAACACGGGTGGATTTTAGTCAGTAAGAGTCTGAATCATTCGAAGATTTTACCACCTTAAAAAAAAAAAAAAAAAAGCCTCATTTGAGCCAAAATACAGGTACCTACATACCTAAGTTCAAATTTTACTGAAACAGAAATTATCTTTCTGAATAGAATTTTCGGCGAAAAGGCAAGCCTTTTTTCTATTTTCCAGGAAAAATCTTTAAACAGGTTTTTGCATAGTATAATACGAGTACTTTTCATTACTGTATAAAGATTAGGGAGAATTGTTATTTTAATCAAGCCTAAGTTAATGAAAAAGGAAAAAATACAGTACAACAGCAATAAATGGAGATTAATGAACCAAAAAAAAAATAGGTACCTATAATACCTTCAAAAAATAAAACTATTTCATTCTACAACATCATGAACGAAGTAACTTATTTTGGCACAGAAAACGGATTGTGATGAACATATAAGTATAATAAAGAAGTGAATATTTCTGTGGTGATGAACCTGGAGGAAGGAGAAGGAGCTTAAATAATGAGTATTTAAGCTCCTTTCTATAAAATAATGTGAAATATTATAGGCTCTATAATATACAGGCAAAGCTTTTCTGTTGAATTGTACGTAGGTAGGCCTCACATTTAAGAAAGTGTAGGCGAATGGTAATCTTCCTCCGACGTAGTCTTTTACTTAAGTTTAGCTTCGAAGCTTTAAAATAAGAAAGGAGCAATTTACATTTTCAGTTCCTTTGATTCTATTTTCTTTGATTTGATTCTGCGATTCCAAAGTGCTTTTAGACTGATAGGAATACTTATCTCTCCATCATTAAGAACTTCGATTAAGTTACAGTTCTTAATTAAACCAACTTTTTTTATCTTGAAGTAACTTTGTAGAATATAATGATCGCTCCACAATTATTGCGGAGTAATTACGGCAATAACATTGATTGGACAGTCGTAAAACAAACATAGAGCAACAAAAAATAAGCAAATCATCTAATTGTTTGAAAACAAGAATGTAAATTACCTCTAATCTACGAATAGTCGATAAAAATACATCGAATCTTAGAAACAATAATGATAAAGCAAGCAGAATATAGTTTTAGGGAGCTGACCTTTGCATTCGTTGGCATCCCTGGCGGTAGCGCGTCCCCAGGGCCGGTCGAAGTGGAAGGGCTTGCAGCGCTCGCAGTCCCTGCCCGCCGTGTTGTGCTTGCACTCGCAGGTCAGCTGCTGCACTCCTCCGGTCCCGGCCACCTCCCCGCCCTTCATCGGAATGCACCTGGACGCGTGCCCGTTACACTTGCATCGCCCCCCGACCGCGAAGTCCGACACCGCGTAGTGCTGGCTGCCCGGAGCTGCCTGCTTCTTGTTGTCGATCTCGTCGCCTTCGTTCACCATGTGCAGGCGGTTGAACACCACCCTGACATCAGTAGCAGTCACCCAGTCTTGGAGAACTGGGGATATGTCGAAGTTAGAAGCGCTCGGGCGTCCCTCAAGGGTGCTAAATGCCAGCCTCGCTCCTCCAGAGCTCTCCCCAGTCAGTCTATGACTGTCGGAGCACCTGGCTTCCTGCTCATTAGCAGCAGTAACTGTGGCCTTGTTGGGCCTCCCGTACACCCGTCTGCACTGACTGGAGTAAAACTGGAAGGGTTGCCAGGTGATGCCGTTGTCCGCGCTCTTGTAGATAGCGACGGAGTCAGGTCGAGCGGCTTTCGGACAGAATTGCAGGCTCACGTAAGTTAACTCATACTTTTTACCGAGAGATAAGGTAAGGGATACATTGTCAGGTGGTGAATCGTAAGAGGTCGGTGGTATTGGAGCGGATCTCCAGCAGGTAACATCATTAGGGTTATTCAAGTCAGTAAGGTGGGACGGCGGGTGTCGGCGGTCGGATCTGGCAGCATCGCATACTCTACAGGAATTGTCTGGGGGTTGGTCCCCCGGCGGGTCACAGAGGCGCTCGGGTCCTCGCCTGCCACAGATGGAGGAGGCGACCACGGGGGCACCGAAGGCAGCGTTGACGAAGTCGGGGATGCAGCGGCGCGGGCGGCCATCCTCCAGGCAGGGGTCGGGCGGGGTGGCGGCGAGCGCGAGGGCCGCGGTGGCTAGGAGGGCCACGGCGCGGGCGGGCATGCTCACTCACTGTCACTACACTCGCGTAAAGTTTCCGTGGGAGGGCGTTGCGAGCGGCACGTACTCGCCGGTCGAATGCCGACGGCGGACTGAAGGGGCGCGGAGCCGGAGCTTGCGAGCTTTGCCGGCCGAGCGGCGTAGCGCGCCGTGGACCGCGCGGCGCACGCCGCCCGAGCGGCACCCGCACGCAGTGAAAGTTTACTATTTTTAATATCGTGTGTGATTTGATTAGATAGTAGATACGTATAAATTACCTCTGTTGTACAAACGACATCAACGAGCGGTTGTCTGCCGGAGGACAGCTAAGTGCTCTCTTCCGTAATTGCGGCTCTTGTTAACTGTAATCATTCATGCTATTTAGCAGATTGTTCGAATATGACTGTTCAGATTGGTATACTATTATGTTTGCTATTTTTTCTTTGACTATGAATAAAAGCTCTACGTGCCTGAATCACTTTATTTTAGAGCTTTCATACGTTTGGAGCATTAGGGACGTACAATAGAGGCGAGGCCAGACGGTTTGATCCCGCGTGTGTAAGAATGCGCCCCTCCGCGCACCCATCATACCTGAGACTAATTCATAACTCGCTTACCCCGCAGCCGAGCCCCCGAGCTGGAGGGTTCCCTACGGCTCCATTGAAAACGTTTTGTTTAGAGTCGTCCGTGTTATGCGGTCTGACTTTATTATGTTTGCTTGTTCAGCCTGTGGTTCAGCTTATTTTCGTTTTTTGTTTGCGCTCTGGTAATTTTTAATTGGGAGATTTATGTAAACTTTTAAAGACTTGTTTGTAATGTCTGTAAGTTGTTACTAACAATAAATACTAATAATAATATGTGTAGAAATCTCGCTAGGAATGCTTTTAGAAATTTTAGAATTGCCACAATAAAACGCAATAGAGCATTTTGCGTTTTATTTATAAGTACTTTAATTAATAGGACATTATGCCAATCGTAAAAAGTTGAAACATGAAAGTTAACTAACGTCCGGGATACTAACGTTACCTGTGATATTAAAACTATCATTAAAAGCTGGCGGTGCCAGGTATGGAAAGTTTCCAATTTATGAGGATGTAGGCCGCATCAAACTATCGCCGCAGCACTACTCGCTGTACCTACTCACGGGATTCGAACTGAAAGCTTTTCACAAGTTATTGTAATAAGCTTTTATCAAAAGCTCTCTGAAAACAAAAAAAGTCAATAACTTATAGTTTTTTTTTTAACGTGCTTTGTGTTAGTATTTAATTTCATAGATTATTTCGAATGCGCAGAAGCATAAAAATGTTTAAATAAAATAGACCACGATAAAAATAATTTAAATATCGAGTTTTTTGTTTTGTTATTGCTCTATTTGGCTATCGTATTTGTTAAAAATTGCATTTACTATAACAGAATACATTACAAATTCAGTTAAAATATCTACCAAGCAGATTTTTTTTAACCTATTTCACACCAGGCAAAGGCCTTGCCTCGTTGCTTCCACTTCTCTCAATAGTGTGGTTCTTGTTGCTTGCCAAATCTTCTCTTCTTCTTAATTAAGTATGAAAGCATAATATACAATTTTTATTTTGGCACTGAGCTAATTGAAGGCTCACTTTCAGCACTAGCTGATTGAACAAAATTCTTTGAACTGTATTAAAATCCTAAACATAAATAATATACATACCTTGTACTATAGTATTATGTACCTACTCATATTTTTTCGTCACAATTAAAGCGCTCATCTCTCATATGTGCAAATTGCGTTCATCAATCACTTGCTTCATTATCCGTTGACACGGAGATAATTAACTAATTAAATACCTTTCACATCTCATTGTGTGATTTGTTTGTGTTTCAAAAATGTTTGAGTGTATCAAAATTGGCAATAAGCCGCTGGCGAATTGCCCAATTTATTTTGCTGACAGTTTTAGAAGTTATTTTTTTTTCTTTTTTGCGTATTTTTCAGATCGACTTTCAAGGTTTTCCTGAAAGTTGTTGTGTTAGTTTACAATTTTTGTAACAAATTAGCTGAAATATGGTTTCACGTCGATTGCCAGGTATTCATTTAGTTGCTAGTTGCCACTTATTGTTAGTGAAACGGGGCCAAGATTCATCTGTATAATCTGTATTTTTGTGGGCTAATGTTAAAAAGAAAAAAAATATATTATACCTACTTAGATGGTTTTTTTTTAATTATTAATAAGTGTAAGAAAAATATTAAAATCCAGGTTAATTAACCAGAATCTTTAAGATTTACAACAGTGTCAAAATATACCTATATTCCTTTATACCCTGCTGTCTGTCCGTCTGTCACATGTCACAGAGCCTCAACTGAGTACATTACATCACGCTTGACTCCAAGGGGTCGGATCTTCCTCATTATTTAAGTTAAGTCCTTCACGGAGCTGTGGCAGCCGTTTGATGGTAGCTACTGTTTGTCTGTTTATTTGCTTAATTTAGAAGATTCATATTTTGTTTTTTTTTTTTTTTTTTTTTTTTTGTCATAAATGAGCTTTCATGTTTAGCAGATTCTTAATGTAAATTTAATTCTCTTCGTTACACGCCTCTAAAACTTTGGTCATTTATTTAATTTCACCTGTTTCCAGTTCGTACAAACGCACTACATTCAACGATTGCATCGTTGTTTCGGTCGATATGCACCCAACGATCCGATCCCGCAATAGTCGTCATTCGCCGCTAAAACGCACAAGGATCTGTATAATTATAATATGTACATGAAATACATCTATAAAAGCAGAAACTACAGCCACATGCCACAAACCCGTCTACACAAAAAGAACATCAGGAAAAAATCTCATATAACAAAATGCGCACATTATAAAATTCCGGAAGCACTCGGCTAATTACAAAAAGTCCTCTTTAAGTTTCGTTTAAAATTCCGGACGCGCATAATTTCATTACACTGCACTTGACTGGCCGCAGTGGCGTAGCTAGGCAGGGGCGAAGAGGACCGTAGCCCGGGGCCTCGCACCTGAAGGCACCTCGCGATAGAAAAAATCTTGACAACGTCGATCAGAAGTTTGTAACCAGTCAGTAAAGCAGTGCAACTTAAATAAATTATATAATGGTGGCCGATGAGTGGGAACTTAAAGAAACTAAGAGGTGTCGCTGATGCCGCTGAAAATCACATTTGGTATTGATGACTTTTTTTAGCGTGGTTATATCATCATATAAGTCCTCCCACCCAGGGCAGAGAGGGAGGGACTGTCAGACTCGTACTGGCTAAAATCCACGGTGTCCTTTAATAGCCCTTTACGTTCCGGGGTCACGGTAATTCGTGAGTCCCGCGACCTGGTATTGATGACTTGCGGGAACTAAGTCATCTTACAACAAGGGGGCCTCACGTAAGCAGCGGAGGCAAGTCATATTGTTCGTCTGAAAGAAAAGGGCCTCGCAGATGCGTCTCGCCCTCCTAGTTTCGGCCACGCTACGCCACTGACTGATCCGGCCCGCACTCCGGAATGCATGGATGACGTAGTTACGTTATCTTCCTGCCGGCCAGCGGACGGTAATTACTCACTTCCGTAAGTTCCGGTCACCCCTGCATCCCTTTATGGGCTTCATATTTTAATGGTGGAGAGATTTGCGCAATTTATAGTGTTATTCGTGGAACAAGTTTTTGTTTTATGTGGCTGAAAAAGTTCGGGTGGCTATCTCACGTACAATAATGTTGGAGGGTGGAGTGGAGTGGTGTAGTTATAGTGTGACTGTATTTTTCGTTTGACACAGACCAACAGTAACAAAATACGTATCGTATTCGTGACCAATTCTATCTCTATTCTACTAGGAATAGACAAAGTCAATTTTATACAATTCGTCAATTTTGCCCGAGTATGGCACGACCCGTGGACCGACCCGACTCAAGAATAGGAAGATTTCTTTACATCACCTTGCTTACAAAGATAGAAATCTTTCTACATTCCGTCATATTGTATATTCTTCCCTCGACAAAACTCGTTTCTACGGTGATTACGCGCATGCTGGGCAGGCAAAAGCCTGAAGAATAAAAATTCTTTCTTTATCAATAAAACATTTAATAAAATTATCATTGCTTCTTTTAAAAATTATACAGTAGATTTACAAGATTACGCACAAAATATGTTACCTCACTATGGGTTCATATATTTTCCGTTTGCCTATTGTGAAAACCGGACGTTTAACATAATGTATCGATTAACAATATTCGATAAGGCATTGCACATCGTTTACAAGTTACAACTCGAAGTAAAACATGGCTGATTCATTTAAATTACACAGTTATTACTACTAGCGTATTCATATAATTATATCGCGGAAATAACCACAATGCGTCGATTAGTAGTTTTCACTAACGTATTTATTTGAACTGTGATGAAGATAATCTGTGACAAGATATCGATAAAGCCTCATTTAGAAAATGCAAGGACTTCATTGCGGTATTTGTTTGATTAACTGCATTAATTTGTCTAATAGTCCGCAATGTCAAACTTGCATGGAATTTCTTGTATCTAAATGAGGTTTTACCAGTGGGTTTTACCGAAAGAAACTTAGAATTGATTTCTAAGGTATTTTAAACTGATTCCATCCTATCCATTGTCTGCAAAATACACAAAAATATAGACGACCTTAATTTCGTACCGTCTGCAAACTTAGAGAAATTATGACCAAAGTTAATTAGGTCACTAATTTCATTCTTGTTACTGAAACTTTCATTATAAGCAGACACTTTTCGTTAGCTTAAATAAATCCAATATATTTTTATTTTCTGTTAATTGTTAACCGCTACTTCTTTTGCCCCTGTCCCCATTTCACTTTTTTTTGTGCTGAAGAAAAAAAGCATGTGACATTATCTAAAGTCCAATCTAACCCTGTAATGAAAGTCGGTTCCAAATTAAGTCGTGACAATGTTACAAACAAACTCACTTTCTCATTATAATAGGTACTATTTAGAAAATAAAGTGTCACCTTATGTAGGTCTTTGGGATTATACACTCCTCTATCTAGACACCTACCTATATCTAAAGCTACAGTACCTAGGTACCCAGGTACTTATGATTACAAGCTGCGAGTATCCCGTAGTGTATGATTACGCAAATGCCACGCGTGACGAGCTACGAACAATGAGAACGAAGTGCAATTGTATGAATGGCTGCCACAAGATCATATCGGAGATGTGAGGACCACTCCTAGTTGTGATGAGTAGCGGGAACATCGTGTGGATAAATTATAGGGGAGACTTCGACGGTTGGACAATGGAATTAGATGATCGTAGGTAGGTATATTCTAATATTCTGCCAATCAGGTTGGGTGAAAATGCAGTGATGAAGGCAACTGCTTTCTTTTCGTATCTGCACAGATTTAAATGCTAGTAATTCACCGGAAGACGCAGCGTAGGCAGGCCTCCCACTAGGTGGACCAACGACATCGTGAGGGTCGCGGGCAACCGATGAATCAAGTGGCGTATTGTCGTTCGGCGTGGCGGTCTAAGGGGGAAGCCTATGTTCAGCAGTGGACGTCTTCCGGCTGATGATGATGATGATGAATTCACCAAAATAAGTCAATAAACGAATACCATCTTAGCATCTTTTAAAAAATTCTAAAAGATCCCGTTATTTATGCTGAAATTCTATGCATAATTTAATTTAAAAGATACTCTAATAACTAACTACGGTCAAGCAACCAGAAGTTTCAAAGAACCAAGGCGAGATGTTAAATACAATGTTCCAATTAGTCTTCATCCAATAACATAGCGCACACAAGATTCCTCGCCCAACACCATGTAACTATCCTCTTAAGCCTTAAAAACTGCGCTTAGCAAGTGTAATAACATAACTGGCGATACGAACTAGTTTGCGATGCGATCTGACGGATAGTCGCACAAAAAGTCGCGGCCCAATGGCGACTAATCGCAGCCATTACCCCTGTATGGACTACTGCGGTGTAGAGCAGTGTGGGGTAGATAGATTTGATGTTTTTTTATGCTTTTGTAAATCAAGTTGGAATGGAGCTGGGGTTGCAAAATACACCACCGAGCTTCCTGATTATAAGACAAAATTTCGAATACTTACAAAGAACAACGAATACCGATCATTGGATGAATAAATAGTAGGATTTTTAAACAAAATCGTTTCATAAATTCATAAAGTTCCCATAGCGTGTTCTTTAAATGTTCAAACAGCTTTAACTGTAACTTCAAAGAGGAAGAAAGGAGAAGATACAGCAGATTAGTCCTAAATGCTCAACCCGATTTCAACAACCAGGATAAGGTCCTTTTGTGATCCTGTTTTCTCTGCTCGTGCACTACTCTGTGTAAACCGCAGGACATTTACGGGCGCGGGCGAGCGGACACAAAAACGGAATAGCAGTCGTTGCCTGCTTAGTGGACAATTACTTATCGACGCCGGGGACATGTCAGTCTTGTCCCGGCGGCTTATTCTGGACCTGGAATGCTTTATTGTTGCTTTGTAGTGAAACGCTGCAATATTGTTGTAAATAGGAAACTTCGTAGAACAACTGTGGTACTTTAGTAAAGAGTATATTTTGTACGAAAACAATAACAAAGTATACCATTGCGATTTCATCATTGAAGTTCACACACCTGGATCGACGGCGCGTAGTATTCCACAAGCGCCTTAAGAAACTGTCAGCAATCGGACGAGGTGCCCCATAGGGCCAAACATCTACCCGGGGGTTGCCAGACGGTCTAATCACTTTACCATGACCATGGAATGTATAGGACAATTGAACGAACGGCAGATAATGTTACTACTGGAAACAGATAATGTAGGTATACTGGAGCATATACATGTGTCATGTCAGTCAGAGAACGGTAGCCGAAATCTCATCCGTACTTTGTCCGTACAGGT
This sequence comes from Agrotis exclamationis, assembly GCA_950005045.1. Taxonomy (NCBI): domain Eukaryota; kingdom Metazoa; phylum Arthropoda; class Insecta; order Lepidoptera; family Noctuidae; genus Agrotis; species Agrotis exclamationis. Next base: position 21,637,918 of record OX465430.1, read on the forward strand.
TTCACCGAATCTACAATCAGATACAAAGTAACTTAAAGGACAACAGCATAAGCAGGGTGGCAAAAAATCAAGCAAAGAAAACAACTATAAAATTTTGTTTCTAAGCCTATTAAAGCCACACATTCTCATTTTGCTGTAGATCCTCGATAAGGCGAGACCCATTCCAATCATTTCGACACACGCTCCATAAATCTACGAGCACATACCACCAGCTTTATCTGCGAAACGCAACACTTATCGATATAAGGGTTAGAAAAAATATTTAGGACGAAGGCCGAAGTCCGACCTTGCGTTGTTCGCATTCCTTGGACCCTGGAGACTGGAGTCAGAACTTTGAAATTTATTGTAAGGATAGTCCGTTCTTAGGAATGTGGTGAATTGCCAAAGTTGGTCGGTTAAAACTTTGATGTCTGTAACGAATAAGTAAGTGACCTTCTTAGAAAATAAGCTTTACATCATGAATCAAGCTACGCAAGTAACTGAAAATGAAAACCAGTTTCTAAGATTTTCAACAATCGGTTTTTAATCCAATGCTATTAACATCATCAAAGGGTCATTGCCTCCGTCAGAATCGCGCAACCCCGAAGCTCTATTAAGCAATGCAAAAAATATCACAACTTTGGGGCTGTGGGTAAAAACTCCGCTAGACCGATTCTGAAACGCATTATTGTATTTATTATAAACAATATTTACTTCGATCACCACATAAATTAGATCGGCTGTCATGGAGCCTTAGAACAAGATTTTTTCGTATTTAATTATAGCGTTCTTGTTTTTACATATTTACGGCGTTTATTGTATGTAAAACGCTCAGTCAATCAGCTTTAGAAAAATCTCACCCACTTTGGTAATGATTTCACTAACAAAAGGGGTAAAAACGTCAAAGTCAAGGGCCTTCAGTCACGCGTTTGTTCCCCAGGTCAGTTCTTTATCAACTTTCATTTTCCAGAATACTCATCTCTCACTTGTCCTGGCAATATCAACATGCTACAAATCCGGGGCGGGTGAGCAGGCGCTCGCAGGGATCGTGGGTAAAAAGGAAGCTATGCGGAAGGCATGCGTACGCGCACCGTCGCTTGTGTGCGCCTGCGCCGCCGCGCGGTCGCACGGGCACCGGGCGCGTGCCAGCATCCATCATACCTACCACGCTTCTTGATAAGTCGAAGTAGCAAAGATCAAGGAAATGAGGGATGTGATAATACTATAATTTTATTAGAAAAATAAAATTAAAAAGTCCTCCACTATTTAAATCGTGATACTTAACAAACTCAAGATATTTTAAAGATCTAAAGAAAGAAAACTGCATTTATTGGCACTAAAACTAATTAAGTAAGTCAAATAAAGTTATAGAGTAATTCAATGAAATAAAATTTAATGCCAAAGCGCCTGAGCTCAGCAAAATGCCAGATGGCAATACAAAGGAGAATGAGCAGCCGACTATGGCACTTGGTTGCGCTCCTTTTTGACACTTATAGTAGTGAAAATTGGACACAAGTAAGGGTTATTGACATAGATGAAAGCAAAGTTAAATACAGATTGATATTTTGAGGGGTTTTCCAAAAAACATTACTTACTCAGGATTTTGTTTGAGGTTATATTATTAGGCGTCAAAACAATGCAACATGTAATTAAAAGATTAACCATAACATGCGTTGGCAGTGGATGCGATAATAATAAAACACAGTTCACACAGCACGACACAATATCCAGTAGAAATCAACGTAGACGTATAAATTCACTATAACAGCGCACTACAAAAAGAGTTCAATTGCTCGATGTATATCAACGTGGAGGTATCCTAAAACTCTACTCGACACGAATATAAGTTTACTAGCAGAGAAAGGCAAGAAATAGTAGTTCGCCGGTAATAAAGAAATCAAAACCAAACAAACACGATAATCATGAGTTTGACTGGTTTGACTTTGACAAATGACATTTCATGGAATAGTGTTGTGACACATCAGTCAATTACAACATCTTAACATAATCGATTATATCTTTACATTTATTATAAGACCTCAATATGTGTTATCATAAAATAAATCATATTAGAGTTTATAGAAAAGCAATAGTAATGGCTTTTAAGGTGGTCTTTAAGGAAACTAGTAGATTTTTTAATTGTTTTACGATTTTGTTCTTTGTTTAATCAATCGATTCTGGTAACGTAGCCCTTCACTATACCGGAACAAAAATATAACAGTAATTACTAATAATATTGAAAATAAAACACCCCACAAATGTTTTAAGTGAATTTATGCTAAAACAAATAAAAAATAATAACATTATTTATAGATTTGCTTAAGTGACCATACTCTTCAAAAAGCGAAACCATGAACGCTCATTCTCCTTTGCCACTTGACGCTGATTTTCAGCCCACGAGTGCCATGCAATAAATAATTGTTGACATTCTTAGAATGTAATCTGCTACAGTACCTTTGTATTTTCAACCGCTGAAACACATGAAAGCGAGAATCTACATTCTGATCACCAGAAAATCAACAAGACAATTAATTCAAAGAAGTTTATGCAACGAAAACGAAATATCATAATTAGATAAGTTGTTAATTTTAACTTCTTACTTACAGAGCTTAGCTTATAGATCCCTACAGTTTTTAGTTGCTTGCTAGATGTCATCCCGAACCCGTTAACACTCATCTAAAGGCCGATTTTCACATTCATAAGTAGTTATGTAAGTAAACAATTTCAACTTAAATCGGCCTTTACTAAAAACACGGCCATTACCATATCCCTTTTGTTTTTACACTCCATGTAGGTTTCCTCAGAATATTCATAAAAGGTATGTAGATACCGCTTGGCAGCACAGAACATATTGTACAACATGGAGCATACAATAACTTCAAGTTATGATAATCACTATTACTTTTATTGCTACTGCCTAGTTTTTTTATATAATTCATGTTGAACAAGCCATTAAAAGATGCCAGGGATTTCAATTGAGGAAACTCGCTTGATTTCCCAAATGGAAACTAGTTTTTCCATTTTATGTAATTTCGCCGAATGTAAGGACTTAGTCAAAGATGATATTATAAGGATTCAAATAATAATCTAATATTAACCGTTTTTGCCCGGGGTCCACCCGCCTAGTTCACCTACCACGGGAAATTATTTTTGCCTGTAGTTCACCGTATGACTTTTCCCTGAATTTGCCTTTCCGTGAAAGTAATTACACATATCTCGTTTATATTGTTTTCTGAAGGACAAACGTCTATCTTTACATCAAAATGTCAATTTGTACAAATATAACTCGACTTTTAATCACAATACAAGATACAGTGCTAGGATGCTGTACCCGTAATAATAGCGAATGCCCCTCAAAACATTCTATCGATCGCTCCAAAAACTAAATATACTCAATAATACAAGTAATGATCGTAACTGTTCAATATTCATCTCACAGTTCTGTAGCAGTCCTCCCTTATGAATCCAATAAATACGGTATACGTCTGTCCCCTGCCATTTCTGGAACAAAGCGGTAACGAGACGCTGTTGATGTAAGAACATAAATAAATTAAGTGTTTATGTGGCGTATCTCCACAGACAATGATCCACCTTTTGTCCTGTGCCGCATGCCCTGTAACCTGTACACTGGACGACCTTATGGCTGCATCGGTGAACGGGGTTCGCGTGGCCGAGTTTTGGGCCAATCATAATATATGACATAACGACACAAACACAATATTTGCCATCGACACGCTAAGAAGAAGAAGAATAAATTAAGTAAAAGTAATGATTTTGGAATAATACGAATACAATATAAAAAACAGTTTCTTAAAAAAAACTACCGTTATTTAGTATTTTTATTCCGAGTTTTCACGTTAATTTGATGGATAACACATTTTTAACATTCCCATGATGATGATAAATTTTAATAATATGTAACATTCATGTCCTAATCCATCCATTAGAGCAAATCAATCTCTTTCTTTAATTATGGAGAAAACTTAGTTATTCTAACCATTTTTCGCAGTGATGTAAAAAAACAGACTTTTTAAAACTCTTTATTGTCTGTAGACTCCAAGAATGACTTCTAAACATGACCTTCGTCATAAATTGCACCTGCATGTAGGCAATCCCAAACCATAAATATGTAGTTAATCTAACCATAAATAACATTTATTAACACTGGAATGTCGGAAAAGCTGTGAAATGAAAGTTTGTTTCTAGTATTACAACGTGGGCGGAGGAGCAACACAGTTATTGTTTTAGAAAATTGTGTTTATGATCCGAGTGACCTTGTCTGTTCAGTGGGTGGCCTTGTTTGTGGTCACAATCATTCACTTTTGAGTCGTAAATCTAAAACTGGAATAGAACAACGGGAAAATTTGATTGATCTTAATAAAAAAATTGTAATTTGATCCCATAACATTTACTTTTTTAAAACTACGGTTAGTTTAGAGTTTGCAGAATCCGTATGTTTTTAAATCCGGATTTGTATGTACTAATTAAAATCCGGATCCAAATCTGCTAAAATCAGTTTAGAATGAAATCCGCAAAAAAGAGAACTTTTCAGTTTTTTTTGAGTTTCGAAGAATCCGGTTTGCAAGTATTGACTTCAGACTTACTCTGGGCTCTTTTGAAATATTCAGAAACATTACATAATCGCGTAACTGAAATACAGGAACGTAGACAAGTCTGTCTGCGTGACAATCAGGAGGTAACTCGAGTGTACCCTAGCACTAAACACAGTACAGAGTTATATGCAGAAGTTTACCATCAGTAACATATTAAAACATTAAATTCTGCAAATCTGTATAGTTAAACACAGTTTTTAAAACGGATCCTTCGGTAATAAGTTGCTTAGGACACCTCATGAAATTCACCAATGACAGCTTTAGATTCATTTCATATCATATCAGAAAAAATCGCAGCAATTTTATGGCATTTTGCAGGTCAACCTAGGAAATAGTCATCTTCATCAGATTATCCTGTGAGTGGTTTAACTGTAAGGCCACCAATCAGGACAAACACATGGTACCACAGCAAAAGTTCTCAAAACTAGACTTTTTTAACTTCTTGTCATACTGGTTAACGGTATAAGATGAACGTCTGGAACTGCGGGCTGCAACTATTTGATAATATTATTCTCTTGATTGATTAGAGAAGGAACATCGTCGATAGATAATTCTGTCTCTTTCTGAGGAAGCAACAAACTTGGAATGATATTTCATGGTGTGGATCCTATCTCTATGGTAATTTGCAAGCAAACGGAGTTTGTTGTTTTCCGTCGATTTTGTACTTTTCTAGAAATAAATTTAACAGCACACAGAAACTATTGTAATGTATCTTTAAAAATTACGGATTGCTTTATTAAATAGAACACTCCATATCTTTTAGTCATTACTTTTTCTTTTCTTATACCTTTTTTTTTAAAACGATGCCCCTCACTATGAATTTCTCCTGTGCCGTGGGTGCGTTTACAAACATATAAACTCATTTACACAAGCACCCAGACCCGGAACTGCTACTTGTAGATCATACAAATATTTAACTATCATAATATCATAATACATAGAGCCCGATTACTCCTATTCCAAATCCCTACAAAAGCCGCTGAAACTGAAGATGTCCTCTTTCAACAAATCGCCGAAAACACGTCATTGACGAGTTGATCACGTCTCGGAAACACATAATTGGCTATTAGCAGCTGCTGGTGCGCTGGCGCAGCGCCAACCTGACCAATCAGGTGCGCGACCGAAATACTGCAGTCTGAGGAACACGCTAGTTTCCTCAGACTGAACATAGGTGAGGGGAACCTGGACAAAGTGGCGAATCAGCAATAACGATGATAGAAAGTATCCAAAATGTATCAGATTGGACCTAAGCAAATGACCCTTGACCCAATTAGCAGTGGCGGCCCAGTGGTATCGGCCTCGACTTACGAGTTGTAGGTCGTGGGTTCGAACCCAGTCAGGCACATTACTTTGTGTAATTTATTTCAACACCACTGCTCTCAAAACGGTGAAGGAAAACATCGTTAGGAAACCGGCATGTCCTAGAACCAAAAATTCGAAGACATGTGCAACATCTAGATATACCAATCCGCACTGGGCCCGCGTGGTAGATTACGGCCCACTCCCTCTCACAGAGAGGAGGCCTGTGTCCCAGCAGTGGGAACATTTAAAGGCTGATGATGAGATGAAATGACCCTTTCTGAAGAATAAATGTATAAAGTTTTCCTCCGCTAACAGTAAAATAAGCTAAGGAAGTGCACAGTTGCAATGTAGGCGTTATCAGAGAAATGAACATTTACCAAAATACGAGTATTATAAATAGTTCAAACAACGGTGGCACCTCAAGCCAAAACTAAGATTTTTTAATTAAGGAATAAGAAGTTTAAATTAAGGAATAGAACATCACATTTCTATAGCTAAACTGAACGATTCTTTTTGCTTCTACACGGCCCTGAGATTGCTTCATACAGGGCAAAGTACTTCGGTAACCCAGGTACTCTCCGCAAGATCGTCGGCAACACGAAGGCGCTGCTGGCTTTCTTCGGGGAGCTGGGGTGGATCGAATCATTTCTTTCCCAACCGCACGCAAAATACGCGCATATGACATGGAGTTGCGGATACCAGCCCGTAATACAATACAATACGATTCTTTTTATGGCATCAACTCACAGCGAAAGCATTAGGTACGCGTCCTGCTAGAAATAAATGCAAAAAATAAGTACTACATTATTTAGCTCTCTTGTAAAATAAATTCACATACAAATAACTTGAAGTACAGTCAACAAAACAAATGTAGAGTCATCGACTGAAGCACATCAACTCAACGATCACTGATTTGACGTCTGTACCCGCGTATTGACGTGCCAACTTTCTTTCGCAGTTCAAATAACTGTTTTCATTAGACCTTCAACCTTGTGGCTTTTTGATAAGGTTGTGGTTGGAGGTTTGTGAGGGTAAAGGTTATGTTTGTCTGTCTGTCTGTCGGCGCTTTGAACGTCCAATGATATACCAATACTTAAGATGTAGGGTCTCATTAACTCTGTAGGTGTTTTGATGGCAAGCGATATAACTAAGTGTTGGAGTGATCGTTTGAGTAATGTGTATGTGGGCAAGAAGTATTTATACCAGGTGACTATGTATGGACAACAAGTTAAATAAAATTGTTACTTTGTTGGTCAACCAAGGTTGTTGTCATGAATGATTGTCAAAATATAATAAATCAGACTATTTGTAACGAGTTATTGTTGAAAGTGTGAAGTACATTCGGGCCTTCACACACAGGTGACGACAGGTCTAATTACATAATGATTTAAGGTACACAAATATCTTCGTCTAATATAATGACGCTGGTGCTGGAGACGTATGTTGAGGATAAAATGAACTGCTCACCGCACTAACGTTTCCATCCTGAAAGAGCTTCGTATCAAACAAAGACTTTCGTCGATTGTTCAAGTGCGAATCTTTAAAATGTTTGGACATATCATCCGCAACGAAAGCTCATTGGAACGTTTGGTGATACAAGGAAGAGTGGAAGGGCAACGCTCTCGCGGCCGCTCACCGACCAGATGGACAGATCTCATTAAATCATCTACACAGTGTACCCTTACTCAATGTACACGCAGTGCTACGAATAGGGAGAAATGGAGAAAACTCGCTAAAACCGCAACAAACCAAGCAGACTATCCATGACCACGACCACTCCGCCAGGAGTGTACGACTAAGAAGAAGAATATAATGACACAACTAAAGCCGTCATGCCAGCTCCACAGTCCTTACAGGCACTATGTGGTCACCCACATCAGGCGGAGCAAAGGTGATTTTTCCAATCTTCGGTTGATATAATTATGGCAACTTCTCTCTTCTACACTTACCTAATATCAACAGTGTATACATACCTATAATACAATCCCAAAACCACTGCAACTCCTGAATGATAGAATCGACCGTGACGACCACCAGGAAAGCACAAAGAGACAATGAATCTCGACGTATCCCGGAGAATAAATTTAACTGTCTTGGATCCTGCAACGAAATTAATCAGAAAGGAATAGCGGAGCACAAGGATATGGTAGCATGCATTTCTTTCTTTCTTTCTTTCTTTTTCTTCTCTCAGTTCTCTCTTCAATAAATAGTGTAGCAAAGATAACTTCAAGCAATCGTACTTGGAAACCAATTCACTCAGCACTGGACTGTGGATCTCTCAGAAAACTCTATTAACGAATGTGCGAGAAAATCGATAAAATGTCCAAGTTCTCACTTTCCCTCGTAACTACACAATAATAATTACCGCGCGTTTATTTACGACTTAATCTGCATATTGAATGAGTTATTAACATAAATTCCCTTAAAACGTGTTAAAGCATTTTTGGAGTTCCTCATCGAACTGTTGGTAAACTTTCATCCATAATTCGAAATCACTGGTTTTTTTTGCAGCTATTTTAAGGTTTTCATCCATTGTATCTACAAAGGCTTGCACGTATTTGTATTCAGTACCAACCTATTACTATCAAAATTGATATTGGGTTTTATCATCATCAATTTATCAGTAGCAAGTACGGAGTCTGGATTCATTCCCGGGTGGTGGCAATAGACTCGCGCAGCGGCTGAGTGATCGACTGCTGCGCAACGTGCCGTGAATTCGACTCCCGCACGGAACAAATATTTGTATGATCTGCAAGTACTTGTTCTGGGTCTGGGTGTTTTTTCTGTGTGTTTCTATGTTTGCAAAACGCACCCATGATGCCGGAGAAATTCGTAGTGTTGGGCATTTTTTTTTTACATTAACAATTTAGTATCACATCATCATCATCATCATCATCATCATCTCAGCCATAGGACGTCCACTGCTGAACATAGGCCTCCCCTTTAGATCTCCACATATACCGGTTGGAAGCGACCTGCATCCAGCGTCTTCCGTCTTCTTCGTCTTAGTATCACATGTAGTGTACTTTTAGATACACCTCTGCTTAACCCTCTTGGGATTACCGACGTAGCTTGCCGTCCTACTGCAGAGCAAAGGACTCTTTTCATCCCACGAAGACATTTTAATTAAGCCCAAGTTCATGTCGTATCAGTTGCATACACAAATAATTTAAGACAAAACATACGGGACTTCTTACCAAATGACACTGAAACCTGTCTGACTCCGTAAGCTGCGCAGTGTCACGCGAATCAGCAGGAAGGCGCGGATCACATCGGTATGCGCGCACGCAGCTTTGTCGACAGCGGCAGCGCCGTAAATATACTGTGACAAAACGATCGCAACTCATCTTCATTCCACAGATAATTCAATTAAATTGGGTTACTGTGATGAGGAATTCAGATGTAATTTATAAGACAGTAATGATGAGCAGGGTGATTAATGTTGGGATTTTCTCATTTAAAATTATTGATATTTGTATGTACGCACTGGAGGAATCTATAGCATTAGGAGCAAAAAAGATAAAATTGACAGCATCTAGGATTGCTTGTGCCAACAATCTTTTTAATTTAGCGTTTATCGTTTCTCGCTTGATGGTAACCGACGATGAAGCACGCTTGTCTAGAATTATGCTTATTCAGGAACATATCTAAAATTAGGGAGATTAACACCAATCACCATTCCCTACCCGTCAACACTGCTAGATTAATTATAGGAATAACTTCTGTCTAATAAGAACTTAAATAAAGTGTTACTGGTGAGCCACATCACAAATAATGTCCCAACTCCTATTCTAATCAAAGTGAAACTCCACCACTCACTCCTGTACCTTGAGGGAACTATCCGAAGGCACTATCAGAAACTCATTTTAAATTTGAACATGGTAATCATCGACACGACAAAGAAGTTCCAAAAAAAAAACATTAATTGCTATTGCAACATCACACATCGTAAATTCATAACCACTCTTATAATTTACAACCGAATTAACCGTTTTGTATCCAAATGATGACCGAAATAATTTCCTCACGAAACTTAATTTGTCTCGAACCATCATGGCGAAGAATTCGTATAATTGTAACATGTTATGTTTATTTATGAGATGATAAATCTGGACAAACACCGGGCCACGGCGGGCCCTTATCGGGACTGGTTGTAAATTTTATAGACCTTAAAACAAACTTGGAATAAAGTGGTCGAATAAAACGGATAGGTGTCCGGGACATTTATGAAAGACGATTGTCGTGGCACAAGGTGTTTTTGATCAATAGGCAGCTTGGTGCTACAATCTGCCGAAATTCTCCGTATGAATCTCGTTAAGTGTCCATAATAAGCTACCTATTTAACTAACTACTACAAATGATTTATAGTTCTTCTTAGATTTATTCCCGTTGAATCCCACTTTTGGATCCCATCTTTTAGGTATTCCCGATGAATCCCATTTTTTATTCCCGTTGAATCTCACGTTATGACAACATGTGTGCTCATATCAGAAGTGCTATCTTTATTATAAAGATTTTATTCTCTGTTACTAATTTATGAATTTTACTAAAATAAATTATTTTGTCGTTGAAAGTACTCGCATTCAGATTTTTTAAAGCATCTGGGATCCAACGGGAATAGTTTTTGGGATTCAACGGGAATAAAATGTTTTTCTTTTGTTATGGGATTCAACGAGAATACATTTTATTTTTTGTGGGATCCAACGGGTAAAATATTCAAGTGGGATTCAAAAGTGGGATCCAACGGGAATAATTCAGAACCTATTGTGAGCATGTTCAAAGCGAATATATTTCTTTTTCTTAAAATTATACCCTTGATATACCTTTTATATTATGTAGATACATATTTGACAAACCAAAGAAGTGACATTTACAAATAGTAATTGACTTGCGTGCTCTACCTACGTGAATTTAGTTCAACCAGCAAGTCGTGTCGTGGTATATAAAAGCCTTCCGACCAAACTAGGTGTGTTCCTGATTGAGTTTTTACTGCACCCCAACAGTTGTCCGTCCGTGTGTCTCGTTATCACTGGAACACGTCCAATTACTGATAACGTGGAGATACCTCCGCTACGAGCCAGGTTTTACTGCAAGTGAATCAGTTTCCATCTCATTATGGCATCATGAGTTGCCCCTTATCAGATTAAAGATGTCTTGAGCTATGTCCTGGAGAATTTAATATCCTGGAGCTGATAGAATATACATAATCAGTAAAGTAACAAGTTTGCTGAAGTCTTGCTTGCTAACTGCCACTGGCAAAGTGGCAATGAATGCTTTTGGTGGAATTATTGGCATTGGCATACGGCTTGCTGGTAACCACTTGCGATCCCACTTCATATAAAAACCTTCGGTATTCCGAAGAATTACTCCGAGATGTGCATCTGCGTTTTACCAGTAATACCTCACTTCATCAGATCAACAACGGTTCTAACCATCTAATCATTTGAAACAATGATTTCCATATCCCTTGTCCGCTCTTTCCATTAGCTGCCCCTTACGCATGGGACTTAAAGGTAACAGGAGAAAATGTGGGTGTACTGTTAGGTATATATCTCAATCTAACCCTTCGAGGTTAGACAGAGGTATATAGCTCAGGCGTTATGTCATTAATACGTTTTCTATCATGGTAAAATCATCAAATAGAGTCCTCCTACCCAGGGCGGGGCGGGAGGAACTGTCAGACTTAACTGACTAAAATCCACAGTGATCCTTCAATAGCCTTTTACGTTCCAGGGTCACGGTTACTTGATGAGACAGCCCCGCAACCTCATGCCATATATGTCAGCCGCTTTCTTTTCTCTTTAAAAGCCCTCTCACATCCGCTGGCTTCTTCACAAGGAAACGTCATAAAAATCCCGTAAACTGCGTACATAAAATCGTACAATTGATGGGGATAACTGTGCATTCACACAAGTATTACAATCCTAGATGGAGAAGCGTTATAATCCCCTATTTGTACACCAAATGCACAAAGCTTAAGTGAACATTGCCTAAAATGGAGGCACTATTGAACACCCACTGTTTGTTGTATCGTGCGAAAACATTACTGTTAATCGAGAAATACCTAGTTACTACAGAATTTTACTACAACCTCGTGTGAATTTAAATCGATAGAAATATTGTTAGGCGTAGGTTTAAGTGCTAGCTGCGAATTATTAAGCTTTAGGCTTAAGTGGTATTGAATGACCCTTTACACGCAATTCTTCGTGGTCTAAGAAAATGTAGAACAGTGTCCTATAAATTCCATGTAAATTAATATGCTCACTTAGCTTATCTATATCAGCATAGTTAAAAACTGTTCTGCATATTTCAACTGGCTGTTCTTGCATCAGGCTCACGGCCCCAAGGGAAAAGAACCTTCATCTTCATATGATCAGACTATGATGTGTCTGAATTGAGAGAGCAGCACAATAAATGACACTGGTACTTCTAAAATAGCAAGCAATATTTTATAAACAAAACCATGGAATCATTCCTTTGACTGTTCACATTTGCTCAATAATTGCGGAATGTCAGACAAAGTGACCTTGAACCATTAATACCCAGGGTACTTACTCGTCTGCCATCTCAATCAAAATGTTTCATTTATTTTATTCTATTGAATTTACCTGGAAAATACGTGTATTGTATTCCTAACAAAATAATTATGGCGTCTGATTGTTTGTGTATTGTACTTTTGAAGCTAGACAGAAATAAATATCCGACCATGAGACATTTGAATATTTTAGAAGTGATCAAGATAATTCTGTCATTCTGATGGCGGAGACATCTCCCTAACATCCTTCATAACTATGCATTATTTTCGACGAAATACGAGTACCTAACAATCAATACACAGCTTTTAATTTAAGTTACAATATCAACAATTAAAAATTAAACAATTCCTTTTAAACAGAAATTTTCCACAAACTATCACTTACCAATATTAAATTTTCATCCCTAACTTTAACGTGAATATCTCCAAATCCATTCAGTATTGTTGCTACCACCTACCACCCCCAAACTACTGAAACACCCCTTTCACAAGCAAACTCATTTGTTTAACCTGCTCTAACCTTTATTGAACATCGCAATAAATACAATATCAAATGTCGTGACAAATCGTGAAGGATTACCCCACTCCCTTCACCCCTGTCCTCCTTGGCCCCTTTCACCCCATGGCCATTGAAAACATTTAATTAACAGGGGTGACCCCGTTGATACGCACAATCCAGCATTCTTGGATGAGTACTTATTTATATTGTGACTGGCTGGTGTTTTTGTAATTAATTTGTTATTTGACACTGGGTTTATTTATTGTTCTTTAGATTTTGCATAAAATATAGCGTTGAGTGCAGCTCGAAGAGGGGGTAATAAAGCGAGGGAGGTATTACAACCAGTATTTGTGTATGCTAATGATTTGTAAAACGACTTCGTTATCAGCCTATGATCATGATGTTCCTGTAGCTGGGACACAGACCTCCTCTCTGTGAGAGGGAGTGGGCCATAATCCACCACACAGGCCCCGCGCGGTTTGGTACCTATATGAAATTACTAATGTATCTTAAACCTCAGTAATCGCATGAGGAGAATTTGCTTTTATTACACAAGAGCAAGCTCTAATAGATTAATTCCCCGACCAGCTTCAATCATGTACTACATCTGTAATTAAACAACCCAGTCGTCTTCCCCGCCGCCCGAAGACACGAGGCTTCAGTTCCACCATCCTCGCTTCACTTGTAATAACAATCCCGTAATTCTAATATTAATAGTTTAATTCGCAGAGGGCGCTGTGAGCGACGGCCGGAAATTGCGAGCGGTTGCACTTCCGCATGCAGCGGTGCCTAAGTTTGGTGCAGTACGCCCCGAGAACACCCTCAGGCTATACGACGGGACTTGCACGAAAGGACAAGCACGTGCGACCGTGAGTCAGCTATTTCTATCGCTTGAGTTGCAGTGACTCGGCTGTGACGGCTTGTTATTTTTTTTTAGGTGGTAAAATTATCAAATGAGCCCTCCCGCCCTGGGTAGAACAGAAGGGACTATCAGACTTGAACTGACTAAAATTCACAGGGATCCTTCAATAGCCCTTTACGTTCCAGGGTCACTTTTACCTGAGGAGAGGTCCCACGACACTGGCAGGCCTTTTAGCCTTCTAAGGGGGGCCCCGTCAGATTGCTAACAGCTCAGTGATGCGCGCGTGGAACATGATGCGCCCTCCCGGGCATGGTCCATGGTCGGACAGCGAGTCGCCCATTACTCGCCACCCGCATGCCCGCGCCTACGTTGGCTGGAGATCGTCTGCCGACGTCCGACGCCTTGGGCGTCTACCACTGCGGCTGGAGGGAGGACGCTATCCTCTCCCTCTTGCGGCCCGCCTCCTCCTTCGCGAGCATGACTGCTTCGCAGAAGGAGGCGAGGAGGCCGCTTCCCGCTCCGTCTCGCCCCGCAACATGGCCTCGACCAATGCCGGGGTGCGAGAGGTCTCCGCCTATCGCCGCCGAGAGGACACGGCGGTCCTCTGCCCAAGCGGGGCAGTCCTGCACCGTATGCTCCACCGTGTCCTCCGGGCGATCCTCGCAGTGGTATCGTCGCATGCTCTTGGCAACTTTTTTCAAATGTCGCAACGAGCATGTTGCTTGATCGCATAGTTTGTGGCCAGGTCGATAATAGTTCGGGATACAGTTACTCCGTTATTCCGCAGTAGCTAGGAGTAGGTGCTGCCCGCGGCGGCTTTCAACTTGGATTAGATGTTGTACGCAAAGATCGGAAGGCAAATTCACGTTGTTATTTGAGCAAAGGTTTCTTGGAATAGTGGCTGAAATTAATATGGTAACATGGTAACAAAGAGGATTATTCACCACGATATCTTTAACTTTCTCTTAAAGGAAAATTGTAATTGGCCAGGAGAGTTTCAAGTGTAAAATACAACTGTGAAAGGTAAGCAAGCGTGCTTCATCGTCGATAATTGCTTACCAGCAGACTGTCAAACGCGAGCTTGCCGTATTGGGAAAAAAAATTTTTTTGAGTTTCAATTCTAAGGGGTACCCCCAAAATTGGTTTTGTTTTTATTTTTGTGTAAAAATCCTAATGCGGTTCACATAAAACATCTACTTACCAAGTTTCAACAGGATAGCTCTCGTACTTTCGAAGAAAAGTGGCTGTGACATACGGACGGACAGACAGACAGACAGACATGACGAATCTATAAGGGTTCCGTTTTTGCCATTTGGCTACGGAACCCTAAAAAGGGAACGCACGTATGTATTAATAGTAAAATACATGAAAATATATGTACTCGTAGATATACTCGTATCAGAGCAGAACCGTTTAACCTTCCAGCGAAGCTTTCAGCACTCACAAAACGCAGTGATAAACTAAACGTCGGTAATTCCTAACCCCTTCGATTTATCTCCGGGGCCCACATCATTGGTAAGTCTTCGCGAGTGGACCGCAGCACCCCGGGAGACGAGCCCTGAATAATTCATGGCGAACAGCTGCCGCGATTCACTTTACATAATGCCTTCTGTTTATGTCATACGTTTGAAGAAATGCGTTTTTGATTTGGTGATGTTTTTTGGCAATTTTATTTGGGTTATGGAAATGAATTGTTCAATTGCTAGCCTGGCAACCAAGTCGTACCGTTTGTGACTTCGTAGATGGGAACCACAAAAAGTGTTCGTAGATCAGTACATCTGCTTTCAAAATCAGAATTCTACTAGATAATGATGCCGGGGTCACGGGGCCTGCTGGGGTCACGGGACTGTCTCATTAGGTAACTTTGACCCTGGAACGTAAAGCGCTGTTGAAGGATCACCGTGGATGGAAGTCAGAACGAATTTGACAGTCCACCCGGTCCCGCCATGGGTGGGGGACTCATTTGATGATTTAACAACGATAAAAACTTTAAAAAAAAAATTAACCGCCTTCAAAAACAACCACAAAAAAGGGTAAAATAACCTACAAAATAACTTTTCTTTCGGAAGTTGGTGGCTTTGTTTTTACGGTTCCGTACGTCCGAATACAAAAACGGAACCCTTATAGGATCACTCGTGTGTCCGTCTGTCTGTCGCTTACAGTCAATTATCTCCGAATCTACTAGACCGATTGGGTTGAAATTTGGTACACATATCAATTCCTGTGACCCAAGCACAGAGGTGTGACGTGAATAGATGAAATCTGTATGTGGGAGGTAATTTTTGGGGGGGAAGGGGAAAATGAAAAAAAAAGTTTTGAAAACTGCATCGTGTGACATATCATATGAAAGGTCTTGTTGAGACAATCTTAAATATATTTTTTTTGTAATTTTAAAATAAATAGTTTCCAAGTTATTCAAGAAAATAGACGAAATTTGACCATTCCCCCTCCCCTCTTATCTCCGAAACTACTGAACCTAAAATTTTGAAAAAAATACAGTAATTAGTTTTCTACTTATAAATTATAGGAAAACCTATAAGAAGTCCATATCTGTATATGGGAGGTAATTTTTGGGGGGGAAGGGGAAAATTAAAACAAAATATTTGAAATCTGCATCGTGTGACATACCAAATGAAAGGTCTTGTTGAGACAATCTTAAATATATTTTTATTGTAATTTTAAAATAAATAGTTTCCAAGTTATTCAAGAAAATAGACGAAATTTGACCAGTCCCCCCCCCCTTATCTGCGAAACTACTGGACCTAAAATTTTGAAAAAAATACAGGAATTAGTTTTCTACTTATAGATTATAGGATAACCTATAAGAAGTCCATATCTGTATATGGGAGGTAATTTTTTGGGGGGGGAAGGGGAAAATTAAAAAAAAAATATTTGAAAACTGCATCGTGTGACATATCAAATGAAAGGTATTGTTGAGACAAACTTAAAAATATTTTTTTTGTAATTTTAAAATAAATGGTTTCCAAGTTATTCAAAAAAAATAGACGAAGCTTGACCATTCCCCCCCCCCTTATCTCCGAAACAACTGAACCTAAAATTTTGAAAAAAATACAGGAATTAGTTTTCTACTTATAGATTATAGGATAACCTTTAAGAAGTCCATATCTGTATATGGGAGGTAATTTTTGGGGGGGAAGGGGAAAATTAAAAAAAAAATTGAAAACTGCATCGTGTGACATATCAAATGAAAGGTCTTGTTGAGACAATCTTAAATATATTTTTTTTTGTAATTTTAAAATAAATAGTTTCCAAATTATTCAAGAAAATAGACGAAATTTGACCATTCCCCCCTTATCTCCGAAACTACTGAACCTATTTTTTTTTTAAATACAGAAATTAGTTTTCTACTTATAGATTATAGGAAAACCTATAAGGAGTCCATGATATTAAAATAACATGGTAAATCACTCAATATTGTGCGTACCAATTTGGGTCAAATTTAAAAAAAAACGTGATAGGTAACATCGTACGGAACCCTCTTCACGCGAGTCCAACTCGCACTTGGCCGGTTTTTTTATTTCGTTGTCTTTTATGCCACCGACTTCCGAAAGAAAAGTTATTTTGTAGGTTATTTTACCCTTTTTTGTGGTTGTTTTTGAAGGCGGTTAATTTTGTTTTTAAGTTTTTTATTTTACTCTTTTTAGTTTAAATATTCAACCCAAATTCTTGTCAAATACATCATTTCTTACATGTGCACTAGAATTTGGTAATCCTTAGCACTGGTATTAACATCGCTCATGTACACAATAAGCTAATAAAATTCCCTATCAAAAACTGCTGAACCGATTTTGATGAAACTTGCAGTGTTCCCTAAAGTGAACTATTCCTCGTACAAAAAAAAAGAATTTTGAAAATCGGTCCACAATTGACGGAGTAATCGCGTAATAAACACTCAAAAAAGTAAAAATCATCACATCATCCATCAATAAAAATGCTCACAATATAAAAAGTGCTGAACCAAATTGGATGATTTTTATGGGACCAAACTGCAAGTATACTGCATCGAACGAAAAAAGAATTACACTAATCGGACCAGAAACCTCGGAGTAATCGGTGTACATACATAAAAAAAAAAAAAAAAACATACCGACCGAATTGAGAACCTCCTCCTTTTTTTGAAGTCGGTTAAAAAAAGAAAACTACAAACAATACGCTACAGATCTTGCTTTGTTTCGTTACTTTGATCCTACTATGTATGCTCGTTGTGCTAATAACATTGCTTTTCTTAATGCTCCTGGATCTTCACTTTTCATCCAGATTCAAATGTAGATCTGTGTCATATCAAATGAAAGGTATTGTTGAGACAAACTTAAAAATATTTTTTTTGTAATTTTAAAATAAATGGTTTCCAAGTTATTCAAAAAAAATAGACGAAGCTTGACCATTCCCCCCCCCCTTATCTCCGAAACAACTGAACCTAAAATTTTGAAAAAAATACAGGAATTAGTTTTCTACTTATAGATTATAGGATAACCTTTAAGAAGTCCATATCTGTATATGGGAGGTAATTTTTGGGGGGGAAGGGGAAAATTAAAAAAAAAATTGAAAACTGCATCGTGTGACATATCAAATGAAAGGTCTTGTTGAGACAATCTTAAATATATTTTTTTTTGTAATTTTAAAATAAATAGTTTCCAAATTATTCAAGAAAATAGACGAAATTTGACCATTCCCCCCTTATCTCCGAAACTACTGAACCTATTTTTTTTTTTAAATACCGAAATTAGTTTTCTACTTATAGATTATAGGAAAACCTATAAGGAGTCCATGATATTAAAATAACATGGTAAATCACTCAATATTGTGCGTACCAATTTGGGTCAAATTTAAAAAAAAACGTGATAGGTAACATCGTACGGAACCCTCTTCACGCGAGTCCAACTCGCACTTGGCCGGTTTTTTTATTTCGTTGTCTTTTATGCCACCGACTTCCGAAAGAAAAGTTATTTTGTAGGTTATTTTACCCTTTTTTGTGGTTGTTTTTGAAGGCGGTTAATTTTGTTTTTAAGTTTTTTATTTTACTCTTTTTAGTTTAAATATTCAACCCAAATTCTTGTCAAATACATCATTTCTTACATGTGCACTAGAATTTGGTAATCCTTAGCACTGGTATTAACATCGCTCATGTACACAATAAGCTAATAAAATTCCCTATCAAAAACTGCTGAACCGATTTTGATGAAACTTGCAGTGTTCCCTAAAGTGAACTATTCCTCGTACAAAAAAAAAGAATTTTGAAAATCGGTCCACAATTGACGGAGTAATCGCGTAATAAACACTCAAAAAAGTAAAAATCATCACATCATCCATCAATAAAAATGCTCACAATATAAAAAGTGCTGAACCAAATTGGATGATTTTTATGGGACCAAACTGCAAGTATACTGCATCGAACGAAAAAAGAATTACACTAATCGGACCAGAAACCTCGGAGTAATCGGTGTACATACATAAAAAAAAAAAAAAAAAACATACCGACCGAATTGAGAACCTCCTCCTTTTTTTGAAGTCGGTTAAAAAAAGAAAACTACAAACAATACGCTACAGATCTTGCTTTGTTTCGTTACTTTGATCCTACTATGTATGCTCGTTGTGCTAATAACATTGCTTTTCTTAATGCTCCTGGATCTTCACTTTTCATCCAGATTCAAATGTAGATCTAAGTACATATTTATATTCAAAATCGTATGAAAATACACTTCCAAGTGGGTGAATTACTTGATAAAACCATGTTCACCGTTTCCATCCCGCATGTATCCATTAGGAACATTCGTCTGTAAACATGGCCGGAGCGGTGCCGTGCCGAGCCGTGCCGGGCTGGTACGAGTGCATTACCGGCACGTGACCGGCATGCAACCGACTAGCCGGTCTTTTGTTAAGTCTAGAAGAGTGGCTGAGGAGTGCGGTTATTGATGTTCTTGCAGTCCCATCCAAGGTGAGAGAGATGTTCAGTTATTTTTCATATTTATTTTTCACTATGAGCCGAGGTGAAAAATCTGACGTTGACTTTATATTTATCCTGTAAGTATCGCATTTATTTATGCATAGAGTTAAAAGGGACACAAGAAAAATCCCACTACACTGACGCTCTGAGCTTTCTTAAATGTGATCTGTGGGATTGCGAAATTTTGTATCTCATTGTGTCCTATATGATCGTGCAGAAAATTAGCAATAACAGTGTCTGATTACACATGACACGGCGTGCTCCTCAGTTGCCGGAACCCATCAGGCTAATGGAAGCTGCCCCGCCCCGGCGCAGGACCTATTAGCGATCATTACAGGCACTGACGACCGACATCTTCATTATAAACACTACTGGTTTTCTGTGGTACTGGTAAAAAATATGTCCCAGTGATGTTAAACGCAGTGAAGTCACACGCAGAGTTGAGACAAACTAATTAGTGTTCATTTCGTGTCATTTAACAGATTTCGAGGAAGACATCATAGTTTTGTGCATGATAAAAGAATTCAGGAGTTGTGACCACTATCTACTTGAAATAAAGTGCGGATTTTGAGGTACCGTATTATTACACGTAATGTGCCCGACAAAATTCTCAAGAAAGACTGTCACTTTGTACATGTGCCCGACAAAATTCTCAAGAAAGACTGTCACTTTGTACTGAGATCAGTTAATCGTTAGTTGATGATTACAGATTACGTAGGATAGATCGATAGGTAATCAATGATAATACCATGCCATAATATGCACGAGATGGCGAAGTGATACGAGTTTGGTTATCATTATGACGATTGCCGTAACCCTGCCCTGATTCTTGATGATTATCCTCTCTCTGAAGCTCTAGCCACCGTAAGCTTGGAGTCTGTTTCCGATCGGCTAAACACCATTATCATTCATAATTCAGGGCAAAAGCTTCAAGAAAGAAATTGAGAGGACTCTAAACCGATGATGCTTTGAGATATTGAAGTTTAACAGAATAACAATGTTTAACATAAAACCATTGTATTGTAACACGTACAAAATCATTTAAAACAAATGTTTTCAAGTAAACTCGCGTTATATTAAGCTCCATACTCAGAACAAGGTCATGTTTCTCAAAACGCCAGTTTATTATTACAACGAAATCTTAATCCAGACGCTGTCGCCATTGTTTCCAGAATTTATAATTAAACCTCTTCCGCTAAAGACGGGGAACGATCATAGAAATAAAGGAGACATGACAAAATAACGGTGTATGATTGCCAGGGGAAAACGTAATCCAAATCTACTGGTGACAGGGCTCCAAATGATGGTTCTTTGAACAACAATGAATCTAGCACAATGAGACATTTCAACTATTTTAATAAGTTTGAAACTAGGACTCCTTTCCTTTTCTCAACTATATTGGGGTCGGCTTCTAGTCGAACCAGATGCAGCTGAATGGAAATTAATGTAACATGGAGCGACGGCCTATCGGACCTCCACAACCCAGTAACTGGGTAATACGATACCATATTACAATTTCCTTACTACAATTACGAAACGACGTAAAGATTTAATTTGTACTGTCCCACCACCACAGTTTAAATTCACAAAGAGATATTTCTTCTATCTTGGCCCTTATTTATACAATAAAATAAACGCTTCATTGTATATTTATAATATGCCATACAGAAAATGTAAAATCATTTTACGTGGGTTCCTTCAAAATAAAAGCTACGACGAGACTGAAGACTACTTATTGACACCTACATGAAAGTACCTAACCCTAATCCTTTCATTAATCCATATAAACACACACAACATCACACACAACGAAATACACATACGCTCTCACTCACATTCACTCACACACACACTCACTCACACAAATATTTAATTTATCAATTTGCATGTCATTGAAATGTTATTTTTTCTATTTTATTCTATCACCGTTAATTTAATTTCTTTTAAATATTCTATTTTTGATTATCTTTTATTTTAATTTTATTTTTAAATATGTGTTGTAAGTTTTAGGAGCACAAAAAGCATGTTTCTGTGATACCCAAATAGGGGTCGAAACTGTCTCTCCTCAATACAGATCACTTAGTGATTTAGTTAGGAGAGCAGGAGCGTCACCCAACAATTTTGTATATATGTACACAATGCCTTTAAAATTATGCATACTTTCTAAGTCTCACATGTACTGTATACCTCTATCTGTGTCTAAATAAATATTATTATTATTTATTATTTATTTATTATATGGTAAGACTGATTGTCAGACTTTGGAGCTTCTGACTAATAGTAACGACTGTCAAAGATCTACAAATGACAGCCGGGACCAACGGCTTTACGTGCTTTCCGAGGCACGGAGGAAACTCGCTAGGACAGATGGTCACCCATCCACAGGCCAACCTCGGCAAGCGCGACTTAACCCGGAAGATCGGCCTGTGCGGCTGTAATTATTTAGCCACGAGCTCCTCACTTCATCTTCTTTAGATATGAAGATTAAAAGCGCCATGGGAATCTGTCTACTTTTCTGATACGGTTAGTACACTGGACTCAGTCGGTATCCCCAGGAAATGCATTCACAAGAAGCACTTCGGACACTTACAGATGTATCAATCATGCATGAGGTCATAGCATGACCTCTATTTGAAGTTGTTTGCCCTAAACAGGAAAAAAAACCGGCCAAGTGCGAGTTAGACTGGCGCACGAAGGGTGTCGTACTGGAAATATTCTCTGTGTAAATTTCAACTGTCTAACTATCACGGTTCATGAGATAAAGCCTGTTGACAGACGGAAAAACAGACAGACAAATAAACAAACAGACTTACGGACAGTGGAGTGTCAGTAATGGAGTTCCGTTTTAATCTTTGCTACCCAAAGGGTATACTCGGAGCTCTAATAACCAGGGTTGGAAAAAAAACAGTTTTTTTTTTAAATTTTAAAATTGTTTTGAACAAGTGTTTTTTTTTGTTTCAGTCAGTTTTTCGAAATAATTCGACTATGGGTCGACGTCTTAACTTATAAATAAAATATATGTTTCATTTCTAGACTAGATCTTTTCAAATTCGCTGTTTGTAATGAAATATTTACAAAAAAGTATTATTTCATTACAATGCCAATAAAAGTTAAAAAATGTGACGTAGCAGGGACATACACTCAAATTATTTATTTAATGTCAACCTATTAAGACCCCTGAATATTAGTTTATTTTCATTTTACAGGCATTCATCCGCCATGAAAAGTACCTAGTTAAAACGTGTAATAAAAAACACTTTAATTTCAAACTGTTTTAAACACTGTTTAAAACATGTGTTTTAAAACAACTTGTTTTAAACATGCCAACCCTGCTAATAACAGTAAAAAACTTAATAAAAAATTGCCTATTTCTATGATCAATGAACCAAGTTGATCTAGCGTGTACGGAAGTTAATAAAATATAAACCAGTTTCCAAATAAGGAGGTATTAGTAGATTATTAACCAAGGGGATAAAGCAGTGTCTTCTGTCGCGGGTGACGATTTAAATCGCGAGCGTAACGAAGGACTCGAGGTTTACTCCCAAGCGCAGCGAGGGTGTTTAAAACTTAAAACACGAGCGAAGCGAGGGATTTAAGACGAGTCCTGAGTGTAGCGAGGGATTTAAGTTCACCCAAAGACAGCTTTATCACCGAGGAAAATACTCTACTTTTCGTACCATTTGCGAAAAAATGAACACAATAATAATATTGAGATAAGCATTTATTAAAAATAATGAAGATTAAAATAAATTAAAATAAACTTATTGTTTATGTATTTGAAGCAAACAAAAACACGGCAAATTCTTAGACTAATATTTTTTTGTCGGGAAAGCAAAGGCATCAAGCTCATACGGCCTCGTCGGTTTTCGTAATTTTATTTTATAATCATAACTGCATAATAAATGCGTATTCCTTTTTCAAAAAGATGTATGTGAAGATGTGTTTATATACAAACTCAATGGTGTAAACACAGATGTAGTTCAGTATAAAGTATTCCAAATTTAAATCACATTCTCCCCCTAGAGGATGAATGAAATTCAGTACAATTTTCTTTCCCTGTTTTGAACAGATTAATAATGACTATTGTTATGTTCGCTTTTTGTGGCATAGAATGTCACTTTTTTGAGCAAGTGGTACGAAAAAATATATTGTTTTAACTTGATTTATGTTTCGTGGAACAGTAGCGCGATAACCCGAACGATAGCGCTCAATGAAACACGGTGCGGTCAGTATCGGGGGTTCGAATACGACCACTAATCAATGAGTTCAAAATTGAATTAAAGTTCACTATCTAAAACTTTTTTGTAATAATCACTATTAAATATGTGTGTATTTTTGTGCCTAGGACAGGCGGATTTCCTCTCAAGAGGGCCAAACGCCTGCCTCTGGAAAGTAAAGGGCTGTTGGAGGAACACCGCGGATTTTAGTCAGAATCAGTCTAACAGTCCCTCCCGCTCCACCCTGGGCGGGCGGACGCATAATTATGATGATTTTAATTAAAAAAAAATCCTGCTTCATTTTGGGACCAAATGTGGTGAGATAATTGCACTAAAGCAATGCGCCTTGCCGGGTTTAAACATTGCGAATGCATGGCCATTCCTTGCCCATCCCTTTCATCATCATCATTCATCATCATTTCAGCCTATTGCAGCCCACTGCTGGACAGGCCTCTCCCAGGGAGCGCCACAGCGCACGATCTCCAGCTTTTTTCATCCAGCCACTGCCAGCCACTTTCTTCAGATCATCGGTCCATCTTGCCGGGGGGCGTCCCACCCTACGCTTACCTACACGCGGTCTCCATTCGAGAACCTTCCGACTCCACCTATCGTCGGTTCTGCGGCAGACATGACCAGCCCACTGCCACTTCAGCTTGCTACAGATTTGGACAATATCTGTAACTTTGGTCTTATGCCGTAAGACCTCATTCCGGATTTTATCCCTTAGTGAGACCCCAAGCATAGACCTTTCCATAGCACGCTGCGTGACATGAAGTCGGTGGGCCAGCTTGACTGACATGTTCCGCGTTACGGCTCCGTAGGTTAGGACTGGAAGGACGCACTGATTGAACACCCGGCTTTTCAGGCACTGCGGCAGTGGCGACGTGAGGATATGACACATTTTCCCAAATGCTCCCCAGCCAAGCTGCACTCTTCTGGCAATTTCTCGCTCGAAGTTGTCTCTACCTAGCTGTAATACCTGTCCGAGGTAGATGTATTCTTGGACAACTTCGAGTGTTATGCCTTCGACGGAAATTGGTTCTGGGATGACATGGTCATTGAACATGACCTTGGTCTTGTCCAGGTTCATCCCAAGACCCACACGTCTCGAGGCAGCATTGAGACTGTTCAGCATTTTTTGCAGGTCTTGCAGCGATTCCGCCATAATAACTATGTCGTCGGCAAAACGAAGGTGCGTTAGGTGCGCATCCCTTTCATGCCATATTTTATTTGTTTTTATTGACATTAGACCACCAATAGGTCACCAATCTTTTGCATTTCTGATGATTTTGGAAACTCCACTCAATCTAAAATGGACGTTAGGTGGACCATTCAATACAGATTTTAAACTGGAACTTGCCTCGCACATTTCCATCCGTAATAAATCTTTCATCTTCCAATCGTAATGTCAAACAAATAGTTTCTTTCTTTCCGTGTATGTTACACGTAACAAGTGAAGTATTCGAGCGATGGCGACAGGTGGCGCCACCTGAACTATGCTAAGCGTGTGACACGCGTGTGACAGTGTGACACGAATACATCAAGCGTGACATGCCCTGCATTCACTGTGATGTAAACCAACTCTTACACTAGGGTGATAGGGTCACACTAATGGAAAATGCTAACTATTATCGCGAAAATGAATCAATCAAATGCCATTAGTGTGGCCCGGCTATTCATGATTTCCAATCTCATCTCGATGATCTGGTGGCTGTAATTGCGACTGTTGAGTACACGACTTCCTGATGTCGATTCCGAAAGGTAGACTAAAATATGAATCAATTCGACACACATAAAAGATTTAAAAAAAAATATTTTGTTAGTTATCTATCCATATAATCCCCACGATAATCGCTCATTTCTTGTTCTTACCTGTTTCAGAAATCACGGAACAATAAATAAAAAATAAAAAAACTGGCGTTCGCTGAAAATTATAACTAGAAAGACATGAATGGCTGTACAAATCCAAATCTTTCTGACCACGTACGATTCTGAAAGTTGTTACATTTCATAGAGTGCTACTCAAATATTCGAAAAGCTTATCAGAAATGTACATTATTACACGAATTTGTATAGGTACAGGTTTTCACCATATAATTGTATTTTCTACTGTAGAACTTGGGTTAGTTGTATACTAAAAATGTTGTAAAAGGTTATAACTTGGGATATCACATATTTATTGGTATGGTAACACTATTTATTTTAACTATTTATACTGGCTAATGCAGGAGAAATCGCGAAAAGAGCTTAGTAAGACTCATAAGGGCAAAATCGCCAAGACGTGCCAAGCGAAGCGAAGCGACCCTAACTTCACAAATTCTACATCTAAGTAAAAATGTATGGCTTGGTCGTTGCTTCAGAAACTAAATATTCGCATCACCTTCACCGTGTAGATTCAGAAGTTTGGCTTAACATGAGATCTGATATCTTTTTCACAGGCTAAACATTATGTGGTCGTCTGGCAACATTTTACATAAAATGTTTTTGGTGAGATCAATTTTACAATTTAAAATTAACCCTAATATCCAGGCCAATGAAACCATAACCGGAATTAAATTAAACTCGGTACGACTAGGAGCCGATAAATTAAAAGAATGAGTTCTGCCTAGCTTCCCTCGTGGTCGTAATGAATTTATAGATCTGTCGGAGAGATTTACGATCACGTCGCGGAGGCTGTACATCATTCTACTATTGTTACATTAATTTATACTTGTTTGGTCAGGTCTTAGAAGATTTCACTTGACTGTCCTAAGAAAATATTTGATGACTGAAAGAGCTGACGTTTTTTATGATGAAGTTGGATGGATGGATTCTTTTTATTCAATCACGTCAGAACGGCATAACGGGTGTTGATAAAGGCTATAGTTTGGAATTTTCTCGGTACGTTCATGTTAGATAGTTTTCGAGATAAACGCAGAGAAAACCGTTTGTGGAAAAAAACATAGAAAAGTGGAAAAAAATGCATATTAGATGTCGAAGCTTCCGTGTTCATGCGGCAACTATGAGTGTCACTTACAATAGTTACCATACCTACAAATAGATAGCACGTCGTCTGCCTACCCCATGTGTAAGAGATGGGTTGAACACAATGCAGTTACAAGTTATGACTCGCTCAGTACTATTAGCTGCCGTCTGAAGCGACTTAATTACAACAGCGTGATGCCACGAGAAGTGCTAAAGGCAGTTGTGTAGTGAATGCTATAAAGCTTTACTTTTCACGTAGCATCACAGATTCCGGAGAGGGTCCTGGAGGAGGCTGCAATGGATTCAGATTAATGTCTCCATTGCGCTTCCTCCAGGCGAACATCAACCACTGCGCCGCTGCTCAGGATCTCTTGCTCCAGAGCATGGCGCAGTGGTTGATCAACGTCGCCGTGGTCGCCGAGCCGTACTTTGTCGTGCCCAGGAATGACTGGGCAGCGGACCTGAACGGCTCGGTGACCCTTATTTCGTCGGCCGCCGCCGGTACCCCGCCCCTCGATCGCGTCAAGAGAGGGCGCGGGATCGTCGCAGCACGGGTCGGGGAGATCGCCGTGATAGGCGTATACTTCTCCCCGAACCAAACTCTCGCCGAGTTCCAGGACTCCCTATCGGAGCTGGGAGACGTCGTCGTCGCCTTCGGTTCTTTCCCCGCGCTCGTCCTCGGGGACTTCAACGCCAAGAATGTGGCTTGGGGTTCCCGGTTTACGGACGTTGTGCGGGGCAGAAGGCTCGAGCACTGGGCCCTGGCGCAGGGCCTGGTCATCGAGAACCGGGGTTCTGTCCCCACGTGCGTGCGGTGGAGGGGCGAGTCGGTGGTGGACGTCACGTTCGCCACCTCCGACCTGTCACCGCGCGT
Organism: Agrotis exclamationis; assembly: GCA_950005045.1. NCBI lineage: Eukaryota > Metazoa > Arthropoda > Insecta > Lepidoptera > Noctuidae > Agrotis > Agrotis exclamationis. The sequence goes on from OX465430.1 coordinate 21,665,728, forward strand.
CACCGACTGGCGCGTTGTAGAGGAGGTGGAGACCTATTCCGATCACCGGTATATCCGGTTTGACGTCTCCGCCCAGACCTCAGACGCGCCGGTCCCGAGTGGACGGAACCCAAGTGGTCCGCGATGGGCGCTGAAGCAGCTGGACCGGGAGCTATTCCTGGAAGCCTCGATCGTGCAGGCCTGGGTGTCACCACCGGACAGGCCTGCCGACATCAACGACGAGGCGGAGTGGTTCCGGGAGGCCATGTCAGAGATCTGCGACGTGGCCATGCCCCGGGTCCGGCAAGGACGCGCCCGGCGTCAGCTGTATTGGTGGTCGCGCGAGCTAGCAGCGCTGCGCGAGGCGTGCGTTGCTGCGCGACGCCGATACACCAGGTTCCGCAGGCGCCGCACCCGACCTACGGATGCGGCAACTGTAGAGGCGGAGCTGTATGAGGGCTACAGGGCAGCGAAGACCGTCCTCCGCGACGAGATCTGGCGGGCCAAGGAATTGGCCCGCAAGGAGATGCTGGAGGCTCTGAACGGGGACCCATGGGGCCGGCCCTACAAGTGGGCGAGAGAGAAGCTCCGCCCCTGGGCTCCCCCGTTGACGCAGAGTCTCCAGCCTCAGTTCGTGGAGGACGTGGTGAGCGCCCTGTTCCCTTCGCGAGGGGAGCATACTCCCCCGCCTATGGCTCCGTCTCCGACGGAATCTGACGGTGAAGCTGACGCAAACGCGGACCACAGCGACGACGACGTCTACGACGCTCCAGAGGTGACCGAGGTAGACATGAGAGTGGCGGTACAAAGGCTCAAAGCCAAAAATACCGCCCCAGGACCCGACGGCCTGCCAGGAAAAGCCTGGGTCCTGGCCTCGAGGACTCTCGGGCCTCGACTGGGGGGGCTCTTTAGCGCATGCCTGGAGAGGGGCCAGTTTCCGCTTCGTTGGAAGACGGGGAAGCTGGTCCTGATCCAGAAGCCCGGGCGCCCTGCGGACTCTCCGTCCGCATTCCGGCCCATCGTGCTGCTCGATGGGGTGGGCAAGCTCTTTGAGAGAGTCATTGCAGACCGCCTCGTCGGGCACCTGAATCGGGTGGGCCCGAACCTTGCGGAGAGCCAGTTTGGCTTCCGCAGGGGGCGCTCGACGGTGGACGCCATCATGCGCGTGAGAGCCCTCACGACGGGGGATGCAGTAGCCCGGGGCAGGGTCGTCTTGGCGGTGTCTTTGGACATCACCAATGCCTTTAACACCCTGCCCTGGAGTTGCATCAGGGAGGCACTCCGGTATCACCGGGTGCCGACCTACCTCCGTCGCATAGTCGAGGCTTATCTGACGGACAGAGCCGTCATCTACCCCGGTCACCGGGGAGAGTGGAACCGGCGAGAGATGTCGTGCGGTGTTCCACAGGGTTCGGTCTTGGGGCCGCCCCTGTGGAACATCGGATACGATTGGGTGCTGCGCGGCGACCTCCCTGACGGCGTCAGCGTAATATGTTACGCCGACGACACGCTCGTCCTGGCGGAGGGAGAGTCGCACCAGGCGGCGGCCGACCTGGCGACGCAAGCGGTCGCGACAGTCGTTGGAAGGATCCGGCAGTTGGGACTCGACGTGGCGCTCCACAAAACAGAGGCCATGTGTTTTCATGGCCGTCTGAACGCGCCACGGTCAGAGTCCCACATAACGGTGGGAGGGGTTCGCATCGGCGTCGGGAGGACGATGAAGTACCTGGGACTCGTCCTCGACGGCCGGTGGAACTTCAAGGAGCACTTCCTGCGTTTGGCCCCAAGGCTGAACCGGGCAGCAGGCGCCCTCAGGCGACTCCTGCCCAACCTCAGCGGGCCAAACGCCTCCTGCCGGAGGCTGTACGCCGGTATCGTGCGGTCCATGGCCCTCTACGGGGCCCCCGTGTGGGCCCTGAGCATGCGGACGCGACCAGCGAGGCTGGTCGCATGCCAGAGGGTCATGGCTATCCGGATGATCCGAGGATACCGCACGATCGCCGGCGAATCGGCCAACCTCCTTGCCGGATTACTGCCCTGGGATCTGGAGGCGACCGCCCTCCAGCGCGTCTATGAGCGGCGCGTGGAGGCGCGGCGCCGGGGAGAATTCCCGCTGCCCCGACAAGTCGAGGCGCGGCGGGAAGAGGTCCGGCGCGATCTCAGGGCAGTATGGAGGGAACGACTGTCGCAACCGAGGTTCGGGCACGCCGCAATCGCGGCGGTAAGACCCCTCTTTGAGGAGTGGCTGGAAAGGCGTCACGGCGTCCTGACCTATCGGATGACGCAGGTCCTCACCGGACACGGATGTTTCGAGAGGTACCTGTGTCGGATGGGGAAGGAAGAAACGCCGGGGTGTCACCATTGCGAAGATCGCCCGGAGGACACAGTAGAGCATACGGTGCAAGACTGCCCCGCCCCGCAGAGCACCGCCGTGTCCTCACGGCAGCGATAGGCGGAGACCTCTCGCGCCCGGCATTGGTCGAGGCCATGCTGCGGGGCGAGACGGAGTGGGAGGCGGTCGCCTCCTTCTGCGAAGCAGTAATGCTCGTTAAGGAGGAGGCGGGCCGTGAGAGAGAGAGGACAGCGTCCTCCCTCCGCCCCACCCGCAATGGTAGACGCCCACGGCGTCGGACGTCGCAAGACGATCTCCGGCCACCGTAGGCGCGGGCATGCGGGCGGCGAGTAAAGGGCAACTCGCCGCCCGACCATGGACCATGCCCGGGTCGACGGCGCGTTGTGTTCCACGCGCGCCTCAAAGAGCGTCAGCACGATGACTGGGCCCCGCCCAAGAGGGCCAAAGCCTGCCGGGGTCGCGGGACTTATCTCATTACCGTGACCCCGGAACATAAAAGGCTATTGAAGGACACCGTGGATTATAGTCAGTACAAGTCTGACAGTCCCTCCCGCCCTGCCCGGGGTGGGAGGACTCATTTGATGATTTTACCACGCTTAAAAAAAAAAAAAAAAAAAAAAAAAAAGCATCACAGATTCACAGCTGTAATCCCTTGAAAAATACGGGTGAAGATCTACATTCGGTAAGGCAGGTCATGATAGAGTAGCTAGAAATACCTAAGTTTTGGATGTCCAGAAGTTGCTGTACCTTAGCTATTTCATTTATTTGTCTCTCTCATAACCCGCATGATTTTGCATCAAGGTCAAAATCACAATTTAAATAGTTCATTCGCTGCATGGTTTCTGAAATGTTGCTGTCTTTGAAAAATCCGTCAAATTTTTATTTAATACTAGCTGACCGGGCAAACTTCGTACCGCCTCACCTTTTAAACCTTCCCTGGACTTCCAGAAGTAATTCAAGACCAAAATTAGCCAAATCGGTCCAGCCGTTCTCGAGTTTTAGCGAGACTAACGAACAGCAATTGATTTTTATATATAAGATTTAATATTTAATATTAACGTTACTAAGAAATTTTAGGGTGCGCCTGTTAGACTTCGAGAAACACAGAATTCAGAACCTTGACGCGAGTGTGCGAGGGAAAACCAGGATAGTTTTGGTCAGTAAGAGCCTGCCAGGCCCCTCCGCTGTCTTCTTGGAGGAGGACTTCCAAGAACATACAGACAAAGCTGTAAAGTTTGATCTTCTACTCTCCTTCTGTGTACCACGTACCTTATGTTCGCGGTGCGATGCTCATTGTGTGGGGAGCACTGAGAGTGTACGCCACTCACTGCCAACTAGCGACACCTAGCGGTCGATAATTGCATGTTACAACATTTTCAGCCTGAAATTGGATAGAAGGATACTTATTCTGAAACTCTGAATAAGGTTAAAAAATAATAGTATGATTAAATAAGTATTGTTAGGCTACAGTTAAGAAGAGTTTAATGGTCAACTGATTCTAGGTACCTATGTATCTGACGTTTTTCAACCAATTAAGCTTTTGAACATGTCCATTACTTATTTTTTATCTCTGAGCCTAGTTCTCTTTTCTTTATTTTTTCTCATAAATAATACCCTCGTCTTCAGTTTTCCGCAGAAGGCTTGTAAAAAGATAATTCCGTCAGAAGCGTCTTGATGGGTGTGTCGATATACCCGGCAACCGTCATCATACGCCCAACCCGTGGTAACCGGACAAGCGCTCATTTAAGGTTCAATAGTTGGATTTGCTTAGTAAACGGGCAGGTATTTTCCATGCGCAAAATAAAAGACACTCTCTAAACCTATTCCAGGGAAATAACACTCAGAATTTTTACATTTAAACAAGTTTTATGAAAAAAAGTGTAGTGAACAAAGCTACTTTTTTTGAAGATTGAAATTTCATCTAAAGCATTTCTGCATACAAGGAAGGTTGACAGCCAAATCGATAGAGCACAATTTATATTGAATCAAAACAAGATTGTATTTCACAATTCCCGCAACCATTTTTCTTGAATATTTTATGAAAACAAAATCGTATTCGGTACACACTTGAACAGAGCGACCATTTCCGCACAATACAACAAAGTAACAAGTATTCAATATCTCAATATTTTACCTGTTATTATGACACATGAAATGAGGTGTTTTTCCTATGTTATGTGGGATTTCCTTCCATCTTCCATCACATTTCAATTTGCTGTCACTTGCTTGTTACTGAAAGGGATCAATCGCCTCGACAGACAGGTGACTGGTTTATTATTCTAATGTTATTTACCTGTCTTCATAAAACGATCTCAAAAATTCAATTGTTGTTGCGCAACCTTACATTTGGCTTAGTAACCTGGATCATTAGGTACTAATCATTGTCATTATGTTCTAATTTTGCTATTGGACAAATAGGTACAGGCATCGTGAAAAAACTCATCTGAACTCTACATTTCACGATTTATTGTGAACACAGTACAATGATAAATGATTAAAGTAAACGCAAAAAAAAAATCTTCTTAGTACATATTTTTTACGTTACATAACAAGTCACCCTACTTTAATTACTATTTTTTAGAAATGAAACGAAATACCTATGTCTTTATGAAAATAATTATCATCGCAGTTAGTCGACCCCGAATTCCTTCAAAGTGGCACTCGACGTGTTAATAAGTTACTACTTATTCTCTTATCTACTTACTAGTAGATCGAATTCTATAACATGGCAAATCTCTCTTTCTTTTCTATTAATAAATTGTTTCAGTCTCACGATTCCACAAGTGGTAAGTAGTACGGGGTGCTAAGACAGGGAACCTCCACGTGCGCCCGTGGACTGGAGTTCCCTCTCGGATACGTCCGGGGGGAAGACCAGTTTTTCGGGCCGGTGCACCCTGGGATGCGGGCAAATACTCTTCCTTAGGCACTGTGCCTAAGGGGTCTCTTTGCCCGTATGCGAATAGCCTGTCGGGTGGACGCTCCAAAGCGTGTCCCTTTGAATAACAGAGGGCACAGCGACGGAGCGGGCTTGCGGACGGTGAGTAATGGGTATGCTCGCCGTCCGACCAAGTACCATGCCCGGGTCGGTGGTGCTTCGTGTTTCACGCATCACCGACGGGGCCCCTTATGGGGCCAAATGCCTGCTGGGGTCGCGGATTTTTCTTAATCCAGGATACCGTGGCCCCGGAACGTAAAGGGCATCCGAAGGAACACGGGTGGATTTTAGTCAGTAAGAGTCTGACAGTCCCTTCCGCCCCACCCAGGGCGGGAGGACTCATTTGATGATTTTGCCACACCAAAAAAAAAAAAAAGTGTTAAGTAGTACGAGCGGTAAAACTTGACTAACACTTAAACTAACAATTATTACTTCTCTACTTGTTCAATAAATTACTTTCTGACTTGGAGTTTTCTCGCTCAACTTCGGGATTAGATCGTAAGTCCTTCGGAAAACCATTTTATTATGTTCTACGAAATATTTCCTCAATATTGGTCTATTTTCATGAATTCACCGCAACGAACTTTCAGACAAGATCAAGTGGTTAACAGAGTCAATTAGAACTATCTAGAAACTCGACAAGCACGTTAAATTGTAACTGTCACTTTACTTGTAAACAAAAGTAATAGAACCATCACAATGCGTGTCTTCCAATCTAGTCGTGACAATTACAATTGACCGCGAGAAATTGTATAACATTGTGAACTAGCAGACTCTAGACAGACTAGACTTGTGACAAGTGACCGAGTTACACAATTAACACCATGATACACATGCATATTGACGCACGTACATAATTGTGCACAATTCCACTTGTCTATTCTCATAAGAGAAAATTAAGTTACTGGTTCCTTAGAAATAGATTTTTTGGACAGTATCCCAAGATGTAGTGGTTCTTTTAACTCGTGTAATGTCCATAGACGGAATTCTTCGTTTTTTTCGTATTGCTACATAACATAGGTAGTTTGGGGTCAGTAAGAGGTCATGATTATTGAAGAATCAGAGGCGTTGTTCAAATAGCTAAGGGTGCAGAGAAACAGACATACAGAATACTCTCTACAGTTAGGTGGGACATAGTCTGATCCGGAACGTTGCACCTGCTCGGTGTTGGAAGAAACAGCATTTTTAATGCCTTATGGCGTCGAATTTGGCGGAAAGCACGGAAGCGAGGCGGGGTTCTGACGTGGCCTCCGCGAACGTCTTGCCGTGCGCTGAGGTGCCTCCCACGGTGATGTCGTCCTCTGAGAGGAAGCCGGACAGGCTACCGGAGTCGACGAAACTAGTAGCGCTGATGCGGTATGTGCTCGACTCGAAGCTGACGTACTTGATATAAAGCAATTTAATAAAAACAAGACTGAGGAAACTTTATTTAACTTTTACATGCAAATTAAAATAATAACACAATAATATTAGGAAAAGGAGAGATGCAGCGCATGCCGTGGTCAAAATTGTAGTGCCAAAAAATAACGGAAGATGAATGATTGACAGAATGAAAATTCGAAATATGAATTTTTAAAAATTATTAAAACAAAAAATGGTCCTAAAGTAAAGAGGTTGAGGGAACAGAAGAGGTTAAATAACTCTCTGTTACAATACTAAGAACAAGACTAGTTTTAAGACCATAAAATGTTTTTGCGGATAAAGTCAGTTTTGTTTAGGGGCTTGAGGTAGGTAAGAACTTCGTTAAATTCTATTGTGAACTGCCTACTTTGAAGCTTTTAGTAAAAGCATAATGTGTCGAAAACAAAAAATCTTACTACACACTAGATACACACCGCGAAGAAAATAATAGCAACAAGCATTAAGTTATACCTAAGGAATTATTTTGATTGAAAGTAAAGTAAAGCACAAACAACAACAACCTTTATTATGTCAACGGACTTGTAAAGCTAACTAAATCAATATTGTAGATAAGGCAAATAGGTATTTTAAATAATTCAGACACAGGCCCAGTTCCGTTCGCTCAGGCAATCTTGTATATCATCTGGTGTTTGAATAAGACATTTAACAGCGTCTGAATTTTAAAGTAAACTTTGGTTAACTAATCTGGTAATCTAGATAGAGGTGACTCAACATTTACTTTGATACAAATGCTGTACTTTTGTGAAGGCAAGGTTCTTTGTATTAAATCATTGTATGCTAAGTGAAAAAAGTCATATACGGATTGAAACAGGTGTGAATGTGACTGGTAAAATACCTAGATTTAAAGTGCAAATTGTGTTGTAGGAACTAAAAGTGAGTCTCAACAACACAGCTGCATTAGATTGACACAACAGGTCATTTAAATTCTCATTTTTTGGTTAATATGATATTATGAAAAATAAGCATTTATCTGTTCGGAAAATCATACAATAAGTAAGAATTCTTTTGGCAATACCGTTAGTAAACTGTGTTTTCTAATCTAGTTGTCTGATTCACACATCGTAAGTTACTCTTCCACAATGAAGCCCCATTAAATAAACACATCGTACAATTAGGTACACATCAGTTGAAACAAGTGTCTACAGTACAGAGTGACAAACGAAAAGTTCCACGAATCGTGGGGCGAAGTGCCAGTCACCGACGGTAATGTCGATGTGGCCCGACACCTTTTGTAGTGACAGCAGAGATTTAAATGAAGAGTCGAAGGGATTATCGTGGACTAGCAGCTGGGTGGGTTACCTAGAAAGCGTGAATAGAACTGTTATTTTAATGAACGAGGGCGAAGTTGATATATGTTGGCAACAGTTCTTGAACTAAAGATAAGATGTCGGTACTTAAAACTCCCTATTTTGATACTGGTTATGTGAATGTGTGCAATAATCCAGTATTGTACTGTCTCGATTAAAATGTTGTGCATGAACCATAGCAAGATCTCGGAAGATTTTGTCATGACTTAAACTACAAAACTCATAGGTATCTGTGCTTGAAGTGAAATGAAGAAACAGAAGAATGACATATAAACTATGCTGATTAAGATCAACGACCAATAATTTAGATATATAGGTAGATGAAAAAGTCAAGCAGTTTTTTTTTGTATTGCGATGTTCTGTTAGCCAACAGTAACAAAACTGTAAACTGTGGAAAATATGTGCAGAACATCAGTTATGAACGGAGTCTATCAAAGGTATCACAAATAAAACCCCCGCCATCCACATCATGATAAAAACGTCTTTACCGCTTCAATCACAGATCAGTCAATGCAAATGGCCGCCGGGTAGAGCCGCGCTGACCGGCTATCACTCATGTATCGCCGATTGATTTGTCAGTCGATAGACAGACGAGGAAATGGAGACATGAGCCCTGGACATTGATGAAGAGAATCAAATGTGGCTCACGGTATTACCTATACAATTGTACCGAGAGCATAGAGTAGTATAGAATAGTAGGTTGTTTTCTGAAACACATAATTCAATATCTACATAACTGAAAAGTCTTCCAAGGACCTATATTCTTATTTGTCTAATACCTAACTTAGCAGTTTCTTCCAAATATAAAAATTGTCTTTAACCAGAAATTCACCGGCATTTATAAACCGTGCCTTAAAAATGTTGTCCAGCCATCACAAATTCACAAAACCTATCATTGCTTTTACCCACCACTTTAAAAACTCATTCTTGAATTAATTTCCCTTCTCAGATTACTTCCTTCAAATGGATTTAAAAGAAAAAGCCTCACGGTGTGTCGGCACAAATGGCGGCGCGTCTAAGCGATTGGCAACGCTGCGCGGGCGCTGATGGCGGCGCACTTGAGACCACCCGGGCGTTACACTGTACCCATAGTTGATGCAGCCTTTCTTTGATTGCGTTTGATTTGATTGTAATTATATCAACCTTGATACTGTAATGCGGGGGGAAGCTATTTGTTCGCTATTCCTACGCCTCTCTATAGTGGCTCAAATACTAATGTCTGAAGTTCTTGACAAACAAAGGCTTTTGACCACAAGTTTTTTTCTAAACTATTCCTATGTTTCAGTTTCCACTCATCGAAATCAAATTAATTAAAATAAAATGTACTGAACATCTATTTGACTTAACATTTCGATCAACTTACGAGTAGCTAATTACTCCCGAGTCAGACAAAATTTAAACCAAAACTGTTTACCGTGAGCTATCGTTTACACACTCGGCCACGCAAATGTACCAACTAATATATTATCAAAGTTGAAAATTTCAACGAAATTAATTCACCGCCCCTTCGGATAGCAAACAAACGCATCTCGTTATAACTATCCCTCATCGCTGAGGGGTGAGCAGAGGACTAAGTCTGAAAAATGTCAGCAATATTTTAGGTCGACATGCCGGAGGGCAGAGGGCGAGGGGTCACAAACAGGATTAAACAAGTTCCGATCTAATTTACAAATACGTATCTTTGCCATGCCGCCATGCCGAGCGACGCAGAACTGCACTAATGGGCTCATTGGTAATTAAATTATAAATTGTTTCTTTAATCCGCAGCCGTAAAAGCAAAAGTGTAGATAAGGAAGAGACTTAAACAGTTTGAAAAGTTATAAAAATGAGAGAGAATGCAAATTATCAATTGATCAAAGGACCAAGTCGGTAAGTATTACAGATTTGATGAGAGAGGATGAAGACAGGAAAAGTAAACGTTACGTATTTGAATAGGTTCAAGGTTAAAATACTAATTTAGGTAAATAAATATACCTTTTCAAATATTTTCGGCCGCCACTGCACCATATAAGTGCTTGTAATTTGCAAGAGATAGATATAAATAAATGGGACTGGACTGGTCTCTATGCATAGAACTACTTTTGGAAAGCCTCTAACTTCTATCATATTTCTGGAATTTTATTTTCCAGAAACACAACGCTTCTCCAGAAAAAGCAATGGAATCGCATCGTGAAATCAAAACAAAATATTTACCTTTACCCATCGACAAGCCTACTGTTCCCCGCTTACGGGATGATAATAAAATAATAATAATAATGCGCGGTGTGAGGGCGGCGGCGGCGCCGCGTGCAAGAACAAATCCAATTTTTAATAAACTCACTCTCTTAGCTGAAGGAGGTGAACCATGTTTGTGGAAAAATTGGGACACTGTGGCGTCGTACAGAAATCGAACTATAGTTAACCTTATGCTGAAACCAAAAACATGACACTTTTTACTCATTTTCTGAAGGTTTCAAAAGTTGAGTTCTACAGACAAGTGGGTAACATAATATTTTTTAGTTACGTAGGTACCTACCTAAATAGTCACTAATCTAGCAATTTTTTCGTCTCTACAAAGGAAATAAGCGCAGCAATAAGCAAATCTAAAGGACTCTCCGAACACTAGCTGTCCTTTTTGATCCAAACGCACAACCACCCTAATTCCCCCTAACCAAAGCTAAGAGAAGAGACACTGTTTATATTACTAGTGGATTATTCGCATCGCAGCGCGCGCCGTCCTTTCGCCATAGACAACTATTTTTTGCGTCCTCCCCACGGAGTCGGGGCAAAAACAATGACTATTCAGCATCTGCCCTCTGAGGTCATGGAGTTCATCACTGGGAAGGTTGTATGGGGAAATAGATGGTCGTTGATGAATGAAGATGTATCGTCTAACACTAAAAATGAAAGGGGAAAGTTGTGTAATTAACTTCCTAATTATTTTCACGCGTTACGTTACCCGGCCTAGCGACGACCCTCAACATCTCCCGGAATCTCCCCCGACCAAACCTTTCGTAGAATAAATTACAGGTAAGTTACGAATTGAATTCGCCAACAGGTCGCCAAGTTGATATCGACATATTTTAATTAACACAATGTTCATATTAAGGTTTAGGATTTATGAAATAATAAAATTGTGCATAACTAATTAATTCGGTTGTGAAATGGAAATGGAGTGCAAAAGTCACAAGTCAAGGATCATATAACATTCCTCACTGTAGTTTCTTAAAAACAATCCAAAAATGTGTTATTACATCACCGTTATTGGCTAACGCGGTGCATGTCACGGCGAGATGAAGTGAAATAAAATTCCTGCAGCAGCCGCGAGACGGCGGCGACAAGAGATGCTGGAGTGTCGATGTTGTTGCTATCGAGAAGATATTAATTTAACGTTGAAAACTAGAGAGGGAAAATTTAACCCCATACCTCGTGAAATTATAGAAACACAGTGGATTTTAGTCAGTTCAAATCTGACATTCCCTTCCCTTCCACACAGGGCGTTATATCTTCGAATCATCGATCCCACAATCCCTCAAAACCAGGGTTTATTTATAACCAGTGTGTCCTACCCGTACTGACTTACGGACTCACCATAGGCCTCTGGTCCACAAATTCCAGGTTGCTCAGCGTGCAATGGAGAAAACAATGCTCGGAGTCTCCCTGGCGGATAGAATTCGGAACGAAGTTATTCGCCAGAGAACCAAAGTAATCGACATTGCGCGTAGAATAAGCATGTTGAAGTGGAAGTGGGCCGGCCACGTCTGTAGACGGACCGATGGTAGATGGTAGACCGCGAATGGGCAAACGTAGTGTAGGACGCCCTGCGACACCTTGGTTGCTCAGATAAAGCGAGTGTATAAGAGCTACGAGATGTTTAGGCACACCGAGTTCTCCTAATACTCTCCACAAGGCCGACCCGACAACGCAGTCGAAGGCTTTGTTGTAGTCAATAAAACATAGGATGATGGGCGTATCAAACTCATAGGATTTTTCAATGAGTTGGCGTACATACTCGTATGTTTAGTATTTGCTCTTGAGTTCCCTTGCCTTGACAAAGCCTGCCTGCTCTTGAGGAATTTACCAATCTAAGTAATGACGGATTCTGTTATTTAAGATATGTAGCATCACTTTACTGGCATGGGATATAAGGGTTAAAGTCCTGTACCTAGTTGTCGCATTTTGAAGTAGAGCCTTTTTTATGCAGTGGTAGAATCATTGAACTTGCCCAATCGTTCGGCCATTCGCCAGTGCACCAAATCCTGTTATGCATATTTCGTGAAGGGCAGTCACACCCGGTAAACCCATTGCTTGATTAATCTCAGCAGTAAGCTGATCTGGTCCGGTAAAGTTAATCATTGATATATTTAAGTGTGTACCTACTAACCTATAGGTACCTCCAAGACCTGACACACTTTTTGATATTATTTTTGCAACTTAGAAAACAAGCCATATCGATATAAATCATTATTCCAGCTGCACTTCACTAAATACAGACGTAAGTACATCGACATTAATCTCAGCAAACGCGAAATGCACATGTTTTTACCTTTTATTTGCGAGAAAATGTAAGTACGTCTCTTTAGAACGAGACAAATTTTAACGGATTTTTTTAACTTACAACAGTAATTCTGTCCCCAAAGTAATAACGAGATAACGAAATAAATGGCGCACCGACATTTTAAAACAACGGCATTTGCATCTTCTTTCTCGTAATCTCAGAAAGTGTGACAAGTTTATTTAATTCTGAACAAAATTAAGTCCTCTGTCAGGGAAGATCGATGGCTTGTTTATCGAAAGTTATTTGATCAATCAGTATGATACTTGTGTTACCTTTTATCCTTTTTGACCAATTTCGAAATAAGGAGATACCTACCTAATGAATTTGTCGAACTTGTTTTTTCTCTGATTGTATTAGTATTTGATTTTAGAGATTTTGAAAGTTTCAGTTCGATGCCTCCACGAGTTCCTGAGAATAAGTATCGCAACAGACAGACGTCCGAAAAAGTGATCCTAAATGGGTTCCGTTTTTCTTTTGAGGTACGGAACCTTAAAAATGGATTAAACAATTAATTAAGACTCAAATACTTACGCGGCAATTTCGCGCTCTCCCCAGTTTCAGTGTTGCCAGCAAGAGAACCCAAATTACCCCCTATTACTGTCTCCCGCCCAGTCAGAATTTGCATAGATTTACTTAATCTGACCCATTGTTATCGCTGGTTTAACAACGGAAGAGTCATTTAATTGTTATTATTATCGCAACCTTTACTGCCATTTTTAATTGTCTGCTTTCATTATGGGCCTCGTGAAACATCAAGTGTCGGGAAATTGGTCGAGATTTCCCAGATTTCCCGTTAGATGAAGCTGGCCTAATGGACGTTCCTTGCTGATTAAGGACTATCAATTAATTTTACAGAATTGATGTTAAATTAAAATCAAGATAATTAAAATATAACAGATGTTAACCCATTTATTCAGTAATGTTTGGATATAGGAACCACTTCTGGCCAACTCTTTATAGAATAGTTATACATACCTACCTATCTAGTTTTATGCCTTAGATTATTGAATGTCCAGATTCCTAGTAGACTAGTGAACTAGAATTGAAGCCAAGAAAAGGGAAGAAAAAATACCACCTTTATAACGTTGTGAAACATCAACGTTAACTTATGAAAATAGTCACAATGGAATGTGTGGGTAGTCAACGTGATGTTCTACATGACATCATGTGAAATTGAGGGTATCGCAATCACATTCTTTAATCGCGTTGTGACGGAAAGTCATGTTTAGGAGGGTAGTTCTGAATTAGTAGACATTCCTTTTGGTGGTGTAGTCAACGACGTGATGTTCTGTGTGACGTCATGTGTAATTTGTGCAGTATAAATGGGCGCGTACGGAGACGACGATTTATTAAAGCTCAGTCATTCCTCTGGTAGCAAAATAGTTCCTCTCTGTATTAGCACAGATAATATAATACTAGCGTACAGATACCCCATCCCATACAAAGAAACGTGACCGCCGTAACTACGTCATTTCTTCGGCATATTCGGCCAATTTTCTAAAGTGGCTGAGCCCGGCTTGTTTCACTCAAGTCGCGGCTAGATGGTGCTAGCAGCGTTGACTCGCTACCTTGTGGGTCGCGGCTAGTTACACAAACACCAATAGATGGCGTTAAAACCATTCTGTACTTTTGCACTACATAGCCCCGTGACCTTGAAGCTTACGTCGTCAGTCACTCGGCAGTAATAAATTCACGTTCTTTCATGCATGCCTACTTTGCGATAGCGCATGATTTCTTGAGCGTGGTAATGGTACAGCTACATGTTTTACGGCAGACTTGGTTATTTGTTAGGTTCGGCGTCAAACGTCAACGCAAATTATTATAAAATAACAAGTAGGTAGGTAGTTCAGTCAATTAGAATAAATTTATAATATCGAAATACCTAGCTCTTGAAATGATTAGGTATTTGCTGCAAATTAGATGACTTTAAGAAAGGAGAGTTATTTTTTTAACAGAGTCAGTTTCGAGTGTGTAGAAAACATTTTGCTGTTATTACTTAATAAGCAATATTTAGCTGTCTGCACACCGAAGCCGCCGCGCCGGCCCAACGCACAGTGGATCGACTCCATACAAGCGAGCGGACATAGGATTATTAAAATATGATTTCATGATTTTTGAAAAACTAATGATTTATTTATTTATTTATTTCATGGAGGACTTACAGCTAACAAAAATCATAACAAAAAAAAGGGGTAATAGGCATCAGACAGCCAATGATCCAATGTATTCCTCTCAATAATCTAAAATTAAAGTACTGTCATGGTTTTTTCGATTAAACCCCTATTTTAGGAGTAATTTGAGAAGTAAAACTGATTTCAATGTATGGAAACATCATCATCATCATCATCAGCCTATAAATGTTCCCACTGCTGGGACACAGGCCTCCTCTCTGTGAGAGGGAGTGGGCCGTAATCTACCACGCGGGCCTAGTGCGGATTGGTAGACGTCACATGTCTTCGAATTTTTGGTTCTAGGACATGCCGGTTTCCTCACGATGTTTTCCTTCACCGTTTTGAGAGCAGAGGTGTTAAAATAAATTACACAAAGTAATGCACCTGGCGGGGTTCGAAGCGATACCACTGGGCCACCACTATTTCATGGAAACATTTATAAAAAAAATAATTCTGGCGATTCCCGGGTTCTGACGCTAATATTATAGATTGGCATAATATTTTGAAGATTTCGTCCGAACATACTTGGTACCCCTGAGCACGCCCCTTGGAGATGTGGGACAAAAAGTTTTATTTTTTTACTTTTTTATCAAAAATTCGATGCCAATATGCTGTCAACCTAAATACTAGGTGGCATCTAAACTTAGTGGTTTTGATACTCTAGAGGGCGTTACTTTTCTATTGATTTTCTGTTCTCTTCATTGCACCGCATCGTGAGTTCAAGGACAAAAGTTTTATTTGTGTGAGTGAGCTACTTAAACATCTCACTGCACACAGCGTGACACATCGAATGCGATGAGATTATGAATTGTATTTTAATACAGCAAGTGTATCATTCAACTTTTCTCGCGTTTTTTTACAATTTGAAGGTCACTTTCAGTTTAAATGTTGATCATAATATGATTCGCGGCTTTAACAGCTATTTTAAATACCCTACGAAAGTTTGTGAGAATGGGTGGATGTTTGTTACGTTATTTTCGAACTTATAGGTAATGGCATTGTTATGAAATAATTTGGTACATTGACTTAAATAAAAACATTGGATGATTTTTTCCATTGATCATTTTTGTAAATATTTCATTACTAGCGGCACTAGAAATGAAACGTATTATTTATATAAAAAAATATACGTCGGCCTAGAATTCGAATTAATTTCAAATAATGCCCGAAACTAAAAAAAATACACTTGTTTAAAACAATTTTTGAACTATTTGTTTTATCAAAAACAAGTTAAAAAAAAACCTGAAATGTGGTAAAATTCAGTACCTAAAAATACATATATTTTGATTCTTTCTGTATTTTGTATTTATTGTTTAAATATGTATAAAAAACATTATCTCACTACCTGCTTGATTACTGTTTTGTAAAATTTTATAGTTCCAGGCTCAAAAGGCAGATACTTAGAATACGTGAGTGAAGCCACGAAAGTAAATAGGTACAAAATCAAAAGCGAATTCAAACTCGCGTAAATAATTATGCCGTCTCGTGTCTTATTTAACTTTTATTCTAATATTATTATTCCGCTCAAATACTTCTTTAGTACCTTTAAAGCTAAAACACGTTTCCTATTTGAAATATTAGGTAGTCCAATAATTGAGAACAATGTAATGAACAAAAAAATATGGGAGTATTTCTCAACATCTGGCAAGCTGTTGCACGGTGTGCGTCTGTGTGTCGGTCCCTCTTATCTGCCGCGCACACATAAATAAAAAGTGGTTTCAGCTTGTTTGTCGCGTAGGTACGTTCTATCTGTCTGTTTCTTTGATCTGAGGTTCCAGATTTAATAAAATAAAATAGAAATGTATTTTTTTTTATATTTCTATGTTAGTAATATATTTATAAATTAATACCGATTTTTGATACACTTAATGTGAAAAATTGAGTAAAACGCCATCTATTGCAATTAGCTCTAAACAAGATAGCTGCATCGAACGACTTTATCATTCTATGAGTTCGAATCATGTTCGAATGGAAGTTAAAGTTTTCAATTATCTTTTTTTGTCGAAATTACGTGATTTATGAGTGTAAATAGATAAACCAGCCTTGAGCAACGAAGTTTTAATATTTACTTATCTTACTTAAGCCAAAATCTGCCGTTTAACGCAATTTAGTAGTTGTAAATTTTGTTAGAGTAACCTATACTGCCATCTATGATTTTTTTTTTAAACTAATTATAATCCTTTAGAGATGAGACCCCATGGTATTAGGTTCTCGCGACATTTCCGTGTCCAGACTTATTTTTATTAAGTTTGACTGCTCTCTCGCGCCCGGCATTGGTTGCGGCCATGCTGCGGGGCGAGACGGAGTGGGAAGCGGTCGCCTCCTTCTGCGAAGCAGTAATGCTCGCGAAGGAGGAGGCGGGCCGCGTGAGAGAGAGGACAGTGTCCTCCCTCCGCCCCAACCGCAGTGGTGGACGCCCACGGCGACGGACGTCGCAAGACAATCTCCGGCCACCGTAGGCGCGGGCATGCGGGCGGCGAGTAAAGGGCAACTCGCTGCCCGACCATGGACCATGCCCGGGTCGACGGCGCGTTGTGTTCCACGCGCGCCTCAAAGAGCGTCAGCAAGATGACGGGGCCCCCCTCTAGAGGGCCAAAGCCTGCCGGGGTCGCGGGACTTATCTCATTACCGTGACCCCGGAACATAAAGGGCTATCGAAGGACACCGTGGATTTTAGTCAGTACAAGTCTGACAGTCCCTCCCGCCCTGCCCGGGGTGGGAGGACTCATTTGATGATTTTACCACGATAAAAAAAAAAAAAAAGAAGTTTGACTGCTATAGCTCATGTTTTTTTCTTTACTGAGTAGGTACTACCTACAGACTTGTTTATTTTGTGTTCATATTTTTCTTTGTCTGTTAGGTTTTATTTTTTTAAGCCTCGAGTGTCTTATTCGCTCGCAGGGCCAATCGATATTTTGTGCGATAGTACTTCACGCTAATTTAACCATGTGTACCTGCCATGTAAACTCCGCTCTGATGATGACCATTACTCACAAACGCCCTAAAGCGCTGTACTTTCTGCGCTTTCGCCTACGCTGCGAGGGTCACATCAGAGAGAGTTTGCAGAGGACATTTATTTACCGCTGGACGTTCATTCCAGGGAATAAGATTGGGGCTTTCAACCGATCCTTGACGTTCGTTGAGCTCAGGTAGCTCACCCGATCGATCATCCGAACGATCGAGACCTCTGCGCTCACATCACCAAGCGGCACACACCAGACCTGCCGGCGCATCCACCATCACGTCCCTGCGAACTCTTCTACCTCGGGGTCAACTCCTCGGCGGCCGTGTCGCTCCAGTTACGCGATAGCCAGTGCTGTACTAGTGCGCCTACTTCCACGGAACGGAAAATTTACCATTCTACCTAGTGAAAACCTTGTAACCACGACCCTAATAAATTTTTAAAAGCGTTGGTGTTTTTTTTTTATTTAAAATACTCCCAAACGTATCACCTTCGTTCGATTCTTATGCCGGCCATACACACTACGGTCTACCGGAGAGGTCCACCTGTGCAGGTATGCCTGCGCAGGTAGACCGGAATGTGTGTGGGAATAGACCTGTGCAGGTTTTTGAACCTGCGCAGGCGACCGGCGCAAGATCGAAAATCGATTCTTTCGAGTGACACCGTACGGTGTACCTGTGCGTGTGTGCGTGTACTCCGGTCGCCTGCGCAGGTCGCGTCAGTTGTTTTCTAGTGTTTCTTTCGGACGGTTGTCTCATCGCTCGCATCGTATCGCTCCGATACACCGGAACGTCCCCATACACGCTACCATTGTTCGGTTGACCTGCGCAGGCATACCTGCACAGATTACCTCTCCGGTAGACCGTAGTGTGTATGGCCGGCATTACGCGTAGAACAAGTGAGCATCGCCAAGAAAAAAATAAATGTATGCGTGGCGCTTACACACACTTCTATAAAAAGTGGCTTCACGAAAAACGTTACCTCTTGTTTTGAACACGGAATCTGAGGCCTTATCATGAGTTTTCAGTTATTGTGACGTAAACTGGAACTGTTACATTTTCAATTGACTTTTTTCAAGGAAAAAATTAGTTCCTTCTTCGTACACCAGAGGCGCTGTTCCATTTTTCCATACAAGAAACACTGTAAATACTGGAAAGACGCTGTAAAGTAAAATAGTGAAAACTCTTGATAAGGGCGATGGACATTTTATAATCCAAGTTTTATGCATTCTTTAACCGACTAGAGTACCATTCCTAAATACTACGTTTGTCTCGGTCAATCCTAAGCGTGGTTGCATTTACACCGTGCCGTGTTCCTTTCTTGTTTTGGCGCGTGGTCTACATATTTACAAATAGTTCACAGCTAGCAGCTCTTACAGACGTAAAAAAATACTTGGCAAAAAGGAAGGTATGTATTTCGCCAGAAAAGATCTTCATCGTCGCTTCCTTGTTAACAATTGCTATCTAGAAATAGGAAGGCGTTGGAATAAACATGAAAACATGCAATTTCATTTGCAAATCGCACTGCAGTAACGTAATCAAATCTTCCCAACGACTAGGAACAGGCCAAGTCCTATTCAAATCAGCAACAAAAGACAGATCCTAACTTAATTCTACGTTTTTATTCTGTGCGTTGTCGCGATAACGAGTTGGCAGCGTGCTTAATGTGTCAGTGAAGCGGGAGGATCGCGGCAGTGGGCCAGCGGATAACTCCAGTTAGTTATGTTCTCCAATTGGCTCGGCGGCTCGGCATTAGAGGCGTAGTGTAGTGCCTTACGTAAGCCTGGCTTTACAGCTGATTAAAGCTGGATGTTTTTAAGCTAGTCTTTGGGGAAACATAGCTAATTCCAGAAAGATAACCGCTTTACGAAGAGTGATAACCAACCCGCACTGGACAGTTTGTGGTGGATTTATGATTTGTAATTACGTTCGTTCCTTCCTAATGAGGTATTTTTTTTGTTGTTGTGGGAACAGTTATGACAAAGGGCTGATTGATTGCTCGCTCCGCATTACATATTTCTTTTTAAAACTATTGTCCTACACTAGAATTTATCTCCTTTATCGTGGGTGCGTTTACAAATACCGGCACGGTTCTTGAGCGCTCGACGTAAGAGTGGGGATCGCTTTGCGCATCGTACACTTATCTACAAATGAAACGCACAATAAAACAAATAAAACGCGCAAAACAACGAATCCCGAGTGGCGGCTATGACGCGATGCGCTACGGCACGCTACGCGGGCCAATCACTACACTTTCCCCGCCCCCATTCCTCACTTCATCTACCAAAGGGACCTAATAACTTACTTCTGCGCAGGTGAAGGTCAGCGCTCAAGATCCATGCCGGTAACTGTACAAACATTTAAACTGTATATAATTTACACAAATAGCCAAACCAGAGGAAAAAGTAGTGGTACATCATGGAATAATCTGTTCAGTTTAAGTATTCTGTGGTTCAGTGCACAAGCATTGAACCCGTGACACGCAGAGCCGTCCAATTTATATAGTGCATTAGCTTAAATTAATAATGAATTGGGAGATTCTTTTAATTAATATGAGATAAGTCTTAAGTAGGTACCTACTCATGGAGTGAAGTACCTGTCAGTAGTGGTCTGGTATCGGCAGCGAATGCAGTGTCCGGTGCGGTCGGTTTTTGACTGATTCTTTTGCGTTTCTTTGTATATTTTTGGGAATCTCGTAAATAAAGAGCAAACGTAGTTGGATAACTGAGACTCTTAGGCCAATCGAACTACTGCAAAGATGGAAAACCATAAATAAAACGCAAGAATTTTATTTAAAACTTTTGTATAATTACTATTATTGTACAATAATCACGAGTTTTACAACATACCATACACTACACACACATAGCCAATAACGTAACTTAAACTGAGGCAGCCTTGGTTGGCCAGCCAACAGAAAAGGGATAAAACATTGCCAAGGCACAGTTTTATACTAGCGTCAGCCAGTCTCAGCAAATATGCCTTTTGTGATCATTATAGACCGAAAATTCTTACGGCCTTACCGAAGACGAAGGCATACTTACTGCTACAATAAAAAGGCACTTTTCCCCAAGACTGCCTGTCCAATACTAAACTAAAAACAAATGATTAAATCTACACAAACTAATTCAATACAATTAATTAAATTAAGTAATATACCTATTTGTCGTTCATATTAAAATAAATTCACATAATATGTAAGTAATATTTTTGTGGTTCATAGTAATATTATTAATTAAAAAGGCATAAAGTCTACAATAACAGCACATGATCATTGTCAATTTGCATTAAAAATAGGTAATAAAACGCAGCAGAAATGAAGTGTAATCTTGTAATTTTTATGTATTTATTTAAAATGCATAAAAAACTTTTAGTTAGTCTTTACGAATACTATGACTAATTCAAACAGATTAGTATGTAGATGTTAATTTCGTCTGTTCCTTAAAATCCACCCGCAATTATGTACTTCAGTTTATCCATGATCCTGGTACTTACAACATTGCGCAACTGAAATATCAGAATCTTAAAACAATTAATAAACTTGTTAATATCTCGTTTTAAGGCGATTCCTCCGTAGTATCTCGCGACACTCAAATTTTCTTGTGTTTTTTGCATTTTGCATATCAGTGACAAGTTTTAAGTTTGATCCAAAATGATTCGCGACAATAACAAGTAAAACTTAAAATATACGAATGATCAAAACATTCGCTCCATTCCCTGTCATAAAGATTTGGTCAAAACAAGTTAGATTTCGGTACCAACTTTCATCGGTACATCTTTGCGAGAGCGTATGTTTTGATCATTCATTCTTATAAATATTTAAAGTTTACTTGTTATTGTCGCGAATCATATATTCATCAACAAGTTATAACTTCGCACTGACAGGGGCGGTCTCTCATAGTACTGATTTAGGCCAAGCCTAGGTTACCACAAAAACGCATAATTAAAACAAACGCATTTATAATAATATAATATAATTAAAAAATAAACCATAACGCCTGGCATAATGCATTAGCAACTTTCCGCACCGTGTGACGTCATCACGTTTACTACAATACGAAGCTGAGGCCCACTATTTTCTTGCCTCAATTTCAGTCAATTTCATTCAAGAATGTATGATTTTTTGTTTCATATTGTCGTGTGTATGAACGGCACAGATGTATAAAAATGGGCGGGTTCTTAGGCTCGCTGTAGCTGGCGGTAACCAATCAGAAATGACCAGCGCTTTTAATGAATGAAAACCTTAGTGGAATATTTTTTTTTTGAAATGTTTTTTGGCATGGCTTCGAGGCCTTTATGCCAACCTTAGTGGAAACGCTCTGAACGGTGTTGCCAGTTCAAGAAACAAACTTCACACAGAAACGACACTAATAGAAACAATTAAAAATACGGGGTAGTAATGTCAAATCTACACATTCCAAAAGAAATGTATAATTTTAAAGAATAGCAAAAGCGGTTTAGTAATAATTATAAACTGTTGTTTAATTTTTCTCCTCAAATTTGAGAATTTGGTTATTGGGAACTTGGGAAAATGAGGCAACCCCGTATGTTACTGTCAGTTTATTCCGGCAAAAGTTATTGTTTTGTACTTATAGTTTATTAGATCATATTCAGCTTTAAGTAATACGTTTTGAAACAAAAGGGTGTGTAAATATTAAAGAATATTCGTTTGTTTACTTAAAATGGTCCTAGTTTGTGTGATTTGTGCTGACAATGTGTTTATTACTGAATCTGATTACGATTGTTGTGAAAACTTACTTTTCACAACTATCATAAAAAGAACTCTTATTATCGTACAAGATTCAAGATGTGTCTAAAAATTACGAGAATTAACCCAGAAATATGATAATTCATCTCGTACTCGTCATTTCAATCTTCGAGAGTTATTCTTATTCTTGCAAGTGACGTGTTTTGTAACTAAGTATATTGGAGAGATATTTGAGGTGGCCGAATCTTCTATTTGATTGTCAGAATATCATGATTATTAATCTTACGTGAAGAATGCGGTGAGTGTTTTAAATTATACGTTTTGAATTGGGCCGAAGCTTTCTTCTTTTCGCATCGTCAGTAGGTATTGAATAATGTAGTTATTTTTTTTTTATCTTTGGCTGGCCTAGCTTTGCTCAGGAACCAGTGCACGCCGCTGCGCACTGATAAGAAAATTGCAAAAAAACACATGTAAATTTGAATTTCGCGGGCTACTACGGAGAAATCACCGTAAGTTCAATGATCGACTGCGATTTATTAAATTTTCTTTTCAAAAAATGTCCAATCAAAATGTCTATAATTATTAAAATCTCAAAATAAGTCTAACTAAAAAACTAATATTAACACTTTTGGCCTCTTTATGAGCATAATTATCACGCTGTTAACACTTAGTGGCATATTAACTAGTAACATTATTGTATAATTATATTAATTATGGCAACACCTGTCTAATTTTGCCTCATCTAAAGGCTCCAGTACACGTTGGCCCAGCGCGTTCGGCGAGTGCGTTCGGCCAACGTGTACTAGGCTGTTTTGTGTGTATTTGTCGTTTGCGGCCAACATTCGCCGACGATCCGATTAGTGTCGGTTTTTCGTGCACAAATCAAAGGAATTTGGCGCAAGCCGCAAACAGCGATCACACGTTGGCCGAATGTTTATTTCAAATTTAGGCGTCGGATTAGATTGTAGTGTCGCGGTTAATATTGTTTCAAAATCATGGCGTCTTGGAGTAACGATTCTACTCTGGTGCACATGTAAATAAAATTTGAAAGTGCTGTACAAGTATATTGCAGCGGCCGTGATCGCCCTAACGTCCATCTTCGTAGAGCGACCGACGCAGAATGAAAGTCGCCAACGTGTGAACGGTACCACGAAAATCTGCCGAGCGCATTGGCCGAGCGTGCTCGGCCAACGTGTACTGGAGCCTTAAGAACATACCTACCCATATTGTATCAATGGCCACGACTTAAACATATCACTTTAAACACAAAGAGTTTTTTTATGTAGTTCATTCATGACGATCTGTAATGAAGAAATAAGCTATCCAGAGATGATAGCACATTCTTTACTAATCAACTAAGCGTATAAAGAAGTGTTTCATGCCATTTGCTGTGCCCTCCATACCTCCAAGTTTACCCAAACATCGCGACACGCAAACCTTTTATTATAATATTTTGAAGGGTTCTTTCTACAAGGTGTTAAAAAATTAACTGCAGGAATTTCGTGTACGTACTCGGTATCAAAAACCAAGTACATACAAAAAAAATCCCAGTCCAAAGTCTGCAAATTGTGATGGGAAAGTTGGAATCAACTGTGAACGCTACACAGGGGTGAACGAACTCAAAGAGCAATCAAATTCATTAGTTATGGTCAAAAAAATGCTTTAAAATATTTTCTTTTTGTTAAATGCTCGAAAAAAAAAATTTTTTTGGAATGTACTTGGTTTTTGATACCGAGGAGTACATACACGACATTCCTGCAGTTAATTTTTTAACACCTTATATCTTACGATTCGTCTACATCAGTTCTGCACTTGCACCCCACTCTTACGTCGTCTAGTTGACCGTTTGGTCTTCTCCTCTACAACATTATCCTCTGACTCATGCAGTACCTTCTTACGTGACGACCTCCTCGGGGTAGCGACATCATGCTCACCATCTTGCGTCGTGTTCACACTTTTACGTCGACTCCTCGTTACTACTGGGGACCTATCTTCAGCATCCTGCCTGACTAACTTGGACTTTCTTCTAGAATTTTCTTTATTCTCCACCTTCTCAAGATCCATGGAGGAAATACCACTGTCAGTTTGTATCTCATCAGTTTTCTGCTCATTTACCTCGCTGTCTGGCGTGTGGTAAGATACGTCTTGTAAGTCAGTGCAGTCTGAGCGGTTGAATAGTACCATTTTGATTGATTTCCTGGTGGATTTCTTTTTAGTGTTTGTGCTCTTGAGTATGCTGCGTCCTGGAGTCGCGTATAAGTTGATTGGTGTCATCGGCACTGGGGTTTGCTGCGGAAATATTACGTTTTAATAAAGTGAAATAATTTTATAAGCTTTGATGAACATGATGACTATAATTAACTAATCATGATGAATAGGTACTTTGGAAGTATTGTTTTTTTTTTACACTTACCGGTAAGAGAGAGAATCCATCACACTCCACATTTTTACCAAATACAGACGCACGAAGCATTGCAAACGACGTCGAGTTCTGAAATGGAATGAGTAAAATTATCTAACACTTTTTTCCTCTCCATGATATTGCTTCCAGGATTTGTGAATATTTTTATTAATAAAAAGTAGCTTTTGCCCGCGGCTTCGCTCGCGTTAAGAAGAATTATTATTAATTTCCATCCTCCATCATCCCTTATTTTATCCCCATGGGGGTTGAATTTATCAAAATCCTATTTAAGCGGACGTTTTCATCATAGTAACTCCAATCTTTAATTTCTGTTCAATCAGTCGAAAATCTAAGAAGATTTTTACAAACTTTCATCCCCTATTTTATAACCTTACGGGTGGAATTTATCAAAATCCTTTCTTAGGGGATTGCTACGTCATAGTAACTTTATGCATACAAAGTCTCAGCCCGATCGGTTTAAAATTGACAGTTTCAAATAAACTTTCATCTCCTATCTTATCCCATTGGGGGTAGAATTGATCAAAATCCTTCCTTAGGATGCCTACGTCATAACATCTACCTGCATGCCAAATTTCAGCCCGATTCGTCCAGTTGTTTGGGCTGTGCGTTGATAGATCACTATGGCAGTCAGTTACCTTTGAGTTATAATATTTAGATACAACATTGTCTTTAGTCATAAATAGTCATAATAACCATACATAACAATGTTAATAACATCACGCCTGCTTTTCCGAAGAATGAAGTAGTAATGTCTAGAGTACACACATTAAATTTGGCTACTCGAACATAAGTAGATAAACTTAAACATGTTTATAGAACTGCCCCCCTAGCCAAGTCACAACAAGTTGCAAACGATAATCGCAAACGCTCGGTACTTCCCAATAGATTTTCAACTTCATAGCCGAGAGCCTAAAATTGAAAATTCAATAAAGATTTCTGAGCGTTAGCGATAGGAATGATCGAAAACAATAAGCGATCTTCACTAGATCTTCAACGTTATACCCATGCACATAACGTTGAAAACCTATTAAAGCCTACTCAGCGTTTGCGTTTATCGTTTGTAACATGTCTACAGGGCCTGTTTACCTTGTTAGCGGATGCTTTCTTCGCCTCGCTAGACAGTACAGCCTTCAACAGAGTGCTCTTAGAGCCCGGCGTGCGCTCGCTGGCGGGAGAGTGCGGCGTGCTGGCGGGAGAGCGCACGGGAGAGTGCACGCTGAAGAAGCCTGCCTCGAATGTCTTACTGTCGCCAGAGGGAGGCTGCAGTGTGCTGCCAGTAGTAGGGGCCTCTTCCTGCTCTTTCTTGGCCTTTCGTGCAGCTAGAAGTTAAATCAAAAAATAATTTACTATTAAACCATGTTATTTTTATTTCAACATCATTTTGCTGAAAGTCACAGTCGGTTGTGGCACTGTCTAAACAGGTAACCGTAAAGAACTATTGAATTCAATGAACAACATGCTTTTAGTCAGTACGAGTCTGTCAGTCCCTTTCGCTGGACTCATGGAGCGGGAGGACTCATTTGCCGATATCACAACGTAAAACAAATTGTAACGATATTTCTATCCCCGACCCAAACCTACTGTGAATGGCGAAAAAATTTTTGCTTAGAAAATATAGCAGAGACCTTGGTAGGTATAACAAAAAAAAAAACCGTAATTATTCGTCTTTCTAATAATTTTGGGTTGAAATCTATTGGGCGTTTTTCCATTTGTGTAGTTGCCGGGGAAGTAAAAATGCATGAAATTGTATGGCTCGCTTTTGCACTTACCGGGCGTCGGGACCGGCCCGGTGTTTATACATTTTTGCTTCCCCGCACCAGCACTACGCCGGTGCCGGTGCCGTGTCGGCTAGTCCATCCGATAGACTGTGACAATTTTAAGTCATGAAAAAGAGTAAATAAGAAAATGTATAGTGATGTTCTCACCAGCAATCATCTCCCTGAGCCGACTAGGTCCACCTGCAGGCTTGGCAGCTTTCTTCACATTGACGGTAGGCCTGACCACTTTCTTCTTGACCTCAACTGGTTGATCCTCCACCCAGCCACACAGACGCAGCTCTTCCAGCTTCTTGAACCTCATGTCTACATTCTCGACCTGGAGAAAAAGAAAATTAATGTCCCTGCTATATTGAAATTTTAACATTTCTGAATATAATTCTTATGAACCTAGTAGTTGACATGATCAACGTGGGCACAAAGCTTAGATATTCTATCCTTACAACATGTATTTTAATGTGCTTTGAGTATTGTAGATCCGTCTTTGTTGTAGGAATTTGTTTTACGATCTTTTTTTTTTATTGAGCCTGGCGCTGGGGGCACTACAATTGACAAATGAAGTCGGGCGATTAAAAGGTTAATAACTATGTTATTTCTAAAGTGCTTAAATTATAATTGACTCCACTATGCTATTCCTCTTCTACTATAAGTATAGCTATTTTTTTACGGTCCCAGAGATGACCCCTCAAAATTATAAACATCAAAATGCACATACACATTAAATTGTCTAAAGTAAACAATAAAATCAATTTTGGGGTGCATGAAAGGAGCCTCCCCGAGTGACGTACCCCAATAACTTCTTTTACGTCCGGCGCACCCTGGGCAACCGACTCCTGTCGGTTGGCTAATCCTTTCACTACGATGGCAAACAAAATTTATAACCGGCCCTCTTCAGGGTCAAGCAGTCCACTAACAAAAATCTCTATCAACATCGAAGGGTTCTCTCGAGATAAAGCAGAAATTCTCGCCGAATTATCACGCAAGACGCATTGTGACATCTTATGGGTCCAAGAGACTCATCGCGATTCCACTCAGGACCGGCCCCACATTCCTGGACTGTCACTTGTCGCCGAGACCTGTCACACGAAGCACGGTAACGCAGTGTTTGTTGCTCCCGGCGTAAGTGTTATCTCTACAAAATGCAGTAACGATAACAACATCGAAGTATCACACTAGACCTCGACCACTACACAGTGACGTCAGTGTACAAATCACCTTTTTTTTTTGGGTGGCAAAATCATCAAATGAGTCCTCTCGCTCTGGGTGGGGCGGAAGGAACTGTCAGACTTACTGACTAAAATCCCCCGTGTTCCTTCGGATGCCCTTTACGTTCCGGGGCCACGGTATCCTGGATTAAGAAAAATCCGCGACCCCAGCAGGCATTTGGCCCCATAAGGGGTCCCGTCGGTGACGCGTGAAACACGACTCGCCACCGACCCGGGCCTTGGTCGGACGGCGAGATAATAACCCATTACTCACCGTCCGCAAGCCCGCTCCGCCGCTGTACCCTCTGCTATTCAGAGGGACACGCGTTGGAGCGTCCACCCGACAGGCTATTCGCATACGGGCAAAGAGACCCCTTAGGCACACAGTGCCTAAGGACGAGTTTTTGCCCGCATCCCAGGGTGCACCGGCCCAAAAAACTGGTCTTCCCCCCGGACGTATCCGAGAGAGAACTCCAGTCCACGGGCGCACGGTGGAGGTTTCCTGTCTTAGCACTCCAGTGTACAAACCACCTGGCACCCCTTTTCCATCTTGAAATACCTGATTTTAATAATCAGCGTACAAAAATAGTTGTCGGTGATTTTAACAGCCATAACACCAGTTGGGGCTATCGTTCCACGAATATGGACGGTCAATCTGTAGAAGAGTGGGCAGAAGCTAATGACCTTGCTTTAATTCATGATCCAAAGCAGCCCGCACCATTTAATAGCGGAAGATGGAAGCGTGGATATAACTCAGATTTTATATTTGTCAGCTCAAATATTTGTTCCCAAAGCAAGAAGAGCATTTGCCCTCCCATCCCCAGGACCCAACATACTCGTAGACCGATCATGTGTAAAATCCAGTCTGCCATCCGGTGAGTGAGACCACTGAAAACTACCTCAAACCCGACTGGGAACCATTTTCGAAGTCTGTTGATGCTGAATTATCCACTATTCCGGCTACTCCACAAAATTAAGATAAATTCGTAAGGGTGATGTCAACAATATCCAGGAAACGTATTCCCTGAGGATGTCGCACGTCATATATTTCTGGCTTATGCCAAGAATCTCGCGAATTACTTAAGTAATCCCTTCTCGAAACGAAAGTAATCCCTTCTCAGAGGAGTCACTGAAAGCTGGTGAAAAACTGCTGTCACTTATCATCGATGACAAGAAGAGTGGATAAAAACTGTTACAAACATTGATATGACACACAGCAGTAAGAAGGCATGGAACACCATCCGAAAACTCACTAGCGATACGCCACCACCTCTCCCGCCAAGTGCAGTTACAGCGAATCAAGCTGCTTACCAACTCTTTCTGAATGGTAAACCTCCAAGACGCAACACCGCTGCTTCCAGTGAATCTGTCTGAGATCCGTTCCAACTAAGGAACATCGTTTTGGCTATCCAGCAACTGCATACCGATAAGGTTTCTGGAGTGGTTGACATATCAGTTGAACAGATTAAACACCTTGGTCCTGCATGTGTCGGGGTTGCTGCAACTTTTAAACCGTTGCTTGGAATCAGTATGCATGCCCCGCCTCTGGCGGAGATAATAATAATAATTTATAATATAATATTCCACAACTATCACACAACGCCATCTCAGTGGCGGATTTACCAATAGGCTAAGTAGGCTGGAGCCTAGGGCGGCAGATTTAGAGGGGCGGCAAATTTAGCCCAAATAATAAAAAAAAAAAACGATATACGAGTAATTAATGATTTTGCGAATTTAAAATTTCGCAAAAAGATAATGTAAAACTTATTTGATCTCATTGTCATCATTAACCGGATTGTTAACATGTTATTTAGTAGAAATTGTTCGTGTTGTTTTAAACTGTAAGTAAGTGCAATAAAAAATATTTAACAAAAACAACTTACGTTTACCGACTACACATTATTTTGTGTAAGCTGTGTTCATATATGGTGTAGGTATTTTTAAGGCATGCCTTTCCCCACCTTATGATTAGTACATGCTGCTGTTTTTTGGTCAACAGTATCTATACTTGTCACTAGTCACTACATAGGGGTTGCATAAAAGCTTTTTAACAATAAGGCGGCGCCAAACAAACATGATAATTGATTATTTGGAATGAAGAATAGTTGTAGCTAGGTTGATCTTCGTTCATTGTTTCTTTGGCACCGCCTCAAAATTTATTTTATGCTTTTCAGTTCGATGTTTCGTCGGTTTAATTTTTTTTTTTAAAAGCTTTTATTTTCAGCTTTTCAGTTTAATACCATGCTTAGAGTGTTTTACACATGAGAAACCCGTTTTCACTTTTATCATTGTCAACGTAACCGTCACAGTAACTACTGCATTAACAGTTAAGGACCTCTTGGAACTGAAGTCTGCACTCTCAGATTGTCGACGACTGTCGAATCCCAGCTATGTCTAAAGTTCTCATCATGATGAATGAAATAAGCCTAAATACAATATAGTTGCTGTTAACTGTTGAGGATTTATTGGTACTGCCTTCCGTCTCCATCTTCAAACCCTCAATGACAATATTATACCCCAGCTAGATCTAAAGTTCTCATCAAGACTAGTGAAATGAGCCCAAACACGATAAGATACTGTTAATTGTTTAGGACCTCTTGCTTTTGCCTTTCGTTTCCATCTTCAGACCCTGGATGACAATGATAAGGTCTAAAGTTGTCATCAAGATGAGTGAAATGAGCCCAAACGCGAAATAGCTTGTGTTAACTGTTGAGTACCTCTTGGAAATGACTTCACAACATAACCAGGATCTGGAGTTGATCTGATGATAGGGACGACATCATTTTATCTTCTCCAGATCTCTGCTATATAGTATTGTCCTCAGAACTACATAATGTTAACTTTATTTCAACAGAATCGACTCACAACTGAAAATTCTGTAGGAAAATTGAAAATGAATTTCTTTTTTTTACCCTTAGAGGACAACTTCACTTTTGAAATTTAAATGGGACTAACTTTGACTTATACTGTTTCTAATAAAATAATTTTTGAAATCGGACCACGCTAGGAAAAGTTATGCGTTATTAAATACATACATAAAAAAAATATACATGTTGAATTGAGAACCTCCTCCTTTTATTTTCTTCGGTTAAAAAACAATCTAAGTAGTAACTGACAGAAATATCACCTAATTCACAATCATACTATCATACTCATCTCATAATGACGGGAAAAATCCGATGTAATGAGGACGATAGAACACAAATCATAAAGTTGCAATTTCTGAATAAATGTAATTAATATGATTGTGAACTAAACTAACGTATTGAATTTCAAAAGTCAGTAGGGGTGGCAAAAATTGAATAGCCTACTAGCGGCAAATTTGTATGTGTTTGTATGTGTTTGCGCCATCTAGTCCCAAGCTAAGCAGAGCTTGTGTTATGGGTACTAGACAACTGATAAACATACTTATATATTTCTAAATACATACATATTATAGATAAAAAATTATTGCGATTCCCAAACCAGGAAAACCACATGACGACGAAAAACCTTGAAAACATAATTTGAAACATACTCGTAATTTTCTTACATGTACACTAAAATATTGTAATCCGTAGCACCGGTAATAAAATCGCCCATGTAACATCCCCCACTCTTACACAATGAGCTAAAAATTAAAACTACTGCACCAAACTATGAAACTTTTATGGGACTAAATGGCAGATATACTGTATCGAACAAAAAAGAATCATCGAAATCGGACCAGAAACCTCGGAGTAATCGGTGTAGACAATGTTGAAAACTTTTTAGGTTTTTGTTGATTTTTGTTGTTTTTCAAAAACTGCTAGTCCGATTTCGATTAAATTTTAATGGGACCATTCGGGAAGTAAACCCTTTCCAACAAAAAAAAGATTTTTCAAATCGGTTGGTAAACGATGGAGTTATGCCCGAACAGACATAAAAAAAATATATATATAAACGTCCGAATTGAGAACCTCTTCCTTTTGGAAGTCGGTTAAAAACCGTCCTCAACGGTTTTGAGATTAGGAATGTGACGGGGGCATTATTTGTGGACTTGTCGGCAGCGTATGATACTGTAAACATAAAACGCCTGATATGGAAAGTGAGTAAGCTGACAGAGGATTCCAAGTTCACACGTATCCTTCGAGAACTACTTAGTAACCGACGTTTCCAGGTGCACCTCCAAAAAAAAAGCAGATGGCGAACTCAAAAAAATGGACTATTTCAGGGTAGTATACTGGCCCCACTACTATTCAACATCTACCTGTGGAAAGGGCCTTTCCACAGGTCTTAGTGACCTAAGTCACTATTATGATGATGACGCTCTAAAACCAAATCCCTCAAAAACACAAGCGTGCTTTTTCCACCTCCGAAACGGACAAGCGAGTCATAAAATGAACATCTCTTGGCAAGGGGTACTTATTGCCCATAACGATCATCGGAAATACCTAGGTGTAACTTTATTCGTAGATCGATCCCTTTCCTACAAAAACAACTGCTAAGGTGTAAAAATGAAAGTCTGTGCCAGAAACAACTTGCTGCGCTTGCAATGGGGAGCGTCCCCTCAAATCCTGCGAACAACTGCAATGGCGCTCTGTTTTTCAGCTGGTGAATATGCCTGTCCAATATGGGACCGTTCTGCCCACGCCAACCTAGTGGATACATATGTAAATGAGACGAACCGGATTGTTTGTGGTTGCCTTAAACCGACCCCGGTACGAATGCTATATCCACTAACGGGGTTTGCGCCTCCAAAAGATAGAAGACTTACAGCCGAATTGAGAGGACGAAGCTGCAAGCTGACTCACGACACCCAATGTACGGGCACGTTTCAGTGACTCAGAGGCTTAAAAGCCGTAACAGCTTCTTTGGGTGCGTCAGTCCAGATAGTTCAGTCGGTAGTAGCACCTCAACAACAACAAGATGTGAGGTCTGGCGGGAACTGTTCAGACCACCTGACGGCTTCATCGAGCCTTCTGAGAGCCTCCCGGCGGGTTACGCGTTGCCGTGGCCGACTTGGAAATTTCTTAATAGACTGCAAACCCAAGTCGGTTGTAGCAAGGATAATCTCCATAGATGGGGATTCACGGACGGTTCGGATCTGAAGTTTTTATGTGGCGTATCATCACCTTTTGTCCTGCGCCGCATGCACTGTAACCTGTACACTGGACGACACGCTAAGAAGAATAAAATCAAGAATAGTTACAATCTTGTCAGTTACAATTTGAAACCCTAAAACCTATCAATGTGTTACCTGCATAAACACCATGTCCCAGAAACCATGCAGGTCTGCGGGCGTGATGAGCGCGGTGCCGGGCTCGGGCCTCGCGCACCGCTCCACCAGGGACGCAAACTGCTGCAGCTTCTGTGACATCAGCAGCCGAGCCTGGCCCACTGCCGATAGCACTGCTTCCTGGGAACAGCATTATAGAAAATGGTTTCAAAATGAAAAGAATGTCACACGCACCTCATAGTTGCAGAAAGATTAAGTTCACATTTCGGAGAGTGTGCGATGGAACTGCACAACTCGATTCCGCCTGGCCCTTTCCATCATCGGACTACAAGACGTACGGCAATGCGCCATCGATATATGGTGGACATCCCTCCGGTGCGTACAAAGCGTTTTGCCAATACTTTTATTGTACGCACAGCTAAGGAGTGGAATTCCCTGCCGGCATCTGTATTTCCCGACAGCTATAACCTTGTGATCTTGCTTTGACTGGCCTGTTGGTCTAGTGGTTAGTGACCCTGACTGCTATGCCGGAGGTCGTGGGTTCGATTCCCACCCAGGACAAATGTTGTGTGATGAGCACGATCATTTGTTCTGTGTCTGGGTGTAATTTATCTATAATATGTATGTATTTAGAAATATATAAGTATGTTTATCAGTTGTCTAGTACCCATAACACAAGCTCTGCTTAGCTTGGGACTAGATGGCGTTGTGTGATAGTTGTGGAATATTATTATTATTATTATTATTAGTTTTGCTCTCTATTTATGTTCCTTTTAGTAGGTAGACACCAGCAGGTCAACCTACCCGAATCTGTCAATTTTTTCCAATCGAAAAAATATTTGACCATTATTAAAGAAAGACAGATTGAGGTAGGTTGATGTGCTGGCGTCTGTACATCTTACTAATATTACAAATTCAAAAGTTTTTGAGGATGGATGGATGTTTGTTACTCTTTCACACAAAAACTTTAAAAAGAATTTGGATGAAATTTGTTGAGTTACAGTAATGGGTGAAGTTGCAAGCTTGCCTTTCTGATTTTCACTGTACATTGATCTGTGCTGAATCAGACCAACTCAAACTAGTGTTTAGCACACCTAAAGGAGCTTGTCAATTCTCGAAAATTAAGTGTTAAGACAATTTACCTGCACAGACTCTGGCAGCACAGTCTGCTCCAGTATCTTATCCCACACCTCACACATCTCTGTCATGCGCTTGATCTCCGAGGCCAGCTGTCTCCTGAAGTGGTCCACACTGTCTATGTTGCTGGCATCCTCGTCCAGCAGACCTGTATCATAGATAGTATAATGGTTTATGACTTCTGCTTCCTGAATACCAAATGGATGACAATAGTAAAAAATTTACATTCCACACTCCTCATTAATAGCATACTGTAACATCCTTTTAAAAGTATATAAGCTCATACATACCCTCATCAAGTTTCTTCTTCATTTCCTTTCTTGCATTATCCTTGCCTCGAGACATAGTGACACAAGGACTAATATTATTAGCCTCTTCCACTATCTGCTCGGGAGTCAACGCTACATCGTCCAAAGCCTTGGGAGAGCGCAGACGTTCCTCAGAGCTAGACTCACTCTTAGGCACAGGTCTCTTGGGAGTGACACTATGTACAGATTTCCTTGGTGTTTTGGTAGTAATTCTAGGTGAATTTTGAGGTGGCAATGACTTCCTCAAGCTTTTACTTGTCAAAATTGGTGAGAATACAGTGTTCTGTTCTAATTCACTGGAAGAACTACTCTGTAGTGGAGTTATTGATACTCTACTATTTATTGTGACCGGTTTGGTCACTTTGGCTTTGGTTGGTCTCTCTGCCTGCTTACGGACAGCTTTAGTTATTGCTGCAGTCTGTTTGACAGCTTTAGATTTTGTCTGCTTGCTGGTTTCTGGTAAGACTGGGTCAAATGTGATATTTTGTTTCTTGGTCTGTTTAGTCTTTGCTACCAATTTTGGCAGTTTAGTCATTGTCTTTATTTCAGGTGGCCTAAATGATGCATTTTTGGGTGCAAATGACTGTGATGCTGCCTTTGTCTGTTTAGTTTCTTTAGGTTTGCTGATCTTAGCAGACTGGGAGCGTGTCACCCTCCCTGAAGTACTTGGCAGGGGCTTGGGAGGTGGAGGTGGGGGCACAAACTTGAGTGGTGCATGTGGCACTCCAGCTACAAAAGGCTTCTTCTTTTTTAAAGCAGCTTCTTTTTTCTTCTTCTCTTTTTCCTCCTTCCACTTCTCCAACTGCTGCCTCCTGTGCTCCACCTTGGACTGCACAGTGTTCACTACAGGAGCTGGACTGTCACATTTTGACAAATTCCTCAAATTGTCAAAGTATGACAATCGGCTGCTTTTTCTGTACTTGAGGTTTTTTTCTAGCCTCTTTTGGACCTGTAAGCCAAAGTTATTCTGATGAATAGGTGGTGAAATATTATCTTACTAGACTGACATGGTGCACTCATAAAGAATACTTTGCTTCAATGCTATGTTAAAGACTGAAATGAGGAAACAGTTGTTCCTTACTAATGCATATGTTTCAGATACAGGTTGTACCTCTTGAGGAATGAACACATGCAACCCAAAATGATCAACAAACCATGCTTAATAAAACAATCACAATTTTCTAACATTACAAACAAAGTACAACAATATGAATGCACCCTCATATACCTACATTAAGTGAGGATTCTACCTCATGCATGATGATTACTAAATTTATTGGATTTTATACATAAATACTAGAAACACACCCCTCCAGCTACGCTGCCAAACTGTGAAGGCTTACTCTTGTGCTTCTTCGCGTGGTTTTTGAGCAGCTTCCCGAAATCGAAGCTTTCCTCTGCAATTAGTAAAATAATGCTTCATAGAACTGATACAAATTCAAACCAATTATTCTGAATATCAATCATTTTTTAATTTTACGTATTTTGAGTTTTTCTGAAAATTGGACGTGCACTAAATCATTTAATATCATTTACATAGCAAACATATTATTTTAAATGAAACTTACCCATAATAAATACCTGAAACTAAAAATCAAAATTAATTTTAAATAAATAACTGTCAACAAACTCAAACAAAGTCATCACTAGTGATGTGCGCAAAGCGTCGTCGTTGAGACATTAGCGCATTGCCGACAAAATAAGATGATCTAAAACTATTATCAAAAAATTTCTTTACAAAACCCTGTAGAAGCTTTAATTACATTTATAGTATTATACTACATTAAATGATGTAGAACTAAACCTATTTTTTTTAGTTTTATTTCTTTATTTTAGAAACGTGAATGAAAAAGAAAAACCCAAATAGTGGTTTTTAAAATGGCTACATCATTTTATTGGCATTCTTTTTTGTACCTATATTCATTTTCGGATACAAAAAAAACCGTAACCTTTCGGATACATTATTGTAAGTGCTCATTCACACGTCCACTAATCCGACAAGAGGATTCGTGTTTTTTGACAAATCGTCTTTTTTCACGAATCTTTATTTTGATTTGTATATTATTATATTATAGCCGCCCGGTTATACAT
Source organism: Agrotis exclamationis (assembly GCA_950005045.1). Classification (NCBI taxonomy): domain Eukaryota; kingdom Metazoa; phylum Arthropoda; class Insecta; order Lepidoptera; family Noctuidae; genus Agrotis; species Agrotis exclamationis. Next base: position 21,702,236 of record OX465430.1, read on the forward strand.
TTTCCGTGTACATACTATTACGGAATCGTGAAAAATGACGGATACGTCATAAAAGACGTTCCGTCTTTCAAAACCTTAATCACGAATCGTTATGACGGACCCAGTGTGAATGAGCCCTTACAGCATGGAGCACATCGAAGCGTTTGAATCAGGAAACAAGATAATGCTTTTGAATTTCAGTCAAAAATTTCGTTTTTTGATACATAATCTCTCGTTGATGAATTGTTATTTTTTAATTGTCCTTGAATTTGTGAATTCTTAGAATACCTACCTATGTATAGCAACATTCGGGAAATAAAATCTAATTAAAGGGCAATACCGTTTCCGACTTCCGGCTGTCAGCTGATAGAAGTGATAGACTCCCTATTGCTTTCCAAAACCTATTTCGATTTTCGCAAAGAAAGAATACGTCAGGCACCATTCAACATGGGCTTGAAATACGCGATCAAAAGCTAGTTGTAGCTGAAATATTGCTCTAATTGTAGCGTTATTGTTATTATAGTTTCATTTTACATGTACGTTGTGTAACTTTATTAGTAGAAAATGGATACGTTCAACATAGGATACTTCGGTTATGGCGTTTGTTGATCATTAAAAAATTACGTTCGGTTCATAGTTATTCTTTATATTTGATGTCAGCTTTTCGTTTGTGATCGTCTGTTTAGTTCGTGTTTACGTGTTTAATGTAAAAATGGTGAAGGAGAAGCCTAATTCGATTCGGATTTACGACGACGAGGGATTTAGACGTCGCGCGGCGTGTATCTGCGTTCGTTCTGACGCCGAAACGGAGGTTAGCATTATAATTCTGTTGTTGCGGTGTTGTTGAAGACATGGACAGGTTGTAAAGTACGTGTGTTTGCTGTTGTGTCGTGTAGGTGCTCCTGGTGACATCGTCACGTCGTCCCGACAACTGGATAGTGCCCGGCGGCGGCGTCGAGCCCGAAGAAGAGCCCTCGGTGACCGCTATGCGCGAGGTGCTCGAAGAGGCCGGCGTCATCGGCAAGCTGGGCAGGTGTCTCGGGGTATTCGAGGTGAGCAAACTTGTAAACATACAAATGTGTCATGCACAACACCAAGGCTCAATTAAATTCTAAGAACCTGATGGCAGTGTATTTACTTGCACAGAATCATAGCTGTGATCGTAGTTAGCAATAAGATAGCCACCCTTTATTACTGTGACACAGTATTGAAACATATGGCAATCACATGAAAGGTCAATTTCCCAGTTCATCTCTTGTGTTATCAAAAGTGAGAGTACCTGATCTATCTAAACATGTTCAATGATGTTTATGTCATGATAAAATATGTCATTAAAGTTTATAAATACAAAAGTCAAGAAAAAAAAATGTTGACATTATTTTTTCACAGTTCATAGTCCAATATTTTGCTAGACCATAATCTCACTGAGCTTAGGTAGTGTTAGATAGACATTATATTTATTGATAATGTAGCTAATGTTTATATTGTCTTCGACCGATAAATCTGTAGTTCATCATCATGTAAATATGTTCCCATTGCTGGGACACAGGCAGGTCTCCTCTCTGTGAGCGGGAGTGAGAGTGTATTGGTGTAAGAAATTAGATATCCGGTTTCCTCACGATGTTTTCCTTCACTGTTTGAGAAAGTGGTGATGAAATAAATTAGTAAATTATGCAAAGTAATATGCCTGGCTGGATTCGAACCTACAAAACAACTCGTAAGTTAGGACCAATACCAGTGCGCCACCACTGCTCACTAACTGCTACCTGTAGTTCCAATTAGTTGTCTCTCGCTATAATTAAAACAAAATAGGCATAAATTGGAAAAGTAAATAAGTTCAACATGTTTCAGATTAAAAAATTCTTAAACTTTCCGGGTCTGGGCGTTTGTGTTTGAGAGTTTATAATATGTTTGTAAACACTCCCACAATACAACATTTTTTTAAGGAAAAATTGTATGTTATGTATAGCTATGGACTTACAGCAGTCTTTAAAACTGTTGAATTAATAAATATGTATAATGCATCGTCAACATGTGTGACTAGTGAAAATTACTTTTTAGATTTGCTTTCATTGAAAATTTCAATGTTCTTGTTTTCTCAAAAGAAAATAAGAATAGATGCACTGAAGAAGTGATTGTATTTCAAAATACATTATGAGATTCTGTCAATAATTTTTATTTATACCAAAATGACAACTTACACCATAATTTAATTTATATGGTTCACCCACAATTTAATAAACTGAGTATACAAAGGTATGAGATCTGCCAATAGGCTTACAAACTAATGCACCAATTTCTTACAAGTAAGCATGTTATGCATTATTTATTTATTCATTAATATTGAGCGCCTACTTAATAAAGATGAGTTCTTATACTCACGAAAATATACTCTCAAATCACTAATAAAGTGTTACTAGCTGAGCACCACGGATTCACATAGGTGGAATTTGAAAATAAAATCTCTGTTACTTGCTGTTATTGCAATTTTCTAAAGACGTATTTTTTCAGATTCATTAGTACTTTTTTGAGTTTATACAATGTATCAAATGTACAAAAAATCAAATAATAATATATAATAATAATATTCCACAACTATCACACAACGCCATCTAGTCCCAAGCTAAGCAGAGCTTGTGTTATGGGTACTAGACAACTGATAAACATACTTATATATTTCTAAATACATACATATCTATATATATAAAAGAAAGTCGTGTTAGTTACACTATTTATAACTCAAGAACGGCTGAACCGATTTGGCTGAAAATTGGTGGGGAGGTAGCTTAGAACCAGGAGAAACATATAGGATACTTTTTACCTTTTTTTATTTTGTTTTGTTTTATCCCGTTTCTGTGGGACGTGACATAAAACGTGGTATAATAAAACGCAACTGACATATAGAATGACAGCAAAATGAAAAATGTAACAATCAAAACATCAATTGACCGGTCGATGTGTTTGTATTGAGTTTCTAAGCTTATTGTGCCGATATTATCATAATTATCAATGCCATGCCGCCACCAAGACGATCAAATTTTTATCCTGTTTCCGTGAGACGTGACATAAAACGTAGTAACATGATCACGAAGAAGGTTTTGGTGCCGAAATTGAATAAGGGATCTCAACAAAAAGTACTAGGAAAACATGAAGAATATTATGTTCATGCCGCCCAGCGCCCACCGGTCTTCAATGCTAACAAAGTATTTCGGTGAATGCTGAATACCCAAAAAATGTACTAGAACTGCATAAATTCAATACAACCATACGACGAAGAAACGCCTGGGTGTCGCCACTGCGAGGATCGCCCGGAGGACACGGTGGAGCATACGGCGCAGGACTGCCCCGCTGTTGGCAGAGCACCGCCGTGTCCTCACGACGGCGACAGGCGGAGACCTCTCGCGCCCGGCATTGGTCGAGTTCTTGCTGCGGGGCGAGACGGAGTGGGAAGCGGTCTCCTCCTTCTGCGAAGCAGTCATGCTATGGAAGGAGGAGGCGCACCGCGTGAGGGAGAGGTCAGCGTCCTCCCTCCACCCCAGCCGCAGTGGTAGACGCCTACGGTGACGGACGTCGGCAGACGATCTCCAGCCACCGTAGGCTCGGGCATGCGGGCGGCGAGTAATGGGTGACTCGCTGTCCAACCTTTGACCACGCCCGTCTCAAAGAGTATCAGCATTATGACGGGGCCCCCCTTTAGAGAGCCAAAGCCTGCCGGGATCGTGGGACTTACGATTTACCGTGACCCCGGAACGTAAAGGGCTATTGAAGGAACCGTGGATTTTAGTCAGTACGAATCTGAAAGTCCCTCCCGCTCTGCCGTGGGTGGGAGTCATGGAAGTTTCGAATTGTCTCCCGCATCCCGTTGTTTTCCCGTCCCCAGGCTCTTAGAATTTGACATCAGACGTTTCAGATCTTCGATTTTGACGACTCCGTTGTCGCTGGCATAAGCAACAGGATCCGTGTACGAAGTCGCGGGCAGAAGCTAGTTATAGATAAATTACACCCAGACACAGAACAAATGATCGTGCTCATCACACAAACATTTGTCCTGGGTGGGAATCGAACCCACGACCTCCGGCATAGCAGTCAGGGTCACTAACCACTAGACCAACAGGCCTGTCAAATCTTTTCTCTTTATTATATTTAGAAGTTTAGAAAATCCTAAACACTTTTATGTGTTGTTCTAGGGGGCCTTATACTGACAGATTATAAAGTAAATAAAAAAACAGCAAACAATTGTATGAAAAAATAATAAGTATCTTATGTGTTTCAATATTTCTGGGCATGGATGAAAATACAAGCTATGGAGAAATCGCATATTTTAACTGAAAAATGAACACCAAGCAACTTGTTGGATTTTTTTTTATTGCCAAAAAAAAGATCGTAACTGTCATGAATTTATTTCACAGTCGCTATTGTTTCTGTTTATAAACAGACTAATTACACAATAGGCTATTAGGAATGGAGCCAAATAAAAAGCTTTGTAAGTATCTAAGTCATGTGAGCATCGAACAAATTATCGAATGTTTGAACGAACCTACGAGTACTTCAGCTCGAATCTCGTTAGTTAGGCAAATATTTAAGTTAGCGCGTGAATTTTTTCGCTGCGGATTTTATGTCCTACTTCCAAGTATGGTAATTTTATTATTTTCTCCTAATTTTCCTATAGATAGGCATTTTTTTTTAGCGTGGTAAAATCTTCAAATGAGTCATGGGACGGACATGGTAAAATTTTGTTGAGTGTTAGGGACTCATTTCGAAACTTTGATGCGTCATTTACTTTGTATTCGTATTGATCAGAAAAATAAAACTTAAGGCGTCGTTCCGATCTGGAGGCGACTGCCCTCCAGCGCGTCTATGAGTGGCGCGTGGAGGCGCAGCGCCGGGGTGCCTCCCCGCTGCCTCGAGAAGTCGAGGCGCGGCGGGAAGAGCTCCGGCGCGATCTCAGGGCAGTATGGAGGGCACGACTGTCGCTACCGACGGCCGGGCACGCCGCAATCGCGGCGGTAAGACCCCTCTTTGAGGAGTGGCTGGATAGGAGTCACGGCGTCCTGACCTACCGCATGACGCAGGTCCTCACCGGACACGGAAGTTTCGGGAGGTACCTGTGTCTAAGGAGAAAGGAGGAAACGCCTGGGTGTCACCACTGCGAAGATCGCCCGGAGGACACAGTAGAGCATACGGTGCAAGACTGTCCCGCTTGGGCAGAGCACCGACGTGTCCTCACGGCGGCGATAGGCGGAGACCTCTCGCGCCCGGCATTGGTTGCGGCCATGCTGCGGGGCGAGACTGAGTGGGAAGCGGTCGCCTCCTTCTGCGAAGCAGTAATGCTCGCGAAGGAGGAGGCGGGCCGCGCGAGAGAGAGGGCAATGTCCTCCCTCCGCCCCACCCGCGGTGGTTGGCGCCCACGGCGTCGGACGTCGCAAGACGATCTCCGGCCACCGTAGGCGCGGGCATGCGGGCGGCGAGTAAAGGGCAACTCGCAGCCCGACCATGGACCATGCCCGGGTCGACGGCGCGTTGTGTTCCACGCGCGCCTCAAAGAGCGTCAGCATGATGACGGGGCCCCCTCTCTAGAGGGCCAAAGCCTGCCGGGGTCGCGGGACTTATACCATTACCGTGACCCCGGAACATAAAGGGCTATTGAAGGACACCGTGGATTTTAGTCAGTACAAGTCTGACAGTCCCTCCCGCCCTGCCCGGGGTGGGAGGACTCATTTGATGATTTTACCACGAAAAAAAAAAAAAAAAAAAGGCGTCGTTCCACAACAACACACAGCTAAGCTATTTTTTTTTCTACACACGGCCAAGGACCCAGATGCTAACATGGGAAACAAACCTCTCAGCTAAAATGGGTACCTATCTTCAATCTTGCGGATCAGTGGATGACTCAACTTCCGTTCATCCTTATTAAGCAATCTTAATCCATGTTTAATAAATAAATAAACGCAGTTTGGATGTGGCTTGGAATACCCTTTTTAGGCCGTCATCCAGGTACACTATCCACAGACGCGCTTGATTTTATGATTAACATATTTTTTGGCTGATACATTTTCGCACAAACTTTTTTTTCCTAGCCTGCTCTGCCCGACTCCTTGGCAAAGGCCTCCCTCCACCTTTCACGACCCTGTGCGTCAGCGTCCTCCTTCCAGTTCGAACGGAACCTCTGCAGTTCGTCCCGCCATCTTCTAAGTGGTCTGTCGCGACCTAGCCTCACTGTCAACAGACTTTACTGCTGCAAATACACGGCGCATTTAAAGTATTACAGTGAGTCACTTCCAAGCTTCGCACCTAATGTCTATTAAAATAACAGCATATCCAAGGAAAATCATCAAAATTGGGACTTAAACTTCTTTGGGAAGGTAAAAATATTTTATTTGGGTATACTCCCACTTTAGCTGGCTAAAATCGATGAATCCGCACTCAGTAATTAGTTTAAAGAGGCCATTCAGCCATTAAACCTCTAAATATCTAGACTGATTAAACAATGAATACAGATATCCTTTGCACAGTAATACGCAACTAACACTACATTATTTCGTAAGATCAATGGCCCGTATGTGGTGTTCTAAAGCACTGTAATTGAATGAGAAACGAAATGACGTAACATAAGGACAACTAATCTAGATAAAAAACCTATGTCCTTTAAGTCACTAAGGAGCCGTATGTGCTAAATATTGTCTGTATACGTAAGTGGAATCGCTGCTGTCTGCCTGACGTATCAACGCCATAGGGCAGCCCAGCCTACTGCTGTAAGCTCACAAGTCGCATCCCATTTCTGACCCTTTTTATTATACATCGAAGCCCAATCAATAAGCTCCAGTCTCTTGAGTATTTGAGGTACAATAAAGATTCTTTGACCTAGATAAATTTAGGGCCGATCTACCGAAAGATGCCAATCTAGGGATTTTAGACAAAGGCTGAGTCCTTGCTCTGGTCATCTAGTTACCATTAGTCCCTATTACATTAGCGAAATATTACAATGTAATGGGTGTAATTTATAACGCAAAATAACATCGCTTCATCATAACGAAAGTAAACAAGCTATTGTTTACCCTATCTATATTAGTTTTGCAGACAATGTAGCAATACGTTGCAAACTTGTGATGAAGCGATCTCGCTGTTCTAAAAGGAAATGTTATGGCTTTATTATGGTGAATTAATAGGAAATTCGCGAACTATAAAACAGTGATTCATTGTTATAATATTTTGCTGTACAGAATTTCCTTTCGAGTTCGACTCGTGTTATAGTTTGAATTTGATAAAATATTCCTGTTAAATTATAGAATAGAACATGCCAAGGTTCTCAAGTAAAAGTTTGAAAGTTATGCCGTAAATAAAAATTAAGAAGGCACGGAAGTGGATGACTAATTCTAGGCTAAACGACAAAATCTGTACTTTATTAACAAGTATATTTTTGACCTAGAATTTGTCATAATCGGTCCGTATTTATTTTAAGTTCCCTCTCTAAATCCACTGAATGTAATTCAAGGCTGCCTATCTGACTCACTCAGGCCAGCCTTTCGAAAGACCTAATACCTACTCTAAAAACTTAACCGTTGTCGGACTGTTCATCAAATTTTTTCATATGCAATCTTAAAATATCAGAATTTCCCAAGCCAATATAGCCAAAGTATTGATAACCGGAAATTGTTGATAGTACACGCATGACGCCACTGCCCACCCATTCCCGGGAATGTCTCCATTTACGACACCTGTTATTTCATGTCCGGGAAACCACACGGACTGACGGACTGTAATCATTGCAGGAAATTTCAATTTAACAACTCATTACGCCTTGTACTATTTCTACGCTACCGACTAACCACGTTCAATGAATCTTATAAAATACTTTTTAACACGGTTGAAAAATCTCGACTATTGCGTAGCCGTAAGTCGTATTTTTTACCGACTTCAAAAAAAAAAGGAGGTTATCAATTCGACCCGTATGTATGTAATATTTCCAGAACTGCCCAGTTTTCGTATATGTTAATCTATATCAGCGTCTGAACAAATGTGCCAAATTTCATAAGTGTATGTATGTATGTATGTATGTATGTATGTATGTATGTATGTATGTATGTATGTTTTTATGTTTGTGCACGCATATCTCCGGAACTACAAGTTCGATTTACGTAATTCTTTTTTTGTTGAACTAGGTATTGTTCAACTTAGGGTACACTGCAAGTTTCATCAAAATCGGTTCAGTAGTTTTAGAGATATGGATTTTTTGCTTACTTGGATTGTGGATTTTCTAAGTCGATTGAATGTTTGCTCGCAATTATCTCGCGTTTGGCTGAACCGATTTTAATGCGGTTTTCAGAAAAGTGTTTGTTACATTTTGGGGAAGGTTTTAGTATATAACAGTAATGAATATTTCGTGACGTTGCCCGCATAGATCCGTTTTTGTTGCTCACTTGGATTATAGATTTCTAAAGACCCGATTATACGGAGATCTTTGTTGAATATCTGAACTAAAAAGGGTAAAATAAAAACTTTTTAAAAAAAAAAACCGACTTCAAAACCAAACACAAAAAAGTGTAAAATAACTTTTTTCTGTATTAAGTATAACGGAAAGCTGCAAAAGCCCAGATATTTGCTTTTCTTTGAATCATTACGGAAATGACATTCACACATTGAAATGTTCCAATAATAGTACATGTTTATGAATTTTCCAAAGCCAATGTTCACAACGTTACAGGATCTTCAGGAATTGTATCCCTTGACTAACGTAAACGTATGATTTTTTTCGAGATAAGAGACTGGTTTATTACATTGTATCGTTCGACCGTCAGTTCACCCTCGATTGTCCGAGGAATATGTTCGATCAAACTGCCTTCACATCCTCCCCTTTCTAAAATCTACCCGTACTGAAAGCTTTACATCGCTAAGACACGATTTTGCCTGTTGAAATAAATTCCTGCGTCAACAGGTGAGAGCCAATCTGCCAATCTAGACGATAACCTATTAATTTACTTTAATTGATCGCGTCATTCAATTCTCAGGCACAATAGCTTATGAATACTCAAGTGCAAATAAGAAAAACATTGCCTTCATTCTATTCGGATTATACACATGTTATTTACATAATAAAGCTTATGATTTAGCTCATCAGGGTGAACTCCTGACTCACTTATCAATCGTTAACTACGATCGCTAATTACGTAAGCAATTACTTTGTCGTTAAATTAATTAAGATCGCTTGATTGGTATTTACGTCATGCCTCACTTCTATTGTTTACAAACTAGATTTTATTAGAAACCAATCACTTTTCCAGTGCTTCTGTTTCAAACAGGTTTCATTACGGAGGGAAATAAATAACAGGCGTGCTGACGTCATTTGATCCCCGACAATCGCTGTGCAAAGCTACCTGTGTGTAAAGTTACATTACTCGGCCTTTGTCAAATATTGCCAGGGCCAGTAGCAGCCGGGGAGCGGGCCGTGGGGTATCATGTTCTGCGGTCGTGGTCAACACTTACTAAAACCGACCATAAAAGTCGGTTATCTTTATGAACTCTTTGAACCCAACACAAATAGTGGGCGAATGAATAGCTTGTTTAACTCGACTATGTATTGCCGAGATTGTCAAAGTTGTGTCGGGTCTCTGACCTATTTGAAATGATCCACGAATCCCTGAATGAACGACGTTTCTGATTTAAACAAACGTTAATAAAATATATTTTTTCGTGTTATTCCAGAACCGAGAGCACAAACACCGGACAGAAGTGTACGTGATGACGGTGACGCAAGAGCTGGCGGAGTGGGAGGACTCGCGGCTGATGGGGCGGAAGCGGCAGTGGTTCAGCATCGACGACGCGCTGGCTCAGCTGGCGCTCCACAAGCCCATCCAGCGGCACTACATCCAGCAGCTGCGCCGCTCCAAACAGAACAAGTCCGACGACCCCGGCAGCTAAGCTCGCCCGCCACTCCTAGGTTAAGTCAGCCCGGAACTGAAGCGAGCCGGCGTGTCGCGCGCCCACTCGAGCGTTGGTCTCATAACGACGCAGACGCCACACGTATAACATCTCCTTTTTTCTATTTTTACGTATATTTTTATACTACGATGGAATAAATGTTAATTTTATTTTGTTAGCATTAAAACGAAAAGACATACAAGCTCTATTTTTTATTTAAATTAATTCTGCGTTTTATAGTCCTGATGAAATGAGTTTTAAAATAAACATTTTATATTGCTCTTCTGTAAAGTTTTTGTTTGGTGGACGGTGGTTACCCAAATATTTACCTTGCAAAGCGGCGCAGAATGATCTGCTTTTAGACTTCTGCTAAAACCGTTTGACGTATTTTGTAATCCTAATCAAATAGTCGGAAGCCAAAATACATCATCGTAACTATACTATTCAAAACAAAATAAGGGCCACCTGGTTTTTTTCGATTTATTAAATAATGTTTAAATATTACTAGTTACAATGACTGAATCTGATTAATATTAATGGTTTTAGATGGAAATACACAAAAATTAAATATGTATTCCAATAAATCGTTAAAATAAACCAAATTGAATGAAAAGTGAGGAATTGCAGGAATGTATCAAGTTACATAAAACATAAAAAAATCGAAAAAATAACGTCTTTAATGTTCCAAAGTGTTCTTTTAAGCTTCTCTTTTAACTCTGTTCTCTCTGTTCTGCTCATTTTATGGGAGGTGGAATGGTCTGGATTAAATTCCGAACATTTTCTTTTGGGATACTCTACCAGCAAGTTTTCAGACAATTTATGAGATCCAGCTAGGTGTTAATGGGAATTTTACTTTCTTTTTCACTCTTCTTTCACTCACCTCTTAAATGCTCAATAGAACTCAGGTAAAAATCCTGAGTGTCCACTGTAACATCGTAATTCGAGCGTAAGGGAATGTGTGCACTGTTAGTCGCGTCGTGTTCGCTCGAGCATTATCCTGCCTCAAGAAGAACTCAGGTATTTCTTGCTGTGCAAATGGGATAATGTGGAGTTGCACCACATTCTCTACGCAATTTTGAAGAGTTACAGCACCCTCGTTAAGAAGTGCGAGCTTAGTTTTGCGTGATAGAGATAACCGCCCTAGAGCATAACTCAGAACTCGCCAGAACAGTCTGTTTTAAGAGTGCAAGGATCTGAAACCTGTTGTTTAGATCTTCTCTACACTCTTATGAATCAGTTTTTATTGAAAAAAAATAACCCATCAGTCATCAATAAAAAGCAATGAAGCCCAGTCAAAACAGTTCAATAAATTTTCTCCTTCGCAAATGTTTCACGATTTGCACCATACGCTGCAGTTAACTAGAGGCGAACCAAGCATCTTCTTGAGCATTGTTAGTCTTTATGGAGTCGATTCGGAATAGTGTATTCAATTAAAGGGGTGCCTGTAGCTCGACGCAATGGAGTTTGTACGGTCCGCGCAGTAGATTTTCGCTCTATTAGCGCGGTTAAACAAACTTAATGGTCTTCTTGGGCTTTACTTACTTACTTTCTTCCTTGATCACAGCGTCTGGTGATATTACCCGTCTTTTAAGACCTGTTTTAAGCATTTTGAACCACTCGTTGGGAATATTCCACCATTAAACCTTTCTCTTCTGGCTACGGACCCCCTGGATTAAGGTGACACCCCAAGTGGCTGTTTTTGCATCCATATGTCTCCGAATACATGACATTATGAGATTGAAAGATCATTATAGCCTGCTTGCTGTATTGGTCAAAGAAAACTCCGTTAGAAGTTTGAAAATTAAAAAACACCATACCGTAAATTCTAAGTAATCTCAAATATCTAATTAAAAAAAAGTAATGAATTTCCAATTATGCAGTAGAAACAATATTAATACTTGAAAGAAACCATAACAAGATATTTAGTATTTATTATGTATCCAGAATAAGAGCAATACTTGTTTAAAGTGCAATTTAAAAAGTGGCCCTTATTTTGTTTTGACGAGTATATATTGACACAAATATACATACTACAAATTCTATTCAAACATTAATCAGAAGGTCGGGTTACTTTCATATCCTGGAGATGGACGCCAGAAACACCCAGACGCTGATGACATTGTTAGGGTAGGCGCACACTTCCACGCCCAGTGCGAACTCCGCATTAGGGTCGTCGCACAGGTGTAGGCCGGTGGACTTGACGGCCGAGATCACGGACTTGGTGTTCACGAATGACATATTTAGAGGAAAACCATAAATCTGGAAAATTAAAAAGTGATTGGAACTTGTAGCGCCGAAATTTTTATTGTATTGAGTCACTGACGTTCGTTTTGTTACCTTAAATGTGACCATCAAATGCTTCAACTTCTGACTGTAACCAGGCTTGGGTCCTGTTGGATTGAACACCCAATACTCCCACTGCGGCAACATATCGCGTAACAACGTGCTGCAATACCTACAAATGAGAGAAATACTTGAGTCTCAGAACAGATGCAAAGGTCACACTAGACTGAGACACAATTTTGTCAGTGTCGTCTGTAATTTAGTTGGGGGCTGGGGACAACACTAATAAAACATAAATAACAAAAAGGTAAAAATCCGATCTCCTAGGTTTATAAATTATTGTCATAGTAGTAGCCCTTTTATACATTCGAAATATACTATCCATCTCTTACAGGAAGGAAGAGAACACTGCCTAGACCAGGCCATCTCGTCTTTGTTAGGAAAGCCAGTCCATCCAACTCGCAAAAAGAAGACATTGGCTGCCAGACGCTGGTTAGTACCCCACAAGCTTTTACCCATTCGTCATCCAGAATATAGTATCTTGCCACCATGTGTCGGAAAGCACGTTAAGCAGTTGGTTCTGCGCTTGATCTCTTACGGTCCGTGTCGGATTGCTGTCCTATCAGACTTTGAAAGCTACGGAAAAGAAGCATCTGTGTCTAAGCACACGCTAGTGCACTTTAACATTTTCTGCGTGTAGCTGGTAGGTATTGGCTGGTAGTGAAAAATGAGGAACGACACTTGATGGTATGACAGACCGACTAGAACCGAATGCGCGGGCGCGTTTTGTGCGCGTGGAGTCTTCGCGGGATTTTTTGGCACACTGATCCACTGATCGTTCGTTCTGCAATGGCGGCCGCAGCGGTAGGCTGGGGAGGGTGTCGCGCATTAGCCAATGAGAGCGCCCGTATGCAGTCCGTTCTTGTGGGTCATTATTTATTTAATAAAAATATTACACACACTGTAGGAAACATACTTGAAAACAAAGTGAAGCAAGTACAAAAGGAAATTAATTTAAAAAAGACGAGCGGACCATGACACCGTCGTCAACATCCTGCCCCTTAGTGTCGTCAATGCGACACTCAAGACTCATGAGCAAAGCTACTCGTGTGGCCGGCCGTTTCATAATCCCTGTTTTTGTTTTGATGTCTACGGTTCTTACCCGTCCATCAGCTCCAGGATAAACTTGATGAATGATTCCCTTCGGCCAGACATTCCGAGGGGAAGCGGGGTCCACTACAACAACAAGGTCACCTACCTTTAGCTGTGCACCCTCGCGATCCCATTTCTTGCGGGGCGCTAGTGTAGGTAATACTTCTCGGAGCCACCTAGACCAAAATAAATCAGCTAGACGTTGTGCAATACGCCATTGCTTTCTGAGGTATAAGTCACCGTCATCAAAGATACCTATTTGTGGGAGATTGGATGAAGAACCTAGCAGAAAATGATTAGGTGTTAGAGACTCTGGGTCGCGTGGGTCGACGGAAACATGAGTCAAGGGTCGCCCGTTTATCATGTTCTCAACTTCACACAAGAAAGTAAGCAAAGTTTCTTCTCTCGGAGCTCTTTCTTTTAGTACTACTTTTAAAGCTGTTTTAACGCTCCTAACAAGACGCTCCCATGCACCACCCATATGTGGACTGGCCGGAGGAATAAACTTCCACTCGACTCCCTTGTTTAAAGCTTCAGTTGTTAATGTTTGTTGATTATCGAGTAGTTCTTTATAAGCTTTTTTCATTTCCGTATTAGCCCCTCTCAAATTAGTCCCGTTATCCGAAAACATGGTGTGTGGCCAACCCCTACGAGCGGCCATTCGACGAAGCGACATTATCATGGAATCAGTGGTAAGATTAGGCACTACTTCAATATGGACCGCGCGCACCGTGAGGCACGTGAATAGTACGCCGTACCTGCGCGCCCTCTGCCGACCGACCGTGACTTCCATAGGCCCGAATAAGTCTACTCCACACATGGTGAATGGTCTCTGGTGATGTGTAAGACGACATTCGGGTAGGTCACCTAGGCGTGGCGGCGAAGGCATGGCTCTTTTAAAACGGCAAATTAAACATTGTTTAGATATAGTGCGAACTGTAGGTCTTAGTCGAATAAGCCAATATTTTTGACGCAACTCATTAACTACCATTTCGTTACTAGAGTGCGCGGCCTTTATATGATATTGAGTAACGATAAGTCGCGCGATATACTCATTGCCATCTAAAATTATTGGGTATTTAGTGAGCTGATCTACATCCTTTACGTTACCGATACGGCTACCTATGCGTAACAAATTATTTTTGTCCAATATCGGGGTGAGTGATCTCAAACGGCTATCTTTATTTATTTCTTTGTTTAATCTAAGCAAATTTATTTCAGTTGGAAAAGAACATTCTTGTGAGTAACGAAGTAACAATAGTTCCGCTTGATTAATTAATTTTTCGTTAATTACTTTAATCTCACTTTTCTTACATTTTTCAACAAACAATAGAACAGTTGCAGTACTACGTAATAATCGCAGCCAACTAGAGAATCGTCTTGGTTCGGGAACAGGTAAGTCTCTTATTATATTAATATCTTGAACGACGTGTACCTTTTCTAATATTTCATCACTAATTGTTTTTATTTCAGGTTGTTGCGGCCAGCAAGAACGCGGCTGGTGTAAGAACGACGGGCCCGAGAACCACTCCGAATCACCTGTCAATACGTAATCGCTATTTTTTGTCGCCAGGTCTGCGACGTTTACGCCAGTGGGCACATATCGCCACTCGTCGGACTTACTCAACTCATCTATTTCTCCTAGCCTGTTCGCGATGAATGCTTTATATGTTCTACAATTATTTTTAACCCAGTGTAAAACTGTAGTCGAATCTGTCCAGTAGAAAACTAAATTAGGTTGTAAACGATGTTCCCTTTTAACACTATTAGCTAACTTACATGCTAACACGGCTCCCTGCAACTCAAGTCTAGGCACGGAAACCGGTTTTAATGGAGTAACTTTACATTTACTCGCGATAAACGATACGGTTACTTGCCCGTCGCTGCTTTCGCGACGCCAATACGCGACAGCGGCGTACGCGCTCGGCGATGCATCACAAAATAAATGAAGTTCCAAACTAGCTAAACTATCACTCGTCTGATCACAGGAAAAATAAAAACGCGGAATTCTAATATTATTTATCTCCTTAGATTGATTAATCCACTTACAGAATAAATCATATAAATTATCATTCAATTTTTCATCCCATTTAATATTAAGTTTCCATGTTTCGCGCATCAATATTTTTCCCTTGATGGTAAACGGTCCCAAATAGCCGTGAATATCAAAAATAGACATTACAATGCTTAGCATTTCGCGCTTAGTAGGTATTCGTTTCAAAAGTATAATATCTTGCGGAATGCGTTTAAAAGATAAATCTAAAGCTAACTGATCGCTGCGCGGGAACCACAATATGCCTAATGCCCGCTCCGCCTGTTTATCAAAATTGAACTTTATTGCTATGTCGTTAAGACTATCTTTTGGAATGTCACATAGCACACTAGGTACATTGCTGAGATAGTTACACATTTTAAATCCACCTTCACTATGAATTAATGAAATTTCTCGTATTATTTTCCTAGCTACCTCCTCATCAGAAAAGCTATCGATATAATCATCCATGTACTGATTGTTTTTTATAGCCTTCACAGCGTCTGGCATCTGTTGACTAAATCGTGACGCATTTTTATTTTGATTAATAAATTGAGCAACAAACGGGGAACAATTCGCGCCGAAAATAAGTGACGTCATTACATACTTATTTACAACATCGCTGCCTTTCTCCTTCCACAAAAACCTAAATGCATTTTGATCGCTTTTATGTATTTTAATGCGTAAAAACATATCTTTTATGTCTCCTATTATTCCTATAGGGTTCTCTCTAAACCTAAACATTATACCATATAAAGATTGTAATAAGTCAGGCCCTTGGAGAAGAAAGTCATTAAGTGACATATTGTCGCTTTTGGCGGCGGCATCAAAAACCAATCGCAACTTTTTTTTGTTTGGGTTGTCCACACCAAAGTGCGGTAAATACCAAACGTGGTTCGTCTCTGAATCGAACCTGCACTCTGCCTCAGTCAGTTTTCGTGCGTAATTATTTTTAAGTAAGTGTTCAATACGTTCGCGATATCTAATTTCATATTCTGAATTAGAAGACATTTTTCTTTCTACCGACTGTAATCGTTTTAATGCTACGGGATAAGCGTCCGGCATAACAAATTGATCGTACTTCCATGGAAGCTTGACCGACCATTGACCGTTAACTAACTCAGCTGACTCGTTAAGGATATTTACGGCTCGTAATTCTTCAATATTTTGACGTGGTTTGTTACTGATACCAATTGAATCGAGTGAAAATGAACAGCGGATTAAATCGTGTAATTGGCTTAAATCAATGTCTGTACTACATTCGAAGGTATCTTTAACGACAGCTGACTGACACAATGGTTTATCTACACATGTAAGAGAATCAAAACATGACGCCCCGCTCGCGCCCGCGCTGCCGTTGCTCGGGGACGAGTCGCGGAGCGCGTGCGCGGCAGGCTTACCTGAATGACTTGTTGCCGCTCCGTGCGCTGCGGCTGGCTCGCCGCCGGCGCCACCAACGCTGCTGATGATGTTGACGCGCTCGGCGCGCTTACCAGTAAAGTCAGCTTGCCAAGCTCCGTGCACACACCAGCCCAATAACGTTTGCGTGATGTATGGTCCGCCCGGCTTATACCTTTTACATGAAATAGGTGCAATTAAATCATAATTGTCCTGACCAATTAATATTTTAGGTTTAACATTGCTGTCACATATTATGGAGTTATTATTACTGGAATTTATTTCACAATAATTTACATTAGAGGTGAATAACTGTAAGGGCAAATTAAGTTCTTTGAGTTTACGAGCACGCAAGTTGAATTTGTTACCGTCACTGTTACTTATTTTACATTTAATTATCTCAGTCTCGCACAATAACTCTGAGTCCCATGCACCTGAAGCACGCATTGTGACCCTTTCCCCGTGCAGACCGACCTGATCGGCAAGGTCGGCCGCGATGAGAGTCACTGTTGCGCCGTCGTCTAGAAGTGCATGCGTGGCCACGCTTGACCTGGGTCCATGAATAGTAACCGGCACTATTTTAAGCACTACATTTGTGTTTGGTTTTATCACTGACACTTTGAGACACTGCGCGGTGCTGGCGTGTGAGACGAGCTCACTAGCGGCGGCGCCAGCGGAGTCGGGCGTCGCGCTCGCGGTATCGTTGGGTGGCGCGGATGTTTCACGGCGCGCCACTTCTGGCTTCGTCCAATGCAGCATCTGGTGATGAGGCCCCCCACAGGCCTCGACGTTGCAGTTTTCCGCAGTACACTCGTCCTTGTCCGGGTGCCGAGCACGGAGACATTTGAAACATAAGTTGTTTGCTTTAACAAATCGCCATCTATCCTTTCTCATGGCTCGCTTGAATTGATTGCAATCTGGCAGCGCATGTTTGTTCCTTTTGCAAAACTTGCACTTGCCGGCAGTGTCGGGGTCACTGACCTTAACAGATGTTAGCACGGAATGACGATCGCTGTGCTTTTTCTGGTGTTTATTGTTGTTAAAATCATTCTGGTATTGTATGTGGCTAACTCCCGACTCTGCAACCTTTTGTGCTTCCTCATATAGGAATTTGGCCAGAAGTTCCAATTTAGGCGTTTCAGTGTGTACTCGGTTTTCGTGTAGGTATTCTACCCATTTGCTAACGAGTCCTGTAGGTAGTTTGGATACGACGATTGTTAACAACTCTGGACTTTTCAAGTAATCTATTTGTTTTAATGTAGTTACGGCGGTGACGCAATTTTTTATTTTTATTGCGAACTTCACAATTTCGGCGTGGTATGAGTGTGGTAGTGGTGATAACTTTTTCAGTTGTGATATAACTTGCCGCATGACGTTTTCTGGTCTACCGAACCTCAGTTCGAGCGTTTCTATAATATCGTGGGGCGAGCTCGCTCCCATCAGCAGTGCAGCGGCTGCATCTTTTGCGTCGCCGCGCAAACACTTCCGTAGACGCCACACATTTTCAGTATCACTGTACTTACATACCCGTGACGATTCATAAAACGCTTCCCGAAACTGTATCCATTCCAATGGATCCCCAAAGTACAAAGGCAGATCCTTCGAGGTGGCTAGCCTAGACAACAGCACGTTATTGCCCGTGTTAGAATTAGATGAGTCGACAGCCTTCTTAATCGCGTTGGCCAGCTCCTCTATGGCGCGATGGGTACTTGTCGCGGTCGCAGGTGGTATAGCCGTCTCGTCGCCGTCAATGTTGCGGTGGCACTCACCGCCACCGACAGTCGCTTTGTTGCCATCGTGCGACGTGCCGGGTTCAGCAACAGACTTTTCCAGCCAATTTTCCACTTTGCTTTTGCAGGAGGCTGATGAAGATAGATTTGAGCAGCGCGATTTTGATTCCAACTCGGCTAAGTCCATGGCCAATTTCTTGTCGACCAATTCTTTTTCGATGCGAGCCATTGTTTGAATTTCTTCCATTTCGATTTTAGCTTTGACTTGAGCGGCTTCGTATTCCAGTTGCTGCCGCCGTATTGCTGACGACGACGTCGCGCGTGACTTGCAAGAACTTTTGCACTCGCCGCCATCTTGTCGCCTCAACTTCAAGCTCGAGTTAAGTGGGTTTAAACCGATATCTGAATGCGCTTTCCCGACTTTTTTCACTGCATCCGTACTGCTATGCAGCAGATCTGATTTGGATTCAAGCTGTCTTCCTTCTACGTTAGCCAGTTGATCCTTTTTCTTTTGTGCACGTGTTTTCACGACATGCGGCGATTGGAACAACGACATCCCTGCTACACAGGTTTTGCTTCTCACTACCGATAAACTATGCGGCTCGACGGACCAGCTTTGTAGCTGGTAGGTATTGGCTGGTAGTGAGAAATGAGGAACGACACTTGATGGTATGACAGACCGACTAGAACCGAATGCGCGGGCGCGTTTTGTGCGCGTGGAGTCTTCGCGGGATTTTTTGGCACACTGATCCACTGATCGTTCGTTCTGCAATGGCGGCCGCAGCGGTAGGCTGGGGAGGGTGTCGCGCATTAGCCAATGAGAGCGCCCGTATGCAGTCCGTTCTTGTGGGTCATTATTTATTTAATAAAAATATTACACACACTGTAGGAAACATACTTGAAAACAAAGTGAAGCAAGTACAAAAGGAAATTAATTTAAAAAAGACGAGCGGACCATGACACCGTCGTCAACACTGCGACTATGGATTGTGTCCGCAGATTTTAGCATACTAGCCTAGGGCGCCACAAACTCAGCTCATCATCATCATCAGTCGGAAGACGTCCACTGCTGAACATAGGCCTCCCCCTTAGACTACCACGCCGAACGACAATTCGCCACTTGCATCCATCGGTTTCCCGCGACTCTCACGATGTCGTCGGTCCACCTAGTGGGAGGCCTGCCCACGCTGCGTCTTCCAGTCCGAGGTCGCCATGAGAGAACTTTTCTTCCCCATCGGTTGTCAGTTCTATGAGCGATGTGGCCTGCCCATTGCCACTTCAACATGCAAATTTTATGAGCTATATCGGTGACTCTGGTTCTTCGCCGAATATCCATGTTCAAACTCAGCTCGCCCCGCCCTTATTGCTGAGATTGGAAGGCACGACTAAAAATAGTCAGGACCACTATTCTGGTTTACCTGTTCCAAATAGTCTTCATGTGAGATCGCCACTTCTGCACCTTGGTCTTGATCTTATTCTCCAGCATCACCCTGAGGCCCTCCACAGTCGGAGGAGCGGAGTAGAGTGAGTTGTCTGTCACCACCGGCTGCTTCATCACGAAGACAGTTTTATCGAACACCTGTGCAACACATATTGATCTTTAAAGCTTTTGTTTTACACCATGTCATCTTGGAAAAGTCTTCAAGGTTGATGATTTTGAAATTAGCATGCACATAGAACTGCTCTTTCAATAATTAATTTTGAAGTCATGAGTAGATACTTACGGCCTGCCACTCTGATGACCTGGTGAAATCGAAAGCCATATTCTCGCAATCTTGCGACGCCTGCACGTTCACCCATATCTGGAAAGTACTTCGTTTTTAATTTTCTTCAATGTAAAGAAGTCTTTTTTGTACACATTCACATTTATGCTTTCTGTTTTTACTTACATTTTCGTTGTCAAAAATATAATCGACAGTCTTTAAAGGGCAGCCGACATCTCTGAGCTCATACCGCTCCCCGCTACTCGCATCACATACATACCAAGTATACCCATCACTCTTGTTAAGAAACCCTCGACTTCTGAACAACTGGTCATTCTCCAGAACAATCCTGCGTGTGGTCAGGTCGTATTTTATTAGGACAAAGCTGCTGTGACCTCGGGGGAGGCCCAGGCCTACAGCCACCCAGCATTTGATGCCAAGGTAGATAAAGTAGCTGGCCAGCAGGATTGTATGGTCTAAGGGGGAGCCGTGGAGGACTTTTAACAATTCCTGCGGGGTAAATGAACTTTATATTACATGGACTCGGTATTGAAAAGATGAATGAGCCAAAATTATAAGGTCATACTAACAAGTCCCAATAAAGTAACAGCATGCGACTCCGTCACTTCATAACTGGGGATCAATGACACGTAACGCATACAAGCGTTCATCATCCTAGCTAGACTATCTCCTTCTCTAGAGCTGTAGATGGACTCCCTCTCCTCCTGACTAACTCTATCCACATCCAGCTCTCTACGTCGTCCACTTGAAGATGAGCTTCTCGAAAATCCAGAAGATTTCGAAATAGCAGAGTCACCCCTCGGATTCTTCGGAATAAAGTCCCTCTCAGGCAGTGGAATCGGCTGTAAAAACTGCGTGACGCATTTGTTTCTGCCCGCACTATCTATAAAAGTCAACGAAATATTCCTCATCGGAAATTCATTTGTGTATTCTGTTACGAAATTGTTCAAATGTTTGATCAAATAATCGTCTTCTACTGAGCTTGGCAACGGCTGGCTATAAGCGTGTAATCCTCCCAAATGCGAAAGGCTGGTACTTATTTCTAATGTAATGAAAGCGGTGTCTTTCTTCATGAGTTGGGTTATTTCTGGGATTAGCGATGTTGACTCCTTCATTTGGAGGGTTTCGTATCCAAATAAGAGTGGCGGGGTCGTGATCTTGAATGTGCCCCGAAGCTGAAAGCGTGATAGTTGGTCAATATGAGTTTGGTCAATATTTGTTATAATAATAATAAGATTACCGTATGGGCTTTTGGTTGGTTTTAAGCCTTTCCCAAAAATGTTGATAGTCCTATTGCCAGTATGACTACAAAACACCATAAAATAAACAAATATAAAAATCACATGGCTATGTTATTAAAAATATAAGATTGAGATATTGACTTCTCCAATTACTACCGCCTATTCCGCGTAATTCTCGGTGCTAATCCAAAACGATAATACTGGTCAGACGTGCTAAATGTATTGTGTAGGTAGCCAATAGTCATACGTCAGTGCGCCACGCCCCTCGCCAACTGGCGTCATCGAACGATGTCCGTTGCCAGGACGTTACTCTCAATTACACTGGATTGAGCATGAATCACGCCGCTTCCTCGCGATGTTTGCACTCAATAATATGTGTCACTCTCACTTAGGAATGTTGAACGGACACACCTCTCTGTGGACTATTGAATGGTTTTTCGACAGCATCTACATCTAGTAATAAATATAGGTAATTGTAAAAAGATATCTGCAGTATAACTCATGCACTGGGCTATAGTTAAAGAATGATGATGGCATAAAGCATCAGCTAAACAATCAACTAGTAGTCGATGAAAGCTGGGCTAGGATAACTTCTGCGGCACAGGTTTGATTTGCTTACGGGTGTCCAAGCCGTGTCGGACAGATAGGTACTCACAGTGCCCAAAGTCAACACCGCATACAAGGGAACCTCCAAAGTTCCAAGCCACTTGTTATAGTAGCGATAGTGGACTGTCTTGTTGGAGTGATCCTCTTCCGAGAAACCATCAACGATGTTCGCCTTGTACTCGTCGAAGATATTAACATGGATAGACGAAAGTGGCTCCAATCTGTAGGTGAAGAAGGATCATTTAGGCTCTGGTTTCTGCAAATTAATTATTATCATGAGGTGAGGAAAATACAACTGACTTGGTGCTAATTTTCAATGTATGACTCCAAGATGGATGACAACCGATGGCAGTGACAGTTTGAGCTGAGGTCCCTTTGTAGTTCACCCTAACGAATGGCCTTAATGGTCGCACTTTGAAACCTAAAACAAGAAATTTAATTGGTAAGAAGTCGGTTAAAAAGCATCACATGCGTAGTATTCAATTGTAGCAGCACACTTCGGAGTCCGGGCTTAAATGTTTACCTGCAATCTTCTCATCATCTTCCGACATCTCATCAAGCATGACAGAACTCCGATCTCGTAAATTGAACGCTCGCAGCACAGTCACGTGAATCTCCTGGTCTTTGCCCAGAGAATCTTTCAGAATCTGCTGTTTAGTGGAGTTTGATGCAGTTGCCAGTGCCCCCACGTTGAACTGATTGGTGAATAAGCTTCTGTAACCGAGATAATAGGAGGTACAAGGATATTTAAACACCAATTTGCTTAATCTTGGAAACTTAGTAAAATTTTGGTCAATGGTGTTGGTAATTCGATAAATAATTTAATACAAAAGTTCTTTTAATACACGGAAAAGTTAATCATTTCAAACATTAATTTACTAACTTTGGAAAATTAATTAAAAAAAAAAAAACAAAAACACTAACTTTAAACTAAAATTGAACTCCTTAACGACGTCTTTGTGAGTTTTCTGCAGAAGGTACTCATTCAAATTCCTCAGCATGTTCTTATTTAACTTCTGAACATACTTGGCTCCTATAAACCTTTGCAACTCAATTGGATCCATTTCCATTTCTCTATCATTCAGATAATCCATGTCGAATTCTCTTTCATTTGTTTTTTGAAGACAATTAAGTTGTTCTGTCGTTATTTGACTTGCATGGAGTGGAACCAGTTTCTTATCTATGTTAGTAAATCCTCCAATATTTCTCAAATGAAGCAACTTCAACCTTGTTATCTCAGGATTATTCTCGTCTAAAGGAAAGCTATCATCATCCAGAATTTCCATTTTACTAAGTTTTTGTAATGTTTTTACCATGCTTTCATCAGTAACATCTTTTTCGTATATTTTACTAACTACATCTAATAACACATCTAAATTCGGCTTATCAATGCCATGTAACAGTCTTTTTATTTGTTTTCCAGTCTCCATAGAAGTTTTGATAGCCTCAGTTTGATTTTGCTCTAGTTTATCATTCCAACCCACCTTAATTTTTATTTCATATCTGGTGTACAATTTTTCTTTGAACAGATTGCTACTTTTAATTCTCACTTTATTGGCATGGGCTATTTCTTTAATACTAACACCACTGCCTACGTATTTAGAGTTAGGTGCTACCATTTCTTCATAAATAAGATCTACTGCCACAAAATCAGCATTAGCATTAGTTTTTCTTACTTCTAGCAAGTTAATATTAAAATCAGAAACCTTTGCATCATTTTCTAGTAATACTAATCGTATACTTTTATTTTTCGGTAGAATCTGTACGGAGAAACTCTCTGTAAATTCTGCACTAAACATATCATTGCTAGAGTATTTTTCAGATTCACATACAAAAACGTCATCCACATAGATCAAAAAATTATAACTATTTTTGAGGAAATGTTGACCTATTTGTCTTAAATCACTTAAAATGCTTTCATCCTTTTTCAAATTCATTTCTATTTGCTCCTTATTTACAACACAATTAACAAATGCTTCTACTTGAGTTTTAATTTTCTCTTCGTCCAAGTGCAATTTGGGTTTAGTAGGTTTATTAACGGAAACCCCTTTTTGTCCATTCTTCGCTTCTTTATATTCGATGTAATTCGTAACGTAATCAAATTCAATTTGGTCAAGAATGTCAGTGTATTCTGTGTTGAATGTATCATTCCACTCTTTATCGTATTCTGTTTCATCTAAAACGGTTTTTGTTATTTCTAAAATGTACGATGTTTCAATACATTCCCGTTTCTCTCTAATCATTTCTATATCCGACCACAATGATATAATTTTATGAGTGACCTCTTTTTTGGATTTTAGTATTTCTTTATATTTCTGTTTAAGCTTGATTAGTTTTTCTGTGTATTTCCTTACAGTTGTATCAAATCGCACATCATCTTTCTTACTAGGACTGACTTTAATTATATCTTTCTTAAGATTATCCTTTGTTTCTCTGTAAACTTTAATGTCTTTCACAAGATCTTTTAACAGTCTCTGAATATAATTATACTCATTATAACTTTCTACAACTTTTACACAAAGTAGTTTTTCTAGCGTGAAGGAATGATGATGTTTGGATGTAATATTTTTAATTGAGATGTCTAAAAATTTAATGGGAGCGTCATTATCTTTACTGTTGTTCTCAACTATATCATTAAACACACAAGGGTCAGCATATTCCACTGGTATTAAACACATTTCAGTTACAGCATTTTCGAGAACTCTTGGAAATATAGGACTCAAGTTAGCAGCTCGTGATTTTTGAGTCCATCTAGAAAAAAATAAATGAGTAAATTTAA
Organism: Agrotis exclamationis; assembly: GCA_950005045.1. Taxonomy (NCBI): domain Eukaryota; kingdom Metazoa; phylum Arthropoda; class Insecta; order Lepidoptera; family Noctuidae; genus Agrotis; species Agrotis exclamationis. The sequence continues at coordinate 21,727,075 of OX465430.1, forward strand.
AAATAATAATCATCTAGCACAGACATGAGCGTTGGGATACATCTAAACTATACCAGGTGTCACTCAGCATTGGGTGACTAAAGGTTGAAGAAGAGATACCAGGTGTCGGTTAAGTAAGTGTGTGTGAGAGACTTATCTACTTCTACTCGTCATAGCCAGGATATATGTTGTATTTTGTAGTTTTTTTTTTTTTATAATAAATAAAGAAGTTCCTTAGGAGCATGGTGGAATGGTTCTTCATGTAATTTACTCTTCGTAGTAAGCATTGTTAAACTTACCCGTTTTCTAAATCAGAAGAAAATGTCTTGGATTTGCGAAATGTAGGTATTATGGAACTTGTTTTCAAATAACTGTTCTGTCGCTCTTTAGTTACATCTACTCTAGTCACAACATTTTCGATCACAGGTGCTATGGTGGCGGCTATCTCAGAACTTATTATGTCCATTAAATTCGATGATTTTTCTTTCTTCTTACCCTTTTTTTTCTTTAAGTGCTTCTTGGATTCCGTCTTGACATCATGTTTTGTAAAGAAATCGTATTCATTCAAGTGTTTCGGTGACTGTTTTGAAGAAAACGAAGTTTCGATATCATCGAGTGTTGTGTCTTGCTTGATCTCGTGGTACTCTTGGATATCATTGTCAAGCGAATCATCCGCCGTCCAAGTATTTAATTCAATGTTTTCATTCATGATGAGCTTATTTTAATATCTAGGAAACTTTAAATGTTTGTTGTTACCGCCATTGGTTGCTATGGCAATACAATTTTCAAAATTGCCTTTGTCTATGAATGGCTGATGGAGATGAATCAGGCGGATACAAAACAAAGTATAGTCCACGCCTGCGGAAAAATCGAGGTAAGACATTTTTAATGCAATTTGATGAAATAACACAGACATTAGCGCCAAAAGGACTTGAGTCGTGGCGTGGACTATACACACAAAAATACACGAAAGTGCAAAAAGAGGGCTCAGGGTCCAACCACACAGTGCCGGTTTTAGCACTACCAGCGCCCTGGGCGAGATTTTCTACGGCGCCCCCTTTTTTACGGTGCATTTGTGCATGTTTGCAATGCGTTGCAATAGATGTTGTTTTACTCAATTGATTGACTATAAGCATGTAATTTTGCACAATCTTTCCTTGAATTATGTAAGTTTTCGTACCACTTGCTCAAAAATATGACATTCTATGCCACAAAAAGCGAATATAACAATAGTCATTTTTGATCTGTTAAAAACAGGGAAAGAAAATTGTACTGAATTTCATTCATCCTCTAGGGGGAAGAATGTGATTTAAATTTGGAATACTTACCGAAAATACTGAACTACATCTGTGTTTACACCATTGAGTTTGTATATAAAGCATTATACATCTTTTTGAAAAAGGAATACGCATTTATTATGCAGTTATGATAAAATTACGAAAACCGACGAGGCCGTATGAGCTTGATGCCTTTGCTTTTCCGTACAAAAAAATATTAGTCTAGGATTTTGCCACGTATTTGTTTTCTTCAAATACATTAAACGTTAAGTTTATTTTAATTGTCATTATTTTTAATAAATCCTTATCTCATATTATTATTGTGTTAATTTTTTCGCAAATGGTACGAAAAGTAGAGTATTTTCCTCGGTGATAAAGCTGTCATAGTCTTGGGTGAACTTAAATCCCTCGCTACACTCAGGACTCGTCTTAAATCACTCGCTTCGCTCGTGATTTAAGTTTTTAACACCCTCGCTACGCTCGGGAGTAAACCTCGGGTCCTTCGTTACGCTCGCGATTTAAATCGTCATCCGCGACAGAAGACACTGCTTTATCCCCTTGGTTAATAATCTACTATTTGTGTTTTCCTTAGACGGGTTTTGGGTTTATCCCCTAATAAAAATGGGATGAAAGAAATTGGGAAATTTACGAGAAAGTAGGCCTGCGGCGCCCCTTCGTATTCGGCGCCCTGGGCGGTCGCCTAACCGCGCCTTACCCTAACGCCGGTACTGTCAACCACAAACTGAAGAAGGCCTCAAAGTTTAGCTCATGAGTTGAACTTTGAGGCAGGCCTGCTTACTTTTGTCATTATCTCAAAAGCCGTTAGGTTAAGTTATTAGTAATATATAATCTGTAACAACCATAGACAAAATGTCACAAATGACATTACTGACAGTGTCACAACAAAGGGAAAAGTTTTGTGTTGTAATTTTTGAAACGAAAGTTTATAATGTTCTTATGATGGCACGATTCCGTTTAAAAGACAGTAATGAGTACTACTTGGCTCTATCTGATCAGCCAAAACGATTTGACGCTGATAGTCCAGTTACGAATGTATTTTTCGACGACAGTAATGGACAGGTACACGGTCATCTATTTTCTTGTTATTTCAATTGTATGTTTAATATTTATCTTAGTACACGACTGCAGGAGCTTGGTGCGGCCAAAACAAATAAATAAATGTTCAGTTAATAAACTTTTTCTAAGCAATTTTATTGCGCAAGTGTTACACATGATTTTCTTGTTTGTAGGTGTTCACAGTTAGGTCTGGGGGCGTCACGGGCGTGACGGTGAATGCTATGGAAGAAGCAAAATCAACGTCATTCCGAATGGAGGATCGTGGACCAATTATATCTATTAAATTTTCACCAGACCTCAAAATTCTGGCAATACAAAGAAACCAGGACAATCAGAATGCTACTGTAGAGTTTGTAAACTTCAAAGACTTGGCCCCCACCAATGTGGAGTACTCTCACACATGTAAGTGGAAGAATGCCAAGATCTTGGGGTTTGTTTGGCCCAAAGTGAATGAGATAACATTCATAACAGACCATGGCATAGAGTTACTTCAAGTCATTCCTGAGAAAAAACAGTTGAAGAGCTTAAAAAATACTTCATTCAGGTAATAAATAGTACTGCTACTTAAGCAATTATCATCCCTGATAATCACAATTTTACTAATTGTGCTATAGAAATTCTATCTGTACTTGTACTGTAGCCATAGGCAATGTAGTGAGACAAAAGAATGAGTGATTCTAGGTAATACTCACACTGTTTTCCCGTGAGGCATTGGCATCAGAAACAACAAAGACCGCAAAAAAATAGCAAATACCTTCAGTGACAAGTCATCACAGCAAAAGATTCCCTAATTATCTCTAAATCAATGACAATTTTATACAATAATTTTATTTTGGTGTTCCTTCCCAGCTGTGCGTGGTTCTCATGGTGCTCCCAGAGTAACATAGTGTTGTTAGCCGGGAACAATGGAGTGCTACTGCAGCCTTTCTCACTCAATAACTCCACCATCACCAAACTACAGAAGTTAGAATGTAAGAAACATAACTTTGCACCTTTTCTAAACAAATTGTTGCATCATAAGCTCAAACAAAAGTTATTCCCGGTATGGCTGCTTGTGTGAGTTTAAATGTTTGTTAAAGCACACACAATACAGGAGAAACTTCTAGAATGGGGAATTCTGAATTTAAAAAAAAAGTAATTTATAACTACTGAACTTTGCACATTTGCATTTGGGTATAGTATAAGCTAGTACATAAATATGATTAATGTAAATGTTACTAAATCAAGCAAGTTGCATGGAGTCAGATGAAATTTTGGATGATGATGATGAATATAGTCTGGAACAACATAATACATATAGGCTAATTTTTATCCCCGTATTACATTCCCATAATATTATCAGAATTTTTTGAACATGGAATCTACAATATTGATCATGCAATCGTTTATGCTGAACTGGCTGATCCTCTCAGGTTTACCCGCTGCACCTTTTGGCTGTAGCATGATGTTAAATAGCCTACAGCCTTCCTTGATAAATTGACTGTTCAAGACAAAAATAATTTTCCAATTCGAACCAGTAGTTCCTGCGATTAGCGCATTCTCTTTATAATATTAGTATGCTGAATAAGAATAACATTGTAATGTTTTAGTGGACCCAACAAAGCCAGTGGTGGAACGCGACGTATTCATTCTGCGACTGTGCGACGCGACCTGGTGCGCCGTCTTCAGACACGCGCAATCTGCCACCGTCACTGCTCCTGGACCTACTGAGGTATGTATTAATGCCATAGCATATTTGTTGCAACAAGAGTCAAAGCCATCTGTAACCTATCGTCTCTTAGGCACTTTAAGATACTGGGGATTTTTTATGGACTGTTTATAACTATCAACTTTTTTTTAACCTCTCAAGCGATTGTCTAAAATTGGCTAAATATGAATTGCCATGCCCCTAGCACCCGGCTAAGAATAGGTGAAATAATAGCTCCTTTCTCTCCACTTTTTGCTATGTACAAATGGTGTTCAAAAAGCGCTCGAGAGGTTAATAAAAGGTCGTAGGATGTAAAAGCAAGAAATGTTATAACACCGTTATTATCATGGTAAAATCATCGAATGAGTCCTTCATACCAGGGTGAAGACAGGACTGTTAGATAGGCCCTCTATGCCCCCCCCCCCTCCCCCCCGTCAGATTAATGACAATTCTTCGAGGCGAGCATGGAATACGACATATGTTTTTCCCCTTTAGGATGTTAGGTTTAGTACATAAGTTGATAGTACTATAATTTGATACCCAATCAAACCAGAAGCCCGTAAGGATAGTGTGTATGTGAATAGGTGCCCATAGTGCCCAGTGGGAAATACGGCAGTGACAGCATCCAAGATGAGATCCCACTTTTTTTTTAGTGTGTAAAATCATCAAATGATTCCTCCCACCCAGGACAGGGCGGGAGGGACTGTCAGACTCGTACTGACTAAAATCCACGGTGTCCTTCAATAGCCCTTAACGTTTCGGGGTCATGGTAATTCATTAGTCCCGCGACCCGTACTGGACCCACATGGATTATAATTTTGTGTTAGATGAGAATTAAGTTTTGACTAACAAAATCCCATCAATCAATGAAATCTTTATTTGTAACCCATAATTCCTCAATACTTGTGCAGGTATGGCTGATGCCCATCACGGGTCCGTCGGGCTTCCACTACACACATGTGCTGAAGACTGGCCTCGTCGGCAGGTTCGCCGTGAATGTGCTCGATGATCTGGTTGTAGTGCATCATCAGGTAACATTACATTTCAATTTATTAACGACTAGATTTTAAGCAAAAAAAAAAATCTTGTCAAAATATCTCATTGGCATTCCTAACACTACGGCCACTGTAACGGGAAATGCCATTGATTATCACATTTACATTTAAAGACATTATCGCGAAAATCAACGTTAAATGCCGACAGTCGACACACGACTTTTTGTGCCTTCTAGTCACGATTGGGATGTAATTTCGGATTGATGTATAATGTGAATGTTCTATTAAATTGTATAAATCGTGGTTCTTCTAACCGTACAGAGAGATGTGTTGCTGGGGAATTTGTTCCGCCACTTCTTCTTCCCAGCCAAAACACTAGGAAGTGTCGAAGGGGGGGCGCTTAAAGTGCTGATAAATCAGCCTAATTTGAATAAATGACTTTTGATTTTGAGTGTGGCCCGGCTATAACAATGACATAGACTCAGTCTGTCAGTGTATTTAACTAAATTATAAAATTCTTTAATACCTACTTCTAGTTCTTTTGATGAGCTTGCCTATCTTGTGACACAGAAACATTGTTAATTAATTTATCTTCAGCTTATTTCGCATGATTAATATTAAAGTAAAACTCACACATACTTGTTCTCTCTCCATTCTCTTATCGGCTTTCTCTCCACATTTATAATTTCATTCTGTTTTGTCCAGGCCAGTCGTACGTCCCAGCTGTTCGACATAATGGAGGATTCTCGTCCTGAGAGCGGCACAGTCATACACATCCCGGTGGTGCCGGGTGTGGGCATGCAGCCGGCCGCTGTTGGAGACCTGCACTGTCCTATGTGTATCCTTTTACTGTTTTTTTTTAACTTGGTAAAGTCAACGAATGTGTCCTCCCAACCTTGGTGGAGCGGAGGGTACTGTCAGACTCGTACTTAATAAAATCCATGGTATTACCTGTTTAGACAGTTCTGCAACCCAAATACTACAAATCTTGTAGCTCAATGTGCCTACAACTTTCTTGTTTATTCTTTGTAGAGCTGGCTAGAGGTGGGCCCACTGGCAAAACACCTCAGAGAACTGATAAAGATAATTTATTGACAAAAACTTTTACAGATATTGATGAAACCCTGACTCCAGAGCTAGGTTAGAATACCTGTTTCAAGAGTCAGTGACCTCTTCCAGTACTAATGTTACAATTTTTCAAGTTTCACAACACAAAAAAAAACTATTAAAACAAAACTTTAGAGCATAATGTATCGTATCTAATAAAAGAAATAGAGGAACTTGTTGGAATAGTTTTCTTGACATTTGATAAAGATTCTGATACATGGGTGGTGTTTCAACCGGACTACATCATTGACGCGCGACTCGGATGTTTGTGGCGCGTCACTCTCGTACCTTCCGGACTGGCGCACTCGGTAATACACTTTGACATTGATATATAACATGCTTTTTTGATACTCAGAACCACTTTCACCACGTCCTGGTAAACTCCCCTTGGTTTCAAATTTCAAACTTAAGTATATTCAGAAAGCAGAAATTACTCTTGTATTCATTGGTCTTCCAATAACGCAGTCTGCAAAAATATCAAAATAAATTCAACATCTAACTCCTCATCCAACTTGCAGGTACCAAAAGACGAGATAGCGAAAATAGTGGCAGTTTTACTGCGCCGGACTAACGGCAAGGATACCATATACCGGTTAGTGAACCAACTGGTGACTGAAGCAGGCTCCTATCTTGTCCAGCTGTCCCAGGTCTTCGACGAAATCAACTCTGTGTACAGGTGAGTTAGAAAAGCTAGCACCTGCCTGCCTTATTATATTACAGAATTTTATTTCGTCCTTCCTGGCATGGCAATGAACCACATTTTTGGGTACATAATTAAGATGCCACTTTCAACTAGCTTTACTGTAGCCAGTTATTGGTCAGCTATTGGTTATTGGATCTTCAAGAAGCTCCATAACAGTTCGCTAATATTTAAACTAGCAAGAAATGTCCACTTTGTGTCCACAGGAAGTGGGCAGACCTGGAGGTGGCACGAAACACAGCGGGACAGACACCAGAGAGTGCGCGGCCGCAGCACAACTTACGCGTGCTCATCTCGCAGCCCGACCTGTGCGACCACGTGCTGCAGTACCACGCAGACGACCAGCACATCGTGCAGGTCAGTTGATCAGTTCAGAGAGTGCAGCACAACCTGCGCGTGCTCATCTCGCAGCCCGACCTGTGCGACCACGTGCTGCAGTACCACGCAGACGACCAGCACATCGTGCAGGTCAGTTGATCAGTTCAGAGAGTGCAGCACAACCTGCGCGTGCTCATCTCGCAGCCCGACCTGTGCGACCACGTGCTGCAGTACCACGCAGACGACCAGCACATCGTGCAGGTCAGTTGATCAGTTCAGAGAGTGCAGCACAACCTGCGCGTGCTCATCTCGCAGCCCGACCTGTGCGACCACGTGCTGCAGTACCACGCAGACGACCAGCACATCGTGCAGGTCAGTTGATCAGTTCAGAGAGTGCAGCACAACCTGCGCGTGCTCATCTCGCAGCCCGACCTGTGCGACCACGTGCTGCAGTACCACGCAGACGACCAGCACATCGTGCAGGTCAGTTGATCAGTTCAGAGAGTGCAGCACAACCTGCGCGTGCTCATCTCGCAGCCCGACCTGTGCGACCACGTGCTGCAGTACCACGCAGACGACCAGCACATCGTGCAGGTCAGTTGATCAGTTCAGAGAGTGCAGCACAACCTGCGCGTGCTCATCTCGCAGCCCGACCTGTGCGACCACGTGCTGCAGTACCACGCAGACGACCAGCACATCGTGCAGGTCAGTTGATCAGTTCAGAGAGTGCAGCACAACCTGCGCGTGCTCATCTCGCAGCCCGACCTGTGCGACCACGTGCTGCAGTACCACGCAGACGACCAGCACATCGTGCAGGTCAGTTGATCAGTTCAGAGAGTGCAGCACAACCTGCGCGTGCTCATCTCGCAGCCCGACCTGTGCGACCACGTGCCAGTAAACGTTCCTAACGTTTGTGCTAAATTTCATGCTTCTAGAGTCTGCGGTTTTGGCTATGTGGAATGATCCTGGTGATTAGTCAAAACGTGGACAGCATACTCTAAAGGGGTTTGAAGATTTGTGGCATACCTACCGCCGCCATTTTGATTTTTTTTCAAAATCGCGGCCAGCTACGAAACCTTTATAAATCGATAGCTGACATCAATAACAACAAAAAATATTATGACACCAACCCTCGTAAAGTGTCCGGTTTCCGAGATAATAACCGTGAAAGTTGATCACGTGACATTCACAATTCTAAGCTAGTGTAGGTGTTCGAATGTGTCAAGATGTTAAAAATAATAACTTTTTGAACGTAATATGTATGTTGCATTATATCTGAATGTTATTTAAACATTATACGTCTGACATAATCTACTTTTTGAACTTAATAACTTATTTTTAGACCGTCTACACTTGTTTGAATGTAATATCTTCATATGATTTAACTATCAATACGATAGTTATACGATAAAATGTTAAACAATGTTAATGTAAAACATGAGACAGGTTTAAACATTCAGTCTAAAATACAACTGACAGTACTCGTTACATTTATATTGTGTGATGGTTCTGCGGTTACTACAATTTCTAATTTTAAGCATTATAACGCAATAAACTGACGTCAACTCGCGAAAATTGTCTTCTATTGGTTGCATAAACCTGTCTCTCTTTCTAATATACTGGCACAAATAGGGATAGAAAAATTAAAATCCGTTTTAAGAACATTTTATTGCCTATCAAACAATTTTAGGCGTCATGTTTGTATTTGATAAATATAACCATGGCATGTCACCTTTACTTTTTGCAATTTTGGTAGGGATGGTTAGATTTTGCCACATTTTTAAATATCGAACTTTCTTGTTTGTACCTGAAGCCATAACTTAGCCGTTACATTGTATCCCTATCATCAACAATTATGACCACTACAGACTTGGATTTGCTTGTACCGGAAGTGTATTTACTTCACGTGTAAAAAAGGAGATATTTTGATTTCTTTTAATGAGTCCGCGCTCGAATATTCTCGCAGTCAGAGGTAATACAAAAAGTAAAAAATGCCTAACTGTGCCGTATTGAGTTGTAGAAACAATACACAAGAAGTGGGACGATTATGGCGAAGTTTGTATACTAAATTACAGTTTTATCATCAAAATATCTGTGCAAAATATGACACGCTCGTCTCGATACAAATTGAAAAACATATTGCTTCTATCCAGATATATTGGTGTGATGGCCACAGTAAGCAGAAACATCATGAGGCATATCATCATCATAACAGCCGTAGAAAGTCCACTACTGGACTAAGGCCTCACCCAAGGATTTTCCATTGGATGGTTATTGCCATACTCGCCACGCTTGGCAGGCGGGTTGGCGAGCACATTTATTTCAGCTTATTAGTCTTCCAACGTTGCTGCCCATTGAAAGAGTTTTAAGCTGAGGGACTATGGATCTTACATTTTGCCCTATGCCTGGACCGACTTTTACGGTCTGCCCGGGAAGAGAAGCAGCTGGCACATTCTACGTTTTTCTTTTTCTCCCAGACCAGGATTATCAATTACTAAAATATTTTATAAAAAAATATTAAGCCTTTGTTATTCCGAATTAAGCCTCCTGCAGACACACGCGATTAATCGCGCTGCTACAACGAGCCAAGCTAATTTCCACTCTAAAAATACTGCGAATGGACCGCGACATGTCGCCCCGCGCGATTAATCGCGTGTGTCTGCAGGAGGCTTTAATGTAGTCAACTTTAACACTTTATATCTCAGAAACCGGACACTTTACGAGGGAGAATTACACTTTACTTTACTAAAAATAAGTTATTAAGTTCAAAAAGTAGATTATGTCAGACGTATAATGTTTAAATAACATCCAGATATAATGCAACATACATATTACATTCAAAATGTTATTATTTTTAACATCTTGATACATTCGAACACATACACTAGCTTAGAATGTGAATGTCACGTGATCAACTTTCACGGTTATTATCTCAGAAACCGGACACTTTACGAGGGTTGGTGTCATAATATTTTTTGTTGTTATTGATGTCAGCTATCGATTTATAAAGGTTTCATGGCTGGCCGCGATTTTGAAAAAAAATCAAAATGGCGGCAGGTAGGTATGCCACGCTCCATAGTAAAATCTTCAAACCCCTTTATAATTTTGGTACCCCCAGGTAGTAACCGCCTACATCGCGTCCCTATGTCGCCACGACATGGTAGTGCAGCAGGCGGCCGCCGAGGTGACAGTACGTGCGCTGGTGACCCGCGGTGCGGCCGGCCGACTGCGGGCCACACTGCGGCGGGGGGCGCTGGACGACGCACGTCCCCTCGCCTGCGCACTGCTGTCACTGGGACACATGGACCCCGCGGCGGCGCAGCTGGCGCTGGACATGCTGTGGAGGTTGAGGGGATATGAGGTTTGTTTGTACAGAAAGATTGAGAAAAATTAATTTCATAAGAAGATCTAGTGTTTAATTGATTTATCCAACTCACAGCATTCTGTTCTCATGGTCTGTGTCGCTTCAGTAAGTATTACAATGAACTAGGTTCAAACAGCATAAATTATAGTTTAACAGTTGGTAAGAAAAGATGAAGAAGACCTCCAAAGTGAAGAATAGCCAGGAGTTCACCTTCCACTCATTAGCAGCTAGCCTTTTATCTAAACTTCAAATCTTCCACAGGAAGTAGTAGAAGTCCTGCTGAGTTGGAACGAGCCGGTCGGTGCAGTAGGTGCTGCCAAGCAAGCAGGTGGAGTGTGGCTATCACTGCCGCCTCGCAAGCTGCTGGCAGCCGCACGAACTGTGGCGGAGACCAGAGGGGAACCTACTGCCTTCACCGCCGTCTACCACGCACTGCAGGCCAGGAATGAGAGGACCAGGGGGTCGCCGCACTTCTTGAAAGGTAACACTTGATGCTAGTCCGTGAATTCTAACATTTTCTGATAGCTACATAACCGTTTTTTTTTAGAGTGGTAAAATCATCAAATAAGTCCTCCCACCCAGGGCAGGGCAGGACGAATTGTCCGATTTGTACTGACTAAAATTCCCCTTCCCTTCGATAGCCCTTTATTTACCAGGGTAAGGGTAGGTTGTAAGTCCCGCGACCCCGGCAAGCTTTGGCCCTCTAAAGGAGGCCCCGTCATTGTGCTGACACTCTTTGAGGCGCGTGGAACACAACGCGCCGTCGACCCGGGCATTGTCCATGATCGGACAGCGAGTCGTCCAACTACACACTTGACGCTAGATAAGGATTATAAGCTACATAAGCGTTGATACATAAGCTATAGTTGGTACCAGTTAAGATGTTAACAGCGGATATTGACCTTTACCTAATAAGTCCTCGTATAATGACATAAAATCAGAATTAGCATTTTTCCGTGATATGATAGTGTTTACTTGTGAGTCTTAAAGATAAAAACAATATAAAATCGTAGGTATAGGTGAAATATTTTTACTATTTTGATATCTTATGAATACTTAGATACTTATATCCTTGAGGACTTATTAGGTAGGGGTCAATGTCCGCTATTACCATCTTAACTGGCACCAACTATAGCACTATTTTTGGCAGCCACTCCCGCCTTTACAGAACGCCAAAAGCAGCTAAAGCTGAAGGAGTATCATTACATACTCCTTTCGCCTCATTCACGTTTATACAACTATTATTCATACATTTCTTGTTTGACACTTTTCTCCGATCTTTAGATTTCCTGATCGCAATAAAATGGTCACGATTTTTATTTGTAACGAACCTGAGTTGTACGTAAATGATTGTAATAGACTCGCATCTATTATTGGAACTTTTAACATAACTATTAAAATTGGTTTTATGTTTGAGTTTAATATTGTTCACGGTCAAAGTAATTAGGATGTATTTGAGAAATACGTAGAAGACATCTAAATACACCTACATATTTCAAAAAAATCTATAAAAATTACATCTTTTTAATTTACCTGTCATGAGAATGCAATAATTACTAGACTACTAGAAATTACGCGTGTCATGGTTTTCAGCAATATTTCTATCAGATCTTGTTGCAAGATATAACATTAAGATATTTAGGATTGCCATGCCAACTGTTTGGGCATGCGCATTGTAAGTGACTCGCCGTCCGATCATGGACCATGTCCGGGTCGACGGCGCGTCGTGTTCCACGCACGCCTCAAAGAGCTGTCAGCAATCTGACTAAGCCTACCGGGGTCGCGGGTCTGTCTCAATAACTGTGACCCTGGAACCTAAACGACTATAAAAGGAACACCGTGGATTTTACTCAGTACAAATCTGACAGACCTTGAACTCCTTTGATGATTTTACCACGATAAAAAAAAGCCAACAGTTTTCTGTTTAGTCAGAGGAATAATAATTAAGAATATTTTCACTATCAATTCACATGCCACCTAAAACAAACAAATCTGCATCAGTCCAAACCAGTTTGGGGCAGTATTTAAAAAACACATCATTATGATGGTTTTCAGATGATAACTTATCAATACCATTTACTGTTGATGTCATGGGGTTGCTACTTCAGATAAACTCTGTTTTATGTTGGTGATAAGCCATCGGTATAGAGTACCTACAGAACCCGATGATTTTACTAATAAATAATGAGCAAAAAAGTCAGATAGAAAACAACTAAGGGAATTCAAATCAGTATTGTAAATGGCATTTTGATTCTGCAGTTTCTGCCTACCCCCATGAGGTATCTGTGTGAGTTACATGCTATATCAGGGGGCGCGGCAGTGCCCCCGCCAAGAAGAGCGCGAAGCAAACACTGCCGTAACATCCTTTACTGGAACCATTTCGCCGCATTTTCAGTCCCCTATTTGAGAACCTCTGGATAAGACCAGAACGCAGAAATCGTATCGTCATCCAGTAAGCTATAATCACATACTTAAAATCCAAAATTTCAAGTCTTTAGGTCATTTAGTTCCGAAGTTAAGCGAAAGCAAAGTTTCGCATTTACGACACTCACTCATGATCATCAAAATAGAACTAGTACTTCCCATAAACTCAGAGAGCTGAAATTTGGTACAGAGTTAGGGTTTAATAACTAGGATAATCGAAGATCTGGAGTACCTGGTTACCCTGATTAGAAAACACAAGAGCTCAACCAAACTATTAGAGATCGACATACCGCCTTTACAAAAAATATTCAACTTGGTGGGCCGCTTCATTTGATGTCAAAAATCGAAGGTTATTAAAAAAAAACAAAAAAAAAATATGCCCACGTTTCTACAAAAAGAAGAGAAATCCCACCAAAAACATTATGTAAAAAACTAGCCAAAACTCGATGGAGCTGCTTATTTATCTCTAAAACGTAATGAAATCTAGACAAAGTCGTGCCAAGTCTAAGGTTCCATACTAAGGCTATGTCACACAACATTAACTATAATAACATAGAAATCGCAGTAAGGAACCTTAGACTTGACACAACTTTGTCTAGATTTCATTTCATTTTTAGAGATAAACAAGCAGCTCCATCGAGTTTTGGCTAGTTTTTTACATAATGTTTTTGGTGGGATTGATAATCTAGAATAAACATTCATGTAACCTACATAATAAAATATGCAGCCTCTTTGCTCAGTCGGGCAACTAATGAGCAAAAAGATTTCTAAAGTTATAGACCTGGCCTTACCTAACACTGGAACGCAAAAGGCATTCGAATGAACAAGGTGGGTTTTTAGTCAGTACGAGCCTGACAGTCCCTTTCGCTCCAGGCAGGGCGGGAGGACTCATGATGATTATTTCTATTAGAGGAACTTCTCAGTAGCTGCCATGTTCCACAGGGTCCGGATTTGTGCCCATTTCATGGCAATAGTCACCTTTTTTTACGTGGTAAACTGGGACTGGGACTAAAATCCATGGTGTCCTTCGATAGCCCTTTACGTTCCGGGGCCACGGCTACCCGATAGTCCCGCGACCCCGGCAACTGAATTACCCTAGAATATAAAAGGCGAAATGTGGATTGTACCTACTATTGAGTACAAAATTTACCTTCCCAACCAGTGAATAAAAATATATCTCCTGAATACAGCCACTCTTTTTATAATTTTCACAGTAATGTTTTAAAACAATTGTATAATAACCATTGAGTCAGTGGTAACTGCTACCTCATTGTTTCAGGGGAACAATGCGACAGCTACGTGGAGTACTACAAACAAATCACGGCGGAACCACTGTAAGAGAAACACAAAACTATGGAGATGAACTTGGTAGACAAATTAACTAAAATAGCCCAAATTATTGATTGTCCTTAACATCTGTGAGATATAGAATCTCTAAGACCGTCATATTTTATTTTATATAATTTGAATATCAAGAAAATTAAATGCCAAGTTTAGGAGAAAGCTACAATACATTGGCTGTTGCCTATTCGAAAAAAGCCTGCCTGTCTGTAGTAAAATATCTCCACTAGAATAGATTGTTCCATGCTTTCGTCTGAATACGACCGCGGATGTTATGTTGTCTAATTTTATTGAAAATTCTATGTTCGCTCTTAAAAAAAAAATTGTATGCAAAGACGTTTATATTCCTACCTTTGTTATGCAATATTTTAATTTATTCATGCGTTAATTTAAACTGTTCCTCGCAATTGTCCAATGTAATGTCTAAGATTAGAAAATGAGGTAAAATTATAATAATTTAAATAAAATTGTATGCATCTCCTATTGTGTGCTCTAGTTAATATTTTTATAAAATTATGACAAAGATGTACCTACAAGAGTACACTATCTTTCATTGTTTATCATTAAATTTTATAGATGTAATAATTATGACAAAATATTTATAATTATTAAAACAATGTTTCTCTAATTAGTCGAAATTATTGTGTAAATTGTAAATACTTAAATGTTTGTAAAAATGTTGGTTAGTTACATAATTAAGTAATGAATGCAATGTATATTTTGTTATGAATATAGACAAATGTTATTTTCATGTGTTTGTTTATGTACCTTGGCAATTACAGGAACATCATTGGAACTGAACGCAAACAAAACTGCCATTCTTCAAGTATGCAGCTGTGTTGAAAATACAGTTTATCTTTAAGCGATTTCCATCTTTATTTTCCAGACTATTAAGTTGAGAGTATAGGGCTGACTGAAGTTTCGACGCTGCACTCAGCCATATTCTTACCCCCTTATAAAAACTTGTGTTGCTTAGCTACCGATTAAATATCACCTGTCCTTGTCATTTCTATTTTAATGAATAGAGATGGCAAGTGACTTAAGAGCTATTTAAGATAAGTAACGTCTAATCAATGTTTATAAGTAAGGGGGTATGTGTCTAAACACACTATGCCGAAGTTACGCGACCGAAGTTCGGCGGCTGATTTCACGTTCCGACGTAATTGGCTGATATGACACACCATAAGTGCCGAACTTACGCGGCGGAAATTCGGCGCGGGCGGCTCCCTGCTGCTCCCCGCCCCCGGATCTTCGTCGGTAATCGAACCGAACTTCGGTCGCGTATAATGTGTGGTCACAGAATAAGTTGCCGCTGAACTTACGCCCGACCGAAGTTAAGCTGTACGCTCTGACGCGACGTAATTTCGGCATAGTGTATCGTCAGTAATTCAAATAGCATTGCAGGCGTAATTGTGCCGAACTTCGGTCGCGTACCTTAGGCATAGTGTGTTTAGACACTTAGATAATAGCATAGCTGCACATCTATTCCGTGCCCAAGTCTAAAGTGTGCGACAGACTGCCATCGCTTGTATAAGCGTGTAGAATCAGTATTGTTATACTTACGCAATGTCGCATGTCGCTAATTAAATTACTAATACCCAATATTATTGATTGAACAAGGTCGTGTATGTTGCTGCTGCCGTAAACATTTTGCATGGAACCTCGTGGATGCCGTGAATTATAAGAGGCGATTTGCCGGTGCTGTTTTCGAGTCCGAGGCCTAACGGATAGAACCAAGTACAGTCATTACGTTGGTAATATATCAATTTTATCTTAAACATTCGTTTATTATGATCAAAAGGTCGACCTCTTCAGCACTAATGACTTTATTAGCGTCACAGAGTGCGAAGATTCGTGTAATTACTGATTTTATTGGCCACAAAATAGGTAGTTAGATACTCATGATAGAATTGGGCAACGAATCGCTGAGCCACTGCCTGCTCCAATTTTCTAGATGAGGGGAAAATGCGTATGATATTTTTTCTTATTGTTAATACCGCACTTTTTAAGGAATCGCCCGGGCGTCCTCGTAAGGCATTATAATTTATCATTAACTAGCTTTCGCCTCTTTGGTCTAGTGGCCGCAAGTGCAACTGCTGAGAAAGAAGTCCTGGGTTTGATTCCCAGTACCTACGGGCAAAATGTTATTGGGTTTTTACCAATGATATTATAAGTCATAGATATGTTATACACGTACAAAACAACAGAAAAAAGCGTACCGCGCAGAGAGGCAGCACACATACACACTTTTTATTCACACACATTACATTTCACTACAAGTAAAAAGGATAGCTTGATAAAACCAATATGAAGAAAAGTGACAGCTAGATGGTGACGCTCTCTCTTTTATCTCACTCGCACTCTTTCTTTTACGACGCCATATTATAGAAACGTAATGTTTTATTTGTGAAAATATTAAGATAAATAATATATTTACGAATGATAAGTGATTCTTTGACTTTTAGAAGTCTTGTTTGTATAATTTTTACAATATCTTAAAAACACACGACGGCATTTTCGGTGGTTTTGAGTCACTTTTACTTTTGACTCACTCTGTAGTACGTGAAGTGCATCCGTTGTCGCTGGCAACGTCGGACTGAGGTCAAGGTTTGTGAATCAACCACATTTGAGCGCGTCTGTTTTTGAGCGCGTATAACGTATCTACACCTTTTTTACTTATAATATCATTGGTTTTTACATTATGAAGGAATTACTAGTTAGTAATGTCAGCACATACGCAGGTTGATGGCAAATCAGCAATAGGCTCACCATCTACTTTAGGTTCATAAATTAACTAGGTAGCGAAATGTGGGTGCACTATTAAGTACAACTCTGCCTAACCTTTCGGGAATTATAGTCGTGATGATGGACGCACACGGTCGATGATTATGGACAGTCACGTACCGTACACAGAGCTCGACCGAACTATTTGCTGCGGTATGGGCTGGTTCGCGTCCGTCCTGACAATCATCTATTTATCCTCATACACAGAATACTTAATAGACTCATAATTACCTAATCTTTCAGGCTACATGCACGTCCGTTTCAACCGCGCGGCCATGACGTTTTTTTTAAATAAAAACCATCCCAAGTTTTTGTAAAAAAATGTAAAAGTCGATTCCCAAAAACCATAAATAGGACCCATGTCGATGCCGTCTGCCACTGCCCGCCTTCGTTCTCAAGATATTGTTACGTCTATTAGGTACCTACATGCAAAGGTAGGTTTTAGTATTTACCTAGCATAAGCATATTTTAATGCAGCCCGGCATGATTTTCTGAATCTTCAATTCAATAATTGTTGTTATAATTCATCCAATTGATATAAAATTGAAGATTAGAATAAACTAATGCCATGTCAGAAAGTATGTAGATTAGAATAGATAAGTAGTAGGTAAATAAAAATAAATTAAGTAGTGATATAAAAGTATCTCAGTATGTGTGTATTATAGCTACATGTCTATATTCAAACACATAATATTATAAGTCAATGCATACACTGGTATCAATAGACCTCTGGGACCTCTCTGACATAGACAATGGTGGTGTCTACCTAGCTAATAATAGTCCATGTTCGAGGACATTGAATTAAGAATTAAGAGCAGTTGCCACTGCACTGGTGGTGTTAAACTTCTTTAGTACTGTGTTGTGTGTTCATTAAATAATTATGCAATATCTATTCAGGGTAAAACAAAAAGAAAGTAATGCAGTTCAGAGTATCAGGCAGTTTATTTTATAAATATAATTGGAAAACATGTTTGACATGTTCATAACTTCTTATAAAATGCAGTATAACAATGACCATAACATAAATGCTTACAAAAAATAGATTGTTTTCCTTATAATTACAACTGTACCACAGCACGGATAGATTTTCCAACATGCATCAGATGGAAAGCCTCATTGATCTCCTTCAGAGGCACATTGTGGGTGACAAACGCATCCAGAGGAAGTTTGTTTGCCAAGTACTCATCAACTAGCTTTGGTACACTCTCACGGCTCTTGTAGCCTCCAAAAGCTGTTCCCTTCCATGTGCGTCCAGTGACAAGCTGGAATGGGCGAGTGCTGATCTCTTCACCAGCAGCAGCCACACCAATGATGACAGACACACCCCAACCCTTATGACAGGCTTCCAGAGCAGCACGCATGGTGTTAACATTTCCAATGCACTCAAAAGTATAGTCAAGACCTCCATCAGTCAAGTCAACAAGCACTTGTTGAATGGGTTTGTCATAATCTTTGGGGTTCACAAATTCATTAACGCCAAACTTCTTGGCAACTTCGAATTTATCAGGGTTGATATCTACTCCAATGATGCGTTTAGCTCCAGCAGCTTTGCATCCTAATGCAACAGCAAGACCAACTGCTCCCAGACCGAAGATAGCACAGTTTGTTCCAGGTTCTACCTTAGCTGTGTTAAGAGCTGCTCCATAACCAGTGGGGACTCCACAGCCTAACAGACACACTTTATCTAATGCTGCCGCTTCATTAACTTTGCACAGGGAAATTTCTAGAACAACTGTGTATTCACTAAAGGTGGAGCAGCCCATGAAGTGGTACAGTTCCTGTCCTTTGCAGCGGAAGCGGCGCGTGCCGTCGGGCATGACGCCCTGGCCTTGTGTGATGCGCACCTTTTGGCACAGGTTGGTTTTGGGATTCAAGCAGAACTTACAGGTGTTGCACTGGGGTACGTACAGAGGTACGACATGGTCTCCGGGCTTCACGGAGGTGACTCCCTCGCCGACACTCTCGACAATGCCGCCGCCCTCGTGCCCCAGCACCACGGGGAACACGCCCTCGGGGTCCTTGCCGGAGAGCGTGTACGCATCGGTGTGGCACACTCCGGTCGCGGTGATCTTGACACGTACTTCGCCGGCTTTAGGCGGGTCTACTTCGATCTCCTCGATGGACAGAGGCTTGCCGGCCTCCCATGCGACGGCCGCTTGACACTTGATTACTTTCCCAGCTGTCGACATGTTCGTGCACTCTGGTTGACTGCCACAAAATAAGTAAATTAAACTACACAGATATGAGATAACTGAATTATATGAAACGAACACGTTCTACACAGAGTATGTATGTCGTAGTGATGATGTAACAAACATGAACGATAACAGCCAAACTTTAATGTTGATAACCTTGAACTCTGATCATGAATTAATCGGCAACAATTACTCTACCTACTTTGAATGAAATTGAAAAGAAGAAATTAAGAGTAAGGGTAACCTACCTGTATTTAAATCAGGTTATTTTGGAATGAAAACAACAGCGTATCTCACAAGCAGAATCAACGCACTTCGTTTGTAAACAATGCAGTATGTGGGGTGTTCGGTTTGCCAGAGTCCAAGAATGTTAGGTGCTAGCCATATCCACAGTCCATGTCTATGGGATATTGGATATCCGAACGATCTAAATGTCAGTACCTGTGTCAAAATCATGCTCAAAATGTTGAATTTTCACATTTGTGGACTGGAACGATTGGATTCCAAAACATCAACACGCGTTTTTCTGCACGCCGTTTATCGAATTTATGAACTAAAAAGACATATTAAGTGCAAAACCCAATGGCCAAATTACACAATTACTACGTTCTATGTCCATTAATAGATCAGAAAAGTTTTCTCGGTGTTGCAGAAGATAAAGAAGATGAACACGTTATTGTTACTTTGGGGCGAAATGTCGTCAATAAATACCAAGTAAGAAAACTGTTCTTAATCATTAGAGTAATCGCGAGATTATTTTGATTGATTTTACACAACACAATATCTAATAAAGACTTATTTGTTAATTCGTAAAGGTTATGATCTTAACTTGATTTTCAGCTTTCAGACCAAAAACAAATAGGTGGATGGACATCCAAAGACCACATAACATCTACTGTAATCTATGACAAGGACCAGGCAAGCTATGTTGGTGTTTTCAACAAAAATACCATCAAAACTTGGAAAGAGGACTCCGACAACTTGGATAAACTCAAGAAATTCAAGGTTACTTGCAGTTATTTACACTCTTTTTGGAGGCTGGCTTTACTACACAGAATTAAGACGACCCACTGACCGAATTTTAATCTAAGAAATCAAATACTAACATTTACTCTTATTTCATTTTCAGTTTCCAGTGAATATATTAAAAGTTATCCCTAGGGAGAAGCAGCCTGCACTCATCATATTCTTCAATGGTAACTGTGCATCTTTACCATATGCACTTGACAACAGAAAGACTTATGAAAGCAAGTCTTTGTTGAAAGACACAGATACAATAGTGGAATCTGCTTGCTACACTGTCAACAAAACAGATTTTATCTGTTACATTGTGAAGAACAGTAAAGATAGCTATGAAATACTGAACTGTCCATTGCGAGATGAGCTTGGTGATATGGACAGATCCAAGTTGGTGAGAATCAAAATCACAAGACCTGATGATGTTTATGTTGTTGGCAAGTTTATCTGTACTAAGGAGAAGAATGCTGTATATGTTTTGTGTAAGTAATAGAAACATTTTCATCTCTATAGACAGTCCAGTTTTCCATATTTATTGAACTCACAGTTTAATATTAGGTATTATTTACAGGGAGTGATGGAAAAATGACAGTATACAACTTTAAGGACTGGAAAACAATAGGAAGTGTACCCTGGGTATCGACTCTGTCCAGTGCATCCATAGCCTGGATGGGCAAGGAGCACCTCATAGTGTTTGGAAGCAACACGGAGCAAGATGGAGCCGTCATCATAGCTTACAACATTGTGCTTGGAGTAGGATCATGCAAGTACCCCATGAAGATGTATTCAGAAGGTGCAAGGTTATATTGCTTCCATGGACGTATCATATTAGAAGCCTCAAATCATATTGGAATGTTGCCATATGTCCTAGAGCCAAAGAGGAACCTGTCAAGTCTCCTGGGAACCCATGAAGTCATTCAAGATGAATTTATGGAGATTGCAGACTGGGATTCATCTACTGAACCTCAGTTTCCAGTCAGTGATGATACTAAAGACCTTGTAAAACTAGGTCTCACAGAAAGAACTATATGTAGCAATGTCATACCTCCACTTTTAGAGAAAGATGATTTTAGAACTGTGTACCAAACTCTCAAGCAGTTCAAAGATATTCCAGAAACAATTCTAGTGGCTTTACTGAAGTATTCCATAAAACTAGTGAACCCAAATAATATTGAGGTTACTGATGCTGAAGAATTTGCAAAATTATGTTCTGGTGAGCACAGAACTAAGAAAGACCAGATAGTGCACAGGGCTAAGTTTGAGTTGCTCAACTACACTCTGCAAATATCTTTCAGTGATGCACTCATTATTCCACCTTTGAGAAATGGCCTCAGTTTAGATGATACTCTATTTCTCATGACATATATGGCATATGTACTTGTGAATTCAGATAAAAAAATGGATACAGAGTATGAGAGTAAGCTGTTTGATTGGTACATTCTGTTGATGGATGCATTCTACCAACAGTACTTGATGACAAAGGATGAGAAAGTAACTTCAGTTTTGCAGAACACACTCAATATTGTATTAGACCTCATAAAGCAGCTACAATCAGTCAGTGAGATATTGCCAGTTATTAACAAATTATTATCTGGTAAAATGATTGAGAATGATGAAGAGTCTATGTCATATGCCATTGAATTAATGCAAATATAAGAAATTATCTTTTAAATCGTTGTTTTATTTACCTACTGAACATGATGAATTTCAAAAATGATGTAGAAATCTATAATTAATGAAATAATTCAACTCAATGATTACTCAATAGTTTTTTTATTAGCTGCTCTAGCAAACTGTACAACCATGGGTTTCTCTTTCAGCATGTAGCCATTAGTTTCATTCAGAGCTGTTTCTGCTGTGCTCACTGAAGGGAATGTCACAAATGCTTGTCCCTTCATCCGACCTTCCTGCATGACCCTCACATCAAAGCCAGTCAGCTCTTCATCTGTCAATCCTTTAACATAACGCATGTAAATACTTTTGACATCTTGCTCAGTCACAGTTTTAGCCAAATTTTTTATGTATAATCTCATTGATGGTTGTCCAGGATGATAGTTCTTGAAGACTGGTAGGATCTTCATATCATTGTATGATATTCTATTTCGCAACAACTCTGCCTTGGTAATGACAGGTTGTTCTGACTCTTCTTGTTTTTGTTCTACTTCAACCGGTTGTTCCTCTTTCTGGAATTTTCCAAGTTCTCCTATAATTTCTGGTTCTTCAGTAGGCTTTTGCAATGCATCCTGGTGGACATTAAGTAGAATTTTCTTTGGTTCTTGAATTGGAACAATAGTTTCAAATACTTCGTCTTGCTGGACAACAGTTTTCTTAGTCTTCTTAGCAGTTGGTACAGTGAGTGGTAATTTCAGAGGATTGGGTTTAGGCACTGCTAGTTTTCGTTTCCTTGTTACTATTTTTTTGGCAGGTTTCACTTTGTGCTCATCCTCTGCACTGGATATCTCAGATTCTGTCTCACTCACAGGTGGAGGTGGTAATTGTATATCTCCCACAAACAAAGGCCTGTAAGTTTCTTTGAAAAACTCCATTGAGTTTGTATTTTCTTGGAAAGGTGCATCAAGACACATCTTGTTCATCAAATGCACAGTTTGTGTATAAAATGGTTTGTGAGAAAATAATGCATGAATTATATTGATGGCTATTTTTGGATTGATGTCTGGGTATTTGTATTTCAAATGTACCGGCGGAGCTTGATAAAAATCTATAGATGGGCTCCATGCATTTAAAACTTTAAGGAATTGTTTAATTAAATTAGTAGTCTCCGAATTCTGTTCTAGTTCTGGCTTAGCACTTGTTACCGGTTCCCTTTCTTCAGAGTATTCAACCACTAGACGTCTGTTGGCTATTTCAAGTTGATGAAGGCGTGAAAGCGATGCTTTTGCTGTATTAACACAGCTAAATGACGCAAAAATGTAGTTTCGTTTGGATCGCGACTCCCAGACTTTTTCAGCTCCGAAATGTTTTAAAAGTTGTTGCTTATCTTCAAATGATAATGTAGCAGGTAAATGTCTTATCATTAGCACTTTAGACATGTTTGTAACTTTATTAACTACCGTTTCTGCGAATATTTCTGCAATTAACTTTCGTTACCCAGCTAGTCCACAAGCCAATCACAAGGTCACAAGACAACTCACACTGGATGGTGTAAACAAAATATCAGCTGTTTTTGACAGTAAGCTATAATCTGTGCTGATTACCATAGAGCGTAGAAAGAGAAAAATATAGAACGCGCAAAAGATAAAACGCGGGATAATTCCTTCTCTTTCCCTAGTGAAAGAAAAGCAAATCGACTAATCGCATAGTCATCCGTCTATGGTCGCAACATGGCTACGGATCGTAAAATTATTACAAAATAACTTTTATTCACTGATTGTGAATTGTGAACACAGACTACGATTGATTTTCGGGAATCTTGAGTTTTTCAACCGTGAGAGCGTTGAAAGTGTATAATCGCAATGGATGGCAATGAACTCGAATGCGTCCAAACAATTGAGTTGGACAGCGTGCATGATGATGTCATAGAAGATTTGGGCAGGCCTGTCTCACTCCGCGGTGTAGGCATAAAACTGCAAGTAGTTGCGGGCCATTATGTCGTGGCCCATTCACTACGGCTGCCACGCGCCACCCGTTGTGCACGCGCTCCGTCGCCTTAATATTTTTGTTACGTTACGTGTAGTTACGCACAAGTTTCTTGCTTTAGGTGCTTCTGGGAAATTAATAACACAATATTATTATGAAGAAAAAAAATAAAGTACTTACGTATTTAGTAATGATGAACAAAATTATCTCCCTGCTTGTGAAGTATGGGTTTAATTGATCATGATTAGGTAGGTTACAAGTTTGGAAATGAGGCGAGATACTAAGTGGAGGGGGGGGTGAGCCTACTAGACGACCAAGATAAAAAGACGACACTCTCACTCACCTTAAGCTGAGTACTAAGAATTAAGATCGGTAGAAGTAGAAAGATGTTTGCGTTGTTGTTTAAAAGTTCTAACTCAGAAAATGGCCACACTACGCATTCAAGGTCAGCTATCGTAATTCGCTGCGCGCCTTTTTTACCTACCTACAAAGACACGCAACGCGGGGCCTGTGACAGTATGCGATAGTAATTGGTCGGTTACTAGGTTGAGTGCAAAATAATAAGGACTGGCTATTTTGCCATTAACGATAAAAATCTTTTAAATATTATTCTTTTTTTTTTTGTAAGACGTAATGTTCAAAAATATAACAATAATAGGTAGAAAAGATAATATTATTAAAAATATCATTCCTCACGTAAGGTGCCGCAGGTACCTACTATTAACATTCTGTGCTATAATGTAGGTATGTAGTAATCGATGACAAAAAGTAATTTAACAAATGCATAAAATACGCATAGGTTCCTACCTATTTCTGCCTAAACTCGCAAGTCGCAACCCTATTGGGCTTGACCCATAGTAACCTTTTAATGTCGTTGGCGTCAGATAAACCAAAATAAACTCTCGCGCGTAATCATTCAGTACATTTTTGCTTGCGCACGGGAAGTTTAGGCTATTATAAAAGTAGGTGGGCGGTACGGCTGCCAGTTAAAATGTACTTTATTCTCTCGTACATAGATTTTACATTTGTTTAATTTTTTTTTGGAGTGGGACTTCTGTTGTACTATTAAGTATTCTGTGATTTGGGTGAGATGATCAGTACCAGTAATAGTGAGATTATGGAGTTGATAGAAGATCCCATTAGTCAAAACAATAGGGAAAAAGACGTATCTAGAGTGAACAAAAGAATAAGACCGGACGATCAAGATGAATGGACAACCGTTGGGGGTAAACGGTTTGCTCGAGCTAGCCAAGTTCACGATGAGATCAGAGTTTCTGAGGATAAAATAGAAGTAAGTATGACCTCGATAGAAAAATTACCAAAACAATTCGGCTTGGCAAAATTATTGAAATCGGAGAATATTAAAGACATTACTAGAATAAAATATATCAATACTTCTAAAGTATTAATTTATTTCAGTAATGAAGAGAGTGCAAATAAATTAGTGGAGTCCAAATACTTGAAAGATAAAGGATTTAAATGTCAGAAAACTTTAGAAATTAAAGAAACTTATGGCGTTATTAAGGACATAGACTTAGAATCATCTGAAGAAGAAATATTGGAGGGCTTAACATGTGAAACAGAGATCATAAGTGTCAAAAGATTGAAACGTCGCAACAAGAATAGTGGGCAATGGGAACCTGGAGAAACAGTCAGAGTAACCTTTAAAGGCTCATCCTTACCAGCCTACGTATTCATCTTTGACTCCAGGGTGAAAGTGAACCCATACCAGTTCCCGGTCACTCAATGTTCACGCTGCTGGAGATATGGACATACAGTCAGAGTATGTTCATCAATTAAAGAGATATGCCCTAAATGTAGCGAGTTCCACCCTAACTGCAACACTACAATATATAAATGTAATAACTGCTCTGGAAAACATATGGCATTATCTCGTTCATGCCCAATATATCTTAAAGAAAAAAGGTTAAGAGAATTGATGGCAGAATTTAACTGCACATATAAGAAAGCTGTAACATTATATATCCCACCGATACTTAATCATGTGCAGAATTCTCAAGAAAGAGTACAGGAAACGGTAGAAAAATATGACCAAGTGTTAACTCAGTCAACATCAGTAGAAGTAGGAACTACAGCACAAGATCACACATATGCTAATGTAGTAAAGAATGGGATAAACTCAATTAGCACAAAGAAGATGGCTACTACAAAACAAGAAAAGTATAATAAAGAAGAATGCGTTAACTTGAAAAGGAAACATAAGGACAATGCTGAGCTTATTTGGGATTCATTCTCAGGAAATGACCCAGCAATACAAAATGTAGAAACAGAACAACCTGATCATGCAAACAAAAATGAGAAAAAGAGTTGGAAATCACTATGGAAAAAATTACAGGAAAAAATTTGCAATAATAGGATTAGTCTGGAAAACAAATTGTTAGAATGTACAAAAGTAATCTTTGACTGGTGCACATTATTTGTGATGGAGCACATAGCTGAACTGCCTCTCTTATCTAAAATAAAAAAATGGATAACAACAACCACCGACATCTAAATGTTAATATTCTACAATGGAATGCGCAGAGTTTAAGACCGAAAATGATGGAATTTGAAGCCTTACTGTATCAGGAAAAAATTCACATAGCGGTGCTTAGTGAAACTTGGTTTGACCCGGAGAGTGCTGTCAGACTCAGTGGATACAACCTTTTCAGGGTAGATCGTGATGATGGATATGGAGGTACAGCTGTTTTTACTCATAAATCTATTAAGACCATCCAATGTAACATAAATATATCCAACCCACTAATACAAATTTTACACATAAAATTGCTCAACTGCAGTCATCTAGAGAATATCATTTCTATATATTGCCCTTCAACAGTGCATACATGCAGAAGAGACTGGGATGAAATTTTCTCAATAGCACAACAAAAAGCTATTTATGCAGGCGATTTAAATGGCCACCACTCAAACTGGTCTTCCAGAACAGATACAAGAGGTAACCAGATTTTTGACTCAGTTATGGACAATAACCTATGCACAATCAATGATAATACACATACACGTTTGAAATTGGTGAATGGAGTTTTACAAAAATCTTCGCCAGATGTAACTATTTCAACAACCGATTTGGCTTTGAAATTAAAATGGTGCGTCATGAACGAGAACCTGGGAAGTGACCATTTGATAATTAAAACTAGCTTAGAAAATAACAAATCTGATACCTTATGTAAGAAGCGGAGAAATTTTAAGAAAGCAGATTGGCAAAAATACACTCAGAAAATAGAATTGGAGCTAAAAAACTTGGAGCTACCTTTAGATCATCAAGCCGCATACAATAGATTCATAGATACTGTAAACTCAGCAGCAGATCAATATATACCTACGACTAGAGTGAGGGAAAAT
Organism: Agrotis exclamationis; assembly: GCA_950005045.1. Lineage (NCBI taxonomy): Eukaryota > Metazoa > Arthropoda > Insecta > Lepidoptera > Noctuidae > Agrotis > Agrotis exclamationis. The sequence goes on from OX465430.1 coordinate 21,754,303, forward strand.
CCTATACAGTCAGACAAATTCGTACCAAAACCATACTGGAATCAAGAGTTATCACATATTGTGGCACAGAGAAGACTTGCATTAGCCACCTTTAGACGTAATCCCATTCCACAAAATCTCGAAGCCTTACAGGAAAAAGTAAGAGAAGCACAAAGACTTATACGGCAAGCCAAGAGTAAGTCCTTTAAAGAATTTTGCACTGGTATAGATAATGTAACCTCTTCAGGAGAAATGTGGAAACGGATGAGATGGATCAAAGGTTACAGATCATCTTCATCCTTTGTTGAACCAAGTAAAGCTGAAAAGCTACTGCGAAATCTGGCCCCAGATTATGTCTCGCCACCAACGCCTACATTTTATTCTTGTAACATGCAACTGTCCAGCCCGGTTTCGGTTCAGGAAGTAATAAATTCAATTAAAAAAACAGATTCAGCTCCAGGACATGATAATATTTCTTACTCGATGATAAGGAATTTACCCCATATTGCTAAAATTATGCTAACTTCCATATATAACAGGATAATGCAATCTGGATTTGTTCCAGAGCAGTGGAAAGAAGTTAAAATTATTCCTATACCGAAACCGGGATGTAGTCCAGGCTCAAATGTAGAAGTTAGACCTATTGCACTTATATCATGTGTATGTAAGATTCTTCATACCATTATAACACGCAGACTGGAATGGTTTTTAGAGAAAAATAATTTATTGTCCCAGGATACAACAGGTTTCCGTAGATCTAAGTCATGTTATGATGGTCTGTCTAGGATAATTGCACGGGTGGAAACAGGTTTTTCTAAGAATGTACCAGCTGTTGGTTGTTTCATAGATATTGAGAGTGCCTATAACAATATAAACTTGACATCTCTTTTAAATATCTTGGATGAGGTGGGAGTGGGCTCTGTTCTTTGTAACTATCTTTGGCAGTATCTCCATCAGAGAAGTTTAATGATTGAATTACAGGATAACAGCATTTTAAGTCGGGTTACTAGTATAGGGATAGCTCAAGGAGACCCCCTTTCCCCTTTACTATTTAATGCAGCCACAATTAATGTTTGTAGAAGCATAAATAATGTGTACTTTTCGCAGTATGCTGATGATTTCATTTTATATGACATACAAAAGAATATATCAGATTCTGTCTCTCATATACAAATTGCTTTAAATCATTTTCAGGGTCTGATGACAGACTTAGGTCTCAATATTTCCCACAAGAAAACAAAAGTGTGCCTTTTCAGTAGGGGAAGAAGAAGATATTCTTTACAATTAAATATTAATGACAAACTTATTGAACAAGTTAACTATGTCAAGTACCTTGGCATGTGGTTGGACAGTTCCTTAAAATGGAGTAAACATATTAATGAAATCCAAGAAAAAGTATGTCGGTTTTTAAACGTTTTTAAAGTATTAGCAGGATTCAAATGGGGTATACATCCAACGCATCTTAGAAGACTATACATAGCTTTAATACGAAGCAGAATGGATTATGGCTGCTTTTTATATGGAAACTGTGCAAACACTCACCTTCTTAAACTTGACAGAGTGCAAAATCTAGCAATGAGAATAATAGGAGGATTTATTAAAAGCACGCCTGTCCATGTGATGGAGAGTGAGCTTTGCCTTCAACCATTATCCATTCGGAGATTGTTTCTTACTTGCAAATTCTATTTGAAATCAAAGTCAGTTTGTAACAATATTACTATTAGTGCCGTGGGGGAATTGTCCGACCAATGCCAAGGAAGATACTGGAAAAATAAAAAATTGCCATTATTGGCGGATGTCCATAGAAGGTACTCAGAAGTACCTCTGTATTGTAAACCAATATTGGATATCTATTCCTTGGACATCTGGATAACCAACATTGATTTATCTAATGTAATATGTTATTCAATTAAGGGTATTAGTTTGCCAAAAAGACTGATTAATGTAACTGATCTTAATAATAAGTGTTTAGAAATGATAGCTGATAATTATAGCGGACACTATAAAATATTTACAGATGGGTCCAAAAATGGGTCAAACTTAGGAGCTGCCTTTTATGATCCTCAACTTAATATTAAGGCAAAATTTAAAATTAATTCTAATATTTCTATCATGCATTGTGAACTCATAGCTATCTGTGAAGCCTTGTCTTATTTATTGAGTATAAATCAAAATGAAAGTGTTATTTTCACGGATTCCAAAAGCAGCCTACAACATCTGGCTCGGGTTCCCTCGAGTCTTCAAGGGTGCCCAATAGCTATCAGTATTTTAAATTTAATATGTAGAATGCAGTCTCTTAATAAAACCATTTCCATTCAATGGATTCCTTCACATATTGGAATCATGGGTAATGAAGAAGCAGATTTAGCAGCCCAACAAGCCTCTTATGAAGGAATTGAATACACATGTACACCGCTATTCTCCGATTGGCTCGGCCATGTCAAAGAACTATGTAGACAAAGATGGCAGGAATATTTCGATGAACGATCAAAACTAAAAGGAATCTGGTATAAAACAATCCAGTCTGAACTTCTTCGTTACCCATGGTTTGAAGGCAAAGAATTAGACAGGAAATCAGTAGTAGCTTTAATGAGAATGCGATCTGGTCACATCCCATCAAATAAATTTAAGTATTTAATGGGCAAAAGTCCCTCACCAAACTGTGAAGTCTGTGAGGTTGTGGAAGATATCTACCATGTACTGATGGAATGTGACCGGAACGTACACGAAAGAAATAATGTGATTGGGGAGGGAAACGAAGTGGGAGCCTGTAACAGCATCCTGGCTGACCCTTTGTCGAAGGAGGCTGAGAGGTTAGTTAGAGTTCTAATGACAATCTGTGAGTAGTTGTGTTTGTGAGTAGAAATAGTCCAGATCTCATAATAATAATATTAAGTAAGTAGGATGTTTAGATGTTTTTTTATTAGGGTGACATTATCACTGAGTGATAAAACCCAAAATAAAGATTAAAAAAAAAAAAAAAAAAAGACTAATCGCATAAGAAGAAAAGGGACAGAGCATAGCTATCGCCATCTCTCAGCGCGTAGCCAGTTTTTTCAAGGCCAGCCACAACATTTCGCGGATTTTAGGGATACCAGATTCGGGCAATATATTTCCCGGACAATTCGGTCTTGTTAGGAGGACTGTACCTTCAGTCTCCATAGCAACAGTTTTTGTTATTTTGTATCTTGTCATTCGACTGTATAAATAAAACGTTCGTCACAAGTTCCAACAGTATTTAATTTACTTTAATATGGTAGCAGAGCAAAAATAAAGCTATAATAAATACGTTGATCACGATGGCGTCGGGCTCAAGTACTAAAATTGAGACTTTAAATAAAGAAAATTTCGATACATGGCGAATTCAAGCATGGGCCGTACTCATCAAAAATAAATTATGGAGTATTGATGAGGAGCCGCTGAATCTTGAGAAGGCAAATGCAGAGACGAAAGAGAAGGATCTTTTGGCTCAATCTGAGTTAGTACTTCTGATTTCACCTTCCGAATTAAAGCAAATTAAAAAGTGCAAAACAGCTCATGAGATTTGGACTACGCTTGATTCCATATATGCCAGCAAGGGACCGGCTAGAAAGGCTTCACTTTTAAAGCAGTTAATATTGTCCAAAATGAAACATGGCAATATTAGAGAGCATTTGAATAAGTTCATGGATGTGGTAGACAAATTGAAGGATATGGACATTCATATTCATGAGGATTTGCTTGCTGTTATGATGTTATACAGCTTACCACCTGACTACGAAAATTTTCGTGTAGCTATAGAATCCAGAGACATGTTGCCGAAACCTGAAGAACTTAAGGTAAAAATTTTAGAAGAATCAGAAGCCAGACAAATTAATAACGGTTCCAACAACAACACTATTGGTGAAAATGAAGAAGAGTCCAATTTCATAAAAACATGCAAATTTTGCAAGAAGAAAGGACATGTTATCAATGAATGTAGAAAGCTGGAGAATAAGAAGAAGAAAGTAATGAACGAAGAAGTTCCTCAAACTTCCCACACTGTATGTATGCATTCCAAAAGTAAGAGTTCAGATTATGAAAATAATACATGGATTCTTGATAGCAGTTGTACATCGCACATGTCTCATAACAGAAACTATTTCGAAAATCTCGACAAATCAGACTTCCAGTTGCTAAAACTAGCTTCCCAAGATGCAACAGCTGAAGTTGCTGGTAAAGGCGAAGTCACTATTATGCTAGATGCCAACGTTGGAGGCAAAAGTAAAATTCAAGAGGTTATTTTGACTAACACTCTCTATGTGCCAACTTTATCCTCTAACTTACTATCCATTAGAAAAGCCAAAGAATCTGGATGGACTGTCTTATTTACAAATAAAAAGGCAACAATTACACATCCTGAAGAAGGTATTATACTTTATGCACCAAAAGGCAAAGATGGGTTGCACTACTTAAACCCTGCATCGTGTAAATATAACAAAAAAGATAAATGTAACTTGGCAGAAGAGACAAAAATTCATAAATGGCATAAATGTTTAGGTCATATAAATGAAGGTGATATGAAGTTGGCATTGAAGAATAAGACACTTATCGGTCTACATTTCAAGCCAGATGAGAAACTTGGAGATTGTGAAATATGCATTCAAGCAAAGACTAAAAGACTGCCTAGTAAACCCAATAAGATTCCACGCACGACAAAACGACTCGAAATAGTGCACAGCGATGTCTGTGGTCCAATGACTCAAACCCTCGATGGAGAGAAATATTTCATAACCTTCATCGATGACTATACTAGATACAGCCGAGTCTATTGTATAAAACAAAAAAGTGGTGTATTGGACAAATTCAAACTTTAAAAGGCAGAAATGGAAAATTTCACAGGTGACAAAATTATCAGTCGCCAGTCTGACAATGGTTTGGAATACTGCAATCAAAATTTTGACAACTATCTGAAAGAGCATGGTATTACAAGACGATTAACAGCACCATATACGCCACACCAAAATGGTGTTTCAGAACGCAAAAACCGTACGCTACTTGAAAAGGCTAGGAGCATGATGATCGAATCCAAAGCACCTCAAAGCCTTTGGGGAGAAGCTATTCAAACTGCAAACTACCTTTCCAATCGGAGTGTCAACAAAACTATATCTACACATTTTGGTACTGTTACTACACCTTTTGAGAAATGGGTACAAAGAAAGCCTCGCATCTTCCATCTGCGTCAGTTTGGAATAAAAGCCTTCATACTACTGAAAGATGGCAAAGAACGTGATAAATTCAAATCGAAAGCTATACCTGGGATGTTTGCAGGCTACTCAGATACTTCCAAAGCTTATAAAATTTGGGTACCTTCAAAACATAAAATCATGATTGCCAAAGATGTTCGATTCACTAACGTTGAAAGTGAGTATGAGTCAGTGCAAGAAAATGATGAACAAGAATCAGTACAAGGTAATGATGATGGACAAATACCCATCCCAGATACAGATGTTAATGACACTAATATCGAAATAAATCCTATTGATGAAGTTATCAATAATGAAGTTACTACTAATGAAGCTTCTCCAGAACAACGAGTACTTCGTGATCGCAGTCTTCTCAGAAAACCACAAAGGTTTGATGAATTTGTACTCGCTGCTACTGAAGAGTTTAACAACTATAGAGAACCTTCAACGTTTCGTGAAGCTCTAGAAAGCAGTGACAAAGAAAAATGGTTAGGAGCGATGCTGAGCGAGATAAATTCCCTTAATGAGAACCAAACATGGGATCTTGTTCCTTTACCAAAGAACAGAAAAGCGCTGCCTTGCAAGTGGGTATTTAAAGTTAAGACCAATCCAGACGGTAGTGTCGAACGACATAAAGCAAGATTGGTAGTAAAGGGATTCTCACAGAAAGCTGGGGTAGACTATGACAAGACATTCAGCCCTGTAGTGCGCCTTACTACCGTCCGTGCCCTATTAGCAGTAGCTGTAAAAGAGAAATTATCTCTCTGTCAGTTTGATGTGTCGACAGCATTTCTTAACGAGAACGTAGAAGAAGAAATTTACATGAAACAGCCCGTTGGTTATAGCGATGGAACAAACAGAGTGTGCCGTCTGAAGAGGAGCTTATATGGCCTCAAGCAGGCTCCAAGATGTTGGAACACCATTAAGTCAAAAAGCTTATACAAAGAAAGTACTAGAAAAGTACGAGATGTCTGAGTGCAAACCAGTCAAGACACCAATTACTACAGAGACAGCTAAAATAGAGAATTATTTATCAAATGAAAAAGAAAGAAAGGAAGAAAGTATCTTCCCTTATAGACAGGCTGTGGGTTCCTTAGCCTACCTCATGGTCGCGACTAGGCCAGACATCAATTTCGCCGTCAGCTGCGCTTCGAGAAACCTTGATAATCCATCAAAAGCAGACATTCTGGCAGTAAAAAGAATATTACGCTACCTAAAAGGTACAATGAATAAATGCCTAGTATTCGGTTCGTTAAATAATGCCAATAACAAATTAATCTGCTACAGCGATGCGGATTTTTCAGCAGCGCACTCAACGTCCGGCATACTTTGTTTGTATTATGGACCAATCAGCTGGCGGAGTAATAAACAAAAGACGATAGCTTTATCGTCGACGGAGGCGGAGTTAGTGGCAGCTTCGGAGACAGCACGGGAAATGATATGGCTACAACAGATGCTGGAGGAAATCACGAAAACTGAAAAGCCACCACTTCTTTATATTGACAATGAGTCAACAATAAAGCTAGCGTACAATCCGCCGTACGAGCAACATAGTCGGACCAAGCACATACAACGGAGGTATCTCTATGTCAGAGAGTGTGTGACAGCTGGCATCCTTGAGGTAAAGCAAGTTACAACTGAGGACCAACTCGCTGATTGTTTCACAAAGCCCTTATATGCACCCAGGCTCGAAAAGCTAACTAAAGCTCTTGGTCTCAGTTCCTAAAAGAGGAGTGGATGTTAGGAGGACTGTACCTTCAGTCTCCATAGCAACAGTTTTTGTTATTTTGTATCTTGTCATTCGACTGTAAAAATAAAACGTTCGTCACAAGTTCCAACAGTATTTAATTTACTTTAATAGGTCTGTACGATAATATATGAAAATTGATAATTATTTTTTAACAAACACTCTACATGTTATACAGGATACAGGAATTTGAATCCGTAATAAGAGATATAAAAATAAATTAGTAGGAGACTTCAGCTCTTTCTCGATGTGCTTTTTTTTTGTGTTTTTATTTGTCCGCGAAAATGAGTGAGATAATAATGTATTGTTGTTTCCCCTATTCATAGTTCATAGGTAATTCCTCGATCGACGGACCCGATAGGAAAGTCCTTATATCGCTCAATATAAAAATCAACATTAGAATGGGGATGGCAACTGGGGAACTAATGGCACTAGTATAGCTTGTTCCAAGCATCGTCATTGGCTCAAATCTTATAGGTACTTCAAAAAAAAGTACTACCTCAATTGTCGGATTAGGACTTAGCTATGGTGGCGCCATCTACAATTAGCTTTGACCGGCCTTCCCCATTACTGATATTACTACAAGAGTATTGATTAGAGTTTACAATGGCCATTTAAAAAAGATCTAGTCTGGAAATGAAATAATTATTAGGTCGAAACAATTTGAAGTAGTAAGGGCATTATTTCAATTTAATTCGAACTAAAAAGAACAAAAAAACACCGTTTAAAATAATAAAAATCTGTTTTTTTTCAACCCTTATATATTCATAACATTCATGGGTTGGGGTCACATCATACTCCACCTTGCATAATGTTGACTTAGTATGGCTTAGCAGGTTTCACAAACTTACGTCATTAAATTCTTCTCTGTACTTGTAATTAGGCAGATTAAGGGAAAAAGTCGGTTCTCTATTGTGTTACCTAACTTTTTTATCCATAATCTAATGTGTCATAATGTTTTTTTGTCCTAACATTGAAATCCCTACATACAAAATGTCCTAAATCCGTTTTTCATAAATATTGCAATCTATAATACACAAAACACATAGAATTGATTTCCATAAAAGTTATAAGTTCTAAATTCAAATTACCTAATGTTTATTAATACTAATAATTTTGTAATTAATAAAGTTTGTATTAAAAAAAATTGCTATGAACTTCTCTCAGCAATGCAAGTAAGCATGCAAGCAAGCATGCGGCAAGCAAGCATGCGACAAGCAAGCAAGCAGGCTAGACGCATGCAAGGGAGCATGCAACATGCAGCATGTATGTTTTCTGCCACGGCTCCGGTGCTGCAAGCAAGAATGCGACAAGCAAGCAAGCATGTGGCAAGCAAGCAGGCATGCACAAACAAGCATGCGACAAGCAAGCAAGCATGCGGCAAGCAAGCAGGCATGCAGCAAGCAAGCATGCGACAATCAAGCAAGCATACGGCAAGCAAGCATGCGACAAGCAAGCAAGCATGCGACAGGCAAGCCGGCATGCAGCAAGCAAGCAGGCATGCAGCAAGCATGCAGCATGCAAGTAGACTAGACGCATGCAAGGGATTATGCAACATGCAGCTTGTATGTTTTCTGCCACGGCTCCGGTGCTGCGGGGCTCCGGCGGTCCCACGCGACCTTATCGTCGCAGATGGTTTCATACTCACCACCGCGGCTTCGCCTTGCTGGCAGGCAAGCCGGCCAGCCTCAGCCGCGGCGGCGAGCATTACAACCACCTGCTCCTCAAGTCGCGGCCCGCCTCGCCCCTCCGCGCCTACGCGATTTTAAATTACACTCTAGGGGTAGGACAAACAAGACTGCGTGGAGTCGGATTTACAGCAATTCGTTTCTGACACTAAAACCTAATGTTTAGCATTTTTTTTAAGACTAACCAATTTTATTACAAATGAATATTCGGAATCATAAACAATATGTAATACAATGCTTACAGCTTTGCAAAAAACAGTAGAAAACCGGAAGTCGCCACTGTCTTCTCGCTACCAGCACTTGGAATGATTTTATTTTATTTATTTTCACTTATTACGTTAGTTTTATGGCACAATAATAAATCTTACAAACCTGCGTCTTTGTTTACATCAAATATCAAATATTTTAAAACGATGTCAGCAAATAAAAATATTAGTTCCGTTTCAAGACGTTCTGGCCAAGCTGTAGGTCATGTGATTTTATTTCTTTCAAAATTAGGAGGTACAATTATTATAGAAGTCAATAGTATGACAAAATAGTTTTAGAAATAAAGATAATTATATAAAACAACATTTCGAATTTATCAACATTATGGTTAGTGAAGTTTATAGAAAACGTGTTATGGATTATTATTTTATTTGGTGGGTCATAGCTCCAAGTAGCTTCTGGCATTGTCTTTTACTACCATGCAATTGGTGTTTTCTGTGATCTATCTAAAGCCTTTGATTGCGTACACCATGATACGCTTTTGCGAAAATTACATCATTACGGAGTCCAAAACGAAGCTCTTAATGTTACAGAATCGTACTTACGTAATAGATTTCAATGCGTAGATGTTAATGGCTCGAAATCTTCTGGTCAACCTGTTCAGCTAGGTGTGCCTCAAGGATCAATTCTGGGTCCGTTTTTATTTTTGGTCTACATCAATGACTTGCCATATCTTTTAAAGGGCATTTGTGACATTGTACTGTTTGCAGATGATACCTCTCTTATATTTAAAGTTGATAGAAATAGACAAGATTTTGACGAAGTTAACGCCGCATTATCATTGGTAACGGATTGGTTTACTGCTAACAACCTAGTCCTAAATGCCAAAAAAACGAAATGTATAAAGTTCGCCTTGCCAAATGTTACAAATCTTGGTCCTAACATTGTTCTAAGTAATGAAGAACTTGAAACTGTTGACTCAGCTGTGTTTCTGGGTATTAAAGTAGATTCTAGAATCCAATGGGGTCCACATATAACAAGTTTAGCGGGAAGATTAAGCTCGGCAGCCTACGCTGTCAGAAAAGTAAGACAGTACACGGACGTTGATACAGCTCGACTAGTTTATTTTAGTTATTTTCACAGCGTAATGTCCTACGGCATTTTATTGTGGGGTAAAGCGGCTGATATTCAAAATATATTTGTCTTACAAAAACGAGCTGTTCGGGCAATTTACCAGCTGGGTACTAGAGTTTCTCTGAGGGATTTGTTTAAGGAGATTGGCATTCTGACGGTGGCATCTCAATTCATCTTTGCCAACATTATATATATTAGGCAGAATTTACATCTGTATACCAAAAACAGTGACTTTCACTCTATTAACACAAGAAGTAAGCACCACCTACGTGTTCCTTTTCATCGACTCCATAAGGTTCATAACTCATTTGTAGGCCTTGGCACAGAATACTTCCCTTGGTATAAAATTCTATAATAAATTGCCTTCGTCATTGCTAGACTTACCGTTTAATGAGTTTAAAGCTAAGATTAAATCCATACTTTGTTCTAAGGCATATTATTCCATAAATGATTACATAATAGATAATAACAGCTGGTCACTCTGTTGAAGTTAAGACGGCCTTCATGCTCTTTCCCAGATGTTTTTTATTTTTTTCTTTTTTTTTCCGACTAGTTATATGATTTCATATAATTGTTTATATATATTTTTTTTTTGACTTAATTAAGTCATCTTGCTTTATTTTATGTGTTTGTATTTGTTTTATTATTTTATTTTGATCAACGGATATTGTTGTCCTATTTTACATTTTATTGTTTGTCTTTTTGTGTGTAATTTTATTATTTTTTAGTACGTCAGTCGTAGGTTTCCTTCATTTTTAATAATATTGTCGGAGCGGATGAAGAATGTACAACTATCACTTGCATTGTATAGAGTGTATTTATCTAGTATTATATAGCGTCATAGCCAGCATTGTGTGAGTACTATGTACTTCAGAGCTATCTTTGACTAGAAACCTACGTCTTTCATTGACTTGAATGACTCTGGCGGTTGAGAGTATGTCATGCTCACTCAAAAGTCTCGCTGATGGTGGCGTGTATGTCGGATCATTTAGTTCCCTTCAAAATGGTTGAGCTGAATGGTGCTGATATATGTGTCATGTTCGTGAACGGGCGCTGTCAGTTGGGACTGGTCATCTCTCAGCTGCCACGGTCTATTTTAATTATTAATACTTAACTTTTTTTAAATTGTCTTTTTTATGTTTACTATGGACACAATTAACTTGCCACATCGTTCTCACATAATGTACCATCTGATGATGAATGATGTAACAAAAGTTCTGTAATAATTTTGGCGATTGAAAAAGAGTGTCCATGGAGTTTCTTGCTCATTCTTCTCCATAGAGATCTACGCTTTGGAATGAGCACCTACGGTACTTTCACAGTTTTTATGTCTTGTGACTGGGACTGTAGCACCATAACTATTTTTGTACTTGTTTTATTTTATGTCTTTTGACAATTCAAAAGTGCCTGTAATTGGCCTAGTTGAAATAAACGATTTGATTTGATTTGATACCGCGACTCGAATCAACACATGTTACCCGACTAAGTCAAGTAGCCATGCGCTGCGTGTCGCGGGTTCGATTCCCGCACGGAGCAAATATTTGTATGATCTACAAGTAGTTTGTGTATGTGAGTTTATATGTTTGTAAACACACCCACGACACAGAAGTAATACCTAGTGCGGGGCAACGTTTTTTTTTTTTAATTATATGATCCCGAGGGCATTCTAATTAAATACCTCGAAGGTTAAGGTCGAGTGGAATTGATGGTCAAGGTCAAGTGAAGTCATTTGACCTTGACCATTGAGAGTTCAGGTTCATGATCTTGAGACTCCCAGTTAAGGTACTGGAACTCCAGTTGACTTAACTTCAATTATTGCAATAATATATTTTTCTCTTCTTTTGTTTAAATTTAAAAAACAGTGTGTCCTGTCGTAAAAATGTCTATAGTCGGTACCCGGTAAGAGACGGTACCCTCCAAATTAGCTCTCTCAGCTGGCACGTTTTTCGACATGAGTACTCAGTCCAGATTGTTATAATACGTCCATGGGTTTCACTTGTCAGTGTCAGGACTGTCAGGTATGTGCGGCTGTCAAGTGTCAATGCTGTCATTTTCTCATGTTCTGTGTGGCGGTGCGCCGAAAATGTTTGAAAACAACCCGAATTTAATGACCGGCTCATGAGGAAAAGTTAGAGAAATTGCCACGTGATGAGTTTAAATCTAGACTTTTAATAGTGTAACTAAGTTATCAGCACCATGGCATCGGAATCAGCAAGAAAAGTTGTGAAAGTCGTAGTTTTGGGCGATATCGGCAGAAGTCCACGTATGCAGTATCACGCGTTATCTCTTGCAAATAATGGATTACAAGTGAACATTATTGGATATTTGGACTCTCAACCTCTGAAGGAAATCTTGGAGCACCCTCATATCACCATAACGGAACTTCAGCCTATAAATATTGGCCCTAGAATAGTGAGATATATAGCCAAAACGATATGGCAGACGATAAGCTTATTTTTTACTTTGTGCATCACAGGCAAATGTAATTATGTTCTCTGCCAAAATCCACCAGCAATTCCCACATTGCCTGTTTGTAGATTGTACTGTTTGTTTAGTAAAGCCAAATTCATAATAGATTGGCATAACTATGCTTATTCCATAATGGCTATGTCACTGTCTCCTGATAACTTGTTTGTTAGAATAGCAAGATTTATAGAGAAGTTCTTTGGTCAGTCAGCAGACCATAGCATTTGTGTCACTTATTCTATGAAAGAGGATCTCATCATGAATTGGAATGTACAGTAAGTATTTTCTTTTTATGAATAAGCATAATTTCAGTGTGGTTTATTCTAATCCAGACTAGGTTTTATCTCATGTTCATGTAACTTCTAATTATTGCAAAACTTGCAACTATGATTGAAATTGATCCTTATTATTTCAGCAATGCAACAGTCCTGTATGATAGACCACCAAAGATATTCAAGCCACTTACAGTACAAGAAAAACATAATTGGTTTGTGGAGCTAAGCAAGACATACCCAGGGTTTGCAGGTGCAGGCCGCGAGCAGCTGAATGAAGACAGCGGGCAGCCTGCTACTAAGACATTGTTCACCCAGGAGATTAATGGTGAAGTGCAACTGAGACCAGACAGGCCAGGGCTTCTGTTCAGCAGCACTAGCTGGACCCCTGATGAAGATTTTAGTCTACTGATGGAAGCTTTACAGTGTAAGGAAACATATTTTTATTTTGTTATGGGCATTTGTGTAGTTGATAATGTTTGCAATGATGAGTCACCTTTTATTCTGAAATAATGCAAAATTATTGTCAACAGTCTATGAAACCACTTATGAGCTGTCTAAAACCCTTCCAAAGTTGGTCTGTGTGATCACTGGTAAGGGCCCAGAGAAGCAGCACTATCTAAAGGAAATTGAGAGGCGGAAGTGGAAGAACATCCAGGTGTACACACCGTGGCTGGAAGCTGCTGACTACCCCAAAATGGTGGCCAGTGCAGACCTTGGTGTGTGTCTCCACACCAGCTCATCAGGCTTGGATCTGCCAATGAAAGTAGTTGATATGTTTGGGGCTGGACTCCCTGTCTGTGCTTTTGATTTCCTCTGGTAAGTTTAAAATTTAGCTGATTAATCTAAGACAAAATTATATTGACTATAGAGATACTGGATGCTTGAAAGTCTGACAACTGTCTTGTCAAGGGATTTTGTATCACCCAGTTGCTGGTGGCATCTGAACTACACAGTTCAGATGGCAGTTATTCCATGTAAAATACTGACATTCAGCTGTGTCTGGTCTAACTGGAAGCCAACCTCAACATAATTTTTAATTTATTAACATACAACATTTTTTCAATTAGTAAAAGTCTAGGGAGATGATGATGATTAAGAGACTGGATGCTAACTCAGTGTCAATATTATCATATGCTTATTCAATATTCATTATTTTATAAAGCCAGTATGCTTTTTGACTTTCTGTAATATGACAATCAACACTTAAACATTTATTGCTTGCCCACAGCCTTGATGAGCTTGTAGAGAATGGCGTCAATGGTTACACCTTCAGATCAAGCGATGAACTTTTCAAATTGCTGGCAAGCTGGTTCCAGGACTTCCCCGGCAATACCAGACAGAACCTGATAGCAGAGAGAATGCGTAAAGAAATTGCCACATTTAGAGAAACCACCTGGGAGGACAACTGGGACCTCCGAGTTAAAAAGTTTTTTACATCCTGATCAAGTGTTGTTTTATCTTTAGGGGCCAGTGTGAATGTAAATGATATCTTTATTATTTTAAGAAAATTATTATTGAATTATTATTATAACACAATCTTTTATTGAATTTTAAGTCCATGGCCCAATTCTGGGCAAAGTCAATTTAGATTGTCATTGACACAAAAAGAAGAAAATTTTCGGAAGAGTGTCATTCCAGTATATTTTTTTTTTCAAGACCTGAATGAATTTGAGAAAGGGAAACAAAACTTTTGGTAGTCGGTGGTGAACAAGTTATCCATATAAAAAACATACATATTACACACTCATAACCAAATAAATCAAGTCACTTCCTTTCTTCACATATTTTGTGGTTATTCTTTTTAGTATTATTGAACACATAAATTCGAAATACATATCTACTAAAACCTTAAAAGGCTTTACAATAAGGGTATAATAGTAGTTGTCAACTCAATCAAATTTTCATTTCTAAATCGACCTTTAATGCTTTAAAAACAAAATGGAACTTACTTGAACACCTACAATATAGTATTTTTATTAAAGAGTGAAGAGGTTTGGATGTTGATTATATTATGATATAAATAATTATAAACAGCTTTTGTTAGTAGAATTTGTATTTCAAACAGATTGTTTACAATTCAATCCACCAAAGTATTACAGAATACAAAAATGTATTTTATTTAAAAAATAATGCTTTAATTACACAACTTATACTAAGAGTCTTTCAATTTCTTGTTGAATGCTCTGGATCTGTGGTTTCAGCTGAGAGCCTTCATTTATAGTGATAGAGCAAGAGATGATCGGGCGGGACACTCCACAAGCCCGACCCAGCGCTTGCTTAGATCTAACAAATACATAAGGTACATTTTTGTCCTCACAGAGGATAGGAATGTGCAGCACAATTTCCAATGGCTCAGCATCAGCGGCCATTATAATGAACTCTGAAAGTCCTCGGTTCAACGTCTTCGTAGCTTCATTGGCGCCCTTGCGAAGCTGCTTGTAGTTGGATGCTTGTTGCACCAAGTTCAAGATCTTCGCTGTGAGGGCGGCATCCGCTAGGGGGTATGCTTTAGGATTAACTGCAGCTTCGTCACCCTAAAAATAAAATTGAAATTATTTATTTTGTAAGACCGGCAGTGACATCAACATAACCTAAAAAGTACACCGCGTGAAGGTAACCATACACGTTTATCTGTCGATTTAAAATGTACATCTTCTTAAAAATGCACTTATGACAATGATTTAGCTACTTTATATGGTTTATGACGGAATATACAGAAATAGAAACACGTGCTTACCATGTTGATTTTTTGGTGGGACCGAGCGTTGATTTTATTGTCAACCTCTCGGCGATTTCTCGCTTCACTGAGGACCAGGTATCACAGAGAAGACTTATGCCCAAATTTAACTCAGTGTAAACTGAGAGTAAATTGTAGTCAATTATCGCGAAAGTCGAAGAAATCTAAACTGTGCACGACGCCAATGCACCACACCACCACACGCACTTTGACAATGTTGACATTGACAGAAGTAGTGTTATTTTTGTAATGATTCTGGCATGGCCTCAGAGCTTTTGTGCCGCAATATTATGAAGGTGTTTACATTTAACAATAATAATATTTACGCGTAAGGGAGAGGACAGCGTCCTCCCTTCACTCCATCCGTAGATGCCCACGCCGACGGACGTCGCTAAACGATCTCCTGCCACCGTAGACGCGGGCTTGTGGGCGACTCGCAGTCCGACCATGGACCATGCCCGGGTCGACGGCGCGTTGTGTTCCACCCGCGCCTCAAAGAGTGTCAGCCTACTGACGGGGACCTCTTTAGAGGACCCAAGCCTGCTGGGGTCGCGGTACTTACGATTTACCGTGACCCCGGAACGTAAAGGGCTATTGAAGGACATCGTGGATTTTTGTTAGTACGAGTCTGAGAGTCCCTCCCGTTCAGCCCTGGGTGTGAGTGGGTGTGAGGACATGAGGTTGATAGATAATAAACAAATATTAATCACAATTTAAAATACATGCGTTTATCGCCAATAGTTTGTGGTATTATCACCCGTTTAGGTTCGATCAAGGGTAGGTTGCTAGAAGAACAATGATATTATAAGTAAAAAGGTGTAGATACGTTATACGCGCTCAGAAAGAACACGCTCAAATGTGGTTGATTCACAAACCTTGACCTCAGTGCGACGTTGCCGGCGTCAACGGATGCACGTCACGTAAACAGAGTGAATCAAAAGTAAAAGTGACTCAAAACCATTGAAAATGAAATGAGACATTGTACAAATTATACAAGCAAGACTTCTAAAAGTCAAGCAATCACATATCATTCGTAAATATACTATTTTTCTTAATATTTTCCCAAAATAATAAAACATTACGTTTCTATATTAATGGCGTCGTAAAAGAAAGAGTGCGACAACAAATTCTCTTTCTCTATCCCTCTATGATGCCAACGAGCGCTGATTGGCACTGACAACATCTAGCTGTCACTTTTTTTCTTATTGGTTTTATCACGCTATCCTTTTTACTTGTAGTGAAATGTAATGTGTGAATAAAAAGTGTGTATGTGTGCAGCCTCTCGCCGCGGAGCATTTTTTTCTGTTGTTTTGTAAGTGTATAACTTGTGTATAACATATCTATGACTTTATAATATCATTGTAGAAAAAAATAAATAACATTACACTTAGAAACTTTTTGTTTTTTCTAGTAAACGATTTATTAAAATCGAGAAATCAGAGTAACTATGCTCACGTGGTAAATAAAATACACAAATATCTTTACATAAGAGTAATAGATACTTACAATACAAAGACACATTTCTCTGAACCGGAATAGTAAAAAAAAAACTCGTTAACACTATAATAGGGTTAACTCACACCGAAGGAGCGGCGAAGGGCCGCGCAGCGAAGCGGAGCTGGAGCGCAGTTTCAGTGTCTTATGAATTTTAACTTTACTTTCATATATGTATTATCGCATGAGAAACTTGAACGAGTCGCGCGGATGCCCGCGGCCGGCGGCGGCGCCGCGGGAATTCCGGCGAATTCTATAAACAGAGCCGTGCGCGCTTTCGATAATAAGTAATCATCTGACACTGAAACTGCGCTCCGCTTCGACGCTCTTTTGGTGTGAGTTGAGCCTTAACGACTGGAAATGTTGTGTCCCACTCGTTAATAGTATTGAAGAACGCGACATTTTTTCCCAATCTATTTGTCTTCAAGAGTCGGGTTATTGTGATTACGTTTTCGCGAAAGAACTGCGATTATTGTGTTCTTGTGTTTACAAAAGTCGTGAACGCGAGGGGTGAACTTTTGTCAGCAATCTGATGGGGCCCCCATATAGGGCCAAACGCCTGCAGGGGTCGCGGGACAGTCTAAACAGGACCGTGGAACCTAAAGCATAGATTACCTAAAGGCCTATTGAGGGAACACCGTGATTTTTAGTCAGTCTGATGAGCCCTTCCTTCTGCTACGACCCAGGGCGAGAGGTCTCATTTGATGAATTTACTACACAAAACAAAAACGATTGGGAAAAATATGTCGCATTATTCAACTCTGTTAACGACTGGGACACAACATTCCCAATAGTTAATAGACGGAGTATTAACGAGTGGTGACTCTTCCAAAAGGCCGTACAGGCTAGAATTGCCGCATTATAATTTTATTGATAGCGGTTGTGACGAACATCGAAACTAATATTCACATCATCACAAAATACCGCACTGTTGGCGGACACGTGAGCCCGTGTACAGAGTGGTGTAATGCCGCGCGTTCTGCATCAATGGTGGTCTGAAGGGTTCTCAAATTGTTTACTAGGGTTCGTAAATCAAAATTCATGGTGTGCGCTTCCACTTAACTTATTGTAATTGATAATTCCATTGTAACGACGCGGTTGGCGCAGTCTGAACGATCGATTGCCTTGCACCGTATCGTGGGTTCATCCCCCACGGTACAAAAAAATGTATGATCTGCAAGTATTTATCCGGGTCTGGGTGTTTGTGTACATGAGTTTATATAAGGTGTTAAAAAATGAACTGCAGGAATTTCGTGTAGGCGTACTCGATATCAAAAACCGGCCAAGTGCGAGTTGGACTCGCCCATGAAGGGTTCCGTAGTAGCAAGCATAGATTAGGGATATAATTGTATTGAGATTAATAAGTAATATACACAAACAATAAAAATAACTTTGTTTTTCATAGTGTTTGTATGAATAGCAAAGTTATATTTACGGTTTTTGAAAATGTACTATATCTCAAAAACTGCTAACTGTATCTCATCCAAACCAATTTTCGTTGGAAGTTTTAGTTTTATCATTATCTTATTTTAGAAGTTACAGGGAGGGGGACACACATTTTACCACTTTGGAAGTGCCTCTCGTGCAAACTGTTCAGTTTAGAAAAAAAATGATATTACTAACCTCAATATAATTTTTAAAGACCTATCCATAAATAACCCACACGTAAAGGTTAGTTGAAAAAAAAAATTTGAGTTTCAATTCTAAGTATGGGGGGCACCCCCATTTGTTTTGTTTTTATTTTTGTTTGAAAATCCTAATGCGGTTCACTTAATACATCTACCTACCTACCAAGTTTCAACAGGATAGCTCTTATACTTTCGACAAAAAGTGGCTGTGACATACGGACGGACAGACAGACAGACATGACGAATCTATAAGGGTTCCGTTTTTGCCATTTGGCTACGGAGTATAATATATTTTTTTTCAAGCATTTTTTTGACCAATTTCATGAATTTGATTGCTCTTTGAGGTCGTTCACCCGTGTGGTGTAGCGTTCACTGCTGATTCCAACTTTCCCATTCTGCGAAATTCCGTTAATTTATCGAAATACTTACAAATAACTTATTTTATTGTATTGGCCATATTAATAGGCCAAAAGTAAAATTCTATAATTTTGAAAAAAAATAATTTTTGTTTTTGAAAAAAATGCTCGAATTTTTTTTTTTTGGAATGTACTTGTCTTTTGATACCGAGTACGCACACGAAATTCCTGCAGTTAATTTTTTAACACCCTATATTTGTAAACGCACCCACGATGCAGGAGAACTTCCCAGTGTGGAGCAATTAAAAAAAAATGTGCCGCTAGAGTACGTGACTTCTAGTGGTTACATAAGTAATAACTGCGCAGCTGGGTGGATTGTGAATATCTTCACAATCCACCCAGCTGGACACCCCTTTTCAGGAAAATCTACAAATGTGTCCTCCCGCTCTGAACGGAGCGGCAGGTACCTTCACTTGCCCTTTGCATTCCAGGGCTGCGGTGGCCTTTTTTAGACAGTCCGCGATCACTGCACACAACAGTCGCCACTAATACAGTTGGTTTTGAAAAAATATAGTTTATTTTGTCTTAAATGTAAAAAGTTAACTACTTAGGTACTACCACCCTACGATGTAAGACAAACTCACGCCTTTTTCCATGAGGGTACGCAGAAACTACAAAACGCCACCTACATCAAATATTTGTAGACAAGTTAACGAAATATTAGACTTTATTTAATTTATACTTAATAACACCTGCGTCGCGTTTTCGTATTTTTTTCAAATTTTCTTCCCTCAAACCAAAAAAAACATTACCTAATAATTATATTAGACGGTGTTGTTGCGACTTGGATCCTATGGGAGTCGGGTTACTTAGGCCAGTATTACAGAACGTCGCTCAAGATTCAAGTGTTACTTAAAACTGGTTTCAACCAATCAAATAGCTAGAATCTAGCTTTAAGTAATGCTGGAGTATGGAGTGACATTCTGTAATACGGGACTTAGAGCAT
Organism: Agrotis exclamationis; assembly: GCA_950005045.1. NCBI lineage: Eukaryota > Metazoa > Arthropoda > Insecta > Lepidoptera > Noctuidae > Agrotis > Agrotis exclamationis. The sequence goes on from OX465430.1 coordinate 21,774,224, forward strand.
AATATAGGTTTCACTTTGGCTGCGTTTTGCCGTTACAAAATCTGGACAGCATTCAGATATGCTGACTAAATTATGAAGCATTTTTACAGCCGTCTCAGCCTAAGCTACTCAGCATTCGCAGTTTTTCTTTTAGTGCTGCCAAGATATTGTATCGGCTGAACGCACCCTTTGAACTGTGTCATATAACATTTAACACAAGCAAACACCAAACCGCACTGCCAGCCCGCACACGTTGGGACATTGGAGCTTTATCAGTGGCTAGCATTAAGGAATCACGTAGGTAGTCTATCAGTTCACATTCTGGTTGTATCAGGATCAGTATTTGTTGTGAAATTAATGAAAGCCTGGGGAACTAAGCTTAGGAGAACACATGCAAACTCATTTAATATTTACAACAGTAAATCTCGCAATTTGGGATTGACCACACCTATCAACACAGATCGGCGAAATCCGTGAGAAGCGAATACGTCATTTGTCGAGGCTCAGAAAGCACAACTCAAAATTACTTTGTACGCTTTCATTGCATGGTCTTTCTGGCAGGCCTCAGTCTATCTGTGTTGATTAAGTCTGGTCCCATAGTGTTCAACACTGCACAGCACCAGTATAGTCTTAGATATTTCATTGTTGGTAAAGTATGGGAGTCGCATTATATTTATAGTAATTCAAATATTCACATAACTTATTTATATGGTTCTTCACTGAAGCCTCTTATCTGGGGGCTTCACAAACTTATACTAGTTAGGTTTTTTGAAAGGGCTCTGATTGTTATGCATGTTCTGATTTTGATGAGGGTTTTGATTGTTCTGATGATTCTGATTCTGACTGGAAAGGAAGGCCAGGTGGCCCTTAGGACACTTGTTGGCATAGTGTCCTTTGGTACCACACTTGAAGCAGGTGACTTCTTCCAGGGGCTTGTGGGCCATCCTCTGCAGTCTTTGTGTGGGTACATTGTTGTCATCATTGTCATTGGCTGGTTTGACGTAGCCAAGGGCACGGTATCTTGCCTCTTCTTGTCTTTGAGCTGCTTCTCTTTGCTGGAATTAGATTTAAATGTTTATAAAACAAAATCTTTTTATTAATAGCCAGAAAACAATGTAGCAAAATTAAATGATTGATGACATGGGCAGTTATAATGCCTGTAATCCAACTAACCTCTGCTGGTATCTTATTACAAGAGGAAGCCTTGTGTCCTGCTTCAGAGCAGTAATGACAGACGGGTAGCCTCTTAGCATCCTTTGTTTGTTCTGGAGGAGCCGGCAGCTGAAACCGTGGGTGCATGTACTTGCAGGTAGAGCCTTCAGGACAGAACCCTGAGAGGTAATTCATGCATAAAACGCGGCGCACATGTCGATGCCGACAGTGGGGTCCATGACGACAGAAACCACGGTCATACCTGTAAAATAAAGTTGGCTTAATATGTTACATTTTCATAACAGTGCATGATCAGGAGTAAAAAATGTTGTAATAGGTAATCAAATTATGCTAGTTTATGTATTTCCTACTGCCAATACTTCCTGAAGAGTATTCATATTTACTTGTAATGTATTGTGTTTTCAACCAATATCATTATGTTGGAGACCCTGAATAAATATCTTAGGAATACATACCATGGACAATCCTTAATTTTACTTTCAGGGTCTATATGAAGAAAAGGACACTCTTTGTTGTGGCAGGCATTAAATCTAGCATAGAAGTAGCATTCAGGCATCTTGGACATGTCATATTCGTGCAGGAACTCGCACTGGTCGCCTTTCTTGCAGAGGCCTCTCAGCCAATGCTTGCAAACCACCGTGCGGTCCCCGCGGACGTGTCTGTAAGGACACTGAGGACCATTCCCACAACCTCCCGGCTGGCTGAAGAACTCGCACACTGCCGCGGTTGATTCTGAAAATAATAAGTTATTGTATTAACTGATACGCTACGCTGTGTCGCTAAATTGTTAGAAATTGATATAATCTTCGATCACTGAATGGTTTCGAAAGAAAACAACTTACTATCCATTCCTGGGAATGGTAACGGTAGTGCCCCATACTGTTCTTCTAAAGCGTAATCTATATCAAACTTTATGTGATCGACGTTAGCAACGATGACTTCCATCTTTTATCATACGATCTTTACTTTCTTGCGGTAAAATTGAGAAATATTTGTAAATTGCAAGGAACACAACGAAAAACGCTACGCAGAGCAGAGACAGCGGCAGCGGCATAGATAATATAAAAAAATGACAGTTGGACCTGGTTGGACCGAGCTGCGAACAGGTTACGTTTAGTTGTGAAATTACAACACGTAAAACTATGGTAAAAACATTATAAGAGTATCCGAACATTATTATTTATATATTACTATTACATGATTATACTAATTATATACATTTAAAAACTAAAATTAAAAGTAAAATATTTACAAAAATAACTAAACTAAAAATAAAATTAAAAAAAAAACCGAACATTGAACTAAACCAAACTAAACGCAGTTTTGACAGCCATGACATGATGACAGCAAAGAATGCGTTCCAGTACCAATATTACATTTTAAGCAATACATAACCTTTGTCTCTGTTTTTTATACCAAAATTATTGAAAGGAAAAAAATGTAGAATTGTAGAATTTGTCAAAGAGATAGAGATTAGACTCAAAGGCTGTGCAGTGTGCTCAAAGGCTAGTTAATTTAATTTTAATTTCGGCTGGTGTATTTCTATCTTGTTAGAGAAATACACGCAAATAATCTGTTTCCAAAATGTCTATATCCGATTTAAAACATGCGCTTAGGAAGTATGAGTTTCCATTATGTGCTAAGGAAGCTCTTAGCAAAATTGGTAAGCAACTATCCATGAACCCCTAAAACAATGATACAAGTTAACATTTTGGTCAGTGGGTCGTCTTAGGGGCGGTTTAGGTCATCATCTACATCTTTTTTGACTTGGTTGTGGTAGAAATCTAATGACATACTATTGTTTTTAGAACAACTCTTGGTTGGCCGGGCAGCTCCGTCAAACAAGCAACTGGATATAGCAATGGACATCATATCAGAGTTCGTCTTCTGCGAGTCAGACAGGCGTGGCGGCCGGCGGGGCGCAGGCCTGACCCCACTGCAAGACTTGCAGCTCATAGACATCATATGCGACTACCTGTCGGCTTGTACTAATGATACTACTAAGAATACAGTGTTTTTATCACTATTTGGTGGCATGGAGAGTCAGAGGAGGTTGAAAATACTTAGCATACTTGCTAGCATGGCGGTGTCAGCTTCTAGTACTCCTGTGAGTAAATTATTTAATTAGATAAATGTGTAGATCATGTTATGTTGTCTTACTATACTGTATCTAATTATTTAATAAACTTTACATTCCAGGTGTTACTAGCTGTTGGTGTTTGGCTCCAACAAATGGGCTGCTCATCAGCACAATCCCTGCAGCTGGTTGAGAATGTCATCAGAGACCATTTCTATTTGAACACGTCAAACCAGCTGGCTCTGAAGTCCCTGGCTAACACAGCCCCACAGTTTGTATCCAATTTCATCACTGCAGTCACTGAGCTGTACATGAGGGATGCTCAGGGAACTACTAAATTGCCACCTAAGAATCTTTTAGAAGTGGTCACAGCCTGGGTTAGTAACTTGAACATTGTCTTTTGAAACTGTAGGTATTCTAGAATTGATAAGGATATAAAAATTACCATAGTGTAATAATTATCTTTTCTTGTTTCTTTTTTTTTAAATTGTCAACAGAAACCATACATACATAAATTCTCTCAGTCTTGCTTTTATTGGTGAGGTGAGTATGGAAGGAGGATTTTATATCCTTGTTTGATTTTGCAGGTGTACTCAAACCCGACTCTGTGCATGTCAGCACAATTGAACCCTGCTGCTCTACCAAGTGGATCCATACCTATGGCTGCTGTGACACCTCTGGCAGGCCTCATACACTGGTGTGCACTTGCTCCATTGTACATTGATGAAGGTACCTATATAATATTTTCTTCAGTGTTGAAAATATGGTACCTAGTTATGTAATAAGTTATTGATTGCAGATATATTTTTTTTCTTAAGAATACTCTTGTCAGCAAACTGTCCTTATATTATAACATTTTGCCAAATTGAATGTCCTGAATTTGGAACTGACTCAGTTCCAAATAGAAGAAAATCCTATTCAAGTTAAGAATATTGCAATGTCACACTTATTTTAGGCCATGATAAACCCAATTTGTTATAATGCTTAGAATTAATTCTTAGCTATTCGCTAAGAATTGATTCTAGAGATTTAAAAATAAAACAAATATCTATTAAAAATATCAATTAATTATTACAGATTCAGAAATGGTAGAAGTACCAGTACCAGTTAAGAAAATAAAACTGGAAGGTGACCTGGACAGATCCATCATCAAATCTGTAACTCAAAAGCCTCAGACGGAGTCTGAACTGTATATAAAGCTTCACCTGGGCGTGTTACATAGCCTGAGGGCCGGCCGGCGCACCCATGGGCCTCCCACAGCTGTGAATGCGCAGCATCTGGCAGCATTAGCACCAGTTGTGCAAGGGTATGCACATGCTGTACTCAAGAGAGGAGGCAAGCTGAACAATGATTATAAGTTACAGGTTTGTTTTACTTGATATTCTATTACTGTTTAAGTAAATGACAGTCTTTTGGCTGTAGAAATGATTCAATTACTTCTTCCCATTTAAAACACCAGGAAGTTGTTCAGAGGCTGTTTTATGTGGTTTTGATATTCTCAAATGTTGATTCAAGAAGCCAATGAATGTAATAAACATAAGTTCATTATTGTTACAGGATTGTCTGGACAGGATAGGACAGTCAGTCCAAGTGGCTTTAGCCAATGGGTGTGTTTATGGTAACATCAACAACCTCCTTGCTGCATTGGACACCTTGCCGGAGAACCGTCTGCTGCGCATCATCATCAAGACTCACCAGCAGATCATATGACAAGTACTTTGACTGAATAGTCAACAGAGAACAGTGATAGAGAACTAAAGTTTGCAACATTGGACATTCTTCAAACAATATTCTTTAAATACCCATGAGTTTCTACAGTGAAATGAAGGTTTTTAAAAATGATATAAACAATTTTTGAACAAGGTAATCTGAAATGTACAATAGTTCAGTATCATAGTAATGGGCTGCAACTAAGATGGTCCATGTAATGATTCTTTTGAATCAATTTAGAAAGTTTATGTAATGGCTAGCATAAGTGCTATGAAATGTTGTATGTGTACATAATGTAAATAAAATACTGTGATAATTTGTTAAACTTACATTAAGTTTATTTATTTCAAAATGGTTTGAATCTCCTACTCTGTTTGATCTGTGCTATTTTCTTCTTGTCCTCTTCAAACTTCTGTCTCAGTGACACAATGTGCTTCATCTTTGATTCTCTTATTTGGAAAGTGTAGAAGTTCTTCAATTCTTTTCGCTTCTTATTCTTCTCTTCCTTTTGCATTATTTTGTTTTCTACCTTCTCTGCCCGTGCAAAGCTCTGGACCTTGCCTCTCTTAGTAACTGTGACCCATCCCTCATCATCTTCTCGTTCCAATTCTTTCTCTTTTTTATCAGCTTTCTGTGCATTTTCATCAAATTGCTTCATGAAAATTTCTACATTTTCCTTAAGTGTCTTTGGCAATAAAATAGTACTGTTGTACTCATCTATCCACTTTTTGATTCCCACTTTCATTTGGTGAGCATCTGAGTTCAGTGGTTGCAGTTCAGTTAGTTTCAATGCTTTATCTAACTCTGCAACTTTTTTAAAAACTATGTATGCTGCTTTAAATGTGGTCTTGTTTTCTTCAGGTATGAACCTTGTTATGTGCTTTATTTCAGCAGTTGAAGGTTTTAAACAAATTTGAACTGACTGTACAGTGCCAGCTTCTCGGAAAGCGTTAATCAATCCCTTTTCATCTGCATAAGGAGGCACATTGACTACTAGTAATGTGCGACCCTGTGGCTTATCTTTTGTATGTTCTCTTACTATATGCTCCTTAAGGTATACTGTGTGTGGTGCTACTGAATCTTCTGTTAACTGTAGCTCTAAAGCTGCAAAGATAAACTATATTATTATATGTATATTAGTAAATATGTTGAAAGTAAAGTTATCGTATTACGGGGCGAATAAAGAAAGCAGTTGCGAATCGAGATATATGTCAACAGATTCTTTACTAATAAGTATAATTAAGTTACGTACTCGTTCGTAACATGTCATAATAAAATTCAACGTTAATAACCCTTTTAGTTTGGTCTCGATTCACCCATATTTTTTTTATCAACCAGTTTTACTAGTAAATCGGATGATGTAAATGGATTTATTCTTACCTTTGAAATCTTGAGTACGTTTTGTAGCCTTCATGTTTCTATTTATAGTATGTTGGACATCAGACAAGTAAATAGAGTAGTTTTACTTGTTATAATTTTAATGAAAATAATGAAAACATACAAATTAACATGTCTACACTGAGGTTTCAGGTTTGAGGTTATGTTTGATGACAATTACTTTATCGTTCAAAACCTCTAAAAGTAAACTCTTAATTTATTTCTTGATGAGCAAATTGATTCCACTCGAAAAAGTTGCTTCTTAGTATGTAATTATTTATGGTACCCTATTATCTATTTAACGGTACAATAAAATTCTACTGAAATAGAGAAATTTTGCAGTTTCATAATATTTTCGTTCTGAAATATTGCGTTTTTTTATGTAAGCTCTACAATCTATGCTCATGAATTGACGGAACTTGACAGTTTCAACAACAACAGTGACAGATTTACAATTTTGTCTATGATATACAGTGACTGTTGGCGAAGAGTGTCTGTTTTGCCCGTATTTTGTCGTAAATTTACGGCCATGTGTGTTTACAATTACGTGTTAGACAAAATTTCTAGTGATGATATCCACCACTGCAAACAGTAAAGTGAAAAACCCCAAGGGAACGGAGGGTACCGACACTCCGGAAAGGGACGAAATCGGACAAGAAAACACGGACGATAAGGTCAGAGGTTATGTTGGTGCGTATGATGCATCCTCATCATTTGGGGGACCGTCCAGAGATGGCAGGTATCGGTCCCGCGGTCGTGTCACCGAGTTCAGGCCGTCGCGAGGCAGTGGGCGCGGAGGCAGAGGCCGTGGCGGATTCCCGCCCCGCGGTGATCGTGAACCTCTTGATAATTCCTATAAATATCACGAATCGTTAAACCAGTCCACCAACGACACCTGGTCTCAAGGTAACAGCAGCAACAAGTTCTATGAGCGTTCAGAGTTGGTCGTCAATCTTCCCGAGGACCCTCGCATCTCCAAGTTGCTACGTCGACTATGTGCCGAGGTGGACATGGAAAAATCGCTTGTCATATGCAGTAAACTACAAGACGCAGTCATGTTGCCGGAAAACGCACGCTATATACGTCGTTCTTACGACATATTAGTGGAGTCACTCCTAGATGTGCTGTATGATGCCCCTGGCCCTGAGACTAAGGAAGGTGCATCTGTAGTGCTTGGCAGGATCGGCTATGTCATGGGTCCTGACTTCAGGAAACATTTAGACTGGATTGCAGCTAGTTTTGCTGTGCATAATTCAACTATAAAGCATTATTTGACTCTCTCATTTTCTGAGACATTCCAACTGGATTATCAAACTCCTAATCTAACAGATTTTGCTGAATTAACTTTAGATCGGCTTCAGACTATCATTGAAGGTACAGACTCAGCTGACGTATTTATGTCTGCTATAAATGCCATGATCATCATGTCAAATTCTTATCCAGAACATTTTGCAAATCATTTTGTGGACACTGTAGACATTCTGGTAGGTTGGCATGTCGACAATGCGCAGCCTAAGAAGATCAAAGAATTTGCTCTACAATCATTGTTCAAACTTAGTCGCCACTGGCAAGCTGATGTTGGATTTTCTGTAAACCTCCTTAATCAGTTTGTGGAAGACATGGTGGTTTATTCTACAGAGATGGATTCAAATCGTAGTGAAAAACAAAGTGATGCTACCACACCTGAAGATTGTAAGCAGAAGATCACATCATTCCTCAACGTGTTCAATACTGTTGTGAAGAGCTTGGGTACACTCTTGAGTCCTACAGTCTCACAAGTTGTGTCATGGTCGTTTCTTACAGAAGCCTTCACTAAGATCTTGCAAGTTTTAACTAAAACTCTGAAGGATGACGCCGAAGCAGATCTGATACTGGCAGGTAATGAATGTATTGCTTTGCTTTTGAAATATTTGCAATCAAAATCTTCATCTTGTTCTCCTGCCCTATTTGCATTAGTAACTAAAGAGATGAGTAACTTTCTGCAGGGTGAGGAAAGTGTTAGCCTCAGCGTAATTGACTTAGTATCCACTGTAATAAAGGAGATTGCTTCAAACCTACCCATTGAGTTTATATCACAAACAATTGGGCCTGAATCTCTTTTACGTCAACTGCGGTACTCGGACAGTTCACACATTTTAAATAGTGTGATGTCAGTATACAGTAACTTGTTGAATTTGAAGAATATCCCACTTTTGCAAGAAACATATAAATATGTTTTGACAGATATTCAAAACTCCTATTCAGTTATAATACCTGACATACAAATTATTAACCCGGAATATCAAGAAGAAGTGGAGAAAGATGATGCAGATAAAAATGTTATATTTTATTTACAATGTTTATCAGATCTGGCTAATGCGAGTAACTCTATAATTGGGATGTGGGCATTGCAACCTAGCATACTAGAACTTTTGGCCATAAAAATGTGTCCACATGATGAAAAGTTAATAAAGGAGAAGCCTGCACTTCAGTATTCTGTGCTATACTTGCTTTATTCACATTGTAAAAAGAACAATCACTTCATTGCTTCTAGTGACTTGGTAACAAATACCCAACAAAGAGCGAATGATATATTCGGCCTATCAAACTTGAGTCTAGGAGATGTCTCTAGTTCCAGCCCCACATCTGGGCATTTAGCCGTGATCCTCAATACATTAAGCATGGTATTAGATGAAGAAGCTCCAAAAGAAACTTTAATTTTAGTCCTCAACTGGATATCTGATATATTTTGCCAATTAGATAAATATTTACCCATAGTTAGCATGTCAAAGGGCTTCCTTGTACTAACAACCAACATGTTATCACTGGCATACCATTTTGATGAAGATATAGTTTTGCTTGTAATGAAGAATTCTCAACATCTATTGAAAAATAAGACTCTCACTTGGAATGTTATGGTGTTAAAAACAATAGCAGTGCTTTGTATACTGCACATTGACAATCAAAATAAAACATTGTCAAATGTTTGTAAAGATGTACTATTTGAATTGCCTTGGGATATTGTCCAGCTGGAGTTGGACAAACAGGTAGTTAAAGTGTTTACTGCAAGGAAAATGAGTCTGAATGTGCTCAACAGTGATACAAAGGCTAATTCTTTCAAAGAATATCTCATGCATGGATCTTTTTGTAATCTATCAAACCAGCATTTTAAAATAATAATGAATTGCCTTCTCCAAAACACAGTGGATGATAAGAAAGCTTTAGTAGATGCATTTTTAACGTCTTGGCCTTTACAAACTGCCGATATTGATGAAAATAATCTTTTGTTCTTCCGCCAATGTGCTACAAGTTTTTCATCTATCTGTGTCGGCTGGGCACTCTCGGAACTGGCTCAAACCTGTGTGTCATTAAAATTAAGAACTATTCTGGGCAAACCACAGGAGACTTTCATGAGAATCGAAGGAGCTTTGAAAGGAATAGCAAGAGAAATATCCTCTCATGAAACTAAGTACGTTGGCAGTGACCAACAGCAACTGGTAGAAGTTGTAACATCAGAACAAACGAGGACACGCTGGTTAACAGAATTCATGATGTTCTTAGAGAAATACATTTATAATGCCGCGGAAGGAACAGCTACAGTACTGCCAGCTGTCGCGAAACCTGTAAGAACATTCTTTCATACCAACCGGCCGACTTGCCGCGAGTGGTTCGCTAGAATACGTCCCGCTGCGCTTGCCGTTAGCCTGTACGCTGGACATTTCGGTGCTGCCATCTACCACGCTTCACTTATATTGCAAACTGCTGCCAGTTCAAATACAAATATTGATATAGAAGCTATAGCGATCAGCGTTGCAAGAGCACTTATAAAAATTGAAGAACCAGAAGTGTTGCACGGTTTATATGTCTGGATAAAACAGAATTTTGACAAAAAGTTACTGTGGCTCAAAGGAGCTGCTGAACAGGCAAATTCTAGACACGAAGTAGCTATAGAGTTCTATAAAAAAATAAACAACTTAAAAGCACATGATGATACGAAGGAGGGTGAAATATCAACCCAAGTTGACGCAAGAAGTACCAGGTTCATTGACGAACAGGTGATGGAAAGTTACAAACACATACAAAGCTGGGAAGATATGCAAACATGGAAAGACAGTGACAAATTTAATTCAAGTATTTCGCAGTGGAGCTCTTTTTCGGCGTTAAAGTTTTTCGAAGATTCCACAGAAATCCCGCTTGAACTCACTAACTGGGACATACTTGATAATGAAGCCAATGAGATATCGAAAAATACATGTTCCTATCAAGGCTTATTAAACAAAATTGAATCAACACTTGTTTGTGCTGCAGTACAGATGTATAACAACGATTACAATGAGAAATATGAAGACATATTAAAACAATGTGACATCTTACTAAAATCACAAGCCGAAGAATTTTCCAGAACGAATGCAGTCCACTTCTTAAAAGAAGTCGCTGTTCTGCAATTAGCAAATAACGGGTTAAGTAACATCGTAAAGTCTGGGAAGGTTATCCCTAATCCTTTTAAGCCATCAACAGTCAAGGAGTACAAGTATGGGACCAATTTTAAAAACCTAAGCAGAATATTATGGTGGAATCAATATTTTACCAAACTAAATATGACAGAAGAAAACGTCTTCTATGCAGAATGCCTTCGTCTAGATGTCATTAAAAGTGCAAGAAAGAATGCTAATTTGATAATGGCAAAGAGAGAACTCTTGAATCATTTCAAACAAAATTCTGCATTCCAAATGTGTTTAGGTAGCGTTAATAACTTGGATGACTTAAGCGAAGCACTTCTTATGTCTACTAACACTTATGAGCTCGAAATTTGGACACTTAACAACGCCACTGCTTTGGCTGAGCTTTGCAAATTGACGTATTCGAAAGAAGAAACTAAAATACGCGCTGTCAATCTATGTGCAAGTATTTCCTTTGGATTTTCTCAAAGATTGGCAATGAGTGAACAAAGTTATGAACTGCGAGAAAAAGGCACAAGGTTACTACTGACCCTTTCGAAGTGGGTGCAAAGTGAAACGGAAAATATATTGGACATAGATTCACCCTTATTAAAGTTAGTGTCAGCTTTGCCCGAAATAGGTTTGGTAGACAATAATATATCGGAGAATGTTATCCCTTTATCAGATTCCGCCGTTGGAAAACTACTACAATTTGGTGTTAACCAATGCCCTGGACTTGCTAAAGCTTGGGCAAGTTTTGCAGCTTGGTGTTTCAGATGGGGCCGAAAAATGGTCGAATTTAGTTCAAAAACTCGAGAGCAATTAACAGAAAATGATAAGTTACAGATAGAGAGCGTTATGATTGGATGCTCCCCGCAAGATTTTGAGCAGGTTTGTGAAATATTGTCGAAAACGAAAGCTACTTGTGATGACGAAGATATTGATTGGAACGAAATTAACACTTCTGAGATGATTGAAAGTCAACTTCGAACCGTTCCATCTTTGAGCAATGCTTTTCCTGAACACCTTGCTCTATTAGTAGATATCTGGCGTCAAGCTCAAAAGCGAGTATTTTCCTATTTCGAACTCTCGGCTGATGCTTACTTCAAGTTTCTGCAGCTTATTTGTGCATCAGACTTCATCAATCACAGCGGAGAAAATGCGGTAGTCAATGCAACTTTGAGACTTCTACGTTTGATTGTTAAACATGCAATGGAGTTGCAAACTGTACTGGAATCCGGTTTAGCAAACACACCCACTCAGCCCTGGAAAGTTATCATTCCACAGCTGTTCTCCCGTCTTAACCACCCGGAAACGTACGTGCGGAAATGCGTATCTGACCTCTTGTGCAGATTGGCAGAGGATACACCGCATCTCATCACATTCCCAGCAGTTGTTGGTGCGGTGGAAAATGAGCAGAATGATCTAATGGAGTTGAATGTTGCAAGATCTTTTCTATCAAGTGACGGTGCAAGTGGGGAAGAAAATCTTGACGTTGAAGATGCTGCCAGCGACAAAGTTGTTAACAATGAACTTAACTCTTGCTTCCTGGATATGGTAGAAACACTTTCGAAACAAGCCCCAAAAACGATTAAACAAGTAAAATTGTTAGTCAAAGAATTGCAAAGAATCAATTTGTTATGGGATGAATTGTGCCTGGGAACGTTAGTACAACATCACTCTGAGTTTTCGAAGCGACTTTCGCAACTAGAAAGCGAAGTCGCCAAAGTAAAAAATAATTCACACTTGTCAGCGGAAGATAAAGAAAAACTGATCAAAGAGAAACATCGCATTATTTTTGAGCCAGTCGTATGTGTGTTGGAACAACTCTATCAAGTTACCTCGGCAAAACCTGAGACACCGCATGAAGTGTCCTTCCAAAATAAATTCCAGTCTCTCATCACTGACGTGATCGACAAGTTGAAAAACCCTGCGAATCCTGATAAACCCCAGGAGTCTTGGGCGCCATTTAAACAACTGCAAATAAGACTTCAACAGAAAGTAAATAAAAGAACTTCATACATTTTAAAGATGTCGGACATCAGCCCCGTACTAGCGGAGCTTAAGAATACTGTGATCACTATGCCTGGAGTACATACAAATCAGAGAGCTGTAAGAGTCACAATAAAAGCGGTTGAAAATAATGTGGCGATACTACCAACAAAGACAAGGCCAAAAAAATTGGTCTTTAACGGGTCAGACGGCAAGGCTTACACGTATCTGTTCAAAGGATTGGAAGACTTACATTTAGACGAAAGAATCATGCAGCTGCTGTCAATAACAAATACAATGATGGCCAGGGATTCTGAAAACAATGATAATCAAACCTATAGAGCGCGGCATTACTCGGTGATACCTTTAGGTCCTCGATCAGGACTGATTAGCTGGGTCGACAATGTAACTCCACTCTTCGCGTTATATAAACGCTGGCAAAATCGTGAAGCTGCTATTTTAACAGCCAAAACCAATAAGCCAGTCAACATCTTGCGTCCATCGGAGTTATTCTATAACAAGCTTAATCCACTTTTGAAAGAAGCGGGTATATCAACTGAAAACAGAAAAGAGTGGCCAGTGTCGATCCTAAAGCAAGTTTTGCAAGAGTTGGAGGCAGAAACTCCTCGTGATTTATTGTGGAGGGAGTTGTGGTGCAGCAGTGTTAGTCCAGAGCAGTGGTGGCAGATCACGCGTCGGTACAGTTACTCGGTAGCCGTGATGAGTACGATAGGCTACATAATCGGGCTCGGCGACAGGCACATGGACAATGTGTTAGTGGACCTCACATCGGGTGAAGTGGTGCACATAGACTATAACGTGTGCTTCGAGAAGGGCAAAACGCTGCGGGTGCCGGAGAAGGTGCCATTCAGGATGACGCCCAACATGGTGACGGCACTTGGCGTGACTGGAGTTGAGGTGAGTGTCTTAACGATATTTTCCTTGTTATAGTTTTCTATTGTTTGTCAAAAATTGTTTATGTTTTCTAGGTCTTACTTGCCATTTTCAACAGTTGTGAGCGTTACATTACATGTAATGCTCGTAGTGCCGTCCACAACTAGAATTCGCGTTACATTACATGGTGGATTACATTACATATTACACCACAGTCTGGACCCGGCATTATATAATTTGAGTTCTATCATTTTAAAAAGTCGCAACCAAAGACTGCAATTATTAACATTATAAGGATAAAATGAGCTCGTTCGGTGTGTGAGTAGCATTAATGTTAATAATATCCTACTAAATATTATTTGGAGCACTGCTCAGGCAACTCGCCACCCGACCATGGACCATGCCCGGGTCGACGGCGCGTTGTGTTCCACGCGCGCCTCAAGGAGTGTCAGCATGATGACGGGGCCCCCCTCTAGAGGGCCAAAGCCTGCCGGGGTCGCGGGACTTTTTTAGTCAGTACAAGTCTGACAGTCCCTCCCGCCCTGCCCGGGGTGGGAGGACTCATTTGATGATTTTACCACGCTAAAAAAAAAAAAAAAGAACTATTCCTCGTACAACAAAAAAAGAATTTTGAAAATCGGTCCACAATTGGCGGAGTAATCGCGTAACAAACACTCAAGTAAAAATCATCACATCATCCACCAATAAAAATGCTCACAAAATAAAAAGTACAGAACCAAATTGGATGAAATTTTTATGGGACCAAACTGCAAGTATACTGCATCGAACGAAAAAAGAATTACACTAATCGGACCAGAAACCTCGGAGTAATCGGTGTACATACATAAAAAAAAAAAAAAAACATACCGACCGAATTGAGAACCTCCTCCTTTTTTTGAAGTCGGTTAAAAATAAAATCTATTATGAGTTATGGATGTCGAAACTTCCTTATTTTAAGACTAATTTTAACGCATTTTCGGGGGAAAATAAATAACAGAAGAAAACGGTAAATTGTAAAATAATTACCATACAGGGATAGATAATTTGTTCAAAAATATAAATTTTATTTTTTTTGAACAGATACATTCAGTAGTTTTATTATATTATCCAAACTCCCGAAAGTCTCTTGTTGAAGTTGCAGTAGTCCATTCTTCAATGAAATCACGCATGTATGAGTCAGTCGAAGGTTGGAGTATGTGTGCGTGGGCGCCCTAGCTTCTTACTGCTCATCCATCTCATTGGTACGTGATGTTGGATGAAATAGCATGCATTTTAATCCCGCCCACCAACGAGTTCGTCCCGCCGACTAGGGCACCCTTAAGTCACCCTTTTATTTTTTTTTGACGCCCTTGGTGTGACTCCCGGAGGCTAGGCCTTGAGATGGAGGACGTCCTCTCCCTCACGCGTTCGCCTCCTCCTTCGCTGGCATTCCTGCTTCGCAGAAGGAGGTGTTTCCCATTTCCCATCGCTCTGTAACACGACCTGAACCAAGGCCGAACGCGAGAGGTCGCCACCGCCTATCGCCTCCATGGTTTATGTCACCTTAATGTGTTTGGGTCCTTGAAGTTGGACTGTGCTTGTTACATTAAATACATATCGATAGGTGTATGAAGTGGTTTCTAATTTACAAGATAAAAATAATTCAGAGATATACCAAAATTACCTGTTGTGTTAGGCGCGTGCCGCGAGATCGTTGGTCACATTTTAACGTTCCAAGTTCCAACCAACTATGTTCAATGTAGACCAATAAATGATATTCCATGTACCTATGTTCTTAAAGTTTCAAATAATTGCTTTGTGACTATAGTGTTATATTAATGCTGTTATAATTAGTTATCTACGATGTAGGTATGAAACAAAATCATTTTTCTATTTGTGTTACCGCTTAGTTCATCTAAAATCACCATTTTATTTCGGAATTAATTTTGGAAATTTTAAGTGGACAAAATTCGATATAACAATGAATGACTTCAATGTTTTGTAAAGTCGCACGAATGAAGACAAGACGCTAGTGCTTTAAAAAAAACTGGTCTCTACTTCTTGTAAGTTTGTAAGCTATAACTCTATTAAGTTTTCTCTTTTCTTCTATCAAAGATCTGCACTTCATCAAACTTTATCTTTACGTGTTAAGCACCATGAGATGTGGTGTTCTAGAAATTGTTCTTTTTGTAAACGCTCGTCCACGTGTGTTCAAAATCCAGTAATTGGAAACAGATAGTTAGAGCCATTAATCGAATAGTTCTACTGTTGCGCTCAGAATCTCAGATAATACCTAAAAACAAGAAAATCTTGATAAATATTGAGCATGTCACAATAATATAAATGCCGCAAGTCGAGAGCTAGCGTGACTCGTCCGTTACTGACCTCTTTAGATTGCACAATACGGACAAACGGGATTATATCAGCTGCGGTACGTTGTCAACGTTATCACTTTAATTTAGTTAGGTCACTAACTTCTTGAATCATAAATATTTAAGCTATTTTTCGGATGTGTGTTCATTCAAATGATATATTCCTCGTTTATGCCTAGAATATTAGTTATTGGTTAGTTCATAAATATTTTACAATTTATTATGCAAATTATTTATACAGTTGGTTGTCCATCACAGTCATTTATTATTTGCTAGGGAAACATCTTTAAATAAGTTAATGTAGCGCCATCTATGGTAAGAATTTTTCCACTGTTTTACTTCAGTATACATTTTAGACATTTCTGCGTTATGACATAGATGGCGTTGTGAGTCCCTAGTACGAGAAATTATATTTTTGTTGATAAGTTTGAGTTAAATAATACACATTATTTACATACTTTATTATTACATAGAACATCTTTTAATTAATATTTATATCTTTTAAACATCTTTATTTGACAGAGAACCTCTTATTAAAACATCATCATGGCAGGGAACTCATTATAATCTCTCAATAAAAATTCAACAATAAAGCTTTTAAAAACTTGAGCGTAGATTCGAACAGGTACCTAAATGCGAAAGGGTACCTACAGTCACTAATAACTTTAAATACTAGAAGCGTTTCACGTTTCCCACAAAACGTCTAATGTTCGTCTGTACACTACACATTGTCTGGTCGCGCGGCGGGCGGGCTCGGCCGGTGCACGGGCGTGGGTGCGTCGGGCGCGTACGACGGGTTGGCGTCGCCGCGCTCCGCCTCCACGTAGCCCGCGTTCTCGATGATGCGGCAGCGCGCCGTATCCGCCTCGTGCTCGATGTACAAGAGCCGCGCCGGCCGCCCGCCGAGGCTGGACAGCGCGCTGGGGGCGCTCGACCGGGTTATGGAACCTTCTCGTAGCGCCACTGAGCCCCGTTTCCTCTCCGGGGCGGGAGAACCGCGGTACTCCGACGTGTCGGGTCTCTTGCATCGCAGTAACTTAGCGAATGCGGCTCGGAAGCCGGCGTTCTTCCACGCGTAGATGAGGGGGTTGATGCCCGAGTTGGACATGGCTAGGGACGACGTGACGCGGTACGCTATGTGGTTGTTGAGCGGCATCATGGGCAGCGTCTGGGCGCACGCCACCACCACGAACGGCATCCAACATATCGAGAACGATCCTAGCACTAGCAGCACCACCTGTGGAAAAATTATCTCGTGTTCAATTCAAGTTTTAGATTGCGTCACTGTTCTTAAACTTACGGAATTTTAAAGAAAACATTCGTCTCATGGCGGTTTGAGTATACTTCGTTATTCACAAATCGATAATGGACGTCTACAGGGCAATCGCGATAGAAAAACTAATTGCAAATTAATCACAAAGGAACGGTAATTACCAGATAAGTGATTACATCGAATACGTCTGTGCTATTTAGAAATGCGATGGTTTTAGTAGTCACAAAACGTATAAACTATTTTGGATTTATTTATAGATATCTAATTATACTGCTGTTTCGTTAATATACTTGCGTTGCCGATTAGGTTGCTTGAGCAGCTAACTATTCCATTACTATCTTAAATTTTAGTCAGAACAGCCAGACTAGACAAATGTGACATATTGTGCTTTTCGATAACTACGCATCATTATTGCCAGATTACAATATCTCATTTTGATTATTTCAAATTAGAACCTCTATGTGTATTTGATTCATGACTTATTTGGGCCACGCCGCGCCTTTGATGTAAAAGCTATCATTAGGGAAAGCCAAGTCCTACCTGTATACTTTTCCAATCATTGGCTCCAGTGGGGCAGCAGGTGTTGGCTCTCATGCGGCGCGCATGGCAGGTGGCTTCCCGCCATATCCGCCAGTACAGGATGAACATCACCATCCAGATGAGAGAGAACATCGGAGCCAGGATGCTCGTCGTGTAGTTCGTTGGCACCACCTGTAACATTAAAAACAATTCGGTTCAAGCATTTGTGCTTACGGAGTTCTGAGTCTATTAACTTCACACGTGAACTACACGTCTGCAAATTCTTCGAGATTTTTACAAAAATGTTACAACCAACATTTTTTCTGACCCCAGAGATTGGAAACGAGGTCGTATTGAGATAGCAATTCCAAATTGTGCGGAACGCTGAATCGAAACGAAAAAAGTGCAAACACGTAAAACGGCTTTTTTAGTTTGATTCGTATCTTTAGTGGATAACAACTCCCAAAATCCATTAGCATACCTTAATATAGATTGAGGATAATGAGCTAACTGTTTGCTAATGTATTAAATATTTTAATTCATTTGCCCAAACAGAAATCACGAGCAAATATTTGAGGTTCAACAGGCCGCGTTAAAAATTATTTGTACTTCGTAACCGCATGTTAGTTGTCACGTATTCGTTAAACTGTACATAGTTCAATTTCTTTATTTACTCAATAGATTCTATAGTCTGATCTCATATGAACATTCCGGTTTTAAACGATTTCGGTAATTAACTTTATCTCTGGATCAGATATATTATTATTGAAGAGCGATATATTTATACCTTTTATGTTTACAAACATTGGCACTGCTCCAAATACTTACAGTAATAGAAATTATTCTAGCGCCTAACATATTTTTTCTGCTTATACCTTACTCATAGTAATATGTCTCGTGACTTGATTTCTTCTTGCATAATATCAAACAGCAATGTATTTTGGTTACACTAATGTATGAGATAGTAGTTCTGGCGAACGAGTACGTACTCGGTAACTAGATATTCTTTCCAGAATGAACTGTATTAACTATTTTATATAGTAGCAGGTTTGCGGAGCGTGTCTCGAGAATACCATTTCTTTCCACTATGAATTTCGGATAATGTTTTATCACGGAATGTGTTGACAGATTGTTCATCTCGGGAGATATATTTATATATTGTGATGCTTTAAAGAGATAGAGGCTAGCATGTTCAGATTCTATAACAGGAAATATCATGTTTTATGGTGCTTTTAGAAGTCTAAAGGACGTTGAATGTCATGAAACTGTCGTAAATCTTCGAATCCACGGTATGATAAGCTCACGCCGTAAGATATCCGAAGTGAATTGAATATCAAAGCATAGATGTTTTGAACTCCACATTAAAATTAGTGATTTTTGGTATGCAATTGTATGTAAATATAATTCAGAATCAACTTTCTTACAATTCTTACCCTTGCACACATGAGGTTTATTTGTCCTTTCTTAGGATTAAACACCCTTCTAATCTATTTAATTGAAATTAGGACTAGGATCAATGTGTAAGTAGGTGTACAAGTACATACCATATTCATCTCGCACGCAATTCCTTCGTGCCAGTCGTTCCAGAACACTGGGATGCAGCTGATGCAGACGGCCACCGACCACGTGAAGCTCATCATCAGGCGCGTCACCAGCTTCGTCATGTACCGGCTGTAGTGTAGTGGGTGCACTATCGCTATGTACCTGCAACGGACAACACAATTACTTTAGATGTATGGTACGTTGCAGAAAAATAGACACAGTCTCTAATTCCATATTTGAGTTCACATGGCGTGACAAAACCACGACATTGAAGTTTCTATTTATACTGAAAAGATTCGTTGAAATAAAAATTTGAAACGGAGGGCGTTCCACTTACCTGTCTACAGCTATCGCTATAATGTTGTAAATGGAAGCCAGACACGCTAAGATTATGAGGATGAAGCGCATGAGGCAAGACCACTTGATTGTGCCGAATTCATCGTTCAAGTAGAAGACCAGGTGATAGGGTAGCGTTAGCCCCACCATCAGGTCTGATATGGCCAGGTTGAGCACGAACTGGTTGGAGACGAGTGACGAGAGCCTCCGGCTCATGGTCACCGCCAGGATCGTCAGCGTGTTCCCGCTCACGATCAGCAGCATCAGCGAGCCGTCCACGATGCTCCATCCCCAGTGGTTGTACACGTTCGTACTCGCCCTCTCCTCGGTCGCGTTCCACCCCAAGTCGCTATCATTCCCGAATACAACGTCCATACCATCGCTGGTCGCGGACGCCAGCGCCCCCCACTCTGAGTAGTCCGACGTCGTGGTTCGACTCACGCGCACATGCTCTTAACTGTTACCCTCACCCGTCACTCGCGATACACTAGATATTTTCAAAGAGGTCTTTTCCCGTTTGCACTTGTCGCACATTTTATTTGCACTGTGTTGTTGATGTCGAACACCTGGAACAAAGTCTAGATATTAGTCGCGTTAGTAGTTAGGGCATGTGCTATAGGGGGTGCACGTGCGACGAGTCCTTGTAAATGCATAGCTCGCCGCACAAGTAATGCGGCGCGGCGCGCGGCGGTGTGCCGGCGCTCAGTATGCAGGGGCGCGTCGCCACACAAATGAGTCGCCAGGACCGCCCCACTTCGCGCGCTTCTCTCAATCACATTATCAACTTTTTCAAGGGATTGCCTACGAGAGCGTTGCGAGATGTCGTTGCTGCTTCCGCCGCTGAATTATTAATGTTGCACAGTGTACGACGAGCGCTGTCTGTCGGCGCCCTAATCGATGCCGTGCCGCCTTATAAAATGAATTATTTCCAGACGCGAAGGTCACACGGTTCATAAACTCGCGACTGTTTTGTAACAATTATAATGGGTAATGTTTGAAGGTGGCGTCCTTCAGCGGCAGGTTATTTATTCATGTGCAGCTCCATCAAGTTGGAAACTCAATAAATGATTCGGGGCGCCGAGTGCGACTGATCGCTGGATATGTTAAGAATACTTTCAAACGTGCAAACTTCAGCAATGGAACAATGTGTATTGGAAATGTGAAACGCTCGTGCTTGAAAGCTCTTGAAATAAAAGTAGTCAAACTGTAGAAAGCGCGGAGATTGTTTCTGATAGACACGTTGCTGGATTATAAATGTGTTCAATGGGGAAGAAAACAACGAGATTTAATTAAAAATGCCCTTTTTCAGGTTCTTATAAATAAATTCAATGAGCATTTTGTTAACCGATGAAATATCTAGCTTAGCTGGAACTGACAATGTCAATTATATTGGAGTCATCCGGACCGAGCGGCGACACGGCCATCTGAATTACAAATAAGTACGGATCAAAACACTTTGCAGACTCCATTCATTTTAATCCATCAACACCATTTTGCTGATTTTCTCTACTTTTATAAAGAGAAATCCGTAGATGCGGTTTTATCTCAGGTTTTAAATAATTTAAAAAAGGCTAAATTAGTTTATTAATATCTGTTACATAAATAATATTGTAATTGAACTATCTGATTCCGAAATATCTTTTTTAATGCGTGTGAGTATAAATGAGAAATAAAATGATCGCAGGTCCATTTATTTCGATTTCGTTTAAGTGGTATCGATGCCGGCGTTCATTTGATGGCAATTTATGTTCGGACAAATAACGAAGTAGCTACGCGGTACTATTCTGAGACGCGGAAACGGCTTTAGAATATTTGAACGGGGCTGCTGGCCCTTCCTCATGCAGATCCCAGAGTTCGGTAGCCTTATTACGACAATTCATTGGCATTTATTAATAAAACGATCAATTTGGAAACGAGATTGGGGATTGGGAATCGTATCTCGGCTCGATGTCATTGATGGACGCTTTAATGAAATAAGAGAGCAGTGAGCCTCATCAAAACGAGATTGTGATGTGACGGAACGATTGTTGCCACGTATTGCTCAGTAAATTCAAACCAAGTTTTGATAAATGAAATGTCAAAAGTGGTTTTCAATTTGGTTGTATGCCTTTGTGTGGCAACCATGACGGATACCAGATAGCAATTTGTAACGCGATGATTTGACGGTTAGATTGGATGGATGGATTTATTCACGTGTGATTTTGGCGCACGTTCGTACGCGTGCCGGCGAATTGTAGTATACGTATTGGATTAGTTGGTAGCGTTAAATTATTTATGGATATCTCCGAGAATACGTTAATGCTTTTAGCTCTAGTGTTTTGATTCGATGCTCTCGTTTGGTTGTTCTTCATGACTATGAATAATTACATCTAAATCAAGCAGATTTAGAAGGCGAGTTAAAATATTGAACAGGAAAATTGATATTGTAATCGGCTTCAACAACCTCGTAATTAAGCTAAAGTCTTGTTGATTAAAGTCTCGTTGTCTTGGAATTTCGAGAGGAAAAATTGTAATGAAATATTGATTAATTGAACAACAACGTTTACTTACGCAACTCGATACGCAAACACCAAAGTTCTAACGAAGCCGTAAACTGGATAACTATTAGGTAATACATTTTTAAAATGCAAACTGTTTTCAAAGTCAGAACAGACAAAGATGATGAAACAAATAGTGAGTAGCCGTTTTCCACATAGATGCGTGGCTGCGGTATTCTGGTCACAGGCGCACAGGGCTACTAGAATGCCCTTTTCCAATGCCTAGTACATTAGCATGCACTGCAATCACCGTGACTAATGTCATTTGTCTATGCTCCGCTCATGGCGCCGGTTTGCGGACTCTCGATTATGATCGGTTTGATCGGGGCGCCCCTAATGGTACACACGTACCCACTTTACAGTTGGATATCCAGCTTAAGTAGATTTTGTCACAAACATCGCTTAGTATCGATGCCGATATTAGTGTGTTTGTCTACAGAGCAGTAGGCAAACGAAACTGTTACAAGTAGTCCAATAAATCGATGCTATAACAGTTTTTTTCCCAATATAAGTTTATTGGAAGTTACGCGGACTAAGGGCCACTTTTTATTTCTCTTTGACATTTAAGCCCTCGGGCTTATGCGTTCACATAAATTGAGACATTCCCAAAATAGAAAATATTAATTGTTTTCTATGTTCAATAGGTATCGGATGAGCAGGTAACAGACAACTGATTAATCCGCCGTGACGTGTGCTAGTGTGAGCCCACGCGTTGATTGAGCTGTTTTAAATCCATGTTTGTGAATATGAAATTTGGCGCCAACCGCCATTTTGGTCACACGTAATGTGTTCAATTCCCTTCACTCGCGGGACTACTCCTACCTTATTTATTACCTAACACCGAAGCTGCTATCGTGTGTGTATTGAGGGAAGGTAAATTAAATAGAAATATAATTTGGGAAATACGAGTATATCACTATTATGTTATCATTGATAAAATGTGCGTGTTTATTAATCTTGGTAGTCTGAACTTATGTAAACACAACGACGGCACAAATGTAAATAAATAACATTACACTTTGAAACAGTGGAGTCACTCGCATTCGTTTAACGTACTCGACTAGTCGTACCGTACATTGAATATCGGAAAATAACTCTGTGACACTGAAAAAAAGTTAATCGAGAAAACAGTGGTGGTTTCAGTACTTGGTATCGATTTATAAATATTTTTGTGTTTATATCTACGATCGTCCTTTACGTAACGTGCCGTGCGAGCGTCGCGTGCGACCTCTGCACTTCGATCTACTAACTATTGTAACTATTTTAATTGCTCAATTTTTCGTTACATTTCGATTTTAATGAATGTGTATTATTCTCTGTACTGTGCACGTACTTTTGTGCTTCAATGTCACGATTCTATTTATATGTGGAAATAATGAGCGATGCCTAACCATTCCTGACATGGAAACCAAGTTTGAATAATTTTTCCGCCAAATACAACAAACGTACGTTTAAGTAAACATCAGGGCTAAGGT
Source organism: Agrotis exclamationis (assembly GCA_950005045.1). NCBI lineage: Eukaryota > Metazoa > Arthropoda > Insecta > Lepidoptera > Noctuidae > Agrotis > Agrotis exclamationis. Next base: position 21,797,877 of record OX465430.1, read on the forward strand.
CTGCAATATAACATGCTTGTTCAATTGAATTGTGCTGATTATAATATCAACAGAACACGTTTTAAACAAATAAATTATCGTTTGACACTCACCAGTTACTTTACAAGTCCCGCAGAATCGACTACTATCTATTAACGCGAGGAATCTCAAACACTCGCACCAGACATTGTGATACCAAACATCGTCCGAGACAGCGAAGACCACTAACAAATATTCTATGTTGGGTAAACTCCCATTTGATTCGGCAAAGGTCAAAAATGAAGACAAATGTCCCGACTATTACTGGCCACAATTCAATCAAGATAGCAATATTCTTTCTATTGCATTGGTACTGTGCCGGATAGGGGAGCCAATATGTTTGGAAGTAAACATTCAAAGGTTGGGACTATCTATGTTGGTACATTTTGTGATCTTCGATTTACTATACATCTTTATCAAATGACGTGGTGAGAGGTCGCGCGATAACGATGACTTCTCTGACTCATTGATAGTTGTTATTTCTACAGTCACATGTAAAAGAATTTCTTCAAGCTATGTATCTATCTATGTAAATACATCGCACAACATTTTACCAGACCAACACAAACATTCTCCTCAGAATTGTGTTGTGTAACACAGTATAATACCAGAGACTAAGAAACTTTCGTGACGACATTGTTCGCGTCCCGAAGAGCTGGCGGAAACGAAAATGTCCGTTTCATTGAAGAATCTCGCTTGTCAAATAACTTTGATTTATACTCGTACTTGCCGGTTCTAGCTTCATTTGAACGTCTGAAAACTTTATCACATAATCCTTTTAAATTACACGAAATGTTTAATAGGACGGGTGCCCTCGAAAGTAATGAACTCATTACTTCGTTAATACTTGAGAAATAATGTTACGAACTTGTGGACGACCGCAACATTTGGATTTTCTGTAGCCTACGTCTACGAATAAGGAAGAACTTCTATCCAACATTCATAAATGCTTCCGCCGAATTAATTTTACGATTTAATTGCATGATAGAAGTGAATGGCGGAATGGAATAAACTTGAAAATAAAAGCGGGGGCTAGCTACAGTATCGCCTCGGTAAAAATATAGGACGCTGTCCCCTGAACGTGAGCTCCGAAGTGCTGGAAGATATCAGCAAGAGAGGAAACTGTCGGCGTCGCGCGACAAACCTGGCTCCCCGACCGTTACTGATACGACTCACGATTACAACTACTCATATTTCCGCCGCACGTGAACATTGCGCATAAACGGAGAAAGTAACCTAACACGTGGATGATACGATGTCTATTTGACTAAAGCCGGATGTACAGCCGAGGCCGAGAGGAACACATAACATGTCCGCCTCGTTAAACACGGAATAACACACAAATACGAAATTATTGACTCAATGAGCGCTTTAAAATTGCGAAAACTTAAATTGGCATCGGGCATTTGCTCAATGTGTGCAAATATAGCGAAATTGCGTGTTAGTGACGTCTGTTACATCCTTAAAGTACATTGACAGAAGGTTGTCGTTGCGACACAATGAGAACTGCCCAAAAGTAATATCTACTCGCGAAACCAACGTGACACAACCATCGAATGTTTTCATTCTGCAACGTGTCGCACACTTTCTGACCTCTGCTTACCAATCTTCTAACCACCAATAAATCTGTTTTTCTTAAAAAAAAATTGTCTACCAAAACTCTTGTATTTTCCTCATCAGTAAAACAAAAGTAAAATTAAGAAGCTTTTTCTGAAACTCAATTAAAAAGTCCTTTGACGAGCCTAGTTCGGGCTCTTAGACATTTGAATAATAAAATGTCCAAATTGATTTGTTTATTTAATGGGGGAGTCACTGGTTACTGCTTTGAAACATGTTTGTTCATAGAGTTAGGTTATCGTTATCTTGATTATAGACCGGACCACAATCACCATTGTGTGGTATACATAATATCTGAGCATAATAAACCCATTTGATGGACTGTTTTGCATGGGGCAAATGCGGCCATCGCTCATGTCAAACGGCTAGGGTGAATGAAAGGTCGTCGGCCGGCGAATAAACTTCGCCCTTTCACAGGCCCTCTTTCACTACAGTTATTAGATATTGTATTTTTAAGATATCATAGCGTAATATCTAAATTGTTATCTGAAAGTTAATTTTCATTTCGCTGCGGTTGTTTTACGGCACGTTTGAAGTGATGTCAGCAAAACTTTGTTTGCATTTATTTTAATTTAGATAACCTGAAAGGAGCTTTGGTGTTTTATTTTTTTAAGCTTAATTATTTCAAATGGGGGTAAACAAATTACTTTGTTAATTAAGAAGCTTCTAAAAGATTTTTTTATTGTTTTAGAGAACAAAAACAAAACCCAAATCGAATTATCAAGTTACTTAGTGAACAGGAAACTATCTGAGGGACATTCCGGAGACTAGTTTATCACTCTGATTACTGCTAACTTTCCAGGTGTAGTTTGTGCGAGGTGATGTCAGGGTTACCAAACATGTCGTTCGACACACTCAATAGCATCAAAGTGTGTACAGTAGAAAGGCGTCGCGAGTGAAATATTTGATTGTCAATGTTTATTGAACTACGTTTGCAGTTTTCGTTGCAAAGTGTATTTTGTCTTAAGTAAAACTTTGAGCTCAATACTTGCAAGTGAAAGTTCAATTTCACTTATATTAGAAAACACACTAGCAACATGTTTTCCCATATTTGCTTGTTTGTAGGTAATTTTCTCGTTATCACGTTCTCATATCATGAAGATACACTTACCCGGCCGTCTCATATTACATGGATTAACCTTCCTACTAACAAATGTCACGCGGCGATAAATCAATTTACAAACACGATTGTACAGGGTAGCTTAATAGTGTTTAAAGGCGCTTCGCATCGGCGCGCCTCAATGGACCGCGTCCTAATTGGCTGGTGATCTCAGTTCCGTCATGTCATCGTGAGCAGCCGTGACAGACATCTCACACGTTACCGCGTTACGTCGCAAGGGTAAAGCGGCGCTTTTCATTAAGACCGCTTAATTGATCAGATGTGAGCCGCTAATTCCCGTTAATTTGCTTACTTTAAACACTCAAACACAGTCGATTTGCTAGCTGTATTCGGTCTGATACAGTTTCGGTCGCGATAAATTTTGTCCATACCATTTTAGGATCTTTATTGAGGCAAAATTTATCGAAGGTAAACTACAGTCATTATTAGGGGTTTATTACGTTTATTTACAAAAACGTTATTGATTTTTATCTCAATTGAAGTGTTATCGACACTCTAAAAATAATTTTCTTTCCGTCAAATTCCATGTATAGTTTACTCGGAAACAGAGTAGAAAATTGGTCCTTTGAGTCAAGGTAGGATATAAGTTCGTTTGATCATAACCGGTCTAACGAATCCTTCTGGTGTCAAATATAATCACGAGTTTTATTTCCACGATCCTATATAAAGCAATTAAGAAGTGATATGTTTGGCACTAGTCTCTGCTCCTGGGAGCTTATAGGAAATTGCGTTAACGCCCCCGAGACGACAACGGCAGTCTTATAGATGTATAAGTGCGCTTCGTTAATGCCGACACGAATTGACAAAACATCAAAGTGGGTCCGGCTGTGTTTCTTTGATGTGCCGATCTATTTTACCGTAAGAGATTGGTTTAGTTTGGAAAATAATTGGTACAATCAAGACAGGACACATTTGTGAGTTGTGCGCACTCACAATTTCAAGAAAACTGATTGAAGTACCGATAATGTCATTATCTTAATTTTATTATTTCATCTGTGAGATGAAAGAGAAAAGATTTTTCTTCTTCTAAAGTTACTTAAACATGAATTCGTTTGTTCTCAATTGGTGTCTGAATATAGTGAAAATAATTTCCAGTTACACTTTTTTTACAATTATAGCCGTGTAAAATATTTCGTTATTTTTTACTTCTTTTTCTCATTACTAATCTCTTAAAAGATTTCATGTTCTTGACAATAACAGTGCGCAGTGGTCTCATGCCCGGTTTCTGGTGTCCTTTTGTCGACAGTTTATCAATTCAATAGCGCTGTTGGTTAGATAAACTACAAAAATGGGTTTCTGAACACCTCAAAGTAAGATAAACTTCACATAAACTAAGTTCAAGTTGACTGACCAATCTTCGCCGTTTGTCGGTTCCATAACTATATTACGAGGTTGTTTTTTTTTGTTCTGACCTTTTTTTGCAAAGGATGGTCAAACATCTGGCATCAATACCCAGTACTTATGATTTTAATTTTAAACAAAATTGAATCATAGTGTTATATAAATAAAGCTCACTTCTTTCTCTTCATTATTTTTTACTGTTATTGGCAGTTATATTTCCACACAAAAAAGATGCAGATGACGATTAAAATAAAATGTACTTCTTTGAAACAATCATCTGTGTTAGAAACAAAAAAAAAACACTTTAGGTATACCCACAGTTTAGTAGTAGGTATACCTAAGTTTTTAAACTGGCATGATCACTACACTATACCTAATCAGAACTATTATAACCATGTTTATTACTTATTTTTATTATACCATATTTCAGCATTGTTGATGATGGGTTTCAAATGTTTCAAAATTTTCAAATCAACTTGGCAAGTAACCAGTTTTAATTTCTAATAAAAAAATACATTACTTTCCGTTTTCAGTTGTAAAGTAACTACCTATGACACCGGTACTTTCCTTTTTTTATTGAATATAATGTGTCCAAATGCTGGGTAAAGGGCTTTCATTACTCTTGTAAAAGTATTTTATACATAAAACTAGTTTTAACGACGAATTGTAGTAATAAAATCCATTTTAAACTTTATTTATTAAACAGACCCATCTAGTGGCAAATTTTGGAACTAGCTATTGGTCTCATAGTTATGTTATCGGTCCGTGTGACATCAGAAACCCAGCTACAGTTAAGCTAAGTTTAACTGACCAATAACTTTGTTGAAGCAATAGTTATTGAGAGGATAACTGGTGACACCAGAAACCGGGCATCAGCCGGGTGACTGGTACCCTTTCAGATCCACGCCATCTTTATGATAGTGATAAAAGTTACATTGTGTGTTAAGGGTGCGCCGGTCAATGTGTACATTACCTTGAAAGCAAATAACTCTGTGATGGACAGCGCTTTAAGAAAGCTTTTTATTGTATTAATTCTATTAATATAAGCTTTTAATCTTGTTTAGACGGCATTCGGCTATTAACATTTTTGTGTGACTATTTGTTTGTTCTGATTTACAATTATGTATTCGAATTCTTGCTAGGACAGTTCTTAAGAATGTCCACGAATAATGTTATATATGTTCTGTAGCTGTACATTGTACGTACCCTGTTTTTATCGAGCCTCTTTTATTGAAGTCTGCCACACACGCGTCACATGGCGCTGATGGATATAAAAGGTCGCCTTTCTTTGTCAAGAGAAAAGTTCTTCAACTGGAACTTTATCTAGATTTAGTTTTGTTTAGATTTAGAACTTTGTTTTCGAGTTGTACTAAATAAGTAAGCAAGGCACCGTGTAACTCAAAGGTGCTGCAATATTTTATTCATAAGTTTCATTGTTTCTTGAGTGAAGTTCGCTTTGTTGAGAGTTGTTGAGTTGTTGTACGGCGGGTTAACACAATGTTCAGCTAAATATTTTATAATGGCGGCTTGTTCTTGTGTTACACGCCACTGTTGTGTCCTTGAACTCAACAAACTACCTTGACTTTGTGGTTCATATGATGTTTTTACATTAGGACTTCGTGCAATAGAGCTTCCTATACGGTTTAATTTTCGTAATTATTATGAATAACAAATTGCTAGAAAAGTATTGGTTATACTCATTAAATATTAAATGTGTCTCAAATTTCCTTAATTCAATGCCTGAAATATTTAGTTATAGGGTATACATTATGAAACTGTTCCGAATTATTACAACAACATGTTAGGTAGTAGATGTAGTTAACTCGTGTTGATTTAGTGCTGAAGTTGTACTTAGTTGTATCATGGTATCAAAGATTTCGTTTTAACATGAATTTTTTAATACAATGCTAAGAGCTTTTTTAGAAAAAGGTACGAACATAAAAGAAGGTATCAGGTCATTCTGAGTCTGCACAAAAGATCAGTTGAACTTTATATGTGAATGTGGTCGTATTGTGGAGATCTAGCCCACGCATCAGATGGCTCTTACGTTTCATTAAAACTTTACTGTTTGTCCGACTTTACCGTCCACTGACTGCTATCTTCGACAGTGTATCTTATTTCATTTCATGTCTGCTGTTGATAAATCTGTCGCCATAATTAAATAATAAAACATTAATTTACACATACAAATATTGATGTTTATCAACCTGTAGTACCGTGCCGTGCGTAACGATATTACCCTGCTCTACCCGCCCACGTTGTCCAAATTACTCGAAATGACCGGCTGCGTTTAATTGCTCTAACATTAACTTTTATTTTATCATGAAACAGCGCCAATTTTAACCTTAACAAATTGTGGATGTATTGTTCAGGATTACGACCTGGGTTTTGCAGGATTACCACCGCCAAGGGGTTTGATGATATAGGGAGTTAACTACCGACTATAACCGTAACTTTGAGACCGTCAATTAATAAATTTATTACTTCAAATTCAAAATCTTCCACTAACCATTTCGTAATTTGATTTTAGAACTTGCTGGTAAATTGTTCCCAGGAAAAACGATATTCTAAGCTCCAACAAGATACTATGATAGATATTCGAGAACCTTTTTTCTGGGTCAAGTTCCAGGCGATATGAATTTGCCTAACTGTCGTCAATATGTCTAGCCGTGATCGAAATTAACGATCAAGCTTTACTTTGAACTTTTACTTAGGTAAAGAATGGTTATGTAGTCATTAATCTCTTATTTCAACAATATTATTTGCCACCTACTCTTCTCCATTTTCTCTGACTTATTAGCTAATTGTAATCCTTTTTAATTTGCTTTGTGTTTTGTTCAAACAGCTTTTTATGTAACTTGGCTTTCCCCTCCACAGTCATGAATACTAAGTATTTACCGACATGTGCTACTTCTAACATGTTATCATTATGGTGCTATCGATATTAATCTATTATCGACGTTATTATCTATTCAATAGTAATTCCTTAGCTATGTATTATCATGAATTATGGTGAGTACGCCTGTGGTCGTATATTATAAGTTGTTATTCATAAAGTTTGCTAGAGATAAGCTCGTACGGCGGGCGGCGGGAGCCTGCTTGATGCGACAAATGGTTAGAGTTTTATTCTACAATAAAAGGGAACATTTATTGTTTGAGGCTTGTTTTACATAGTAATACTAGTATCTATATTTTATTTTGTTTTTTAACCCATTTTATACCACAAAATATTTCTGACAGACATATAGAAACATATAGACAGCTTCACTCCTAAAATGTTCAATAGTAGTGTCAGTTTAGTATCGATGGTTCATTTTTCTGTATCCATTGGAAGAGTCGGCACCAATTCAATCATAGACCGGTCGTGAGCGTCCAATCCAGAAGCGTTAGTGTTCTCTGTTGACCTACTGGATAATGGGTTTGCGACCCACAGATATTGCCTATTTCTCTCATCGAATTGCCTGTGAACGCATCTTCTATGTATACGTATATTATACATATCGTGCATACACGTATGGAGATTTTCCTTCCCATGGTTTCACGTAGCATGTGATATTTTCCTGTATGTATATATATTTTCCTGACTGTTAAAGCTAATTGCGCTTCCCTGTATAATAAATAACATATCTTATAATTGATTCCTAATTTGGTAGGTACAATAAAAACGGCTTACTCATAGTGTGTTGTTTTTCTATTCATATCAGCATGAGAATGGATAAGATATTATTTGATGTCAAAATATATGAACTAACTATAACACGAGTGTATGTTTGTCACTGGGATCACGTAAAGTAAAATCTAGAGGAACGCTGAGTCATCACTGACCACGGGGGAGCAGACCCTTCTCACACGTTTATTTGACTTCATAACTCCGTGAAATTATAATGGATGTACTCAGTGATCAAAATTGCAGGCATTCTAGCCTGTAGGTAATCATCGCACCTTAAATGGTTTCTGTAAAGATGTATGTTTACTGTTGAAAAAACGAGTTTATTGCCGTAGTTTACTGCCGAAGATATACGGCGGAACTTAAGCACCGTCCACAAATAGGATCTGATCAATGTTTATTGCCCCTGAAAACTCCTTGGCTGTATATTTTTATTCAACAAAATGTTGTAGTAAGGACACGTGTTTACGAGGCGGTGCGTATGTAAAGTGTAGCGGTCAACGCACCGTGGTTTGGGCGCGCGACTCAAGCGTCTCGAATTATACGAGGTCATACAGCAAGCCTCCCCCGGGGAAATTTTGATACAGGCCATCCGGTGTAATGGAATAGATAATTCGAAGGTTCTTATCGACCGTTATGCCTCACTTGACGCTTTTCGCATTATTTGCGCTTTACTTTGCTGGTCTTAGTATAAGGAATTTGAAACTTTACCTGTCTATCAACTATTTCTCTAAACGAATAACCTTTTACTGCCCATCTAATATATTTTTAATACCATTATCCTGGAATAGCCTACATAAACGATAATTTTATTTGCCGTTTAAAACACAAGGTTGGCACCAGGTAGGGAAGTCGTAAACTGAGCGCAGCTGATAATAAGTCTCAAATCTAGCGAGATTTACCGGTTAATGGCACAATCAAATCTAACCCTTCCGAAGCGCCTGGATTACGAACACTGGCAGCCGGCCTGAGTTATCACTATCCTTGAATGTTAATTCGATTGCTTATCTGAAACTTTTGCAGGGAGTGAGGTCGGGGCTAAATCCTGTGTGCACTGTCCCTGAATGTTCGCTCTCTTCAAAGAGAGATCATAGATATTTCTCAGACAGCCGGTCTTTCAAACGTAAACTTTGGCTGTCGTAGCAGACTCATCATTCATCTCAATTGTTCGACTAATTCAACAGATATATTTGGCACGCGGCGGAGCATTAATAGGCAGTTAGAATCCGTTACAATCTTCATTGATAATGCTGCAGAGATACTCGATCAAGGGCGCAATACGATTGCATTAGCCCCATTAGCTGGCGTGCATCGAATGTTCTCAACACACGAACCGAATAGCGAACCAGGCGCGGTGTGCAACAATAACACCAAGTAACAAGGTTGCAACGACCCATTTACCGAAATAAGTCTTCCGAAGCCTATTCGCCTCCGATTCAATTATTTACTGTTTAGAAGAAACAAAAGCTTTTAAATGAAAGGATTTTTCGTCCACGAAATATACCGCGCTTGACAATTTACTGCGCTGTGTTTTTTGAAACCGAACTCCGACCCGGAGATACAATCAACTTTGAGATATTCTTTTAGATAGCAATTTCAATATTCTCTAAAATTGAATCCCAAAAAGATAAAATTCCAACCAAATCGGGCAGTTACATAAGTGGGGGCGGGGAGTCCGTTGAAAGCTTACGTAAGCTCGTCTGGAACTTTAACAGTGAAAATATAAAGAGCACTTTAATTCATATCTAGTGGTGGCGATGTGTACACACGGCGAGCGTGGCTCCGGGCAGCCCGCCGGCCGATCCTGAATTTACATATCGGACGCGACAAAACCAGTAACAGCTTTTAAACGACGTGCTAAATTCTAAACGTCCGGAATTATCTGAAATTACGTTTATTGAGACAAACTGCGAGAATTCAACGTGTGTCCGTGAAATGAGTTCGGTTGTTTTACTGTTTGCTTTGCTGAGGATTATATGAAAGAACTCGTCCGAACCGTATTTACTTTCATGAACATGCAAATATGCAGATGAAATCGCGCGGAAATGGAATGGACGCCGTTCGAACGCTCCGCAAATACTTATCTGGCACCGGACGGTGGTCGCGAGGACCAGGTTGTCGTCAATATTTACCTCCACGACGATGCTGCCATTGGCGCGAACAGACTACCAAAGTGGTCTGGAATGGGCAAACATCACGCTCCTACATAATACAACAACACTGGCACTCGAACTATGTTCGTTCACTGGATGCAACTTTTTCGTGTTGGAGGGTTCTCTCCGAGGGTGTGGAGTGCTCGTGGTGACGTCCGCTCGCGTCGGCGCTCGGCACGCAACTAACGGCCGCGGTCGCCGCCGCCGGCTTCCAAACACGAAATTCGAGGTCTTTGAAGGCATTAGTGGACAAACACCAGTGGCAAAGGTCATGGTTTTCGTGGTTACTCTCTACTGCTACAAATATGTATTTGAAGCGGATTACTGAGATGATATACGCAGCTTTTTCAGTAGTGCGTTATTGTATAATGATGATATAGGAGCGCTACTACGAGTTTTGTCGGTCGGAGTTCGTGATATATTTTCGCCATTTCAGCTATGATTCTTAAAGTTAATGTTGTTATTACCGAAATGGAAAAAGTTTTGACGAACCCTAACATATTTTCGGTTGTTATAATATTTATAGTTGCTTTAATTCTAAGAAAACTTGCAATTTCTTAGGTGCTGAGAAATGTTTTGTGATTTCATGAAATGAACGACTCCTCAGGCAGTATCTATGAATAGTTCAGAAATTTATGTTCAGTGTTCGCCTCTTCAAATAACTTTGTTGACTTAAAAAGAGAATTTTAAAATCAAGCTTTTATTATTTTTAATTTCGCAGTTTCGAAGTTCATTGTTTACTGAATTTCAGAGGAAGCGAAAAATACAGTAATGGTTTTAAAACTGCATTAATTGTAAGCACTATTGCTAGTTTTTCCCACGGCCGATGTTTCATTAATATTTTAGCCACGGCACGAAATGCAACGTGTTTCTTCATAGTTGCATTAAATACCTTTTTCCCTAACATACTCTACACAAGTACGATGAAAGAATCCACAGGATAGTTCACAAACGTTATTGTCTATTGTTAATGCTGCGTTAAACTCCTCTTCCAATTCTGGTTTAATGGTCATTCTCTTCAGAGCGATCATAAAGGTCATATTTGGCAATATATGCCTAGAAGATATCTGGATTTGATGAGTGTTACCATTGTAAAATCTCATCTGCAATCTGCATTTGTCAGTCTGTAATAAAATAGGCAGTGGGCTCCGTTAGTCAATTGGACGGTGTTTGACAAGCTGACGACTGACGACAGACGGGGTTACACTTCACGCTACGTTTGTTTGTTTGTCGCGACTTGCTCGCATGTGTTACCTCTAATTCTTACGAATCAGTAAGGCTGCTTGAAACATTCAGAAAAAAGAATATTGAATATCTTAATTGTATTCTCACAAACATACTTGGTGTATTTCTTGGATAGGCGAGACGAAAGTGGTGCTCCATAGTTTCTGCTGTGTACCTATACATAAACTTATGCTTTTGCTTTACCGAAATCATTTTTGTTTAAATTTAAAATGGGTTGCTTTTGGCCTGATGATGAGGTCTAAGATAGAGTAGGGGAACAGTGTACATATAAGACGGGGACGCGAGGTATGATGGGAAATCACACACTCTACACTATTTCTTAATGGCCGCTTGTAAATGATGTCCTGTTGTCGCTTGCGCTACGTTAGTGTTGTGTTAAGTATGCCTAAAGAGTGTATGTCCCTATTATACCTCGCGTCCCCGTCTTATACACTGTTCCCCTACGCCCACCAAGTACGAACTGGAACTCCTACGCACTGACGGAACAAGCAGTAAGGGTTCCTTTTTGACTACGACACCCTCAAAACTGTTTGGCGCCGGACTCCGACAGGATGTGTGATCGTTCAACCGCAGGTTACAGGTAGCTTGTGGTGCCGTTGCCCGGGGTGGATCACTATGAGGTGGATACCACGAAGCCCCCCCTTCATACACAAGGTAACGTCTCCGATACCTTACGACTTTGGTATCCAAGCAGGTAGAGGTTCGTATACAGGCATGTGTCATTGGACAACAAAGCCGTAAGATAACGGAAATACCGTCGCCATGTGAACGAAGGGGCCAACTCAAAGCCTTGCTTTTTGTTTTTAAGCTGGTTATCTCGGGCTTCTGAAACAGTATCTGTCAACATACATACACACGTAAATCTTTCATTAATAAAGCGTAACACGTAGCTAACTAGTGAGTGCGATTCCTTTTTGCTCGCAGTTCCCGGTGGAGAGTTTAATCCCGCGTGTCCGGAGCGGCACATAAATCGCCGCTAGGTGTCGCCTCGCGCAGATTACGTTAACTAACATTATCCTATTCTGCCACCCAGCGAATATATTTTGGACAATACACTTTGACTCGGGAATAGTTGGATGATTCTGGACTGTGAGTGTGTGATACAAATAGAGAAGAATATCAGTAGAATAGGAAGTTTCATATCGTAATTAGCAGAATCATAATTAGTAAAAAACACCGACCTTGAAATTCCAAGTCCTCTTTTTTTCTAGTTTGATGGTGGTGCTTCTTCATTTCCACTAGATTTTTGCTTGATGACGGCTTATGTGATTTATACTGAGAACCAGGCTATTTTACCTTCAATGAAAGTGAAATCTTTTCAAAATTAATGTAAATTTTCATGAAAACAACCCTTCCAAAATTAACTTTCGTTTTTCCTCAACGAAAGCAAATGCAGCGAAACGTAGCGACAATATTTTTAACCCTATACTTGGCAGAGAATTTTACCTTTAAAAAAATTAACTTTTACTACTTCCCTATGTTAATTGGATTATAAGGATGCCAGGAAAATTAAAACAAAAAATTTCAGAATTTCAGTTTTCAGGATATATTATGTGTCTTCAAGTGTACACTGCCAAGCTCACAAGAAAGAAATGACAAAGAAAACTGTGTCTTTACATGCACACTGCCATGTAACCACTAAACTAAAAAAGAAACAATAACATAAAAATAACATTAGTCTCGAAAAATATCAAAAAGTTTTGAAATCTGTTATGAACTAGGTTCGATACGGTTACGATAATGACATAATACAAAACATTTTTTCTATGAATACATAGCACAATATTCAGTCCTAATGCTCTGAGATCAAAGTTTACTAACATGTCTATCTAATACGTAACAATATGAAAAACTGTATGAAAATCTATAAAGCAATTTCCCCCTTCAACTATTAGCCCAGTCAACGAACAGTTATAGAGGGAAATTCTTGGAACACAATTTTTGACTTTGTAACTTTGTTTAGACTAGTTAGGAGGTGAACATAATCAAAAGTCCCCACCCCTAGCCCTTGAGCTGTAGGGGAGGGGGAGGGGGGTTGATGTTACCATTTTTGGGTTTTTTGCTTCTGTAACATCTATGAACAATATAAATGCTGAATTAATCCAGTATTATTTAGTATTTCCATATCTTGTATAGATTTCGAGGTATCCGCTTTTGAAAGTCTGTAATGGTAATGAGAAAAACCATTTATATCTTTTCGCATTTGGAAAGTTGTATTTGATATTGTCAAAGATCCAGAAACCAGCAGCAGTCTTTTCAGACCCTCCCTTTACCACCTAAGATGAACAAAGCCAGGTGAAACCTACATCTTGAGGTGGAATGGGTCTCCAGCTAAAGAAGTCTCCCTCAATGCCCACAAGTGATTTTTGAATCCGGTGGCCACCATCAAGCTTGATATCTCTTGTCTTCCTCCCAGCGAGGGAGCAGTAAAAAATAGCGCAGAAACTCATTTTAGGCTAGATGGTGAAGCACGAACGAAAAACTTGTGGAGTGAGGACCCATTTTTTTGGTCCGGGGAGTTGTCTTCGGAGACATCTTGATGAGGTCTACACATCCGGAATGAATCTTCCGAAGATTCGCAAAATTCTACATCCGACTTAGCTCCGCATTTAGGCACCAACGCTAGAATTTTTCGACTTCTAGTCATCTGAAATAAAAGTATTGCAAGCTAAGGCATAGGAATTTGGTAGAAAGTGTAATACGAATTGTTGTCATGCATTATCAAAAAAAAAACTATGAACAAAGGCTCGACAATGTAGTAGCACAGTAGGCAATGGTGCACTTATAGACACAACATTCACAAGTAGTGACGTTGGCAGTGTGCATTTAAATACACACAACAAATATTGAGTCATTCACACTGCACCAGGCAGTGTGTATTTAAATGCACACCTAACAAAAATCGTGAATTACTGTATATGCAAAAAAAATATCACAAAAATAATATAATCAATCAATTGCGTAAAGCTTGCAGAAAGTAAAATTATACCAATTTCATACATTTAACTTAATTTAAGTGAGATGAAACACGATACTTACAGAGCATTGCACAGGCACTGACCGACGGCTCGGCATTTTGTTCACTACTGTCAAAGTGTGAGCAAGACAAATATAGATTTCTTTTTCTTACGTAAAGAGACGTTTACGAAGTAACTTAAAGTTATTACTAAAACGATTCGATGTTATATTTTGTTTAAAAAAAAATCTGAATCCAATGTGCATTTAAGTGCACAATGTCAAGTATAGGGTTAAGAGAATTCCGCAGAGTAATGAAAGAATACTGTACAAATGACCCGCTTTGTGTTTTCTGCCTTTAATTTCTTGTTTTTTTGCGCTTGAAATATTATTTTATGCCTTTTGTTAACACTCAGTATTGTTTATTTGACAGTCTTTTGATCACAATTTTTCTTCTAAAATAAAATGAAATATTTCCCCAAATAGTTAAGGCATAAAAAGCTGGCAAGAATTTTCGATATTTCCGCACGTAAAGATTGATAGTCGTGCCTGGGATTTTATTATCATTTGACGGTATTCGCAAGGTCACTGTAGTAGCATGTGGCTGGCTACCTCTGGTGACGTCACACTTTGTGGTCACAGTCCATTCAATTCGGACATAACTGGTAGTAGCTTATAGCCAGCCAATACTAGTAACAGAGGCAGATCGCATCTGGTTTCAATCGATATTTCACGATGCTTTATTTTTATCTCCGAGCGTCGGATCAATTCAGATCTAAGGAGACACTTATGTTTGGAATGTTTATTTTTAGTTAGAGCCAGATCAGGTGTTTGTTGCTTGAAATTGATATCATGTCTTTTTATTAGACTTTTGGAGAATGTTTTTTCGTTAAATGGAGCACCTATTGAATTGATAAAATATTTTCTAAACACAAAGCTGTTTAGGCTACAAAACTAGAGCATGGGAACATAAAATCGATATAAAAACTATCTTGTGTGTTAATCCAGGTTATTAACTATCTGTGTACGAAACAACCAAATCCGTTCAGTGATTTCTGCGTGAAAGAGTAATAAATATCCATCTATCCAAATAAACTTTCACATTTTCAATTTTAGTGTATGGGTATATCATTAATTTTTTATTAAAAAAATAATATTCTAAGTACAAAACTAGTGTTATCTCACGGGTGTATTTTACAAAGTTAATTCCCAAGCTACCGCAGTACTAGTTACTATTTCTAAGTGAATTCCGTCCGCGCTGTCACTTCGGATTTTTGCCCCTCGCCGGAGTTTCATTAGTTGTGTAAACCAGAGGTGTGCGGTGCTCAGTTGTTTGATGTTGAGTGGAAACTGAGCACCATGTGGGGATGGGGTAAAAGCTACCAAATTGGTATGTAGTTTTGTTGGTTTGACTAACGGCTATGAATTTTAGTGTCATGTAACAGTTACGTATGGGCCTAAAATATGCACGATTTCCACCAATTCTTAATAGTCCCGTGTTGTGGAATACGACCTGCTCCCGTCATTGGCTTTTTTTTATAAAAAAAACTTATCCCATTTTAGGATTTTTTTTTCTGTGTCGTGGTTGCATTTAAAGACATAGAAAACACAAACACCCAGACCCAGAACAACTACTTGTAGGTTATACAAATATTTGTTTCGTGCTGGTATCGAACCTGTGACACGCTGCGCAGCAGTCGATTGCTTAGCCACTGCGTCAACCGTCCCGTCAAGGTGTTTTTTTTTTAATATTTGCCAAGACTGAAAAAAACCAAAGTATTTTTGACTGTACGTATGCCAAAGCTGCATGCGTCTGGAAAATTATTATAAGATACATTGATATCGCAATGAATTTTATTCTATTTATAGTTGAAGATTCACTCTGCTTGGAATTTCTCTAACCTAGTGTTGTCTGCATTTTATAACCAGCTAGTTTTTTGTTTAAATCGATACATGAACAAAGATCAAAGCTTTCGTTATTAAAGTCCATTGCTACATTACTTTCTGAACTAACTTCAGAGAGACCGATCGATACAAACATCCTCACTCAGAAGTGGCCATATTCCCTTAGATGGCCACCACATGGCCATGAAAAAGCCTAACATCATCTCTCGTAATTAGATGATCTAGCGACCTTTGCCTATCGAAGTCTCATCTATCGAAAATGTCGCCAACAAAATAGGTCAGTGCAAAAGTAGCACAGGTGAGTTTAGAGACCCGGCTTAATTTTGTAACACCTGAAACTTGCTTGCACTTTGTTCATTACAACAGTAAACTTGGGTTAGCTTTTTGTCCTCTGTACAATTATTACCTACACACTCATTATTCAGGCTAGCGGGTAGTCGGTAATTCTGCATGAAAAAGAAAAAAAACACCTGGCCGTAATTTGCACACTGAAAGTACATTAATTTGTACCCGTGTAACGCTCTGGTGGCTAAAGCAATTATAAAAACGTACGTGGTGCCATGCCAGTGCTTCTGGGAATATGTTTGGCATAATGTGGTTCGCTGAAAGTTGTACTTTTAGAGAAATGAGAAATTATTATGAGGAGCAGTAAACTTAGCTTTTGATTACGGTTGTAGAAATGTAGAGTGGTTCTTGTTCTACGCATCTTATTTCTACATTATGAAATTTCTGGCCATCCTTTTCGATCGATTTCATATTTCACACAGTCAATCCATCATGTTATTGGTCATCTCCATTTAAAAATACTTTTCCCTTTCCGAACGAATATTCTCTTCTTATCCAAGCAAACGCACGCTCTAAATAAATAAAGGCTACATTGAAAAGTTCCCTTTAATCGTCAGTTGGGATCGTGCTGCACACCTGCTATTTGTGCACTCATCAATCTCATCTACGTGCTCCGAATGCTGCGGGGTTCATCACACTGCTCGCAGCTTCACACGTTTATATTTCGCTTTTAGAACTACGATTTTTACTAGGATTGATTGGAGGGTATTAGGATAGGTTGGGAGGAATATCGTGGCATGGTTTTATTACTCGTTAAATATTCAACTTCCTACCTATCGATTTAAAATATCTTTCTACTAAAGAATTCTAATAAATAATGAAAAAAAGAGGTAGATTTTGTATTGATATTTGAAAATATTCAAATCAACAAGAATCAAATGAATACTGGCAATGTAAAAGGCAATCCTAATGTATGCAAATAGGTAATTCGGTAACCGTTTACAGACCATAAATTATACTTACGTACCTACCGCCGAAATGACACCAAATGCGAGGGTTGGAAGCAGAAATGGAAAACTAAAATATAAACGAGTGTGAGCCGCAAAACTGGCAGTCCTGAATAAACAGCCCACAAAGGAGGCTGGCGGCGAAACAAAGCGATGCTGTTTTGATATTCAGAATATCTAACTTTGACGATAATAATATCATGGTGCCTATACCGAGAATTTAAATGAATGTGTACAGTGGTCTTGGAGAACTGCGCTTTCGCCTCAGCATTTTCTTTGACCATGCACGTCGAAATTTCAAGATTCTTGAAGTGCTAGTCCTACCTGCATATTCTTCGCTGTAATTTTCTGGCGACAAACGTTCGTTCAGATTGGATATGGTGATCAGCTTTAGGTTTTACATTCTCTTTATAGTTCTATAGATACTTCCCTTTTAAACCGATATAACTATCTAATTTTGATTCACTATCATCTGGTATCTTTAGCCTGTTGATTATAGGGTCTCGGAACAAAGTCCCTTGGTTCATAAGCTCAAGACCGGTGGTGGCGTGGCCTTCGTTGCAGCGACATCAACAAAAAGCCAATTACTTGCGTTTTTATATGATATCAGCTTTTCCCTCCGAGATCCTTGAATTTAACCTTGAAGTTAGATAAGAATTATTGCATTATCATTTCTTGTATGTTAAGGGGAATATTCGCAGTGCTTGCGAAATTGCGCTTTATGAATGCAGCAAGATTTCGATGGTTTAGCGATGATTGATGTTCTGAATGATTAAACGATTAGCCGTAGATGTCAGAGAGATGAATTTGTGGTCCACCTTGACATTTCAGTTTCCAAGAAATAAAAAGAGAATTTGTGCTAGAGGGTTTTATAACCAGAGGTGCGTGTACACATTTAAAATACATACACTTTTTAAGGTTTACGTGTGTCTCGTTCTCGTAGCAAGCAGGAATGTAAACCATAAAAACCTTGGGACTAAATCTATTTATGAATTTATACTTTTTATCCTCGTAAACTAAACAGAAGAGTCAAGGTTACACCTACAGTCAAAACTTAGGCGATCCTGAATATTTCAGTATTCATATTACGTAAAGTATCGAATATCTTACAAATATTTGTTGTGAAAGTGTTATTTTTGCGGAAACCTCGAATTATTCGTTTTTGTATGAGATCTGCTTTTTAGAGTGGGATTTTTGTAAGGGGTGTTTTAGGCTGCGATAATCTTGTTTGTTTGAAGACTAAAGCCTCCTGCAGACACACGCGATTAATCGCGCGGGGCGACATGTCGCGGTCCAATCGCAGTATTTTTAGAGTGGAAATTAGCTTGGCTCGTTGTCGCAGCGCGATTAATCGCGTGTGTCTGCAGGAGGCTTAATAGAACAAAGGTGGTCGTCGTAGCATTTGCTGAGAGAAAACTGCCCATATAACAACTTAACAGTCAATGAGTTCTGAATAATATAGAATAGAACCCTGTAGAATTTATTACCCCAGAGAGTACAAGTTGTATTAATTGCTTCGTGGCTAGTTTATAATGGAAAGGCAGTTGCCTGTTACCGAGGTTAGATTCTACGGAATCATAGTAGATTTATGTCGGTTTTCACTAACACATTACACTGTGTCACAACAACTAAATTTATGTCTAAATGTTACATGATTGTTTCATTATCATTGCTCAAAACTGATTTCATGTAGGCATTTGTTTAGGTGTCACTTAGTGTTTGTGATACTGTACATTAGACTTATAAATTAGTTATTGGTCTATGTCTAAACTGCGATGACTAATGGTGCTTTAATTAGGTTCAAAGTATTTTCACTGAAGTCAATAAATCTCTGTTAGTTTTCGAGACAATGTTGTGTAGCTAGCTGCTAGCTGATCGTAGCTATTTATTTGCTTTTTATCAGCCTCTACCATGAGTTGTCATTACGATACTCGATCATCGATATCGACCGTGTTTGGCGCTCTCATTGGCCCGCTCCAAGGTTGTATGAACTCTCAACCAATGAGAGCGCCAAACGCGGTCGATGCGTAGGATCAGTATCGTACAACAGTATTCGACAACTCATGGTAGAGGCTCTGTAGTGTATAGATTGACATTGTTAAAGGAGATTAATGATGTAAACAAATACTCGTAGGCTATTAAGAGAAGTAAAGCGATGCTTCTCTGTTTGCACAGGGAGATCGTATAGATTTTCTGTTAAATCGGCTTAGATGTATGGCGAAGTGGAATGAGATCCACTCCTTATTTTCTGTAACGAGCTCGCCCGGCTGACCGCTAATTTATTCAGGATTATATTTTGTTCTAAACGCAGTACATTTGTTAACATACGGTCTCGTGTTTTAGCTGTTTAGCTCCACTACTTTTAATTAACTTACTTTAGTAGCAATGCGGTCTGACTTAAACAAAAAACCTTCCTAATTTTCATAGCGAATACGAACAAAGGCTTTTAACTTGTTAGTTAACGCCTCAAAGCTTATACCTGTACCTTCATTGTTTTCGTGCTTACATTTCGTGTGAAGCTTTACATTAAAAACTTCTTTGCGAGTATTTTGACAAGCCACCTGCTCCAGGTGTACAAAATGGCAGTTATTCATATTTATGTCCTCAATACTCTTCCATTCATCTCTGGATACTATGTTTTATCAATTTA
The DNA here is from genome assembly GCA_950005045.1 of Agrotis exclamationis. Taxonomy (NCBI): domain Eukaryota; kingdom Metazoa; phylum Arthropoda; class Insecta; order Lepidoptera; family Noctuidae; genus Agrotis; species Agrotis exclamationis. The sequence continues at coordinate 21,817,840 of OX465430.1, forward strand.
CGTAGTGTAGCATCTGTGACGCTTGGCATTCGCACCCTGGCTGCTGTCCAGGGACGTTCGATGTTAATGTCAAGAACAATTCGACACTCGCGCGATGCCATCCCCGTGTTTAAGGGGAGATGATATGGATTTATGACCTATGTTATACACAGGTTAAAGTTGTAAGTCCCAAATTAACCTTCGACACAAATACGTTGGATAAGTGTCAGTACTTCATAAAGGGTAATCATTTTCACTTTTCAGTAATTTCGTTAGTAATCTGTTCCTAAAACTAAATATGACATTCAGATATGCATATATGTAGCAGATTACTTAAATACAAATCTGCGTGAAACACAAAAAGTGCGATATTCACGCTGCGAATGTTTTTTAAGCCTTGCTGTTTTTTAGTCATGTGACCTAGATGAGTCGAGGTAATATTTCAATTGTCAAAAGCGGATAAAGTCTCGAGAAAATGATTAATATTTTATTCTACGCGTGTCTGGGTTATGCACCATATACAATTCGTCTAAAATGTTTTCGTGAATTTAATGAGAAAGAAGAGACAAAAACATCCCTTGCTTAAACTTGATCTTGAAGGCAAACACGCAAAACAATAAATATTCCGCCATAACAAATAGCTTCACTATCCTTTGGCTTCGTCTCAGAGAAATAAAAAGTGTTCTCCACAGCGTGCTCCACTATGTTGCCAAGTGTCACATAATAGGTCAAGAGCAAACTGAAGTTAGTTCGCCGGAGAATGGCGCCTCAGCAGTCGTGGAGGAGCGAGGACAGTGGCGGGCCTAGGGTTTCAAAATAAGGCAAGCCCAATAAAATTTAAACCGATTTCAAAAAAAGAAAGTTCAGTTTTCGACTGAGTATGTAGGTACCTACGTATGTATCATCGCAATTTTCTCATAAACTACTGGTTAGGTACAATAAATTAAAAGTGAATTCAAAGTTATGGTAAGTAGTTGCTTGTTTTGTAACAGGACTAACAGGTTACAGACAAAAAAAAACAAAACAGAAAGTTACAAAACGAAAGTTAAAAAATAGCTAGATAGAATGTAATAAGGAATTTAAATAAATTATTTATATTCTAATTGGAATCGTCTATCTTTCTTAAGAAATGATTTAATTACATCAGAGTAAAATGTTGGTGATCGTTTTAATTCTACCAACAATTACTGTTTTTCAATAGCTAAAATCGTATCCCCGTCCCAGTTCTGTGGGTTGTCGCACAGATCAGAAAACAACTCAATAAGTTTACTTTTTTGTTTAAAAACCGTGTTTACGACTCGCGACATGTAATTATGTCCAACGAATTTTTTGCTGCAATGAGTATCGTAAAAAGCAGCTCGTTTTGTACTATTAGGTACTAAAAAAATTACACAAAGCCTGAAGGGCTGAAAAAAATAAACTAACCTCTTGAATTCTATTGCATGATTTATACACATATGAAATATTCTTTTATGCGATTTACTAGTCTGAGAAATACACAGATTAGGCGTCGGCGTCGGGAAGAAATAAAGTGTTTTTTTTTTCTGAGCAAAGTTTAAAGATTTTACCTTATCTTCGCCAATCAAAACTTGAACGCATTTTAAATCCTCACAAGGTACAATTACCTCCATTGTTGCAGGTAAGTCACCAAAACAATTGTATCACTGAGAAATTCTAACAAAACACACAAAAAACTTTAACAACAAAGCCCCCACTCAAGCAAATAAAACTGAAGTGAGCTAAAGGTCACGCATACGCGTGCAACTTCATACGCATGCACGGCTTAAATCTTCCATACTGATCGATTTGTAGACGCACAAGGTTCTAACTCGTTATACGGCACAACGCTTTAGGCGCGAAAGGGACAGAGATAGTATTTGAAAGCCCGGTAAAAGCCGGTACGTGTAAGCGAGATAGCTATATATAGATGTTGCAAATACGAAACTGCGCGCGAACAATTGCGATGTAAAGTGTGTGACGTGGATAGTTTGTGTTATTTTGATAACAATTAAGCGCGCGAACTTTTAAATAGTTCGGGTTTGATTATGATTCTCTGTCGAGCATTTTTAATAAGGCATGCCGGGCTTTTGGGCTTGTATGAAGGAACCGCCACTGAGCGAGGATGGATGGAAACTACAACTATTCCCCCAATGTTGCCATCCTGATTGCTTTACTTAAACAACGAATTGAAACTTGGGGAGAGTTGTCTTACATATGCATGAGAATTGCTTTGTTCATTTTCGAAATATGATTCAACATATTGTCGAGAGGGTTTTAACAATGCTTATGTAGATGTTATATTAAATTTTAACACAGTGTCCGATCGATATAGTTAATCTAGGTATCCCAAACAAACTAATCCATCTTATAATCATATACATATTCAGCAGTTCGTTTTTCTAAGAAGAAAATGAATTGGTAAAATAAAGCAATACCTGGAACTTTATGAATATTTACCGAGACGATGTCGTAGTAAAGAAATGTAAGTAAAGTGCGTCTCCGCTGGGATTATGTTTGTAGTACTGAGTCCGCGTAATTGGAATTCTTTTTTTGTGATATTGTCGTATATTATGTCTCGGGGCCATTACAACCCGTGGATCACTAATTCGGTGATTCTTTACGAATAACAGTGTGCTCGCAATGTCTTTTATGGGTCGTAAACTTACTTTGTCACCCATTGTGGTTGATGTGACAATATCTTGTTTTAATTTACTGTATTTATTTAACTGTTTTACTACCAGCATGTAAATAACCTGTGTTCCCTTTGTTTCAGGTAAGTCCCACTAATTCAATACGCCAGCAGCAGACGGGATAGTTCCACGTAGGACAGGACAAGGCAGGTTTGATTGCACAATGCACATTACTTCCGGGGCTGTTCTCAAAGCGCGATAGATCATGTTGAGCTCAAATTAGTGCTGGCTGTGTGCCATTTTACACTACCCCTGCTAATATGCAATCTTCAGTGTCCACCATTAATCTAAGCTTTCAAAGTTACAAAAGAACTGATTAAACTCGTAGAAGCTTAATGAAAATAAAGACCCCAAACATTACATACAATGGTATCTACTATAAAACTAAGTCATAAGTTTCTAATGAAGATGAACGAGTGTCCAAAGTGCTGAACATTTAATAGAACAAGTAAAGACACTTCATAAAGAGCACGTGTTCGCGCGTCCTCGGCGGATGTCATTCAGCTACTATCCCAAATAAACTGGACAATAAAGTCCACATGTCTACCGGAGACTATTAAAAACTTGCCTGGTAAGCCGCGACGTACTTCGACGCTATAAAATTTCATGACCCTTTTGATGAATTAAATAAAGGCGATAATCCTATGGCAGGGTGAAAGTATGAAATGGTAAGGCAGCGACCTCCACCGGGCATGGTGTTCGCCCTTGGCACGTTGCCAGCCGTTACAGCCAATGTCAATGGCATGAGCCAAATGCCATGCTCACTTTCGGGGTTTTATCGCGCCTTGCTGGGGTCTAGGGGGCTGGCAGAATTTGTTTCTTGTTGTAACAAAATGTTTAGTTATCTGGTTGTTTCCTTTGTTCGTCCTTCGGTAACTTAAATTGTTTTGGTCGTTGATGGTCATACTACTTTTGTTTTAGGTTTTAAAGTCTAGGAAAGCCTAGACGAAATTTTGGTGTGCTTTATCTTTTTCAATATAATATCTGTTGAAAATGTAAACCACGGAAATGTAACATTTTTGCAATGACTGTAAAATAATGTTAATGTGTTTTCTCAATATTTCCCCTTTACAACCGGAAGGTGGAACGTGTCCCGGCAGACAAATGTGAAGGCGAATTCCCATTGCAAATTGACCTTTAGTAGGTTGCACGTGCGCTGAAATATTCAGCATATTATCCGAAGGCTCTATTATATGTCGAGTTCGTAGATTTATTGACATGAGCTTCAATTGTTAAATAGTGCCTGAACATTTTTCTTCAATTGTTTCACGAAGGCTATTGACTTGTTATATGCTCAATAAGAATCGTTTTCATTTAAATATAAAAACATTATGACTTGTTATTCTCATATTTATAGCCAACACTGAAAAAAAAATCGGTAATACCAACCCATTTTTCGGTAATATTCACCGTTTTGGACAGTAAAAATAGAGCCTATTGTCCAAAGCAGTAAAACTAACTGAAAAAAAAACAGTTGATTGTTTGAACATTAACGTTAACTAAAACAAGCAGTAAAAATAACCGACCAGAAAACAGTAGCAGATGCACAGTAAAATCTACTGTTATAAAGCCTCCTGCAGACACACGCGATTAATCGCGCGGGGCGACATGTCGCGGTCCATTCGCAGTATTTTTAGAGTGGAAATTAGCTTGGCTCGTTGTCGCAGCGCGATTAATTGGTGTGTCTGCGGGAGGCTTTATAACAGTAGATTTTACTGTGCATCTGCTACTGTTTTCTGGTCGGTTATTTTTACTGCTTGTTTTAGTTAACGTTAATGTTCAAACAATTGAAATAACTGTTTAGCTCTTTACTGTATGCTACAATAACTGTTCATAAGCAGTAAAAATAACTGCTACGATACGAGTAAAGCTCTGAAAACGGCAATACTTTGTAGGAACTGTTTGTTTCAGTAGACTTTAATGTTCTTACAGTTAAAATAACTGTTTAGCTCTTTACTGTTTTTGCCCATTTCAGTGCACTGTCCGTAATCAATTATTTTAACGTATAAATAAGTTCCCGGAACCGTTTTTTTACTGTACCAGAACAGTAGAAAGTCGCGTTTTATTTTTTTCAGTGAAGCTTTTACTAACCAGGAAATATGTATGTGCAGTACAACTGATACTCTCAAACCATAAGGAATCCGCGAAATCGATAGGCAATAATAATTTTATCAGGTTTGATTGATAAGTGGAGGTCGTCCATCAGAAGGTCAGGATGCCGACGACGTCCCCCATGTATTTGTCGCGGGAGCCTCCACGAGCCAACGCATTTTATTACCACGCTATATCTTTATTGTCGATCGGCAAACCGTCATAAAAGACGCGATAACAACTGTTTATGTAGCTGCACAGTATTTCTGTGTGCGTATCATAAAAACGTTATGGGTTCAAATCTGTTTATTGAGTTTTTGGAAAAGTTTCCGCACTTTTTCACCAGTGAAATATGTGGGCGTGTCGGCCTACGTGCGATGTTCGCTTGGCAAACTTATCGATGTGGATTCGATTGCTATATCGGTTCCAATATCTTTAGGGCACACTTCAAATATTTGTAGATCCATTTTTTTCCTACTTTATAGATATTTGTTCGAAGCTCAGTGGTTTATGTTGAGATTTGTTTGTTATGTCATCGCGAGCGGGCGTGTAGCGCGTATCTGTGCGTTGTCATGACAGCGGCTCGTTCATTTGTTTATTGTCGTGGGAAATAGAAGGCCAACGACCCTCTTTTCTCTGGTTGACGGTTATTTCTGAGCAGTTCGGTATGAATAAGAAATGCATGTCGGGTACAGAACTGTAATCGTGCGTTCACAGTGAAAAATTGCACGGCCGCATGAGAGCCTCGGTGACCCATTTCGCCGCCTGCCTCGAGACTTGCGTGTGTTCACTACGAGTATAAGCGCATACATTCTATGTTTTATAGCTGTATTAACAGCCAAATAAGAAATGTAACATCGCATAAATAACCTATTGTCGCTCGTTATGACTACATTTTATGAACAAGACTCAGTCAAAGTTATTTTCCCCAGTGTTTTATACAGATTCCCGTGAAACAAATCTAATTTGGTAGCCATTTAATTTTTCCATCATAAAACCGGATGGGGGTGTTTTTTACACAATATTGTCTCACCGGAAGCCGGCCGCCCGCCCTAATCGCAATCAAATATCTGTTTACGGTCCGCTCAGCGCCACTCTCATCAAAATACCTTTCGGTCGTAACAGTGGCTCTTTTTAACCGACGAAAAAAAAAGGAGGAGGTTCTCAATTCGACATGTATATTTTTTTTTTTTTTTATTTTTTTTTTTTATGTATGACCACGCATAACTTTTCCCAGCGTGGTCCGATTTCAAAAATTCTTTTTTTGTTGGAAAGAGTATATCTCAAAGTTGGTCCCATTTTACACACACACACACAACTAAAATCGGCCTCTAAGGGTAGAAAAAAAGGAATTGATTGTCAACTTTCCTACAGAATTTTCAGTTGTGAACCGATTCGTTTGAAATAAAGTTAAGATATGTAGTTCTGAGGACATTACTATATAGCAGAGATGTGGAGAAGATAACATGATGGTGTCACCATCATCAGATCAACTCCAGATCCCTGTTATGTTGTGAAGTCAGTCCCAAGAGTTCCTCAACAGTTAACAACAGCTATATCGTGTTTGGACTCATTTCACTCAGCTTGATGAGAACTTTAGACCCAGCTGAGGTATCATTGTCATCGAGGGTCTGAGGATGGTGACGGAAAGCAGGGGCAAGAGGTCCTCAACAGTTAACAGCACCTATATCGTGTTTGGGCTCATTTCATTAGTCTTGATGAAAATTTTAGACCTAGCTGGAGTATAATTGTCATCGAGGGTCTGATGATGAGGACAGAAGGCAGTAGCAAGAGATCCTCAACAGTTAACAGCCACTATATCGTATTTGGGCTCATTTCATTCATCATGATAAGAACTTTAAACATAGTTGGGATTTGACAGTCGTTGACAGTCTGAGAGTGGAGTTTTTAGTTGCTAGTTACAGGTCCTCAACAGTTAATACTAATTACTGTGACGGTTACGTTGACAATGACAAAAGGGAAGACGGGTTTTTCCATGTGTTAAACACTCTAATCATGGTATACAACTAAAAAGCTAAAAATAATAACTTTTTAACAAAAAAATTAAACCGACGAAAGATTGAACTGAAAAGCTAAAAATAAATTTTGAGGCGGCGCCAAAGAAAAAATCAACGAAAAGCAACCTAGCTACAATAAAATTATGCTTCGCTTCAAATAATTAATTTAGGTACATGTTTGTATGTTTGTTTGGCGCCGCCTCAAAATTTATTTTTAGCTTTTCAGTTCAATCTTTCGTCGGTTTAATTTTTTTGTTAAAAAGTTATTATGATCTCAATATTTATTGTGTTGCCATATTAAATGGGATGCGAAATCAGTAAGGAGGGTTACATGTAATGGAATTTCGCAATAAATTATTAGTTTATCCTTTTATAAAATATTGGAGTGAACGTGTAACCGCTTATTGAGGGGATGAATAGAAAGATCGTTTATGAGATGTTTTATGTATCGCGTGAGTTACTTGAACGGATCAGACGAATTGAATAACGTGTCATTTGTTAAGCAGAATGTACGCTTCACGGAGCGTGCGTCTACTTATGAGAAGCATGTTAATGTGCCCTTTTGTACTTTTATTATTGCTAGGAAATGTATGGACCGTTCCTAATTTATTTCCTAGTTATAAGTTGTGTATTTCCCTGATAAAAACTGCCTTAAAATGTATTACATGCACTAAAATTAGCCAAAACCTAACACGTACAAACACCCAGAATCTGACAAGTCACACGTGTGCAAGATAGCGGTTTACTTTACATAATGTTTCCGCTAAGTTAGGGCCAAACTCAGCTGAAACAGCCTACAATATATGCTTTACGAAAATATTTCTTCCAAAAATAAACTCACCCATCTCGACTCTGTGGTTTCTTTGTTCCGCACAAATGTAGAATTTTAAATTAGCTCGGTGTTACGCTAAAAAGTGTCACGAATTTTTGGCCTAATTTAATTCTAAAAAATGTATATTTCGCTGCAAATAGGATTAAGTGCGACCACTGTTTTGTTTAATGAGAAATAGCGATGTAGGCCACATGAGTATGACCATGTAAAAGTTTTTGTGAAACAATCATTCATAAATAGTATGAATAAATAATATGATACATACATACGAAAGCAATTAAACTTAAAGAATTCTATGAACCGATGTTTCGCGTATCTAGTAAAAATTCTATGGAGATGTTGCTAAAAATATACTGTATGTATGCAAGCAGTGACTTCGACAGTGCTTTATGTAAAAATAGCCCTTATAAAATCTAGATACCAAAGGAAGAATATGAGAATAACAACGTAGAGGCGAGAGGCCAGGCTTGACCCCCCATCCCAAGCAGGATGATTTCTACAGTAAATGTTTTTTTTCAGATTTTCCCTCACAGAGATAAAGTATCGTGAGATAATAATGTCTGTGATGACCTACGTTCATATAATACTCTGGTATTCAGCGAGCGAGCCTCTCTCGTTAGTCGCGGCTGATTTGCTCGTTTTTGCACAGAACATGCATCTTTGAAGATATAGAAATGAGGGACATAACTGTGCTTGTCAAATACAAAAAAAAAAAAAATTGCTAGGCAAAGGAATATGTGGATTTTTATGTACTTTTATGATAGTAAGTTAAATAAAATTAGTATTGCATAGTTGGTCTAGCGGCCGCAGAATAAGGTATGATTTTTTGACAAAATTAACTGTTCCCTGTAGTTGATGATCATCTGCACTTATTGGACTTAGCGTGATGTCTTGTAGCCTATTTATTACCTTCCTCGATCAATAGACTATCTAACACAAAATTATTTTTTCGATTAGTTACTGAAATTAGCGCGTTCCACGAAAAAAACAAACTCTTCAGCTTTATAATATTAGTAATATTAAGAAATGTTTCGTCTGTTTTCCTCCCTTCTTCTTGCCCGTATCCCATTCTACTTGGGTCAGCGTATTACATTTTCTACTTCCATTTTACCCTGTCAGACGTCACAACTCATCATTATTTAATCCTATTTCTTTCATGCGTATTAATTCTTACACAAATGTATCAATATTTTCTGTCCACAACAACAAAATGCTTCTAATAATTTTTGATTATTCTACACAATTGCCAACTTAGATGATTTGCTATTGCCCAATTTATAAAGGCAATTAACCTTTGTCATATCTATCATATTTGTACATCGCGTCCATCCCTCACCGCAGTCCACAGTAGTTACGGTGCCTGCGGGCTTTTGTCTGCCCCGATGCCGCTTTTATCCTAGTATTTTTTCCAACCGCAATGTATGTTTTCATTATACCTCGTAGTGATTACTTAGGCCACAAAATGAAGTAACAATGGAAAGGGTATCATTGGAAAGGTTATTTATATCTTTTTTTATTTTCCCACGTTTTTATATTACGTTTTTCGTTGTTTCGGCGAAAAATGAACAATACTGATAGAGTAGATGGAAATTCAGGTAAATTTTGTGTTTAATACATCTGGGTTTCGAGCATTTTGCAAGTACTAAATATCATTTCTTAAAGAACAAAATCAATGTAGAACAAGTATTTGAGTTTCATCGATCGTCCGACATTCCGTAGCTATGAATTCGTAACATTTCTGAGGCGGTGAGCCGCTCCGTGCATACTCAATGCACGAATACAGGCACAGTATACCTACTAACACAGTATTTCAACAAGCATTACACTCAGGGGCAGGATTGGTCTGCACTAGCAAGATAAGCGAGAAATGCCCAAGAATGGGACCAAAAATTTGTACTAGGAACGTGTGAGATAAATTGGGTCACACGCTCATGCAAAGCGTTTCCACGAATTCTAAGGACACTTACTTCAGGTAACCGGCTATTCTTGGGTTACCTGGTCTTTCACATCAAGACAACCAACAGGTTAAAGTAATGCGTGCACTGCAACTAAACAAAAAGTTTAAAAAGCAGCCTTGAAACCCGCATTTAGTGTCACAAGAAGGGCCTAGTTAGTTTAACTGGTTAAGGTTTTGACAGTGAGCTTGGCGGTAGCGTGGCGCTGGCGTGACGCGAGTCTGGCGGGTAGTAAGCGTGGTGTGATAGTCACACTAGCACTGTATTAAACATGCCACGGACTCGCGACCCGGCAGCATCACGCCGCGCCGCGCTCCCGCCACGCCGTCCTTTGTCACAAGCCTAACGTGGCGTGTTACGTCACGCTGTGCCATGTTAAACTCGGCGCGACGTCGGCGCTAGCGTTCTATTTTTTGTGAAACTTACATGTATTTTCACAGTAAGCTTACTCACGCCAAGCCCACGCCACGTTAGTGTCGCGCTGCGCCGAGTTAGGTAAAGGCTTTATCATTCAACTGTGCCCGAGGTGGCAATACAATCTACACTAACATTCTATCGTCTTATTGATATTACTGCCCTTGGGTATACAGATCTGCTACTTACATTTAACGATACACTATATTGAAAATTGTTTTTGATAGCATCAATATTTACTTACCACACTCGTGTAAATGTCTTTGGAATAGCAATTCTATTTTATTCTCTCAAGTTTGCGATGATTTTACAATGCGTTTATCTTATTGTAAACCTATGCTTATTGTATACATTACAATAAGATGTACACGTTGTCCAAACTCAAACTTAAAGTACTTAAATGAATTGTTAAGGAGTCGGTCAAATATTCACAATACTCGGAAACTGTTATGATATTAAATGTCTTTTAGATCATAAACTGAATCAGTTCAGTCTCATATTTGGAAGGTTCGATCACCTCTGTTTCTCGTATTGAATTCACGTAAGAAAACAAACCAAGCCCAAAACATTTCGAACTACATCTCATAAAAAGTCTTTATTGCTTAGCCTAGGTTCTTTATTCACCGACAAAAAGCTGGCCTTTACCTGAATGGCCTTAAACGAGTCATCGACCGTCGTCCATTTCTTTCATACGGTGCTGGCACACCTAGCGATATTTCTGCCTGGCCCCTAACCCCTTTAGGGCGCTCAATATAACCCCTAATAAAGATAACGAGTTTCCTTCAAAACAACGCCGGGATGTTTTTCTTGTTCGCCCTGCTTTGCTATGGAGATTTTCAGATGAGCTGATTTTCTTACTGAGTAGGTAAAAAGTAATGTTTTAGCGAGGTTTATTAGTTTATAACATTCTTAGTAACCTCAATTTCCGGGATTATTAAAGAACTTGATTTTCACAAGAATTTATTAAACTTCGCATGGATTCTACCTTTTTCCTCACCAGATGAACGGTACAATGTGTATGGAAATATGATTTTAATAAGACAGTCCTCTCAAGATATTGCAAATTTATTCTGTAGCAAGAGAAATTTCATATGCCTTACCTGATAAATAATGCATGTGTAGGTATTTGTTTATTTAGGCTCTTCAACAAAGGACACTCATCATGACAAATATATTATGGACGACAAAAAAATATAATTTGGTACTCTGTCAGTCATAGGAGAACACAAACTAACACTTCACATCCCCACAGAATGAATAGTATGTTAATAACATTGCCATTATCTTTCGTTAAGTTTATCGTCAGTTTTCGCGCTCTCGCCCTCCTATATTTTGTTGTGGTCAGATATTTCATAACAGAATTTGTTCTAAATAACGTCCGACCTGTTCTGTCGTTCGCACATAAATTTCAGCGTTAAGACAAGTTTGTAATATCATTTTATTGTATCATTTGTGTATAGGGCAAGGTGTTTTGAGGTTAAGATCTGCTTGTTACGTAGTTTTATTACGGCATAAATAACACTAATGTTTCCGCATACGAATATTCTACAATGCTTGTTACAATATCATTTTTTGTTCTGTCTCCTTTTCATATAAACAAAGAGATGAAATAAACAATTCCCAAAGTTTCTTACAGAATCGTACTATTGTAGTTTTGTAATAAATCTCGCTGGCCACTATTCGCTCTGGTTTCCAGTCGTTTAACAAAGAAAGTTCTTTAATTCAGTCGTGAGCACCGAATAGTTTCCTTACCAGTTCCTCTTGGAATTTACCTTTTAATATTTCAAGTGCAAAGTTTGCCAGTTACCTAGTTATTGTTTTGAATCTAAGATATTTATTATTCTTTAATTTGTGAAGTATTTTTTTAATAAATTACCTTTGTGTTGGAAGTTATTTTGTTCCTTTGTGAGTTTGTATCAAAAGTAAAATATTCCCAGAAAAAGGCATGTCTTTGTTTATGTTTTTTTCTCGCTTCAGTAACTTATTTCTTTGTCCAGAATAAATTGAATCTTATACAAGGGGCCGTTTTGACGCAAGATGTAAGCTATTTTTTTAGGTACCTATTTATAGTCTACTAGCTGTAAGTCCTGTGGGGTTTCCCACCAGGAAAAACACGGAACTTTTAAATTCTCTTCAAACTTTTCTCCCCTGTTGAACTCCTTGGAGAGTGAGTGAATTCAAATCCTTCCGTCTCACTTTCGTTAAGTAAAGAACAAAAAAAAAATGCTTTAATTTTAACTTAGCGGACATTATGTGTTGTGTTAGTGAAGGAATATACAACAATTTTATTTTGCAGATTTTCATGGTTCATCGTAACTTTAGATCTAAGGCGTACGAATGATTTGTCTATTCACTGTGTTACTATTCAAACCATTCCGAAATGGAATGTGCGCACTAAATGGCAGTAACGCACTGTTTAATGTGGCGACTAATTTAGTCCATTGCAGGTAGTAGTTGTCCGTTGTGGCCGAATGTGATAAATGGAATAATGTCGTTTGCAGCTCGGCATCAGCCAATTATACCTGTGTTAGATACTCAATTATTCATGTTTAACGTACTTACGCCACCTCGCATGTGCTTCGTTTGATTTGGGCCGGGTTTATGATCAGATTTATTATAGAATAACATTGACGACTACTCCTGAAACGCCGTAGGTTATGGCAGAAGTCTAAGTAATAATAGACCCAGATTTCGTCAGCTACGGCTAGGCCTCTATTAAGAAATTCTAATAAAAAACCCCTAATAACAAATTCCGGTAAAAAGAAACATTCTTTAGAGATATGGTTTTACAAAACTGTTACATTTTTGGTGGCGCAAAAATGGTGTACAAAAAAATCTGAGCATTCATTTTACCCGTCGTCGCGATGGTGGAAAGTCTGGCAAGCTATTACAGAGCGATAAGCCAGTGGTATTCATCAACTGACTTTCAGCACTGGCTTACGTTCTAGCCTCGCGGTACACAGCTTCTATGTATATAGGACGGACGAAGACTAACTTCGATGCATACTACGTAAGCGAACTAGCCGAATTTTAGCACTGTGTCGACGGAGAAACGTAACTTTTTGGACGGCTGTAATTGTGAGACTTGCCTCTAGGGAACGGTCTTAATAGCGTTATAGCCTTTTAGCTAAAATTTCTAAATTTTAAAGAAAATTGTAATATTTATTCGCTATACAAAAAAAAATACGTGTGGCACTCGGGGACTGCCGCGGTAAAGCTATTGTATAGCATTTTTTATCAACTAATGCAATTATAATTATTTATTTATTATATTTATTACTGAACTAATTAGGCTATGGTCAGCCACGTCAATCAAGTGAAACGTCAAGAAACGTTCTCCTCCCTCTCGCTCTCCCTCTCCCTCTCGCTCTCCCTCTCCCTCTCGCTCTCCCTCTTCCTCTCTCTCTCCCTCAATAAAATTGCCCCTTGCTCAATAAAAGCATGCTTTCGTGCTAGTAATGAGCACGTCTGTCCGTACCTTTATGATTGCCGAAGTCTCCCGAAATGAAATGACGTTTGACGATGCGTGGTGTCAGGTATTTTCCTTAGGTTTTTTCGTTAGATTTTTCGCGCCGCGCCGCGCTCAGACCCTGCGATATAAGCTATGCAATAGCTTAAAAATAAAATCAAGTTCCACTCAGATTTTCTGCTTATCAGCAACAACATTGTATATCCCTTACGATGCATTTTGATAATAATTTAGTTAAACCCTTTTAATGCCTGTTACAAAAGTTTTTGTGACAGTTTCTAAATTCCATTCTGCCCTTGTTTCTCTTAATTTGTTCGAGACACTCCATTATACAGCCTTCACCTCAAAATCTATAACAAATTAAAGTGCACGATAGAGCTTTATGCTAGTTGTGCTTTTTGTTCAGACTCCAATTAAAACGGCTTGTGGTCCATAATTTTGCGTGGACTGCTTGATTGTTAACCTTGTCAGTTTTTTTTAACTTGGTTACTTTTTTAACGGTGAAAATCATAGTATTCTTCACCTATCATCCGTCTAGCTTTTACCAACTATGATGGAAAGGAAAGCTAGGAATTGGTCCTTTCAATGATTTTTTTTTTGTTTTTAATGGAAAGATCATATTATTATTTGTTTCTTAACAAACTGTTTTTATTAGTTCATTTTGTTTGCTCTAATTAAGAAGTTATATTAAATTCAAATCTTTATTTGAACTCCGAGCCGAAAACATGCCGACATCGCGACTGTGCCCGACGCGACGGGGTGGTGTGAAGTCACTATAATTATCAATTTCTATACATCTATAGTACGTGTTCCAACTTTGAAATTGTTATTGTAGAAGCCAGTTGACACATTTCTAAGGAAATTCTTTGTTATAGTGACGTCACAACCGAGGCGAGCAATTGGGGCACGTTTGTGCTCACGTCGATTTTGTTCGAATTTTATCACTTTTAAATTGGTCATAATTAATTTTTAAAAAAGATTTAAGATTTTTTCTCTGCCATAAATGTTCTTATTTGTGGTGGATTTATTATGTATTTTTTTTTTCTAAATTCAAATACCTAATTGACATATTGTTTCCAAACTCAATGGATGATAACATTGAAAGCACCCCATTGAACGTTCCTTTGAATTAAAGGTCGTTATCGTAAAAGTCACAGCACGGTAATAAGTAACTTTGAAGTATTCTGCAGTACAACAGTGAGACCAGTGGTGTCTGCAGACGACGTGGAGCGCGTTCACTTGTTTTTGTTAGGTACTGTTGTCTTGTTGTCTACACTCAGTATAAAACCGTCTATTCCCATTTGTCACCACTGGTTTATCACAGTATGTAAACAAGTAAGAATGAATATAAACTTTAAAATTGAGCACGAACAACATAATATCTGAACGATGTTTACGTCTTTCATAGTCAAAAATGATACAGTATTTTTTTTATTTGACCCTTTTCAAGTTTTTTATTCATTTGACTTCTGAATATAGTTGTAATTGTGTGAGTATATTTATTCTAAAACACATATTTTATTTTATAACTAGCTGACCGGGCAAACTTCGTACCGCCTCACCTTTTAAACCTTCCCTGGACTTCCAGAAATAATTCAAAACTAAAATTAGCCAAATCGGTCCAGCCGTTCTCGAGTTTTAGCGAGACTAACGAACAGCAATTGATTTTTATATATAAGAGATGAAAATTAAGTTCATAAATACTAACAGGTTTTTAAAACTGCTAATATTTAGGACGCTGTCTGTACACGTGTTTACTCTGAGCAGGTCAGATTGTGAGTGAAGCTCCTTTCGCGTGGAAATAGAATGTTGTGTTTATAAAGTTCATACTTTATGAATAAAGTTTATACTTTATCATTAAAGGAATTTAGTTTTCAGTGTTTTTGACAGAGGCGTCTTTACCTATAGTGCAGGGTGTGCGGCGCACACGGGCGCCGGGTCTAAGGGGGCGCCGAGCGCCCTCTAATGCGACACCTCCAAAGATGCGTCGTTCGATGGCTCAGGCGCAAAATGTCTCCTGGTAGTAATATGTCTCTTTCAAAATGTCATTTTCTCATAATGTCATTTTCTCATAATGTCGCTTTCCCAGAATGACTCCTTCTTAAAAGGGCTCAGGCGTTAAATGTCGCTTTCGCTAAATGACTCCTGTTAGTAAAATGCCCCTTTCGCAAAATGTCGCTTTCCCAGAATGACTCCTTCTTAAAAGATCGCTTTTTCACAAAAACTCTTTCGCAGAATATCTCTTTCGCAAAATGTCGCGTTAGTAATTTAGAAAAAAGTTAGCCAGGTCAAAGATAATATAGCCAGGTAAAGAAAGGTTTTTAAAATAAATGGTTTCCAAGTTATTCAAAAAAAAATAGACGAAGCTTGACCATTCCCCCCCCTTATCTCCGAAACTACTGAACCTAAAATTTTGAAAAAAATACAGGAATTAGTTTTCTACTTATAGATTATAGGATAACCTATAAGAAGTCCATATCTGTATATGGGAGGTAATTTTTGGGGGGGAAGGGGAAAATTAAAAAAAAAAATTGAAAACCGCATCGTGTGACATATCAAATGAAAGGTCTTGTTGAGACAATCTTAAATATATTTTTTTTTGTAATTTTAAAATAAATAGTTTCCAAGTTATTCAAGAAAATAGATGAAATTTGACCATTCCCCCCCCCCCCCTTATCTCCGAAACTACTGAACCTATTTTTTTTTTTAAATACAGAAATTAGTTTTCTACTTATAGATTATAGGAAAACCTATAAGAAGTCCATGATATTAAAATAACATGGTAAATCACTCAATATTGTGCGTACCAATTTGGGTCAGATTTAAAAAAAAACGTGATGTTACCTACATCGTACGGAACCCTCTTCACGCGAGTCCAACTCGCACTTGTTTATTACTGATTTCACTCGAAAAATCGAAATTCGAACCAGAACAGAGTCAAACAAAGCTTAGAAATTGAAAAAAAAAAACAACCTTTCTTTTAAACCTGGCTAACTATTTTCTAAGTTCCTAACGCGACATTTTGCGAAAGAGGCATTGTGATAAAGCGACCTTTTAAGAAGGAGTCATTCTGTGAAAGCGACATTATGAAAAGGCGACATTTTGCGAAAGAGTCATTTTACTACCAGGAGATATTTTGCGAAAGCGACATTTTGCACCTGAGCCATTTTAAAGTTGCACCATTTGCATCCGAATTTCCGTTTGAAAATATAACTGTTAGTATTCCATTTTGACCCCGCTCCTACTAGACTAGAGGGCGCCAGGGCACTGGTTGCACACGGGCGCCACAAGGGCTAGAGACGCCTCTGGTTTTTGAAACCTGTTGCTGGCATGTGTTACTTGTGTAAATGTACTTTACATACAAACAAAGAAGTTATCCTGCTGCGATGAAACAGAAAAAGTGGTAGAAACATGTTTAATATTTTCTCTGCTGCAACACAAGTGTCATTTGAACGAAAGCGAGTGGCTAACATCTACGTTGATGTCAAATGTCCTAGATTTAATGGTTATTAGACAAACTTGTTCCTCAACAAGGGTAGCGGAACTGTCATGGGTCGCGGGAGTGTCTGAAAAGGTTATCGTGACCCTGGAACGTAAAGGGCTATTGAATGAACACCTTAGATTTTAGTCAGTACGAGTCTGACAGTCCTTTCTGCTCTATCCTGGGCGGAAGGACTTTTTTGATGATTATATCACGGCTCTTTGGTCGTTTGATCCCGCTCAGGCGGAACCCGCGGGTCCAAAGGACCTAATGCTTTTGTGAACTGGACGTTTGGACCCGCTTTCAAAATTTGAGATTTGTACTAGCAAGACGATAAAAAAAAGATTCCTCAATATTTTTGAAGAGCAGTGGTGATGAAATAAATATAGAAAATTAATACAGGGTGACACAATGACCGATCTTATCGCTAAAAACAATAAGCGATAGGAATTTGGCACAAATGACTTTGTTTATAAATTCCCAGTTGTATTATCTCACCTAAATAGGACGGTGGTGACTGCGCACTTTGATATTCCATGAACAATTAATACAGCTGACCGCTTTTTTGAGCAGACAATGGGTCCCGAGCAGCGTATCGAAAACCAACAGATTAGTCCAATTGAATATTAAATGAATGCCAAAGAATTGAGCAGCGTTTGTTTTATTTAAATTGGGTTTGAAAAAATCATATAGGGAGCTGACTTTGTCTTTATTATGGATGTTTTTATAACACTGGATGTGACTTAAAATATTTTAATAGTAAACCCTCTGTTTATTTGGAAACGGAGAGTTGTAAGATTCTAAAAATACTTAGGCATTACTTCATCACTTCATCATCGTATAGTCAGCTCGTTAGTTTTAACTAGACATTTCAATTTCTAGAACTTTCTAGCTATGATTATAGACTAGGATACGTCTGTACTAATATTATAAAGTTAAAGAGTTTGTTTGTTTAGTTGAACGCACTAATCTCAGGAACTACTGGTTCAAATTGAAAAATATTTTTGTGCTGGATACTCTATTTTTATCGAGGAAGGCTATATGCTAGGAGATATGCTAGAAGGCTATAGCTAATCGCCTGTCGGGTGGACGCTCCAACGCGTGTCCCTCTGATAAGCAGAGGGCACAGCGGCGGAGCGGGCTTGCGGACGGTGAGTAATGGGTAGCTCGCCGTCCGACCAAGGACCAAGCCCGGGTCGGTGGCGCGTCGTGTCGTGTTTCGCGCGTGCCTTCGAGGAGTTGTCAGCAAACTGACGGGGCCCCTTATGGGGCCAAATGCCTGCTGGGGTCGCGGGTTTTTCTTAACACAGGATACCGTGGCCCCGGAACGTAAAGGGCATCCGACGGAACACGGGTGGATTTTAGTCAGTAAGAGTCTGACAGTCCCTCCTGCCCCACCCAGGGCGGGAGGACTCATTTGATGATTTTGCCACCAGTCAAACATGTATCTGTTCCAATAGCCACAAGTATTAATAGACTGACTTCCCGAAAATATAACAGAGTCGTTGTCATTATGACACATATGACAAGGGTTATAGCGGCTGGATGCTCGAGTACCAAAGTAATCGTCAAACCTCTTATTATATATATATCTTGTTGTTATCGTCTTACGGTCATTTGTACAGATTTCATTTGTGCACTGAAAAAAATAAAACGAGACTTTCTACTGTTCTTGAACAGTAAAAAAAAAAACGGTTCCGGGAACTTATTTATACGTTAAAATAATTGATTACGGACATTGCACTCAAATGGGCAAAACAGTAAAGAGCTAAAAAGTTATTTCAACTGTATGAACATTAAAGTCTACTGAAACAAACAGTTCCTTGTAAGTAACCGTCAGTAAAATCTACTGTTATAACTCAACTGTTTTTTTTTCAGTTAGTTTTACTGCTTTGGACAATAGGCTCTATTTTTACTGTCCAAAACGGTGAATATTACCGAGAAATCGGTTGGTATTACTGATTTTTTTTTTCAGTGTGTAACGAGGTTTTATGATTCGGACAGATTGCGAACATCGGACACTGACAAATACTTAGGTAAATTAATTCTCGGAGTCAGGAACTGTGCCAGTACTTGTTTGGTTTGACCAAACTCAAAGCTTTTATTTCTAAATATAATAATTATGTTAAGCTATTGCATAGCTTTTATCGCGGGCTCTGAGCGCGGCGCGGCGCGGCGACCGAATAAAAAAAAAAACAAAAATCTAACCAAAATACCTGACACCACGCATCGTCTAACATCGTTTCAGTTTTGGAGACTTCGGCAGTCATAAAAATATCCGTCAAAAAACAATTTACTTTTTCTTACTGATTCTAAACGGCCAGCTACAAAAGGAGTTTTCACAATGGAACCTACTTATAAAATTCTCCTACAACAAAGAAGTTCTTTATTACAGTAGTGCACCACAAACATTTTAAATAAATTATATTCTCGTTAAATATACGCGGTAGGCGATTTTATTGTTTTAAAATAAAAAAAATGTTACGCAATAGCTTCACTGCGGCAGTTTCCGAATGCCACATGTATTTTTTATAATGTTTTCTACGTCAAATATGTGAATTTATTAGTTTATGGAACTATTGGCAATCATACTTAGCGACATAAGAACAGTTCCGTAATAGAATATGCACAGTCCATATTTATTTAACTCACGTAGACATTGTACTAAACTCGTAGCTCGTAGCGCTACGAGAACTCGTAGCGCCTCTACGAATTACTACGCGACTTTCGCTACGTAGCGAGCGTAGCATAGTCCGTATTGTGACTGTTTCTTTACATTTGAAGAGTTATTATGTATTTGTGTAGTTTTGCTCCTTCCTTATCATGTCGTAATGATATGGTGAGCACCTACTAAATATTCGTGAGTGTTTTTCTTGTAGTAATTGCAGTGGTACACGATAAGCGGCCGATAATGTGGGAGTTATCTTATCAATGTACACATGCAGGTTTATTTATGTAGGTACTACAGCACTCGGTGTAATTGTTATATAAATACGTTGGGGTGATATTGAATATTGATTAATTTATGAGCGCTTTAATTGATTTTACAATATTGTGAAATAATTAATGTTGTTGCAAAATATGCGGTTTTGGATGAGACACATTTAATTATTTGACATATTTATATGTTTATAATTAATATATGTATGCATCAGTGCTGGTTCAATGCTGTCGGACATCGCAGGATCTACTCTAGATAGTAATTTTCTTTGTTTCACTATCACACTCGCACTGGGTCTGTGGGGTCAATACGGCCCACTGCATTTAACAGGAACCAGTTTGTGACCCAATAGCGGGTATGTTTAGCATGTTACATATGCGGAGAATCTTTTCATCTGCTCGGGCAAATATTAACAACACTTAAGTTTATTTTTATAGAGAAAACGCTAGGCTGAACCGCTCACACTTTACAATTTACATACACAAACACCCAGACCCGGAACAAATAATTATGATGATTTGTTTAAATATTTTTTTCTTGCGGGAATCGACACCGCGATACGCTTCGCGGCATTCGATCCCTCAACCGCTGTGCTCATCATGCCGCGCAATAATAATAATAATACTTTCCGAAAACAATAATAATAACAATATTCCACAACTATCACACAACGCCATTTAGTAAATGTCAGATGAATATTTCTTCTTCTTTGTGTCGTGGCCTTCTCTAGGATCTATTCCCATCCAATACCAAGAGCTAATACCATTTGATATTAGTTTATTTTCCGAATTTGTTTTCTATTCTCTACGAGTACCACATTTCAAAATCAATACCAAAACAAGTTTGAAGAAATTAGGTACAGTCAGGTTCAGAAAAATTAAAATACTTTGAGTGATTTTAATTAAGATGTAAAAAAGACCTAATACAGTTTCAAAGAACACTGACGATATCTTTTATGTCCAAACCTACCAAGGGGTCTTCCAGACCCCGCCATCTCCTTCGAACCTAACCTGTCCGAGTCGGGGTGCCCCAAGTCCCGAGCTCGCTTCGCTCGCTCTTGCATCGATAGTATGTAATTTGTATAGCTGAGTGTACAAAAAGTCACGTTTTGGTATTCGTTAGTAATAGATTTTTTATTTAAAAAATGTGGTACTCGTTGGGAATAGAAAATAAATTCGAAAATAGAACAAATACCAAATGGTATTAGCTCTTGGTATTGGATGGGAATACACCTTCTCTAGTGTCCCACTCCCATGGGGTAAAGCCACAACTCCAATAAAATACACATTGAGTTGTTTATTAATAACCATGCTCCACGCGAATGCATCGTGGTCAGTCATGACGGACACTTGAGATCTACACGATGCTGCGCTGACGCACTGCACACGCGCCCCACGCTGTGTCGTACCGGGACGACGGCGTGTTGTGTTCCACGCGCGCCTCAAAGAGTGCCAGCATTATGACGGGGCCCCTCTTTAGAGGGCCAAAGCCTGTCGTGGTAGCGGGACTCGCGAATTACCGTGACTCCGGAACGTAAAGAGCTATTGAAGGACACTGTGGATTTTAATCAGTACGAGTCTGACGGTCCCTCCCGCTCTGCCCTGGGTGGGAGGGATAAAAAAAAACAAAGCTGCGTCGTACCGCGAAACTGATGCGTTATTAGTGCGAGCACAATTTATGAGCGATACGTCCGCTTTATAGTTTATACTAGCTAATAAATACTCGTAGGTGTTTGTGCGCGGCGTGAGTCATGGCGGTCAATGAATATGTTTGTTTAGAAAACACGTATAAACAGAATGACGAAGCTTTTTATTAAAAGTGCTGTCACGGTTAGTCGACAAATTTTTCAGGTACTTTCACCATAATAATATAAATAATTCGAAAATATTGGTTGCTGGGCAGGTATAGTCAAGAGCAAATATATGTATACACTTAGCAGAATTCAAAAGCAATATTCTCCTAACATTACAACATGGTAGGAGAATATTTCACGAGAAAATGACGTGATTTTGTTAAATGTTTACATTTTATTGCTTGCGACTGTACAAGCTTTTAAACCAATGCTTAGCATGATTTCGAGCTTTAGAACATTTTAAATCCTAACAAACATACGAGTAATGTTACTGAACTTCCCCTTTACCATAACAAGCAGAATCAGCCTATAATATTTCCATTGTTGGATTACAGGCTTCTTCATCTACAGAGATGACAACTTTTCGAGGTGGCGCCGGTCATGAAGCGCTTAATAGTCACTTGAAGAATTTTCTGCGTATATTGTATGGAAAAATAAAAGGGCGCCTCTGATGTACGAACGAGGAAACATTTTTTTCGTTCCTGTTTAATCAAAGTTCCAGTTTATTTAACGTCACAAAAACTGGAAAAATCATGATAGGGCTTCCGATATCGATAATTATTTTCAGTCCCTAGTGTGGACTATACGCGGGTTCAGTGCGGGATACAAACTAGTTAGAGGCCATATTGCCCTCGAGAGGTCAAAGTCAAACTCACTAGTTACTCAATTTCACAAAACACTCAACAATTCATCATATTTGTTTACCACATACAGCTTAACGAAATCAATACCCGTGTCCATGCTTGTAAACAGACTCGTACAGATTTGTTTACCTATTCGTTTGGAGCTGAATTATCCGCCGTGCTCAAGTGTTTTACAGCGGTCGCTTTGAATATGAAATGTGGGGCGCCAGTGTTGGCGGAGCGCCAGTGCTCTGGGAGCTGGGATGGTCTGGGACGATCTGGTGTTTTAGTTCATTTCTTGGAGAAATCAAGAAAGCTGTGGTTTTGATTGTTGGCTGGCTTTGTAAGCGTAATTAATAGGTATCTTAGTTCTTCAACAGATAGATATTTTTCTTTTGAACAGATAATAATAAAGGCCGCTCTTCAAGGTTAAGCTGAGCTTGCCGAAGTCGGTCTGTGGATGTGTGACCATCTATCATAGCGAATTTCCTCCGTGCCTCGGAATGCACGTAAAGTCGTTTGTCCTGGCTGTCATTTGTAGATCTTTGTCAGTCTTTACCTACTGTTGTTCAGAAGCCAGAAAGTCTGACAACCAGTCTTACCAAACGAAGACTTATCGTATTCTCAGCTATTGGGTTGTGGAGATCAGATAGGCAGTAAGTACATGTAAGATACTTAAATTCAGTTGCATCCGGTTAGATTGGAAGCAGACCCCAACACGAAAAAGGGTTACATCTTTCTGCAGTTCTACAACTGTAGTTACTTTACTCTTGATGGTAAAATAATGAAAAACTTAAGCCTGTCACGAGTAAACTTAATGTAAAGTTAATGTTTCTCGAGTACGGGTGCCCTATTTGAATATACTTAGTAGCTACTTTCTTTGGAAGTTAGCTGGGACTTTGACCCCTCAGGTACTTACTATGTAGTAGGATAGGTTTAAGTTTGCATGACCAATTTTAATGTTATATTTGTATAAGTACAGAAGTCCAGGATGTCGCGAGTAGCTGTCCAGAAGTAAAGATGGACATTTGGCAAGATATGGTGATGGTAGATGAAGTAGAGCCCTTACTGAATAGATACCGAGCTGCGGACGAAGAAGTGTAGAAGTGTTGACAGACCAACAACGGCCCGATGGGTGGACGATATTCAGAAGATAAAACTTGGTAAAACTTGGTTTAGCCTTGTGCAGCTCAATGCTCTTGGCATAAAAAGGAAGAAACCAATGCTCAGCTGTGGGTGTAACAGGACTGTCGATGATGATGATGATGATGAATTGAATGAGAAAGAAATCCACGAATTTACCAGAATTTTACTGTTCACTCGATGACCCGCTTTCCGCTCATCTCCGAGTAAGACCTGAGCAATCTGAATGAATTTGAATGTAATGAATATGGACCAGAGTAGCTAACCCGCTCGGAGAACCTACCATTCGCAATGTTACTGTTCATACTACTCTTTAATTAATGAGGTTTATTCTAATTAACTTTGTGTCAAGGCGGTTATGATTTGTGGACTTTAATCCAAATTTGATGTTGCGGCACTTGGCCTAAATGCTGCATAACAATCTACTTTCTGTTCCACAATATTGAGCCTGCACAAAAACTGTTATCATTTAACAAATAATAAACATGGTAAATATCCCATTTTAAACTGAGATAATAGAACTCTTATCATTGTCTTATCTACCGAATGGCGTCCCCTTTCGGATAATCGGGCGGCCCTGGATCGATCCTCCATTTTCCGCATGCAGCTAAAAACTAACTTTACAAAAGCTAGTTGTTACAAAATGCACATTGTGGGTAAGTTTGTATAACAGTGATCTATCAATTTGGAGTATAATTATTATTATCTAATATATAAAATTCTCGTGTCACAGTTTTCAATGCCATACTCCTCTGAAACGGCTTGACCGATTTTGATGACATTTTTTGTGCTTATCCGGTATCTATGAGAATCGGCCAACATCTATTTTTCATCCCCCTAAATGTTAGGGGTAGTCCACCCCTAAATTTTTTATTTTATTTTTTAGACAAAAATTATTTAAATGGCAAAACAACGTTTGCCGGGTCAGCTAGTATTATTATAATATCAAGAATTGTCTTGGAATAAAATCCTGACTGACGTAGATATTACATTGAAAACGTGTCATTTGACAAACGTTGTTGGTGTTATTGTGTCCTACCTTGGTCAAGGTTGGTTGTTCAAGGCCATGGTTGCGTAACTACAAGACATTAAAAGACTGAATAGACAACTATACTTTAATTAAGAAATATTTTTTTGATTTAACATAGAGCCCACTGGTTTCTGTCCTACTCCAGCATCATGAAAGGACATCCACAGGTGCGTAACGTTGTGGTAATCTGGTAGATCCTGTCACAGCCTTTTTCAAGGTCAGATCGCCGTCATCAATTTTAAATTGAATAAATACGACTGATACCGTAAGTCTGTTTCATCCCACTGAGCAGGCTTCCCTTCAGCTACCAGTTTTCTATTGAAAAAAAAAATAGTGATAAACAAAATCCGTAGGCAGTTAGTTAAGTAACGACGAGTAAATCACAACCCGTCCGCTGCACATTTTGTTTGTGAGACGACTGTTCAAAACAAAAGGGGTGCCGGATGCATTCATAATTGCATTTCTTTTCAATACCGACGAATGCTTTGTTTTTATAAACCTTTGTTAGTCTGATGTAGATTGCAGGGATAATACAGTTTTGTGGTTTTATTTTTGTGGATTTTGCCGTCGTGACTGTAACTGCACTAACCTAAATTCAAAAGCGATTATCTCGTGGAATACGTTTTCAAGTTTAAGATAAGAGCTAAATGCCATCACGTCTTTGGTTCTCCAAAAACAATGTGTCGTAAGGATATGGTTGTCTGAGTTTTGTAGAAATAATACTTATCTAATAATATTAGTTCCAAAACCTAAAAAATCTGTGTTTGTAATATATACAGTAGAAGCCTGTAGACGCATATCGCTTATAGAAGTTGCTGTGTGTAAACATATTGGTGCTCCAACTTTACAAATAAACGAATTAGTGGGTTTAGTCATCACCTGCCTAGCCTTTTCCCAATTAGTTAATGTTAGCATCTAGTCTAACTGGAGGTTTCTGAATTTAAACTGACATCTCAGACTTTCTAGCAATTGACAAGTTATTCCGGTCTGATCCCCCAAACCGATCCACTGCCAATTGTTTTATTTTTTAAATTCCTTTCTGATCCACTGTAATGTATCACAATTTACTACCTGTTACTACTGTTAAAGATTTACAAATGCCAGTCGAGACCAACTGTCAACTATTTGATAGACCCCATCCACAGCCCGCCCTTGGCAAGCGCGGTTTAACTTTTAAGATCGACCGATGCGGCTGTTATTATTTAACCACCAGCCTAAGTGTTGATAATAAAATTGACCTATATATCCATTGTCATGTTATAACCTTGACGGAATTTGATGAAATGACAACAATACAAGTATATACGGTAGGTAATCCATTACCTGAATGTATTATCAACCTGTAAATTAATGTCCTAATGGATATCTACAATAAGCATGTGTGTCCTAGGGGGATAATTTCTGTTATTTCCGTAACAAATTGCTGATAGAAGCAGTGTGTGGCTGTCAGTGAATGGAATTAAGTTTTTAAATATAATAACTTTACCACTTTCATATCGATTGAAGAAGCACATTAAAACTATCAGTCTATAGGACTTATTGACTGACTTTTTTTTTTAGCGTGGTGTAATCATCAAATGAGTCCTCCCACCCCGGGCAGGGCGGGAGGGACTGTCAGACTTGTACTGACTAAAATCCACGGTGTCCTTCAGTAGCCCTTTATGTTCCGGGGTCACGGTAATGAGATAAGTCCCGCGACCCCGGCAGGCTTTGGTCCTCTAGAGGGGGGCCCCGTCATCTTGCTGACGCTCTTTGAGGCGCGCGTGGAACACAACGCGCGCGCCTACGGTGGCCGGAGATCGTCTTGCGACGTCCGTCGCCGTGGGTGTCCAACACCGCGGGTGGGGCGGAGGGAAGACATTGTCCTCTCCCTCACGCGGCCCGCCTCCTCCTTCACGAGCATAACTGCTTCGCAGAAGGATTATTGACTGACTTGGAATAAGTACTTCAAGTTTGCTGTAGTTTCATTTACAGGCACTGGTTAGGTCAATGAATCGGTCAGTTAGAAAAAGGTTGAAGTTAATTTCTAAAGAAAATAACCCCCGAAAAGAAATTAGATAAAAAGAGACGTAGATGTGTACGTCTCTGTTTATACTACGGTAACTAATAATGTATTTTGTTCTACATTATATCACTTTTAGTAAGAGTGAGAATTGAAAGCATAAATAATCTATAGATATCGCTGGCAAGGTTATCGCCCCCTCACACCTACTGCTTTTTGTGGATTACCGGTGTTGTGCGATGCATTTCCAGGAATAAAGGATTATTCTGTATCATGTACTGCTGTTAACAAGGTGGTAAAAAGGCTCAGGAAGAAAAGGGTTTAACATGTAATCATTAAGACTTTGTTAATAGTTGTCACGCTTTTCTTTAACAATCAATCAGAATATAATTCTCTCTATTGACCAGCTTATTGGACTGATCTTAAGTACTTGTACTCTATTTACTTATGCCATTAATCAAGCAATTTACTGCAACAACAGGCTATCGCAGTCCACTCTTGGACATGACAGTCACCCATGCTGCGCCACATCACCTACACCATAAGTTTTGCCAATAGCCTGACTCCCTATTACACGTGTATGTGAACCTCCCGACGTAACTGTTCCCAGATTTCACGTGTAATGTTTATGTAACTACAGCATACTGAAAGAACCTCTTTTTACAAAACCTACTTTATATTTATATTCAATCACATTTGTTTGACTAAGAGCAGCACTACATTACTATTCATCATTAATTTACATTCGCAGCACAATTACAATAGTTTATTTGCATCAATTGTGCGGAAGCGCCCCCGGGGCGGAGCTTTCTGTTCCGATGCAATATTCAATGGAGCGCTGTCGCTATATTGAGCTGTTTTAGGACGTTAACTATTCAGAGGTTATGTAATGCTTGCTGCCAGTAGCGGGTATTGTTCTGTACTACCTCTATATGAGTATAACGACAAATATCGGAACGTATATTTGCTGTATACTTTGTTAGAAATGGTTCCAAACATTTTCATCCTGCTTTCAATTTCATCAAACCGCAATAAAAAAGGTTAATTGGCAATTCAATCCAAATACAAGAGTATTGTTGACTAATTTTCCACATAAGAAACCTTAGGATAGATAGATTATAATGCTAAGTTAGCATAAAACATTCGGCCACTGTCGGGCTAGCTCGGCCGTCGGAACAACAAATTATACGTAACGGAACAGCCAAACGATCGTGAAAACATAAAGAAACATTGTTTCATAAGAAGTAAGTTGCCTTTGAACTCGGATACTGTTTTATGTTATTATTTCAGATGAAATAAGTGCTGAAATATAGGGTTTCTTGGGCACTGAACTTTGTTTAATCAACACTGCAGACTTTGTTTAATCAAATCTTATGCGGGTCCAGTACAGATGTTTGAAGTTCAAGTGCTTCTAAATCTTTTGAAGTGTTTGTCTTGCCGATTTTCACATTATCCTCATCAAATAATGTTGAAAAGTTTCATTAAAAGATGTTATATAAGGACTCAAGTTTATAAAAGTTGTTAACGTGTTGAAGCATGAGATAAAGATGATAGTTTTAGCTTTAAGAGTATTATAAAATGTAAATATCAGAAAGTTGTTTAATAACTTTTAACGAACTGTTTGCTAATGACTCGATCACGTTAATGCTTAAAACTTTGTTTTAATCTTAGTTTTATTTTAGTTTGTAACTACGTTATTGTGGTTTGATTGGTCCGTAACAAGTAATTAAGATACGCATTATGTGTGTGTGGTTGTGTAAGTGCCTTCGTATCTGCATTTAATTGCACTTGACACTCCCCAACAAGCGGGTGCAGGGTGACAGTCTGAAACCTAGATTAATTGTGTCTCACAATCACATAGTGTCTGCTACCTAGGTTAACAGCAGCCATCCAATTACGCCTGATTAATAGGCAAATTATTAGCTAGATTTATTGGATCCATTTTGTCCTGTGATTGCGTTTCCTGTAATTCAGCAATCGGAACAATAATTGTGAACGTAGAAATAATTCGGATGTGTATTGTCGAATTAATTTATTAGAATTAAATGGTCAAGTGGTATGGCGTTCATTATTGTCATTCAAATCGCGTAAATCTGAAACAATGGTGCAAACAATGCGAATGTAAAATACATCTTAATTTAATGATTAAACCAAGAATAACAGCGTTATGTAATTACTGGTTTAAGTAAAGATTTCTTGTTAATATTTTAGCGCTAATATAGCACCTACTTGTTTGCTGGTAATTAACCCAATTCCGTGAAGGTCGTTATTCAGGAGATCATTCTCGAAGCTACTGTCCTAAATATTTGTACGTTCATGCTAACATTTTAAATGCGTAAGTAACTTTGTTTGTCTGTTATTGTTTCACGCGTTAAGGGCTGAAGACGTGTCGATAAAAAAATAAGTTAAAACAACTAAAACCCGACTACGAAAAAATCGCGCACTAAAAAGTATAAAACAAGAACAATCCGTGTTACAGAAATTTTTAATTAATAGCCGTGGTCGTATGCCACCTAGCCAATAAAGATTGTGTGAAACAACCGCAGGTGGCATACGACCACGGCTATTAATTAAAAATTTCTGTAACACGGATTGTTCTTGTTTTATACTTTTTAGTGCGCGATTTTTTCGTAGTCGGGTTTTAGTTGTTTTAACTTATTTTTTATTTACACTATTTTGGGGTTATTTGATATTATTATAATAAGCAAAGCAGCGAGTGAATTTAAAATGTACTCATTATGCCTTTTCATTTGATACCCATGTTGACACTGTTAGAAACAGGCAAAGTAGCTAGTAAAAGCTATATAATGTATATATATTTCAAATGTGCTCATCAAGCCCTTTAATTTGATACCCATGTCGATACTGTGAGAAAATATTTTTTTTTTCGGTTACGACTTTTCATCCCCTAGAGGGCGCCATATTGGATTTGGTGACACGTCACCTACCCTATAACCAGCGGACAACTGAGACGCTTCTAACGACACCTCATTTGTCAAGTAGTGATAAGTAGTTCAGAAGTTATGAGGGAACAGATGAACATACATACATACATACATACATACATACAAACATACATACATA
Organism: Agrotis exclamationis; assembly: GCA_950005045.1. Taxonomy (NCBI): domain Eukaryota; kingdom Metazoa; phylum Arthropoda; class Insecta; order Lepidoptera; family Noctuidae; genus Agrotis; species Agrotis exclamationis. Next base: position 21,847,444 of record OX465430.1, read on the forward strand.
CATACATACATACATACCGGTCAAAATCATAACCCTCCTTTTTGCTTCGCCGTAGTCGGGTAAAAATTTAACAGATGAATAGTTGAATACACAATGAATGTGATAGGACATTTTTTTTTATTCTGAGCGTTATTACCTTTGGTATAATTCACGACCTGGCCAAGCAAAGACACGGTCGAAGACTAGACTTTTATGTTGTTAGTATCTATTGAAGTGTTTGACAAAAGCTATTCAAAACTTTCTTGATTACCATTTCAAACAAATAGCACAGGATACATTGAACTAGTTGCTATAGTGAGTGTGGTAAATAACTCGCCCCTTAGCGTTTTATTGAAGGCGATAAAGGCAGTTGGGCGAAACTAAACAACGTCGCGATCACTAATCAGTTAGTCAACTCGGGCGATAATGTTTTTATGACCGCTTATTATAGTTAGAAGGCTCATTATAAACGTTTACGAAATAATATGAAACAAAAAACACATTTAAGTGTTGTAAACAACTTTTATTGAAAGATTCACGGTCGATTAACTAGCTTACTTTGCCTTTAAATATGACAAAATTCAGAGATTCGATGAAATATTTCCGCTTTGTGGAGCATCCATTTTATATGATAGTCTCCTATAGCTCAGTGTACTGTATTACACCCTCGTACTGTACCATCTCCACAAGGAAACAATAAAATTGAGTTCATTTGCAATAAAACTCCTTCATCATCATCATCTCAGACATAGGATGTCCACTGCTGAACATAGGCCTCCCCTTTAGATCTCCACATATACCTGTTGTAAGCGACCTGCATCCAGCGTCTTCCGGCGACCTTTATAAGGTCGTCTGTCCATCTCGTTGGTGGACGTCCTACGCTGCGCTTGCTAGTCCGCGGTCTCCACTCTAGCACTTTTCGACCCCATCGGCCATCTGCTCTGCGAGCAATATGGCCTGCCCATTGTCACTTCAGCTTGCTAATCCGGTGGTCTATATCGGTGACTTTAGTTCGTCTACGGATCTCCTCATTTCGGATTCGATCACTCGAAACCTCCTTAGAACAAAATAATTATATAATTAACGTGAAATCGCGCCAGTAGTACGCTTCTTCTTCTTCTTTGCGTGCCGATACGCTTAAAGTGTTGAAGCTCCTACAAACCATACTGGTCGGATAGACGACAGGTCTTGCTAGTATATGCTGTACCATTGTCAACGCTATGTTCAGTAGCCATTGGGCAAGCCGGGCAAAGTGTCTCTGTCTATACACTACACATGGCTTGCCCGATGAGACATGCACTATGCAGTTCAACTATAAAGGAGAGTTTCTTACGCCATTTTGTGATTTCATGCACCTCATACTAACACTTGCACGCTTTCAAATAAACAATTATCACAAGAAAATAGCTCTAACAGGATAGTAAATATAATATACACTACAAACAATTAATTTGCACAAAGTATTTTATCGCTAAACGTTATTTTCTAGTGACAGTTGATAGATTAAGATCATTGACACTCTCCTACTTAATTGAACCGCATAGTACTTATCATCGTAGGTACAACATTTAACCAGCCCCATTTACTCATTTCTCTTTCTCCTCAACGTCTATCTGTCACATGTTTTATGCTCACAATGTCACCTGTTTTTTCGACAGCGACACTCAAGCGTATCCGTTGCGTACCCGTTACGTAGTCACTACGTAGCCGGCTCGCCGCCATTGTTCTGTTCTTTCACAAATAGATTCATGCACACGTTGTTAGCTCTGATGCTGTTTATTTTTTCTATTTTGTTACCGTTGCTCGGAAAGGTTTTGTGTTTTAATAGGGGTGAATTTTTGATCCTTCGTTTTCATGAAAGTCTGGTTTATTTTTGAAGATCTGTGATTTTTGTAACCCTTTACTCAATCTGATGTAATTGATAGGGGTTTTTCAAAACTTGTCCTTGTTTTAAAATGGCGGCTACTATTTAATAAAAGAAAGGTCAAACTTTAAAAGATATTAGGTGTAGCTGTCCCACAGCTACATCGCCTACGTGACATCTTAATCTTTCTGTGCTAAAAAGGTACTTACTGTTTCCTGTATCTTTTTTAATTAATCTTATATCATGTTTCACAGTTTTTAACCGACTTCAAAAAGGAGGAGGTTATCAATTCGACGGTATGTTTTTTTTTTTTTCTTTTTTTTTTTTTTTTTTTTGTATATTTGTTACGCGATTACTCCGCCAATTGTGGACCGATTTTTAAAATTCTTTTTTTGTTCGAAAGGAGGTACTTCTGAGGTGGTCCCATAGTCACCAAGTTGGGATCTGATGATTAGATCCTGGAGAAATCGAGGGCAACCCTCGAATTTTATAGGCCGACACACCGTTTTTCGCAAATTTTATGAAGTAATTTAAGTACTTGCGTATGGTAATCATAATTTCATGTAGCTGAGCTGATGATGGAAGGAAGAACTCCTTAATAGTAAGGAGTAGGCATCGACTGATTTAGTTTGAGTTCTCATATCTCTGGAACTACAAGTCCGATTTAAGTACCTAATTATTTTTTTGTTGTACCTACTAGGTATCATTTAACTTAGAGAATATTGCAAGTTTCATCAAAATCGGTTTAGTAGTTTTTGAGATAGGGAATTTTATTAGCTTATTGTGTACATGAGCGATGTTATTACCGCTGTTATGGATTACAAAATTCTAGTGCACATGTTGTATTTGACAAGAATTCGGGTTGAATATTTAAACTAAAAAGAGTAAAATAAAAACTTTTTCAAAAAAAAATGTAACCGCCTTCAAAAACAACCATAAAAAACGTTAAAAAAACCTACAAAATAACTTTTCTTTCGGAAGTCGGTGGCAAAAAAAAGACAATGAAATAAAAGAAAACGAAAACACCGACTTCCGAAAGAAAAGTTATTTTGTAGGTTTTTTTAACGTTTTTTATGGTTGTTTTTGAAGGCGGTTACATTTTTTTTTGAAAAAGTTTTTAGTCGTACGGAAGATATCCCGTAAGTGACATTTTGTATAAAAATTTAAAATAACACTTACGGGATATCTTCCGTGATTACACATTTGTTTGATTTTAATTGATAGTGTTTGAGACAAGACGAGTCTATTTTATTATCTCTGTATAATTCACGGAAAAAAGGTAGGGTGTCAATTTGGGGTGCTAAGACAGGAAACCTCCACGTGCGTCCGTGGACTGGAGTTCCCTCTCGGATACGTCCGGGGGGAAGACCAGTTATTCGGGCCGGTGCACCCTGGGATGCGGGCAAAAACTCTTCCTTAGGCACTGTGTGCCTAAGGGGTCTCTTTGCCCGTATGCAAATAGCCTGTCGGGTGGACGCTCCAACGCGTGTCCCTCTGAATAGCAGAGGGCACAGCGGCGGAGCGGGCTTGCGGACGGTGAGTAATGGGTAAGCTCGCTGTCCGACCAGGTACCAAGCCCGGGTCGGTGGCGCGTCGTGTTTCACGCTTCACCGACGGGGCCCCTTATGGGGCCAAATGCCTGCCGGGGTCGCGGATTTTTTCTTAATCCAGGATACCGTGGCACCGGAACGTAAAGGGCATCCGAAGGAACACGGGTGGATTTTAGTCAGTAAGAGTCTGACAGTCCCTTCCGCCCCGCCCGAGGCGGGAGGACTCATTTGATGATTTTGCCACCCTAAAAATGTCAATTTGATAAGCAGTTTATTTCCATCTCTGGACCAGTCCTTTTCGTCTTTAGGTATAACGTTTGTGCGGATAACTAAATAGCCATTATACAGTGTGACTGACCTGGTTATATCACCCGCCGTGGAAACAATGTCTGAGTTTATTTCAGCATTTAATTTCCTTTATTATAGTTATTACGGATAAGCGGCGTAGGCCTCATTCAATTTTACTACTCGCTTTAGGAAGGATTCAACCAGTGAAACTAAACGAAATCTTCTTTTAAACGTCGCTCAAGAGCTGTCAGTGTCAATATTCCATAGTAGTTATAATGCTGAAGACTCTTGAACGAGGTTTTATTAGTGAAATCCGGTTTAAAAAGTTTAGAATAAACCGGAAAATCAGGATATCATAATAGTAGCTTATTCTGAAATTGCGCCTCATTTTGTCAAATGATTGTGTTCATTTTCTGACGGTTTCCTTTTATCTCGACTCGGCTTATATCAGAGCGCTTATCTTTATCTTTTCAATACTTAAAATATGTCTTCTATTACGTTACTGGATTTTCTTTTTAAAAATGATTTTGCTTCGTAAGCTAATCTGCAAGATAAGGCGTAAAGTTATCGTTGTATCGTTTGGAGAATATGAAAATCTTGCATTGAACATTCTTGTTCACTGAAAATCCTTAAGTGAAGGATAAGTCTCAGCTGCGCAGTCCTTTAAAAAAGGTTGGTTCGGTCTTTTAAATTTGAATTAATTAATAATACACGAATTAATTTAAAAAAAAAAAACGCGAAAATCTGTTCATCTATAATAACTATAATACATAGCGCATCTTATAATCCAATTTATTAAGTAAATATTCTACACTAGCTGTGCCCGCGACTTCGTTCGCGTGGAGGTCGGAACTCAACAATGTAGTGCTTCTTTATTAACAACATTAGCTGTAAACCATCATTCTGGAGCATACATAAATATGCGTACGTAAATCATCAAATGAGTCCTCCTACCCAGGGCAGGGTAAGAGGGACTGTCAGACTTGTACTGATTAAAATCCTCGGTGTCCTAAGCAGACATGGGCGAAAGTCATTCTTTCAAGGAAACAGGTTGTAGCTATGCGTGACCCATCGTATCCCATCGTATCCCATCGTATCCCATCGAATCCCATCGTATCCCATCGTATCCCATCGTATCCCATCGTATCCCATCGTATCCCATCGTATCCCATCGTATCCCATCCTATCCCATCCTATCCCATCCTATCCCATCCTATCCCATCCTATCCCATCCTATCCCATCCTATCCCATCCTATCCCATCCTATCCCATCCTATCCCATCCTATCCCATCCTATCCCATCCTATCCCATCCTATCCCATCCTATCCCATCCTATCCCATCCTATCCCATCCTATCCCATCCTATCCCATCCTATCCCATCCTATCCCATCCTATCCCATCCTATCCCATCCTATCCCATCCTATCCCATCCTATCCCATCCTATCCCATCCTATCCCATCCTATCCCATCCTATCCCATCCTATCCCATCCTATCCCATCCTATCCCATCCTATCCCATCCTATCCCATCCTATCCCATCCTATCCCATCCTATCCCATCCTATCCCATCCTATCCCATCCTATCCCATCCTATCCCATCCTATCCCATCCTATCCCATCCTATCCCATCCTATCCCATCCTATCCCATCCTATCCCATCCTATCCCATCCTATCCCATCCTATCCCATCCTATCCCATCCTATCCCATCCTATCCCATCCTATCCCATCCTATCCCATCCTATCCCATCCTATCCCATCCTATCCCATCCTATCCCATCCTATCCCATCCTATCCCATCCTATCCCATCCTATCCCATCCTATAATATTAGGTTATTATTAGGATTAATATTGTGTTAATGAAAATACCTTCGCAAGTAATGCATTACTTTAAAATCAAATTTGGTTTCCATAAAAAAGGTTATAATGACTTAACCTTAAAAGATAAATGTATGCTCTCGCGGACTTTATTTTAGAACTTTTTATCAAGAATAATTCCGTAGTACATTATTTTTGCGTATCTTTAACGGTTTACGCAGCGCACGCAACGGAAGCTCTCGAAATGGAATCCATTTTCCCGATTTTGAAACATTTCTCTTTACTGCTCCGCTCCTATTGGTGATAGCGTGATGTTATATAGCCTATAGCCTTCCTCGATAAATGGTCTATTCAAAACAAAAAGAATTTTTCAATTCGAACCAGTAGTTCCTGAGATTAGCGCGTTCAAACAAACAAACAAACTCTTCAGCTTTATAATATTAGTATAGATTATGATATATATGACTCATACAAATTTAGGAGGTAGTCCTCAATAAAATTAAATAAAAATTGAATGAAATATGATTATGATTTATAATACATTGAAATACCACAAAAGCCATTTTATTATTCTAATTTAATACTTCTTAACTTTCTTTTTAAAAACAAAAAAGCGCCTTCATCCTCTCTCCTATTTCCAATTAATTTAACTATGCTGTGCCCGACGGGGTCCATAATTGATTCAATGTTTTAACCTACCAACTGTTTTACCTAACATTATGGAATGCAATAAAGTATTGAGTATTGAGTATTGTCAAACTACCAGGTGGCCTACCTTTATCACCATTTTTTTCTTTAAACCTAAGTCACAAATCTGTCACAAATCATAACTTCAACGTTAAAATAAAATATTAAGCTTAAATAATCTCTACCGACAGTAGGCCTAATCCCAGACAGAATTCAACTGAAAACCGACTGTTCGTAACCAACAGTTTTTACTAACTAAAACAGCTTAGGTTAACATCCCTCGTTAGTAACATCAAAGGTTCAAGCTTCTTAGCGTACACACAAAATGGCTGTTGAGTGACGGAGGTAGAACTATAGCAATTAGGGAATTACTCACAAAGCACCTGTCTGGATGAGACCACTAGATATTAGTTTTGACCACACATAACCTAGTTTCTAGACTATAATACGCGTTGATTAAATTCTAAAGACGTTACGTTACTTATGAGAACTGTGAGAGACAGGCCCCGTTTGGTGTCCTAGGGTCGCGGGACTGACACATCAGGTAACCGTGACGCTGGAACGTAAAGGGCTATTGAAGGATCACCGTGGATTTCAGTCAGTACAAGTTTGATGGTATGGGTGGGAGGACTCATTTTACCAAGAAAAAATATTTGTGTTCTAAAAGGAAAATCCTCCAAAATGTGGAAAGGACTTCATCCAATCTTTATGAAATGGACAACTTTAAGAAACAGTAGAAGGCTCTTCAAAAAGGAATTCAGTACACCATGATCCAAATACATCCATAACACAATATAATGTTAGCAGCAGAACTGTCGGTCGATTACGCACGATTACACTGGCGTTACAAATCAGTTGGCAAGGCGACGTTAATAGGGCGGCGGGCTACGGGCCGCCGGTTCCAATCCCGGCCAGACGAAAACCGGACGTCATTGGACGAGGCTGTTTTAGTTTATGACTAGATCAACAGTTCAGTTACTGTTATTGTTATGTTGGTACTTCGCCATAAAAGAACATTTGGGCTAAAATCGAGTAATTATACAACGTTATAGTCAAACAATACACCATATTATAAATATACTGTCAAATGCTATGTATCGTTAATTTTTGGGTATTTGATTTTAGCTTTACCAGGATTGTGTTTCAAAGGTATTTTCATTTCACAATAAATAATAAGTTCAAAGGTGAAGAAGCCAGTCAAGTTCAAATTATTATGTTCGCCTCGTCAATTGTTAACATGTTACTTTTTAAAGTTCTACTTTCCAATCGGTAAGCTTCACCAAGCATGATTAAACTCCACAGTAGGAAGTCACGATCAAAGTATTTCACAATCAGTCGTGCCACGTGTGTCAATCCAGACGTAGTGGCGTTAATAGGCAATCTACGGCGCGGGTCGTCGGTTCCAATCCCGGCTGGTGCGAGGTGTTCGTTAATTAACACAGACTGAATGACGAGCCGCCTGTCTGCGCCGTCCCCTATGCTAACGATGTGTTCATAATTCAACGGGAAACTGGAAAATACATAAGGTCGAAGGTCAGGTGTCAATATGACACGCTAGTAGGCGGACACCCCACGTACATATTGTATGATTTTTATTTCAGTAAAGGAAAATAGAGTGTGAAACAGCACCTTCGCAAATTTTAATAAAATGTTGTTTGGAAGAAATCCTTAATACATTTTGCTCTTGAAAGCTTTGTTCTCCGGAGTTTTGGAATTCTAAAGGGAGAATCTTAAAAACAGGAGTATTTATAGAACAGAAAATAGATCAAGTTTGTGTGATTGAAATCTGAATCTTCTCCAGTACGAACAAGATATGAATAAATAATTTGACTATCAGTTTGAACAAATACGAAAATTTTATTATATGTATAAATCTGGAAAGTTCCATCTCCCACACAAATCAATACTGGAGCACGGGCTAAAAATAGAATCGCAATCCGCATCAAATGTGCAGTATCCAGTATGCACAAGTCAATACTAGTGTTAGAACATTGACCCAATTCGGGAACATCTGGCGAGGAGTGAGATGCGACCAGATATGCCGCCGGAGGCTGTCGTGACACAGATACCTACCGTTCTAGGTTCTAGCGAGATATCTGATACTTTGAGACGATCGCGGGATATGTACGGCAACTAGATCTGAGGATTAGGAATGCTTTATGTGTAACTAGATTAGGATATCAGGAGCTATTTCTCTTGAATAGAAATCTCCTCCGATGACTATTACCGCTTAGCCACGCTCAAGCGTCATCGTAATAAGTATAACGAAAGTAAAACGGGGAAAACAATTTTATGTAATGCTCAGAGCATGCCTGGTATAACGAAAGTTACGAATGAAATAAAGTGACGCACGTGCGAGTCATTTGTCGCGCGTCGCATCGCTCGAGGTTGTGATATAGGATAATAAAGCCTTTTGTAAAGTACCCAAAAGCCATTGATCTGCTTCTTTATTTAGTTCAAGAAACTTAGTTTGTAGTTAGACAATTCTATGCGAATCACAAAATTGCCAGTTGGCCATGAGAGTAATCGGATAGACATGTTTCGCTAAAAGTATTTTCTCGGTCGCGACGTGTTGTATCGATGATTCGTCTCTGTTCCATGCCATCCAAGTTCGAAATATGTATCTTTATTCATCATATCAGCTGTAAGACGTCCACTGCTGAACTTAGGCCTCCCCTTTAGACTTCCAATAAGACTGGTTGTAAGCGGCCTGCATCCAGCGTGATCCTGTGGTCTTCATAAGATCGTCTGCCTACCTTGTGGGTGGACGTACTACGCTGCGCTTGCCGGTGCGTGGTCTCCATTCGAGAACCTTACCGCCCCATCTATTCATGTATCTTTATTACCTGGAATTATTTTAGTTTTCCGCTGCGCGAAATGCCTTCAACAGGATTCGTCTAAATATCTTGCGACACTAGTAGTTTGTTTAATTATGTGATTTTTTTATTTATCAATATTTTTCTACAGGTTAGAGGTTACTGAAACTATACAAGCTTGAATTGAATTAGTTAGCGAGACTTTGTAGTTGTGCTGTAAATCGACATCTCAACAAGATGAAAAAAAAATCAATTTGCTTTATGACCGCTGTTCATATTAAAAATCTGTGCTGGGCCATTATAAACTGCGATTACCTCGCTTGAAAAAAATCAACTCCATTTTAAAATGTTTTGAAGAAAAGCTCTTTAAAATTTTCTTAATACATGACGTTAGGACTTAAAACTTTGATACGGTGGCGTAAAAACACATTCCCGAGGGATTAGTGAGGCGTCAGAACGGAGGTTTAAGAGGGAATTACGTCATATTGAGAGGGCCATGTAATTACACGAGTGTCTCACTCCGACAAAGATTTTGTACGAACATTTCGAGTTGACATTGTTAGGAAATACGGGTAATACGGTAATGCCCTTCATTTTAAGTAACCTTGATTTGAATCCCTTTTTGAAATAGAAATTATCTCTTTTCTTTTTACTTTCTTTTCGATGTTGTCGTTAGTCCGACAGTTTCTATTTTATTAGATATTGTCGGCCCAAATTCTCACCACATCCACAGCGGCATTTGTGGTAGCGCAGCGGTCACTTTGAGTGCTTTGTTTTCAAACTTCCAACACATATACCTACTGTTAACAGTTTCTATATGATCTATATAATGACTGGTTACAAAACAATAAACAAATCTATTATCTACCGTAAAACTCTTTGGTTTTATTTCTCTCAGCACCGCTTTATATAAATTCTATTACTCTTACGTTTCCACGAAAATTTAGTGGAGTGTATAAATCAAAATGAGGTATGCGACCGTTTTGAAGCGACTTACTTTACCGAATTCTTATTAAATGTAAGGTATTTCGTGACAAAATTGTTCAGTTGAAATGTTCGCGTCTGACGTAAACAATAGATTCATTAGGGCATCGGAACGAAGAACTAAAATGATTGGTGAACTATTATTTCTGAAATGAAATTACTATCTTCTTGTCTGATAGAAGTGGTCACAACGTCACTTGTAAATTATGCAAAATGTGTATTTAAATTCATACATTTTTTCTGTGTCCATTACTGGGGTGACGACACAGTGATTAAAATGCAAATTGCTAGAATTATCTCGTGTCGGTGGTCGGTAGGTCCGTGACTGAGAATGTCCACGGTGGCTCACGCCTTGCCGTGCAAGCCTGATTGTACGCAATCCTTCGCTCTTTGCGTCCCACTTTTGTTTAATAATATTAGCTATGCAAATTACTTAGCAATTCACTTAAAATGTAACATTTTAGTTCCCGAGTTAGTTTTTCTCCCATTTTCTCGTGTCGTGAAGGTCGAGTAATCTTTGTTCTTGAAAGTGCTTTCGGCAAACAGGCCCTGAAACAGATATTTTTGGAATAAAATTCTGTTCAATCACTTGATAGCCTTGTAGGAGAAACTTGAACGGAATGTAGATTCAGCGAGAGTGTCTAACGATTGAAAAATGTTGGGAATGCTGGCTCGTACAAAAATGTGTGTTATCTATCTATTCTGCAGGATTTTCTGACTCACGTAGGAAGTAAAAGTTCAAGTGATTTACGCGCCCCGGGGATATTGAGGTTAGTTTCTGGATAGCAAAATGAATTTGTTGCAGAACTTGGATTCAATTTTAATACTGGGTATTCTTTCAAGGTACGGGCTGTACTCTCTAGAATGAAAAAAAAAAATAACAACTATTTGGTTTACATGTCCCACCAATGATGGAACAACCAATCGAACTTGCGACTAGTTAAGTTTGACTAGATAAGCAAATATTCGTAAACTAGCATTTCAGTACTTGCTTGCCTCACGTTGTATAATCCTTGCTCCACGAAACTATTTGAAAATGTTGCAACATGCATACGAACTTGAAATACTTTAAACATACGTTGTGGTATACAAACAACACACTGTGCTCCACATGTGACCATCAAAAGCAACAGCCACAGCAGCTGGCACCGTCCCCCAATAACAAGTGAACTTGCACTTGTTCGCCGGGGCAATAAGCTTCGATGTGGGGCATCTTCCAAAATCAATAGCGGTGAAAGTGGGCAAGGACGACCTTTGGCAGCGCGCCAGCTCGCCAGCCCCGGCCAAGGTCCGCCGCTGAGGACGCTCACTTGCTATTGATGAGGTAACATTGTGGATATGTAGTGAGGAGTCAATGTCACTTGTGGTAAAGTAAGTAATTGAACTTTTCGCTTTCTTGCCGTTTAATAGACTGTTAATGAGTCCAGAGTCTATCATCATTTCAGCCTATTGAAGTCCACTGCTGGACATAGGCCTCTCCCAGGGAGCGCCACAGCGCACGATCTCCAGCTTTTTTCATCCAGCCACTGCCAGCCACCTTCTTCAGGTCATCGGTCCATCTTGCCGGGGGGCGTCCCACCCTACGCTTACCTACACGCGGTCTCCATTCGAGAACCTTCCTACTCCACCTATCGTCGGTTCTGCGGCAGACCCACCAGACCAGACCAGAGTCTATACCGGTTAGAAACTCGTTCGACCATCAGCTTTGCGAAATAATTATGACCAAGTTATAACTTTAGTTCCAATTCAAACTTAATTGAAATCTGATAGGCTTTTTTCTCGTTAAAAATAATAAACGTGCAGTCACATAACAGTCACAAGCTAATAATAATCTTTAATCCAGTTACATAAAGTCGCGCATTCAGCACCCCTGCGCCCTGTGGCCTGCCCACGTATTCCACGCCCGATATTTTGAACCAAATATAGCTCCAAGGCCACTCGTACATGTACAATACAAACCTAGTTACCATACATTTGTTGGCAACCAAATTGTAGCTTTTTGAAGCACAAATGAACACTGGGACGAAACAAATAATATGTACTCTGTGTGAAATATTGCTGGATAAATGGAGTAGTGGTATAGAGTAGTGCACTATCGAATACAGCTGTTTAAGTGATAGCCTTCCGGACAGTTTAATTAAGTTAGTAACAATAGCACTAAAGCCGTGCAGTGGCTGCGTCTGAACATAATAGCTGCAATAACTGTCTCTTTAAGACTAGTTTTACCAAACATCCTACCCGCTAAATTTCCCCTGGAAATTGTCGCATAACCCTCCAATAATGCATCTGGTTATGGAGCGACATTTAAATTGGGACGCAGCGATCCGCCAGCCGCCACTCAATACGAGCGTGCGATCATGTGTGAAGCGCCATTAAATTTGGGCGCAAATTCCCGGCGGCGGAGGTCGCAAGCGCGAGGAATTCAACTGTGATGCAGCGCTCGAGAGTCTTCGAGTTGCGGTGCAGATGCATTTCAGGGTTATATACGGTTTAGAGACGTATTTGTGGTGGATCTAGATGTTTGACGGAGCTAGTTGGAGTGTGGTGTCGAGTTGTGAAGTAAAAGCAAAGTTCCATGTGGGATACAATAGAAAATAAAATTGTAATGGAGGTATTCTGTTGAACCTCTGTCTTCATTCAGGAGTTTAGCTAATGTTTCTAAACAGTAGTACGTACTGTGCTGTAGTTTACATAGAAGTTAGCTCTAGTTAGCTCAGCTTATAACGCAAGTGAGTGAAATTGCAAGTAGGTCAACACTAAGTGCATCAGACCAACTTCAGCAGAGCAGTCGCATGGTTTTGGCCAGAGCTGTTGAAACTCCGAGCTAATACAGGGCGTCCAGTCTAATCTGAGCAAGTAAGATCGCGCAATTAATAGGTTCACAGCAATAACCGACGCAGCTGTTTTAACACATCTGTATATTAACGACGTGCTAGCAAATTAAAATGCAAATCAAGAGGGCGCCGGTGTCCGGCGTCCGGCATCCGTATCCGACGTCCGAACTGTCCGGCCGATCCGGACGATGCGTGCCTAATAATGTATTCGTATTTATGCGAGGTTGTCACCACGATCATTGTCAGGTTAACCGTTATGCAAATGGCAGGAAAAATGGTCGCTGTGGACACTCGATAGAGAGAATTAACAAGTGTTGACTAAGGATTAGCAAATATAGATTTTATGACGGGATAATAAAGCTTTATTTCAGCAATAAACAAAGTTTCATAAAGTATTGTTATTTATGTTTGTACACTAGATTTACAGGGGCAATAAACAGTACTAAGGGTACAATAAAACCACGTGTGAGGTAGACACATTAGGTACGCCGTACTGTGTGTCTTCGATCAACTTCTTTTTTGTGGTTCCAGGCTAACGATTACCACAGTTTAAATTCGTAGTGTTCAATCGAAAGACAATTCGGCAGCAACATTGAAGTGATAAATGGCAGAAATACCTTGACCACATATATTACATTTGAAGCACCCCGACCATCCCTTCCACGAATCTGACATAGCGACGGGCGACCCGACAGATTTTATTTAGGAGTCCATAAAACTCGTGTCTATTTTCGGATATTTTTAGTATCATAAAACTGCGGCACGATTACTGTCGGCATAATCACGCAGGCTTCAATCTGATCTATTTCGGGCAAGACGTGACTGCTCTATAATGGTTTGCATGTTACGTACTTCACTTGGGAATATACTTTCGGGATTTATGAATTTCGAAGGCAGAATCCCCTTAGGCTTTAGCTTAATAGGCTTGTTCGACGTAATACCAAGTATTAGAGTGACGACGTTCACGTAAACATTTACCACATGGTTTTACTAAAGATAACTTTCAATTACTTTTACTTTATAAAACACTAGTTTTTGCCAGTGGCTTTGCCCGCTCACACTCCCCCCTCCCTCGCCTTATTCCCGGCGCAAAATGCCCCTTTCTCAAAATGTGCCTTTCGCAAAATGTTCTTATAAACAAACAAATCTTTCCTCTTTATAATATTAGGGTAGATAACGTCCTTTTGTCCATTTACATTAAGAGCAGTTTAACATTACATAATAGGTACGTTTTTGAACGGGAGAAGACAAGTTATAATAAGTGTCCGAAAATTTTACCAATCTGCGCTTGCGTTTCCACATCCCTACATAGCATGCCCACTCATTCAGAGAGAGCATTTCTAGATTGTATCCAACAAAATGCTGTTCTAAATTAACCAAAAACAAACGTGCCTAAACTAGTGAATCGTGCAGTAATTGCTTGCATGATTGCATTCGTAACTCAATCGTTGATGTTGGGTTGTGTTAACGATCGATCGCCGTCATAGTTCAAACGATTAATTAAAACGCGCTCATTAATGCCTTTAGTGAATGTATTGGTTGGAATGTGTAGCTGTTGTACGCTAAATGGCAAAACGCAGAGAAACAATTATAATTGTAATTAATTGTGTTTACAAATAAAGAATTGATTGATTGACTGTTTGGGCCTTTATCGATTGGTTTAGTAGGTTATTAGGGTCCCTAGAATACATAGAATAAGTAAATACATCTACAGCCCTAAGAAGACATGACAGCTTGCAAACTTTTCATGTCACATAAAAGGCCTTGCTTAAAACTTAACGATAACTTTACTATGATTAAGACGAAAATATGCAAAAACAGCGAAAATATATTATAGCTTATCGAGTTTGTAACAATGGTCATGGTCATTGTAAACTAAAAACAATTTTTCAAAGGCTCATAAAAAATACTAGCAAAAAAGCAAACACAAAAATAATTGGCAGTACATTGGTATAGAAAATAGTATAGACACAAAGAGCAGGCCGAACCGCGGCCAGACTAATTAGCGGCCGGACCACATCGCCGTAGAGTCAACATTCGTAGCCAGTTAGCAGTACACGGGATAAATTGTGCTCTTATTTACGAAATACACTAGGTAGTTTGGTACACATTGTTGCTGTAATTAATTGAGCTGAGAATGCTGTGAGGTTCCCGGAGTAGGCTGACGGCATAACACTTGGGAGGTACAGATCTCCAAGGAAAGGTAAGTGCTTCGGGAATTACCGTTTACATTTGGAAACACGAATGTTTGATATTGATACTGCAACTGTGGAAGTATTGACGTACTTCGTATTACCATGATTAATAAAAAACTTTAAAAAAAAAAATGTAACCGCCTTCAAAAACAACCACAAAAAGGGTAAAATAACCTACAAAATAACTTTTCTTTCAGAAGTCGGTGCCTTTGTTTTTTTTTCATTTCATTGTTTTGCCACCGACTTCTGAAAGAAAAGTTATTTTGTAGGTTATTTTACCCTTTTTTGTGGTTGTTTTTGAAGGCGGTTACATTTTTTTTTTAAAAAGTTTTTTATTTTACTCTTTTTAGTTTAAATACTCAACTCAAATTCTTGTCAAATAAATCATTCTCTCTAAAGTGCACAATAAGCTAATAAAATTCCCTATCTCAAAAACTACTGAACCGATTTTGATGAAACTTGCAGTATTCCGTAAGTTGAACAATACTTAGTACAACAAAAAAAGAATTACTTAAATCGGACTTGTAGTTCCTGAGATATGCGAACACAAACTAAATCAGTCGATGCCTACTCCAAGCCGTTGAGGAGTTGTACCTTCCATCATCAGCTCATCCACCTGAGATGATGATTATCAGATGCAAATACTTGAACAGCTTTAGAAAATATATGAAAATGGTACTATGTGCCTATAAAATTTGAAGGTTGCCCTCGATTTCCCTGGGATTCCATCATCAGATCCTGACCTGATGATCATGGGACCAATTGGAAAGTATACCCTTTCAAACAAAAGAAAAATTTTCCAAATCGGTCCAGGCGTCTTCGAGAAATCGGGGAACATACATAAAAAAAAAAAAAAAAAGATTCCGACGAATTGAGAACCTCCTCCTTTTTTTGAAGTCGGTTAAAAAGGAAACCAAGCAATTTCAAAACGACTAAAATTTTTTGACCTAATTGTGCGGAACGTAGCAGATAAAATGTGTCTGTGATGGTTAAAACTGTGGTGGATATTTGTGTAAATTCAGGAGCACAAAGATTGCCGAAGCGCATACCTTTTCTGGCTAAACTTGAATTGCTATAGTGATTTTAATGAAAAAGATGGTCTACCAAATGTTTATGATAAGGTAATATTACTGTAACTAATAAGTTTTACAAGCTCGGTAACAATTTACTAGCAGTAGTAAAAATAAAAGGAATGGTGTTACGTAACGAGGAATCATTCTCATTTCTTTTTCTAATTTACGGGCACTACGAATCGTACTACGTTATTGCTATCGGCTGTAATATCCTGAGGTCTATTTCAGAGCTTCGAAATAGACCTAATCGAAAAGCTGAATCAACGTAGTAGAAATAAACGTGGAGTACCAATTATGACTTTATGAGCCACGAATCACAAGCCGAGGAAATAGTGCGCTAATACCGACGGAAATGGATCGTATTTCAGGATTACAGATTGACTTATAAATATTTATACACAAGACCCTTCTTACTTTCTTGTTTAAATATTGACTAGGGAGTTCTAATTGAATTTACGATATACTGATTCTAAGAATTACATTTCCCAGTAATGCTAATTGTAGTGGATAAATTGTATTATATGGAGCGGATTAAATGGTTTGACACGCAATGGTTCGTACTTGGAGTAGGCTAGGGGTGTATATGCAGCAAGAACGGCTTTCTAATGAACAATGTAGTGCGGTTATATCACCGACTAGCGCCGTATGAAGGTAATGCAACAACATTACTGCTCAGTGGCACGTCGATGTAGCACGCGGGTAGACAAACTCAAAAGGCGAAATTAACACAGACACTAATATAGTGTTTTGAAGAGAACTTATAACTGTGTACTGAGTCGCTTCGGCCGTCTATGAAACCAGAGTTTTGGAACTGGTTCCATACGAGGCTTTTAATTTATTTCTGTAGTTAGCTGAATTGGTCCTTTCTTTTTCCAATTATTTGACAGGCAGACTGGGATCTCAATATGTATGAACTGCTAATAGATATGTTATATTAAGTTACTAATGGATCATAGCAATCAATTTGACCGTGGCTTGCTTAAGTCTATACATAACTTTCGTCCTTCTGCCAGTACCTATTGAGTGGCACCAGTCAGCGGTCAGTCGGCACTGCACGGCGCGGCCACTGCAACACTGCTCTAATAAATTACACACCCGCTACAACAGCGCATTTATTTCAATTGTAAATTACGGATATTTATTATCATACGCGAGAGCCGCGGGCAATAAATACGTTACTGAAATTTGAAGCACACTAAATATACGGACGGGCAGAAACGACAGATGCTACACTATGAGATGTTAAAGTATCACATATCTAAGTCACGTTCACTATCCCAAAGAGGCCAGAGATGAACAGGCAATCATTTATATTTTGATCACGATAGTTTATTTCAGGACCTTTTGATAAATTGAGCTTACACCCTTGTCATAAAGGATGTCTTCCTGAATTGAGTCCAGTTTCAAATGAACAAGGTAAATCTGAGCGTATAGGTCACAAACACGTGTCAAACGAGTGTAATGATGTGGAAACATCGATAGCTACCGTCACATGTCATATCGGCCATGAGTTACGACTCAAATGCATTCACTCTCAGTACTCCCACGAACAGTAAAAGCATTTTAAAATTCTGTGTCGCATTTTAAACTGATGCTCGCATATGTCTTTTCCTTGAGATAAGAGAATGAAATGTTCCTAGCTGAAATAATAGTACTATTTAGTTTACGCTGCATTTTTCACGAGTTTTCGCAATTCTCTTTTGTTTGAAGCAACAGTATATTTCCTTTCTTGAATCTCCCATATATCTTTGTATGTGTAATAGATTTGAATGTGAGACGCTCGTGATTCGGGACAGTCCCGTTGCTGGTAGCTAGCGGTCACAACCCCGCTACCCGGATCAAAGTGTACGTCCTCCGGGGCACGTTTATTGCACACCGTTGTCCTGCGGCATTTACCGCCTGAGATTTAAACGCAAATGTTTGTCCGCAAACAGTGAAAAATTTATAGGAGAAAACGTTTGAAATGGGCTACCTCCTCGACTTTATTGTTTGTCTGTTCGACTGCAAAAACAATGCAAAGTTTAGATGATGCTTATTATGTGGGATGCCGAATATCAGAAAATCTATTCAATTATTTTGTGACTATTGTTTAACTTCTCGCTGGATTTACATAGTCCCACAAAGGTCGTGAAGTTGCCTAAATAATTTATTTATCTACAAACTAATTTACAGAATGACGGACGGATCAAGCCAATCACGGAAGATCTTTCTGTACAAAGTGATTGGGTCCAGATCTTGTTGCAAAAGTTTACTCTAACGTCATATTTTTTGTGCCAAATTACTCCCGCAAGGAGTGCAGAAAGTTTGCCGGAACTTGGACCAGATATAAAGTTTCTTTGGGATTACTAGTGATGTTTCATACATAGATTCATCTCTGTACAGTATATGTCATTTTATCCTAATAACATTTTATACTTGAATATCTCCAATACGGTCTTTCGCTAGATTCATTAAAAGACATTATCTAGTACTATTTGCAAATGACCCACTCTTCGTTTACACTTCGACCTATACATAGCTATCGGTACCAGCATAATTGTAATGCGACGTACGCCAAACAAACTGACTAGCTGCTTACATTTATGCATATTGATACACGGATCACGAATCTAGGTCTCCCATTTTGTAATACGAATAGCATAATGAGCATCTCGCCTATGTAAACAGTTTCGAAGTCTAGTATAATTGAGTATATTGATGAATTATGTTATAGAAACTCGTTATGAGGCTTATAATGTTATGGAGGAACGTTACTTGCTGAGTACTATCCCCTTTGTGTGGTGTTCGTCGTCCTAAACAGACATAGGCTTACGCAAATCATTTCAGCACATATTTATCTTTCTCGGTACACGCCAGCTTTATGGCCGCTGTACTGTCTAACTTTACGTCATGTGTTTATCAAGATTTTGTGTACGTAAATATATTTACTAGTTTAGTGTTCCGATCTAGAGCTTACAAAATGTTTGACGCAGATTTAGGAGCGGCTTTTAAAATATTACGTCATTGTTTTTGCTGGTTGGGATCCATTAGAATTTCTGTTTCAACTGCTTTTACGTTGTAAACTCTTCTACCTATATGGTCTACTAATTACTTAAGCTTAATCGCAATCTTATTCAGTATACACACTCATGTAAGTGGGCGAATTAATTTTGTTTCATAATTCACTTAATTAATTCTGTAAACAAATGGACTCCTTTAACCCTTGTTCAAAATATACATTACGGTCTTCAAACGCGCATGGAGCCGAATATTTTGTTTCTCATAATCTTGTTAGTTTAAGTTCTCATTATTTTAATAGAAAGCTCTTTAATTTTCTCGCGCATTTCGCGTGAATGCTATAATCGTGCTTTAAGTGAACGGAATATTTGAGTTGAGCTTGAAAGGTAATTAAAATTGTACAGTAGCGGATAGTTAAAACGTTTTGGACATTATACAAAATTGATTGCAGTTTTTAGTATTCATTTAATTTGGAAATTTTAAAAAATATGTATCTAGCTTCAATGAAGTGTATCTAACGTAATTCAGATGTATTACGTGCAACAATAACTTATATTATGCGAGTAATCATTTTAAGTAGGCAGCCGAAGTAAGCACAATACACGCATTTACATATTCAGGGGCGCCTTTATATCTACACATACCTGTATACGTTTCGGAGCAGTTTCATTTGCGCTGGGGCCCACGTTGGGCGCCAAATAAATGGTTATTGCTTTCCATGTTTCGACTTGTTTCGAATGAATGAGGAGTTTGAAATATGTCAATGTCAGAGATGACAACCCAAGCTAGTTCGAAAATATCACATTATTTAAAAAGTTGACATTTTGATGGCACTGAATCGAAAATTTACTTACTTAGTACCTAATTATAAATCAAGGTTCACTGAGTCGTGTTTGATTTTGATGTATCGATTAATAAAGGTAAGTGAAAAGTGCTTTTTAAGTAGCAGAATTTTAAAATATTTTTTCGGAGTAAAAGTAGTAAGTATTTAATTTAGATTTGAATATACCTATTCAAATGAACATTCTAAATATATTTTAGATAGATACGACCAATTCCATTTTTCATCAGTGACGGCGCAGCAGCAGACATGTTGTGAGTCCCACGTTGGGCGCCATCAAATATATATTACTTTCGAACTCGTCTTTTATTATTGCGTTGCATTTCATTGCAATATCTCGTTCGGTCCTCCGTTCGCCTTCAACAACGGGACCCAGGGGGTTTGAGAATTTTCTATTTGGTACTACATGGTCTCCAGCACTTAGGTTGATTTGAATTACAAGTCCCAGAAGCTCTGGCGGACAGTAAAACTTACGTGATGTGAATGTCTGAGTGTCAATTCCGTCACATTTGAAATTTTAAGCACGCCTTCAACTCCAGCCGTGATACTGGCAGAGTTATGATGGAGACTTGCGACTCATTTCTTCCATTGAATCAAGTTTGTGATCTAATTCCGTGTCTTATACGAAATCGAATTAGGTATACACCTTACTTGCGATATTTATTTTTAGCTATAAAGTTATTTCTTATTGTTGTAAGTGAATAGCGATATCTGGAACTAAAAATCATTAAAACTCATATACGTTGGTACGAGGTAACACTTAAAATTTTAAGCCCAAAACGGGCCGGTGAAACCACCGTGACGATACATATAATGCGGGTTTTATATGTGCACATTTGATGTTTTACACGCATACATAAAAAATGAAATATATCCTACAGAATTTTTTATATTCAGTTTTTACAGTTATTGATGGGATTTACTACATCTATTTTAACGACAGCAGCTTTTTGTGTATTTTCCATTATTCTGTATGTTTCAGTTCATAAATCATTGAATGGCACGTTTATCACTTTTGTCATTTTAAACAACACTTTATTGGATTAGAAAAACAGGCTTCAATTTGCAATATTCTTGAAAGCTTTTTAAGTGTAACAAAGGCTTGCACATGTCAAAAATATTGAATTTTGTGTGTAGTGTTATTAAACTCTTTTCAAAAGGTCGTAAAAGTTTTTACCCCGGTTTGCAGTAGGTTGTGTGGTGGTATAAACTTGTTTTTAATAGTAGCCGGCGGCACCCCGGAGCCCGCGTGAATAACAATTGTGCAACCAGTTTATTTGTTTAAGCAAACGAGTATTTTCGTATACATAAACGTAGTATTTTTGTCTACGCGTGTGAATATTACATGTGGGTAGTTACGTCTGTTTGTGCGGGTAGATTGTTTTCTCTGTTTTGTATGGTAATTATAAGTAATGTTTGTTTGGAAGATTGGATTGCTTGTTGTTTTAAGATGGTTTGTTTTGCTGTGAGATGATTACGATTTTTCGTGTAATTTACGTTTGGGTGGTTAGAAAATGTATATGAATTGTTTTGTTTCAGGTAAGTGACTACAAATCTTTGTCCTGTTTCAAACATACGAAGAATCTAATACTACGCAGTCGGTAAGGGTATATTACTTAAAACAACATTTACGTGTATAATACTCGTAACGCCTCGTAACATCTTAATGGGTTGTATATTGAAAACATTATTCTTCTCCTAAACATTTTTATGACGCATTGCATTAAATATCGTGTATGATGGTAATAAAAATGTTTTTACGATTAATAGTTTCTAATGTATGCATAATATTTGCAAATGCAGAAGAGAGCAAAGAGGCACATGCAAAATACGTATATTATTCTGTGGTTCCCTAAGATAATTATACCAAATATTTTTTTCAAATGACTACAATAACTAGAATTTTCATAAAAGGTACGCCAACATGTAATCTAATCTGCCTTTTCATACGACTCATTTTAACATGATAAAAGCCAACAATAGAATCCAATAGAAAGTTAAACGAGATCCACTAAGTCTTGGATCTATTGGGAGTGGAAGAAGGCTCCATTGATGTGGAAACGATGATACCTCTGAATTGGCTGGCGGGCTGCAAACACCAGATACTAAGGCCTTTGTGCGCCTGTCTTATATTACACGAGTATTTACTTCGGGGACTTATTGCACTTTTAAGTTAGGGACTATTTTATGAATTGAGTTTAAGTTATCTAATGACATTTCGAAACTTATTATGAACTTGTCTCTTTAAAAAGTGTGGAGAAATGTAATTTACAACTGTTCTGCATTATCTATAGAATTAGTTTACAGAATTCTGAAAAAAAGCTTAAAGAAACCTCTTTCTAATTTATAACCCCAATTTAAACTCAATTTAAGTTCACAATTGGAAGCAACACGAGATTATAACGGCAAATTAGTTTCGAAAACATAAGCCTCTTGTAAAACAGCTCAATTGAACATAATAGACGCTAAACATATCATCAACATACATCAGCCTACATAAATAAAGGCATTTGCTGATAAGCGTGCAAATCAGTCTTCTTCAGGCGCTGAATTATGCATGAGTCGTTGTGTTTACTGTACAAGGGCAACTACCTAATTTGTTATTGTTAACTAAGTATTTACGTGTGTGGGGGTGGTTGGATTAGATAATTGTGTTAGTTTCTATTCTTGGATGTGGCTCGTTATATTCCTTCTTTTCGGTATTGCTGTTTGTTTAGGATTAAGGCCTTTTTGTTTCTACCTAGCACATATACAAAACCCATATGTACTCAATGTACTGTTTCATTATCTTTCTTATTTCAAATCATATAGGTATCGATATGTTTTTTAGAGAGACAAGCCACATAAACGGTGGTTAGAGACGAAAGGAGTAGCCTTCTTAGATAACTACTAATTAAAATTTATGAAAGAAGAAGACTTGTCGAACCGCGCCCAAAGAAATAAGGGCAGTATAACGATAATTTTGGTGATGAGATAGGTTTTCCATTAAATGACATAATTCTGAATATGATCCTGAAATTAACTTACATAAGTTAATAACTTTTCCACCTACAAGGACATAGGTTTCCCCAAAAATGCTTACCGATAATAAACCCTTAACAAAATGACTTGAGAGTATTACATCGGTCACTTCCTTACCCTTGGGGAACCTCCCTAAGCCTGAAGGTTCATATGTAAATTAGTCATGTATTATTAAGACGGTGTTAGGGTCCCTAGTGTCTGAGGTTGTTATATGGGGTCATCCGTATTCTTTGACCTCTGATGGTAACTTCTAGGCTTGATAAAATATGATGTGAATGTTTAGAAGCCAGTCATCATTTGCCCAATATTTTCATAGTTAATTTAGGGCTCGGCTTCCAGTATGTCAGCTGGAATTTCTTTATGACTCAAGTTATTTAACAAAATAAATAACATGTTTTATTTATATTAGGCATTACTTAAATATAATTATTGTAGAACTGATAACCGATGGGGAAGAAAAGCTCTCGAGTGGTGACCACGGACCGGAAGACGCAGCGTAGGCAGGCCTCGCACTACACGCAGAGAAATGTCTGGCTACCTATACGAGAACTTCTGGTTGCAACCGTGACAGCAAGACTTACTAGTTGACTTTACAACATTTCTGGTAATAAGTACTAAGTAAGTAGTAGAGATAACAAGGACGTAGTATTTATTACTAGAAATGTTGTAAAGTCAACTAGTGAGTCTTGCTGTCACGGTTGCAACTAGAAGTTCTCGTATACATTTCTCTGCGTGTAGGTGGACCGACGACATCTTGGGAGACGCGGGCAACCGATGGATGTCAGTGGCGACTTGTCGTTCGGTGTGCTGGTCTAATGAGACCTATGTTGAACAGTGGACGTCTTCCGACTGGTGATGATGAATTATTTGTAAACTTACATGACTGCACTTGTCACGTCATAAAAAACCAATGTAACAAACGGATGAGTTTAATATATTTTCTCCCAGAGCTTTTAAGAATTTGATTAAGACGCGGACTGACTACGATTTTAATCGCTTATGACCGCGTAAACTATTGTCACCACTATGGAGCGTCAATAAGATTGAAAATTGTAAAAATGACATTTGACATAAAATATAGACATAAAATTAAAT
Organism: Agrotis exclamationis; assembly: GCA_950005045.1. Taxonomy (NCBI): domain Eukaryota; kingdom Metazoa; phylum Arthropoda; class Insecta; order Lepidoptera; family Noctuidae; genus Agrotis; species Agrotis exclamationis. The sequence continues at coordinate 21,871,489 of OX465430.1, forward strand.
AATGGTTCGGTTAAAGTTTTAAAAAAATGGAAAACCTACTAAATTCTTAAAAAAAAAACTGTTGTTATCGCTGGAAATACAGAGATCTTCGACGTCAAAGTTTATTTTTGTGCTACAACTTCCCAATTTTTATTGGGAATATCAAACTCTTATTTATTATTCTGTTCGGTTTAAATTCTTCTTTATACCCTTTTCTGTTCACTGTATTTTTCGCGTTGCTTATTTTTATTACATTACGTCATACTCGACGTTCTAAGAAACCAATTTTTGGGAATATGAGATAAGACCGCGCCTTAACATTCAATTTATTCAAAAAATCACATTGCTCCATATACATATGTTACCAAGTGCCTCCGTATGCTTTGTTTACCAGTAGGTATGTAACACTGCAGTTATCCCTGGTCATGTCGCCGGTAATAACCTCGCTCCCTGGTGGCTGTCCCCTCTCTACACTCCTACACGAAGCTACAGTCAATATTGTTAATGTTATTGTTTCATTTTATTTGCTCATGGCATTTTGGATACTGTCCTTTTTTAATTAAGATGGTTTGTTCAGAGTCAAGCTTATGAACGTTTCATTTCAAAGTCTTTTAAATAAATGACGTTAGATGTGACATTCGCGAATAAAATTGCAATATTCTTGCAGTCGGTTTAAGTGTCAACTTTGACAACTATGTCGCATTGATAAATGGCCAAACAGAGGCCAACAATTACATTTTAATTATATCATTTCTTCTGAAAGCCCCTGTATTAACTCTTAAATATCATTTGGTTAGATTTATGATTCATTCCAATTTTGGATAATGCATTTTGAATGACATTGCCACATCTGTAGAAACAATATGTGCTTTATTACTTTATGTATGCATAGGTATATGTATGCATACTTTATGTGTATAACAACCATTATTTTTACCACCAGTTTGAAATCATCAAATAAACAAAATCAGCTGTTCCCTGCATTTCAATGATTAACATAAACATAAATGCAGCGTATTTTTTACTATTTCAAAGGTTAGTCTTAAAAGAACTCTGGTAAAAAAAAAGGTTGTGTATAGATTTCGGTATTTCTAGGACATTTTTATGAATGAACTCCTAACTCATTAGACTTCATAATCACAACAGTTTGTTCATGTGATCAATCAATTCAATCATATAACTTCCCACTCCTTATTCTTCTAAAAGAAAGGTCAAACGATGAGAGAACATAAAACTACTTAAACAAATAATAATAAAGAATCAATGCAATATGATGTTAGTGAATAGAATAGGGTGATGATGATAGCAACTTCTAGTTATCACATTATTGGGGGTCGTGAGATCTACCAATTTTTGCCAACTAGATATTTTGATAAACATTTCGGCTTGTTTATCATTCATGAAGCCGACAGGCTAGGCAGGTGATGCTGCCTGACCTGCCTAGCCTGTCGGCTTCCAGTCAAACCAAACGCAGCTGAATATCAGTATTTTACATGGAGCGACAGCCTATCGGACCTCCACAACCCAGTAACTTGACAATACGATACCCCATGGTAAGACTGGATATCAGACTTATGAGCTTCTGACTAACAATAAAAACCGTCAATGATCTAGAAATGACAGCCGGGTCTAACCGCTTTACGTGCTTTCCGAGACACGGGTGAAATTCGCTGTGACAGATCGTCACCCATCCACAGACCAAACACGGCAAGCGCGGCTTAATCCGGAAAATCGACCTGTGCGACTGTAATTATTTAGCCACGAGCTAGAGGGCTTGTTTATCACTAAAAATTTAATAAAACCTTACAAAATACTTATAAAGGTTGTGGTGCATAATAAACTTGACTCGTACTTCATTCCACAGTTGCGTCCTTAATCTTGCGACATCGCACTCTGCGATCCATTGGGTAGTACCCACTGCCGACTTCGCACTTAACGTGTATCGATTTTTCTAGTAACAATATACAGGGTGGAATTTTGTAATGCCACCTGGAGGGAAAGTACTCTTAATACTGCAGATAGAAAATTTTACTCAAAGGAAACATTCCTTTATTTTTTAATAGAAAGAAAACTACATTCAAATATTCCAAGAGAATGGAGCCCATTTCGAGCAACTAATTAGTTAGTTTACCATTTTTTGTAAATAATTAAATTAATTTAAGATTTCCTGGTTTTCCTTTCATTTCATTTATCATGTTTGTTAGAGAGATTTCATACTTAGGTATAATTGATCCTAACGATCGATGCAATAAAAATATAATATTTTTTTCAGATTTTAGCCGGTCAAATCAAATCTTTGAATGCAGTTCGCTTTCTATTCAAAAATAAAAGAATGTTTCCTTTGAGTAAAATTTTCTATCCGCAGTACTAAGAGTACGTTCCCTCCAGGTGGCATTACAAAATTCCACCCTGTATATGCTTACATTATTAGGTGACCTACTAATTAGTACATCTAAATACGAGTAGTTTATTATGGAAACTGTCCCTGAGAGTGGCAAACGTGCTGTAGATCGTATACGTATAATTACAGAGTGGACTGAAGACAATCGATCGACTGCAAGTGGCAGCAAGCGGGTCGAGAGCTCCACTGGTCGCTAATGAGAGACACACTCGCGGGTAGATAGATACAATGTTTAGTTGTATGACTTGGTTATTTCAAGATAGAATTAGTAGGTGGTGGTAGGGAATGAGTCTTTAGAAAAGAGTTCATTTTTTGTTGGCATGAATTAGTTTCTTATGCCTATGTAAGTCTGATGTTTTTAAAAAGGACAAAAAGATATAATGGAAGTCAAAAGCCGACCTTTAGTTTTGGAGTCTAAGAATTTAATCTTGTCGTGTCTTAGGCATCTGCCAATAAACATGTCAAATTATAATAAGTTTAAGTAATATAGTGATTCAGATAGTTGATGTCCTGTCGTTTCATTTTTTTTTTCAATGATGGTACGAAGACCGCATGCTTTTCTACAATTTCTCTCAAAATACCTTAATAATTATTGTAAGACCCTTAGCACTAATTCCTCAATTTAAACTAACGCAACCGCGTCACACCACGTGTGCTGACTATGAAAACTGTTCGTTTCCGCGCTTCTGTCGCTCCGGCAGCGAAATTAACTGAACAACGGTAACTGGGCGAAGACAATCAGCTGACATTATTCAAATCTGGTGGAACCGACGGAATATTGAGCAATTTTCTGTGCTCGTCTAGTACCTACGACAATTCTTGAAATAAACGGAATGAAAGCATAATTCTATTTAGTTAAAAATCTTGCATGTCTTATGAATGCAGAGTTTGAGAGTGCATTTAAGATTAAGACTGGTCTTTGTTTGAAGAAATTACTACCAAGCATTGTCCAGAAAATTTAATTCGTATAAAATTCAATCCTCCATTAAGTTCAGAAAACGTAAATTTTCGCCTCAGCTCCGCTCCAGACAAGTTAAAAGTTCGCCAGTAACTGCTCCGTTTAGATCCGAACGAAAATTAAAACTATTGTTAAGTTTAATGGAACTTGCTGTTTGCTCCCACTTCACGTTTACATTACAAACATTTGTTTTAATAGTTGCTACAATTCTACAGAGCACGGGGACGCTGTTGCCAGAGGCGGTATTGTTAACATTTTTCATGCAAACCAAGCTCGCAAACCGTTTACTTGCATTTTGGTACAAATTACGATTAATTCCAGAAATCCCCACTGGTTTAGTAAACACATTCATTGAATTTTATAGCATACCTACGCTGCCAGTCAATCCGATCCATTCTGTCCCATACTATTCTTCCCAAGCGACACTAAGCCGAATCTCCTACCCCATAGGGGGTGCTCCTACAGTCTAGCCGCCTAGTTTATAAGTTTTTGCCCTGACCGGAGGCCTTATTCTCAAGGCACCTTCACGATAGCCAGCAGACGACAACCTCCTCCTTGACTGAAAAAAAAAATAAACTGCGGTGGTAACAATGCCGTGATCTGTGGTACATTCAATGTTGTCTTTGTATCAAGTGTACTGTTTTACCAGCTTGTTTTTATTACGACTGTGTGTGTTCTGATTGCTATTAATAGCTTTGTGTTAATATTGTTTCGGGATTGTTTGTGTGCTTCACTGAACACTGAGTTTGTTTCACATAAATTATATAAATCCTTTGACGTAATAGTCAGTGTTTAGCCGCAACTAATCAGGCATTGTTTGTTCGTTTCCAGCTATTTTTGACACCCACACAAATTCATATTTACTATTCATTAATAATTATATAGTCGGATTCAGTCATCATAATATTTAACATAAAATAATTTCTATTGAGGCTTGTGCAAATTACTAAAATCCTCTGTTACACACAGAGGATTCTACAGTATTCTCTGTAATAATGTTACCGGCCAAACCCGATTTCAGGACCAACTAGTTTGGCCTAGGCTAAACTATCAATGGCACCCTCCCGAACATGTCATCGAAGCGTCAAAAGATCTTTGCAGTTAAAATTCCTTTACAGTGATCGTCAATCTTTGCATACACAAGTCCTTTCCTTCTTATCATTCAGTATGACTTTTAGGTTGACCACTCCTGCCACTTCTACAAATAAATTGAGCTGCAACCGCGTGGTAACGGCAGTAACTCACTGGAGGTGCTAGGAGGCGCCACGAGCGCAGCTGGCAGAACATTACGCTAGCTTACAATTTATTAGTGTTACGTAACAAACATGAGGCTTTTCACACGCTGTGTTCTTAGTTAGCGCCTCTATCCTGCGGTAGATTGGAAAATTCGATTGTACGTGTAAATTATCATGTATCATTGTATGAAGGAACATGAAATCGTTCTGTCTAGATCCCTAGTATCTTGATAATCTATACTAATGTTATAAAGCTAAGGAGTTTAATTGGTTGAACGCGCTAATCTCTCTACGGATTCGAATTGAACAATTACTTTCGTATTGTATAGCCCATTTAACGAGAAATGCTAACTATAATAATGCTAACTTCTATCAAAACTCGTTCGCTATTTCTCTAAGAAAATTACAGTTTGAGAGTGTGTCAGACACATGAGTGTGTAAACTTACATAATATTGTGCGGAAACTAGTCCGCTTCGTAACGGCGCCATATCGCCGAGCTGTCTCCCGCGCGACAGGCCGTGTCATGTCCTAGACGCGCACATTACCGGCTAATGTATCGTTCAATCAATCATAATAATGTCGCACTCGATTGTTTTCACTACTCTCATTTATTTCAACTTACAGAAGGCCCAATCAAACTTTAATAAAGACAAATGTCCCTGGAATGCCAGATGCTAACATGAAGTGCTGTCGAAATATTGCAAGTCGACTTGTTTGTAAGATGGCTAGTTTTAGCTTCGCTGACAGAGACAATGCTCTACACTGTCTCTGTCACACACTATTTATGTGACGTTTTGTCGTTGGTTCGTCGTGCTTTATGGTTGGTTAGTACTTTGTGCCGAGAGACCATTGCAATGATATTATAAGTAAAAAAGGTGTAGATACGTTATACGCGCTCAAAAACAGACGCGCTCAAATGTGGTTGATTCACAAACCTTGACCTCAGTCCGACGTTGCCAGCGACAACGGATGTACTTCACGTACTACAGAGTGAGTCAAAAGTAAAAGTGACTCAAAACCACCGAAAATGCCGTCGTGTGTGATGAGATATTGTACAAATTATACAAGCAAGACTTCTAAAAGTCAAAGAATCACTTATCATTCGTAAATATATTATTTATCTTAATATTTTCACAAATAAAACATTACGTTTCTATAAGGCGTCGTAAAAGAAAGAGTGCGAGTGAGATAAAAGAGAGAGCGTCACCATCTAGCTGTCACTTTTTTTCATATTGGTTTTATCAAGCTATCATTTTTACTAGTAGTGAAATGTAATGTGTGTGAATAAAAAGTGTGCATGTGTGCTCCCTCTCTGCGCGGTACGCTTTTTTCTGTTGTTTTGTACGTGTATAACATATCTATGACTTATAATATGATTGCGAGAGACAATATAACGTTATACGAAGCCGAAACTTAGTATCTTTCCAAAGAACAATCTGCAATATTTATCAGTTTATAACGTTAGTTTTCCAGTTAATCATCAATCTATGCATACGTAAATACTCTGTTCGAATACGGAATACTTTAATGAGATAGTCGTCTTGGCTTGTTACACATCTATGGTTTTTCATTAAAAATGGTACCGAATGACACACAACTCCGCAATGCTAAATTAAATCAAACACTCATCGCTATTGTCTATCTGTGAATCAACTTATCAACATGGCTATCGTAAACCTTGCTCTGTCTTTTCTGTGTCATCATATCACTTTCAGATTTCCCGAAACATTTACCTTCCGTCTTATTTATCCCTCCATTCTATTCTCATAATCGTTTGTTTTCCATCACGTTGACCGGATTCCCGATAAATATCCAGGTTTTTGGTATAGCCGGTTATTGGAACAGATTCCCGCGGTCACTGATTGCGGATTTTATTATAAAAATTATTGGAGTGGAACAATTGCAGGAGCTCCCGGGAAAATAACGATGGCAAATTGGAAGTGGGCCGCGATATGCATGCCCCGGGCCCCAGGGGTGCACGCCAAAGAGCCACTTTATTCATAGAGCATGACGTTATGGCCGATTTATAGGTAACCTCTTCCATTTAAGCAAATTTCCTTCAGCACAGTTTTCCCGCATTCAAAGTGCTTGCAAACTTATTGTGTTCTAAAAAAATAACATAACGTATTGAAACCCCGTCACTAAGCAAAATGTTTCATTGTTATAAAGCTTTTTGATATTTATTGTTACAAAACACAACATTATTATTTCATCATTCACACACTGTTTGTTTTATCCTCACGTAAAATATACCTTTCATATTCTCCGACAATACCAAAATTTATATTTATTTAGCATTCAGGCCGAACAAAGCCTATTAATATTAATTCAGCGTTCGAAATAAATAGCTCGAGTGAACGATTGCTAATGGACAGGGAATATATCAATGTGTAGTTTGGACAATTTTCTCCATGAATAAATCAGGCGAGTTTCCCGGCGAGGCCGAATATCCGGCATTTAATCCTCTAATATTCGGCAGACGCTTGGCCGAATTTCCGTAGGCTTTTAAGTGGTATCTGGCAGATTCTGATGCCCAATTTAATCATCTAGTTTTATTCGGCGGCTATCTACCGGTTTTCTGTTTTAATTGTATTGATTTTGAAGTATTTATGTTATGTTGAAATAAAAAGCCCTTTATGGGCGGAGTCATAAAAACGGTACACTCAAAACACAATCCTACATATTTTACTCAAAAGGCTCAAGTTTGTCGAGTTCTGTTTATAACTGTGTTCTTAGTTAAGTTCAACGCGCCGTGATAAGCAAGGCTTCTGATCAACGGAACCCGCGGGCGTTTATAATGTTACGTGGAGTTACTGTTTGTTCATATAAATATTTTTAAACAGGAAAATCCACAAAACTTCAAAGGAAGCGATACGATCCAAATTTCCAGTTGCTGTTAATACATTTCCAACATATTCTACCTCTTTATTTTCCCGATCATAAATTGCACAAGCAAGAGCCATAATATTTTTCAAATGTACGCATGGCACATGACTAACCGCGGTTTTATGTTAAGTACCCGTCGCATCTTCCCGGTATAGCTCATTCCTTTGCACTTGGGTGCGGATGCAGCTTCTCCATCTAATCTTACACGTGCCTGTGACCTCGAACGATGCAGAAAACCGTCTTGAACTGAAAACTTTAAGCTTTCCCTAATACGTTCCGGATTTTCAGTTTCATTGCCGTTCGACAATTTCCTTTTTATACTGGTAACTACTTTTCTTATTTTTTTGTCAGGATCTGTCTGATAGCATTTGTTAATAAATAATAGAAAATGTCATCGTTAATCACGTCGACGTGACTAATTGGCTAAAAATCGATTTGTAGCTAAAAAGTCACCGGAATTTGCTTTTCACCGGGTGTGTAGGCTCTCTAGTAGCCTTCCCGGTTATTCTTTATTTTCGCGCTGCAATAAATTTTGAAACACCTTCCTTTGAATTCGTTGTCTCTCATTATAACTTCTGCAACGATGAAAGCAGTAAAACTCTTTATCACAATTTTTGGAGATCTCATTTTAGTTTCTTGCAGTTCTACCTTTATTTATTTATCTACATTTTTGTTTTTTTAAACTGGGAAAGTCATCAAATGAGTCCTCCGGCCTCCCGCTCTGGGTAAAGCGGAAGGGACTATCACATTCGTACTGACTAAAATCCACGGTGTTCCTTCAATACCTCTTTACATTCCAGGGTCGCGGTTACCTATCTAGACTGTCCCGCGACCATCTACATGTCTCCTTTCTGTGAATTTTGACTTCTTGCTAAAAAAATATCCTTTTGTTCTGTCTACTTAGGTTATTTCGCCAGTGCACCGCTGCATGTGCCGAGCTCCGACCTTGACCAACATCAGTGTAATCTGCACTTGAACTGATAAATTGCTTTCGTAATCACGCAATCCTATAGTCATTGTGAACGATTACACTTGGCATTTTGGCGATAAAGATGAATGAGCAGTTACTTCCCAGTGCCAGTGGCACGCCATATCGGAAAATCATACGTATTTAAATTAGGAGATTACCAATACTGTCATAGTTAACAATAGCGGTGTTAGTAATCGACAATTTTTTTGCCCTTTGATTTAAAAATAATATCATATTCTAATTAAAAACGTAGTATTCATAAAACTTCTTCCAAATCAATACATCTAAGTACAGCACCGTAAAAATACACATATATAATGAGTCTACTGTGATTTTGTATTAGTTTGTTATCGACCTCAAAGGTTAAACCCACGACGCTGATTAGAACTCCATTACGATTCCCTCACTGAAGAAACACATACCTATTACTGAAACTGAATAGATTTCCACCGGGTTCACTACGTTTTTTATCCTTCATTACGGGAGGGAAACCCTCGCAAGTGGTCATTGTTTCCAGGCATTAACTGCTGACGATTGCATAATACTACATAGTGGGGAAATGACCGGAAGTTCCAGTCTACACTACGGAGGAACTGCATGTATATGCGCCAAAACAGGTGTACGAGTCATGTATCGTACGGGGCACGTGCGCATTTATATCAGCACTTTAACTTCGCTTTGCTCAAATCGTATTATAAAGCGCCAGTACACGTTGAGGACTCATATACATCGGTACGCAACACATAGCCATAGACAGCATTAGTCAGGGTGTTACCACACCAATCAAAGAAGAACCAAATACGAAGACCAATCGAAGACATCGGTCGACGTTGATCGATTGGTTTGATAGCTTTAATTGATCGACGGATAACGGTCGACTAACCAATCGATCGATAGCCGGTCGATGGCATCGGTCGACATAGATCGATTAACGTGACATGGGGAGCTCAAGCAGCTCGATCGACGCCGACGTCGACTTATCCATTCTACCATCGATCGATGGCATCTATCGGCTATCGATCGATTGGTGTGGTAGAAACTATCGATCAACGTCGACTGATCCATTCTACCATCGATCGACGATCGCTCGATTGGTGTAGTAACACCCTTACTTGGTAGTGAAGGATGTAATATACGGATATTCTTTGACTATCAGTGATTTCTACCTATCTAAGAGTCATGTCGTGTGCGCCACATTCACCAGCGCATACCCCTTCGAAATATCTCTAGAAACTTGCTTCAGTCATGAGAAATAGTAATACGGAACTACTCCAAAACATGGATGTTGTAAACACGAACTTTCAACATTTCGTATCTCATTTTGGTGACCATACACACGTAACATTTTCCCTCTGCTATAACAATATTGGTGTTTCTGTTCCTATCTCTGTTGTACCAATTCCCCCTTCGATGTTCGCGTAATGGTTCCGTATGTTCAATTAAGTGAATTGAAACGTTTTTGAAACTCCGGCAGTACTCTGACTTTGTTGAGCCATTCTGGAAAAATAAATGGGGGAAAGCCAGTGCGATTCCATGTTTGACTGTGATTTGCTTGAAATTACAACGGATATGGTGTCTTGGATAAATGTCAAGTCTGATAAGGATATCGTAACATAGAAAGTATTATATTTGGTTTTGTGTGTAGCAATCAGTTTAGGCGATTTCTAGCTGAATAAATAGAAAAGGGAGAGTAATTCACAACTATCAAATTAGATTTAACTGAAACTTTCACACAGATTCAGAGAAACGTCAGATCATCGTAAAGCACATTAACATTTGGAGCTAAGCTAGTATGACAGGTCAGAAGTCTGAAGTTCCAAACCGTCACTGTCCGGTTTTCGGTCTACGAAGTTACTGGGCCAGTCAAAGGAATAACCTAATTTTGTTCTAGACACCCACAAGGTCAAGCTTTGTCTAGATTTACAGCTTTCTATTAATTTAGCTCCTGACTTTCTTACATAAAGCGTTTAAAGGCAACTCGATATAAGTATGTTTTTTTCGAATTAGCATTTTTTTTCTTTTAATTGAACCTAATAATATTTTAATGGGACTGTAAGCGGTTTATTCAAGTGTTCATACTATTTATACGGTAAATTAAAGTAGGTTACACGCGACTTGGTAACGTTTGCTTATTTGTTCTTGAGCTCGCAGTTTCTGGATATTGCATACAAACATAAAGTATGTACCTATTAGTGATGTTGCGAATATTCGCATTCGCAAATATTCGCATTCACAAATATTCGCATGTTTTTTGATATTCGTATTCGCATGAATCGATGCGAATGTTTGCGAATATTTCTGAAAAAATATTTTTTCAATTACTACTATGATTTGAATATAGAAACTATACGTAACGGAATAGTCTTGAAGAAGACAACTAAATATTAACAGAATCGCAACAAAAATGACAAAATTCCTTTTTATCTTAATAAAATCATCAAATAAGTCCTATTTTCAAAGTAATCTTTTTTCAATTCAAATAAATAGGTTCACGTTGCCATGCATGTTACTTTGCACTATGTCTTTGACTGCTGTCTGTACTCGCCGTACCTAGACTAAAAGAATCAATACAGTCACGATAACCGTAGAAATTGCATAAAAATTGACTTTATACATAGAAAGATAAAATCAGAACTGTAATATATAGTTCTAAACGTCTCCTAACATATTTTACTTTTGTAAAACTTGCTTCTAAGGTAATAGCCAAAAGTACGTGCATCTTAATACCATTTCGTGTTACAACGCCGAAGGGAGCCATTCTCATTTGCTTTACTACTTGAGACAGAAATAAAAAGTTGAAGTATTTAACTTTTATCTCCCTATACTGAGAAACAAGTTACATTCACTCCATGACAGATTGTTAGTGCATGCTAGCCAAAATAAATGTTTATATGTTGACTATTTGCCAATCCGACAATGATCACTTAAAGCAATTTTGAAACTGATAATATTATGAAATCTCGTGCCAAATATACAGATATCTAATAATGTGTTTATGAAAACGCTAGTATTGGAAAATGGGGCCGAGTAACTGATGAAATGGATGTTAATCAACATGTTTATATACCAACAGCTAATATGTTTTAATAGAGTGTCCAGCCAGATGCTGCGGTAGGCAGAGCTGATTGATGGAGTGATTGGAGCGAGATATCACGTAATTAATCTGAGAAGCTCTCATGCCCGGTGGACCACACAATCCGGTTATACAGTAACACGGTCACTGTGCACTCGTAACTCAATCTCAATCCCATCGTGTGGCCCTTAGCCAGGTAATGCATATGACGGATAGGCTCTTAAGCCAGGCTTGTGGCTCTTTTGTTACAAGAATAGGAAACCAATTAAGTATAGTCAAAGTGGTAGACTGTCTAGTCTTGCATGACACTGTAGACCAGATTAAGTCTTCCGACCTTGTAATTTCTAAACAGATCTAGGTTCCTATCCAAATGTTATACGACTAACTTTATAATGTCAGACAAAAGTAGGATTACTTACTACATGCAGCACGCATGTATGGTGTCGGCAGCGGCGCGGCAATTGTCGAACACGCGGGCTTGCAAGCAGCATGCATTATTCAGCCTGCGCGGCGCGGCAAAGGAGAGAAATAACGAGGGGAACCGACGACATTTTGTTTTCAGCTTTGTGCACACATGAGCAACAAGAATATGCAATTATCTTCATTGTGCTGTAAGTTGCTCAACGACGGGCTTGATGTTTCATCTCCTGCATTTAATGTTTAAAGTCCACAAAATAGACAGGAGTATTTGAACATTATTGAGTTAAAATTATTAGCAATTTTGATACAGCTTTTGTTGGCGTACTGTGAATATCAAAAGTATAAAAGAAAATTCAATTCTTTACAACCTCAAAAATATTTAAATATACCGCCTATCTCTCCCGTAATAGCTGTATTAAGTCGACAATACGAACCGCGGCCACTTTTACACAATCATCATAACTTCGCCAAACTATTGTGGTGAAACTCTAAAGTAGATTACTTTTTTCGCAAGTAATAGTTTATTGAATTCGTTTTACTTATTTTAAAGGTAATATTGAGATGAGCTCCTGGCTCAATAATAACAGCAACACAACTCGGTCTTTAAGGTTTAGTCACGCTTTCTTCGGTCGGTTTCTGATCTATTTCGTACTGTGAGATTTCAGTTTAAGCCGTTAGTATCTGTTGCCATAATTAAGAACCTTTGACAGTCGTTATAGGTAGTCGTTAGCCATAAAGTCTTGGTACTATGGTATCCCTTGGCAAGACCAGTCTTGCCAAGGGATACCATAGTATCTACCCTGTCAGATAGGTAAGTGCTTCATATAAAATACTGGAATTCAGCTGCATCTACTTTGACTGAAAGCCGACCCCAACAAAGTTTAGAAGATGAGAGTCGCATTAGAATCCAGTTCTATGAATTCCATTTCTTTTTTCTTGAATTTTATCAAACAATAGGAACACCGGGAGTATTTTGATCAGGAAAGAGATAACTGTAGGTTTACAATTCTAAACGAGAATAAATAGAGATACAAACTCAAAAAAACTTTTTTCAAAAAAAATTTAACCGCCTTCAAAAACAACCACAAAAAAGGGTAAAATAACCTACAAAATAACTTTTCTTTCGGAAGTCGGTGGCTTTGTTTTTTTATTTCGTTGTCTTTTATGCCACCGACTTCCGAAAGAAAAGTTATTTTGTAGGTTATTTTACCCTTTTTTGTGGTTGTTTTTGAAGGCGGTTAAATTTTTTTTGAAAAAAGTTTTTTATTTTACTCTTTTTAGTTTAAATATTCAACCCAAAATTCTTGTCAAATACATCATTTCTTACATGTGCACTAGAATTTGGTAATCCTTAGCACCGGTATTAACATCGCTCATGTACACAATAAGCTAATAAAATTCCCTATCAAAAACTGCTGAACCGATTTTGATGAAACTTGCAGTGTTCCCTAAAGTGAACTATTCCTCGTACAACAAAAAAAGAATTTTGAAAATCGGTCCACAATTAGCGGAGTAATCGCGTAACAAACACTCAAAAAAGTAAAGATCATCACATCATCCATCAATAAAAATACTCACAAAATAAAAAGTACTGAACCAAATTGGATGAAATTTTTATGGGACCAATGGGAAAGTATACTGCATCGAACGAAAAAAGAATTACACTAATCGGACCAGAAACCTCGGAGTAATCGGTGTACATACATAAAAAAAAAAAAAAAAAAAAAAAAACATACCGACCGAATTGAGAACCTCCTCCTTTTTGAAGTCGGTTAAAAACCCGTTCAATCAAATATGTCGTTTGACTGGCCATATTTCATTGATTCAGGCCTACAGTTCCGTTATATGCTCGTATGTGTTTCGGATATTGGCTGTGATCGATCGGCTGCGCGGTGCAGGCTTGCTGCTGAAGTGACAGAAAGACTCATTGCTGTATCTGGGAAAGCTGTATTTCACGGAAAATATCCTCAAGGTGAGCTTAACGACGATAAGGAAATATATGGTATAATCGTGTCTCTAAAACTGTTTTTGAAGACGAAGAGGCTTTCAGATATTTCGACGTTTAAACGTGATTGTTTTGACAGCACTTACAATTGTTTGTTTTCAAACATTCCCCTGAAATTAATAATATACTACTAACTACTATAGTCTGAAGTCTTAAGTACATGATAGAAGACAACAGATTATTAAACGTATACAAGACCAAGATAAACATATTCAAATAGTTCACATTAAAACGTATTCATTAACATGGAGCTAAGTCTAAGATTATTTGACGTTATTCATCATAGCCCCGTTTCATCAAACCACTCTCCGTGTTAATTTTAATCAAGCTACATTTTATGATTCACAAATAGACAATAAAACCAGCACACTTAATGGTAGATTGTACGAGTATTTGACACTGCATTAAATCATTGGTCATTGTAAATATTATATCTGTTCTTAAATAACTTACACCATTACCTGTAATCCAATCTGCAATCTTCATTTTTCCGTTTCTTCTGAATATCACTCGAAACAACTTTGCCAACCACAATTTGACCACACTTGGAACTCTTAATGCTAATCTTCTTAAGCTCGACTCATTTGTCCTTCGAACACAAAACATTTAATCTCCACAGCAACATGTTCCAACTGCTTGTAACAGCGCTGTCACTTAGTTCCAACTTTTAAACCAGAATACATAGTGCATAGGTTGAATAATGTACTGGAGACTTTGCATTATACGTCGCTCCTCGCAGCTCAGCCATTACTAATGCGCGCTCCATAACCATAACATATGTGCCCTGTACTTGCAAGACAAGGTCAAACGTTGCATAAATGTGGGTAGCTGTAACTAAATTTCGGTCTTTCGACGAGTGACTAAAAGGCTCTAACTTAAAATTCCGGGTGAAAGGCTGTATGTAAGGAAGGGATGTATCGACAAAATTGGGTTACGTGAAGTGAAACAGTTACAGCGAAAAACTTTGATGTGTGTTAGCTTCAATATTGTTGGCAATATAAAACTTTTGTGTCGATATATTTATAGTCTGGAACAGATTAACAACTTCGAATTTTGAGGTATTGAGTTTTAATAGATAGGTAGTTCTGAAATAATGAAAAGTAACAACCTTTTAGAAAATAGAGATGTAAAGCATAATTTAGCTTATTGTTAGAATTATTACAGTATTTCCGTAAATGGGGCGAATGTGTTATCCTACATTTAAACGTCACTTAATTTCCCCAGCAGTAAAGACAATAAAGTTTTATTCAACAAATAATGTTGTGTACTGTGGCATGGCTATGGACCCAGTCGTTAGGCGACGCGTGCCCGCAAGTGGCGCCCGACGTGGGACTCTTGACCTTCTTGTTGCTCTCTACGCTTTGGCGGGTAGTTGTCATTTTGTCAGTAAAATATTGTATGCTGTGTGTAAAGTTCTAAATTATAAATTGCGGAGCGTGTCATTTACTACTGCGTTCTAACGTAACCGTAGTAAATGACACGTGTGAGTGATTGGCGCCCAACCTGGGACTCTTGACCATCACGTCGCTCTACTTTATGAAATGTTTTAAAAGAAACAACAATACATGTTCAAATTGCTCACAGTTTATTTTACAACATAGTACATAACACAACACAGACATTATTTTAAATATCAATATTAAATCCAATCCTGCAAACAAAATTTTCAGTTTGACTAAGTAAATAAAATAGTAAACACAATAAATTAAAGGTAAAAGCTCAAAACGAATAAATTGCTTTTCGAAATATCAAAGCAGATGCGTAAGCATTCATTTTTTCATTTACCTGTTTAACTGTAGGCAGCAGGTACAGCTGCAATAATTTATTAAAGTAGTTAGCTAATTTATTATTGCCAGTTCAATTAGTCCTTGAAACGTCGCGGTCCACTTTAATTTGCCAAAAGTCGATGAAATTGTCGTGTATACTCTATGACCTTTTTTAGATAAATTGTTACCTAGTTATGTCATTCTAAAGCCATAATACTGTACCTACGTAATGGCTTGAGAATATAGTGCTTTCCTGATCATTTTCTATTAACTGTAGGATAATCCGATAACACAATTATTGAAATTGCTTTAATAGTTTGTTTGATCCTAATTTTGGAATGTATTCATAACTTGTTTAACTTTGCAATCCGGTACACAAACAGTTTAACACAAAAGCAAAGTTGCGACTTGTGAAATAAATCAGCTTTCCTGGAAACTTAGCTAATTACTTTGCGCGAATAGCAAAACCTTGCGAATGTAAAATATAAACAGCGTTTAATTTAATCTCTCGTGGTTCCACATTGGTTAAATAGGCGTGTTTTAAGCGTTCAGACTAAATCTTAGCATAAAAATGTTAAGTTTTAGAGTAAATTGGCAAGTTATTTATATTAATTTTGTAAGTAGACGACAGGTACCGAATGTAAATAATAAGTGTAAGTGTAAAGTAAGGACAGAAGTTTAAGTCAATCTGCCATGGAGTGTCAACGAAATGGAGTGCAGAAGAAACCATCATTTAACTATAAAATAGATAAATAATAGGACTGAGGAATGCAACTGTGTCTTATAAAGAAAGATCCCTCTTCGCGTTTGTGGGTTTGTCTGAACAAAATAAAGTCAAAAAATATCGACAAGTTTTTCGTTTCGTAAACATTTTGTTTGAAGTGATTCATGAGGAAGATTTAGTTGCTTAAATGATGGGTGAAATATGATGAAGATACTTAAAGATGTTGGAAAAAAACAAATTAACTGGGTTCAATCTATGAGGCAGGGTGGATTCCTAATAAAGCATAAGCATAATCATCCGATAATGCTTAAATTTCAATGAGCCATGTTTGACCGACAACGAAGGTTCTACTTTAAAGTATGATTAGCGCTATTTTTCTATCTTTTTCCCACTTTAGTGATCCTTCTGAATAACTTTATTCTATAATACCTGTGACAAAATTGTTTGATTATTGGATGATTTCGTTCAATATTCGAGTTCGGTCCTCACTTTGTTCAGATAATCGAGTTAAAAATCAATTACGAGCTCGTCTAGCGTCAAGTGTCGCTTGATCAGTGTAAGTGTTATTGATTGATACAATATTAATATCGATACTGGTGGAGGACGTTATCTATTTGAATATTTGATTGATTTGATGTTTAGTGTTTGTGGTCCAAGTTACAAGCCGACGCGGTTCAGATTCTGATGAAAATGTGTTACGTACGAACAAAGTGTAATTGATGAACTACTTAAAAATGTTTTGTCCTACAAAAAAACAACTATGTAAATGCTGGGATGTTTGTTCCGCCATTTTTTATTTCCAGCCTAAGCAACCCGCAAAAAGTTATGATAAATCAGCCTATTTTGTAATAAAACAAGTATACCAATAACCAAGTTCTATAACAAACTTATAGGTATGATCAAACAAAATGGTGTTGAGCAACAAACGTGACACACATCAGCAACGATCTCACGTAACTCAGTCATAAATAACTTAGCCACCGTGTTAATTAATCAGCTTATTTATAACAACGTGTTGCCGTACAATTGAGCGCACTGAGCTATATGAGCAACACCAAAGAGTAATTACAGAAGTTCCACTTCATATAGCTGGAGATACGCATACATAAACACTATTCTACATACAATGAATGTAGACTGCAAGCTTGCAACACAGAACATCAGATTTGAAAATGGAACATTTGAAAAAAGGAACGGTTTAGAACGTTCGACTATCTTTTATTGCCTTTTAAATCGTCGTACCCACGTCCGCGGCTATGCGTTGCATGAAGCTGGTATTCTGTACCCATCTATTGTGGCCGCTGTACGTTGCTGCGCCAGGATATTGTTTTAATAATAGGTATTACACTAAGACGTACAAATCCTTGATTCTTTGAGAATCTGTTGTCGGGAAACAGTAATATTTTGCAAATTATGCATTTCTTTTGCCAGTTTTTGATTTAAATTAAACTACCTTCTCAAAAATCTGACTTCAGTCGTTCATAACGATTGTACAGAAAGTAGTCAAAAGTTACGACACCTTTAGTACCTCCAATAGTTTGATTCTGCCCGCCCAGGTGGTATCTCTATGAAAACTATTCAGAAGCGATTGAAAGAAGAATATAACCGTAAAAGTGGCGCTATCAAACCATTTTATGACACCATTAGTGAAGTCATAACATTTACGGTTCTGAAATGACCTTAAAAGCACCAAAAATAAGGCCAATGCGCTTATTTAAGTACTGCGCAGGATCAGCATCGATTACCTCACGCCGTTCGGGATTATTTCTATGGAACTTGGTACTACAACAGACATTTTAGAAAACAGAATTTATTATTGTGTACTTGAAATTGTTAAAAGCGATATTTCTAAGCCAAAACCTTTGGAAGGATTTAAGAATTGTTATCTATACTAATATTATAATGCTGAAGAGTTTTTTTGGCTGAACGCCCTTATCTCAGGAACTACAGCTAGTATTAAATACACTTCGACCTAATCCTTCACGAATGAGACGCGTTGTGAAATGCCGAGCCGATGCAGTGCTATGACCTTTACACTGTTGTTATATAATATGCAATGATATGTGATCGATATTAGGGACCCAATGATTGGAACGCAGATGTCACAGACAGATTGAAAAGCTCTGTGAAATACATATTAATATTTATCTGCGTCTAGAAAGCTTATATTGTGGAGCTTATCAAAAGCTAGACGAAATCTATTCGAAAATTTAATACCATCTAATGTATAGGACAGCAGATTATTTTTTTCAATCATCTCGTCACAATTTCCTTGGAAAAAGGTATTATCGAACACTCTAAAGTGCGTTATCAAAAATATTATGTACAAAAACGTAGTGATTCATAATTCCAGTCTCCGAATGTCAAAAGTCAAGTTAAAAGACACAAAATGCCCTTAAAGTGTACTTCGCAAACTTTTAATTACCTCGTCCGTCATTAAGTCGCTGAAGACTTGTATAGTTAGGGCTGCCACTCGGTTATTTTATATGTAGTGTACTTATCGTTTCATGACCATAGATTTTGATTTAAATTGTCAATTAGCTCTCGCTAAAACATCTCAAACTCGCCGTTATACCATCGGTTTGTTATCGTCGCACTGTCCAGATTTCTTCACGATATGTTCCTTAATCGATGTTTATGATTTTCAAGACTGAGACACAACTGAGATATGAATAACTTGGTCTGAAAATTTAGAATAAAGTAGTCTGAATTTTCCTCCTGCATTATCACTGTCACAAAAAATTAAGTTTTCACCTTGAGTAATATTGTTCTACTCACAGTCGCAAATACGTCTCCCCTACATTCCGTAAGTATGCATTGTTATGCACATCGTCATCATCATCATCACCATCAGCCGGAAGACGTCCACTGCTGAACATAGGCCTCCCCCTTATACCGCCACGACGAACGACAATACGCCACTTGCATCCATCTTGTTATGCACGTGACTTTCAAAATGTTTAGTCTTACATAATGTGTCACGTGGCGGCCCTGCTCACAGGTCAAATGTCCCTAATGGTGTCCAATTAACTAAGTCCGCTCTCTATTTACCGAGCCACTGTAGAAAATATGTCATTAACTTCAATAAAAAGTTTCCTTGCTCTTTCATTTGTGGTCAAGGATATTTTACGTACGTTTCAGGTACAAAAATGGACCCTCAACAGTAAGTCCAGATTACTTAGCAAGTAGTTTTAAGTTACGTCGGTTTCTTATATTTTCCGGTAATTGGATTACGTAGCTCCCTGAAAACTAACCACAATATTTTCCTGAAAATACAAGCCACAACTTGGTAACAAAGAATTTTCAAGAATTGTGTTTTAATTAAATAATACCTACCTACATACTTTCTCCAATCAAATTCCCAAAAATTAATAACAGAGAAGTATAGGAGCATGATTACTGTCAGAATAATTAAAACCAAAGAACTTTACTTGCTCATTAATACTTGATCGTAAAGTTGAACCAAGATTAGTGCAAACATTTCGTGCGAGTATATTAAACAAAAGCCAAGCCAGGGAATCATTTCAGAACGTAAGTTGACTGTCTTTATGTAGACTGTTCAAAATCCCCCGAACCGTTGACGAAATAAACAAGATAACGAATATAAATGCTGATGCTATAAACACTTGTAAGGTACGTCCCAGACCCCTGATCCTATGGGACCCTTACGAGTCTATTCAATATGCTACGTGGTTGTATGACACGGGTGGAAGGGGGCCGGTAGTGTACCCAGAATAGTCGGCACATGATGTCATCTTGAACTCGTAGTTGAGCTTGTTCAGGAGAATACGTGAGTAATCGAAAAAAGTTGTGGGTTTATTTAATGGAATGTAATATTTATTGTTTTTATTTTGTCAAAATGT
This sequence comes from Agrotis exclamationis, assembly GCA_950005045.1. Classification (NCBI taxonomy): domain Eukaryota; kingdom Metazoa; phylum Arthropoda; class Insecta; order Lepidoptera; family Noctuidae; genus Agrotis; species Agrotis exclamationis. Next base: position 21,891,770 of record OX465430.1, read on the forward strand.
TCAAGAATGTATTGGTTTATAATTCAAACATCATTTTATATAAAAAAAAACCGGCCAAGTGCGAGTTGGACTCGCCCATGAAGGGTTCCGTAGCAGCAAGCATAGATTAGAGATATAATTATATTGAGATTAGTAAGTAATATACACAAACAATAAAAATAACTTTGTTTTTCATAGTATTTGTATGAATGGCAAAGTTATATTTGCGGTTTTTGAAAATGTACTTTATCTCAAAAACTGCTAACTGTATCTCATCCAAACTAATTTTCGTTGGTAGTTTTGGTTGAGGTCTACATTATATATTTTTTTTAGTTTTATCATTCTCTTATTTTAGAAGTTACGGGGGGGGGACACACTTTTTACCACTTTGGAAGTGTCTCTCGCGCAAACTGTTCAGGTTAGAAAAAAATGATGTAAGTAACCTCAATATCATTTTTAAAGACCTATTCATAGATACCCCCACACTAGGGCTTGGATATCGGACGTTTTTTCAATTCCGGAATTGGGTTTCGATATTCGGTTTTTCAGTTCCGGAATTCCGGAATTCCGGAACTGAAAAGTGGCTTTGTTTACACTAGTGAAATTGAATTTTTTTTATTGACTCATTACTGTAAAAAAATGCAAAGGTCCTGGTCGCGGGACTTATCTCATTACCGTGACCCCGGAACATAAAGGGCTACTGAAGGACACCGTGGATTTTAGTCAGTACAAGTCTGACAGTCCCTCCCGCCCTGCCCGGGGTGGGAGGACTCATTTGATAATTTTACCATGCAAAAAAAAAGGTCCTAATTTTTGTAATAAACAAATGTTATCTTATTAAATTCTTTTTTAGTAAGTATCAGAAACACTAAAACGTTAGCACACCTACACCGCCAATCTAACTAGGTGAAACCGCAACACGCGTTCCGCAGCGAAACCTAGCCAGACACGCCACGTTCGCTTCTCTCCTTCTCGCAAAGCAGAACCACCATTAATTATGCTAGTGACAACCTTGTATTCAAATAGCAAATTATAGTCTACGATAAAAGAAGACGAGATTTTGCTCTAAAGTTCTAAACTATGAGTAGACGAACATATTGAGTAGGTATATGAAATTACTGAAACGAGACAAAATTCATGTTATTTTTGTAGTTTGGATGACTTAATAAATAAATTTTGCCTCTATCGTGAACCTCCTCAATTAATTTTCTGTAAATTCAACTGATTTAGTGTCATTTTTCAATAAAATCATTCGTTTTGCCTCCAAAACTTGTACATTCCATACAGAAATTCACCGCGTTAGAATAGGCAACATAGCTATGGTTACGTTTCGCGCGCGCTACAAGTGACAGATCGGGTGGATCGTTCAGCGGTTTCGCTACTGTTTTGATTTGATTGCATAAGTAACTGACCGAAGGAAAGCTCATTCTGCTTCTACACGCGTTGATGGTATTGTTTTTGAATATTGAAAACGATTTTCTAAGCATGGTCCTCCATCGCGTTTTTCCATTCTAAATAAAGCCAAAATGCAAGGGTGTGTAATTAATCGCGTATAGATAAAAAGTGGCTTCTAGTCACGTTTTAACTAATGTCTTCCAATACATACAACAGTAGTGCGCAAATACTTGTGTGTACTTTGTAGTAACCTAATCAATTACCGGTCAAATGCTGCAAATTTGCCATGATGCCCAACTTTGACTTATTTTTTTCAACGCACGACGCGCGAGGTTTATCGGTGATAACGCAGTGGTAGTTTACAGGTGGACGCCGCGTTATCAAGGCAAAGTTGCAGCGTGTGACGGTACCTGGCTCCAAAACATACAGTGCCAGTACGCATACGAACTAATCCTGTATGGTTTGGAATAAGCGCGCAAAACTCTAGATTCCAATCTAAACGCGAGCAGTTGCATGCTCGCCATTTTGCGGTCTTTGCCATGAATGTCTGTGGGTCTATTCTAAACTTTGCATCATACGTCAGCAGAAGCCATATAAGCCCAATGTTTTACGCTTATGAACTCGAAGACAGTCAACGCCAGAGGCACCCCAAAGGTCGGTTTGGTTAGGTTGCTATAAACCTCGTAGATGGAAATAGGAGCAAAGCCCCGCTGAGTGGAGCTAAAATTTAATCTTGAAATTAAAATTCGACTAAAATTTGTCATTTTTACAATGAAGTCCCCGCCTCAGACGTACTACACTCCAACAATGATTTTAATAAACTTAATCAAGTCATAATTATAATTCACTTAACTCGCTGGGCTCCTATTTCTGTCTGTAGGGCTTAAAGGAACCAAACCGAACCGAACCTCGGGGTGCCCCTGACGTCAGCCGTCTTCCCGTTAAAAGACACAGAAACAATGATTTTTGTCAGACGTAAGTGATGTAGTATAGTTTGTAACCATCCATATTTGTACGTACGCATCCACGTTACAAACTTTATATGAAACATTCGCAAAATTCATCTATAGATAGTAATCGCAGATTAAAAAATAGGATTACAAAGCTTTTATAGATTGGAAATACGCAATGCCACCGTTGTCAAAAACTGCCATCTCTATTCTTATTATATATAAATTCAAAACTATAGTTTCCCTTCTACTTCATATTGTGGTAATTTGTCGCGCATCAAGCTGCAGAAAAAATATTATTTTCTTCAATATCGAAACTCCGGTATTGATGTCGCCAATTCCGGAATTGGAAACGATATCGAAATGCTTCGGAATTCCGGAATTATACCGATTCCGGAATTCCGGAGGCCAAGCCCTACCCCACACGTATGGGTTTGGTGAAAAATTTTTTTTTGAGTTTCAATTCTAAGTATGGGGGACACCCCCAAAATTTGTTTTGTTTTGATTTTTGTGTGAAAATCCTAATGCGGTTCACATAATACATCTTTCTACCAAGTTTCAACAGGATAGCTCTTATACTTTCGACAAAAAGTGGCTGTGACATACACGGACAGACAGACAGACAGACATGACGAATCTATAAGGGTTCCGTTTATGCCATTTGGCTACGGAACCCTAAAAACATGGCGTTTAAAGTAACTTTCAACTCGCAAATGACAAGGAAATTTTTTTCTTAGTTATACAAATCTTCTATAATTGGAGAGAGAAGCGTCAACATCAGAATCGTATTTTTATTTCCTTTTGATCGTTATCATTGCGCTCTCATACAAACATCCCTGCCTTTGATTCCTTTGACATACATCCTCTGAAAGGACGTATTTAGTATAATATTCTGAAGGATCCTGAATACATGACAATTGAGCGGCACACCTGCGATCCATTGTACATTGTCGTGCCGCCGAGTCGCACAGCTTTGTCGTGTAATTGCCTTCTTTGATCAATTACAGATTGTACCGAGACGTCTTTTCATATGAGTAATGTCTAATTTCTTCGTATTTCATTGTCTAGTATTTTCATTAGAATACGATATTTTCCCACATGAAGTAACAATAATTTCGGGTTAAAAATAAACTTTAATTTTCTCGAGTGTGTATCATGTCTAGATTTAATTTAAGCATTTTCTTCATGATATAATTATATTTTCCCTTTATTGTGAATTAATTTATTATCAAACAATTGGTATAGAGCAATATGTTATAAATAGATTAATATGCTTTTTAACACATAAATATCAACTTGCAACGGAAATAATGGAAGTTTTTAAGTTTGGCAGTTTTCTGGCAAGCGAGTGCGGGCAGATGTTCAGAATAGCTATTGGCGGTAGAAACTACAAGTATAAGCAATTATTGTAGCTTTGTGTTGAACAACTTAAGACTAAAGATGCGCTGTACGTGCTGCAATATTGTTGATTTATGTTTACAGCAAGGAACCTCGAGTTCTTATAGCAATAGGATTTGTTTTCTATGTTACTTTTATTATAACAGAAAATTAAGTATTACTATAGACTAGTTTAAACGCCTTTCAGATTATGAACCGTTTACACTGTCAAGTTATGCATTCATTTAGTTGAAACTCCAATTTGATAATAGCAAGGAATTACTTGAATCTCTAGACTGGAATATCTCTGAAAATGTTATTAACATTATTGTAGGAACGTCTTACCATCATTATCTTACCATCATTATAAATGCGAAAGCTTATGAGGATGTATGTATGGATATTTGGATTAAATTCGATATGCTGGTGTCTATAAAGTGAATTGACAAATAGGATAGTTTATATCCTGATCTTATCTTGCCGTGGGATACTTTTCGAGAAGTAGCGGACGAAGGCGCGTGCAACAGTTAGTGTTTTATATGTTTTGGATTATATTATATGTTTAAAGTGTTCTTTGGTGATTGAAAACAATGAAATTATTTTAAAAAAATCGAACCTTAAAGTTCTCCCAGTCTCTTTCAAAAGTGAGATTCATGAACCAATTATTTCTAAACGGAACTTTTAACCGTTCAACTCAAGTATTTGTTGGTCTTCGCCTAGTTTTTGTTCTGCCTCCTCCATCTTCAAAGTTGCACTAGTAATAGTGCACAGTCCTCTTGAACCTAATATAGAACGCAATTAACTCGTTACAATGATCTGGCACATTACGTGTTGAGTAATTCTCCGTGGCATGTGTTTCTAGCAGCGTCTGTGGCGCCCCCTACCGCGGTTGATTGTCTTACAGAGCACTGAACTTATAGTACTTTGTATTATAGTTTTAATTTCATTAATATTATAGTCCAACAAACAGAAGGTTGTTGGATGTTTAACTTTGTATTAAAGTCTTTGTGGAACTTGCTTAACTAAAGTGTTTAACAAAAAGCTTATACTTAAATCTAATAGTTATATTTAGGTAAAATCTATTGACGTAAATCAGAATTTAAGCCGAAATCTTCCATTTCTCAAATTCACAAATGTTCGTCAACAACCCCCAGTAAAGGTTATTCCTCTAATGCCGAAAATCCTTATAGCTGTGTACTTAAATTTCTTTACAATATGACAGAAATAACGATAAATAGAGCACGAATTATACAAATGCCATTCAAACTCACACGTGCGGTGTTGTACAATTTGATATTCAGAAATGTTTTGCTACAAATTCACCACATCCTCTATGCAAAGTTAAATGCTGCGAAACGTTTAGCTGCGATTTGCACGGAATAAAGCACCGTGCACCGGTCAAATCACCGTTTATTTTGTTAGTATTCTGCGCCACTAAGATCATTATCTGCCTGACTTTTGATAGTTTTGGGGTCGGCTCGCAGTCCAACTCGATGCATCTGTATGGAGTGATTGCCTGTCTGAACAGTGGTGGTCCAGTGGTATTGGCTCCGACTTATAAGTTGGAGATCGTGGGCCAAACCCAGCCAGGCGAATTACTTTTTGTAATTTATTTAATCACCAGTGCTCTCAAAACAGTGAAGGCAAACATCATCAGGAAGCACTGGGCCCGCGTAGTGGGTTATGGCCCACTCCCTCTTTATAAGTGGAGGGTTGTCCCAGCAGTGGGAACATGATAGATTCATGATGATGATGACTGCCTTCACAACCTACTTAATGGTTAATAGCTGCCTCCTGCCTCCAACGCTTGTAAGATCATTATCTGATTTTTAATAACTCTGCCAGTGTTTAGGGGACCTCATATTTTTTTATTTTCCATCATTCGATTAAAATAATAAATATAAATCCATATTAAGCTTCCACGAGTCCACTTGTTACTCAAGCACTAGTATCGTAAAATATGGAAATCTAATTACAATGTTACTCTGTATTTTCATTTGCAACTCGATTGGAAGCGAGACGCGGCGGTGAATAACAAGCGTGAACCGATAAATATCATTAATTATACGGATTTGTGTAAAATAGTACCGTACTATTCGTGCGGAATTTTAACTCTGGGATGGATTTTATGTTTTAGTTGAAAAAAACTTACTGTACAGTCAGTTTAGATCTAGAACTCGTTTAGATTTGAGGCACGTTTCCATTGAGCAATTCTTGCATACAAATGACGTCACACCTGTATAAAAGTTGCTTGAATTGAAAGAAAAACACGATCTACAGTTCAATCTATCTATTTGTAACTCGTATGCAGTTTGTTCAAGTTACATACAATTTTCGACAAGTGTACAAGTAACTTGTATGATAAAAGACGTGGCCTTAGATTTAGAACTCTATCTAAAATAATATTGGTAAACAGTGCGTAAATTAAAGTACATATTGATAATAATAACCCATTTTAATTTGTTTCCTAGTAAATCCAGTCATTTTGGTAACTTTTCGTCCACATTCAAAAAGTCTATGAATATAAAGGGATTTAAGTACGGAACCCATCCCTCGCGTGACCAATTCAAGCGTAACTACGGCAAGTCCAATCTTTTCCGTCGTTCATACATCAAGGCATTACTCAGTTGAACAAACACACACAACAGTAATGTCGGACGTTACATTTCACTTTGTTAACGCACGGGTGAATGCAGATCACACCTACACTTATGTAGTAAGTATTACTTAGACATCACTCTTCTTTCATCACATCAGTCTCACCAAATTGTGTTTGGTAACCTAAGCTAAAAACATGTTTAAGACAATATTTTTAGGATCAGGTACGCAGTGGACACAATTCACTAGTCACGTTTCAACCCCATGTAAGAGTAATATGTTACTAATAATTATTAGAAATGAGGAGATCCGTAGACGAACTAAAGTCACCGATATAGCCCACCGGATTAGCAAGCTGAAGTGGCAATGGGCAGGCCATATTTCTCGCAGAGCAGATGGCCGATGGGGTCGAAAAGTACTAGAGTGGAGACCGCGGACTAGCAAGCGCAGCGTAGGACGTCCACCAACGAGGTGGACAGACGACCTTGTAAAGGTCGCCGGAAGACTCTGGATGCAGGTCGCTTCCAACCGGTATATGTGGAGATCTAAACGGGAGGCCTATGTTCAGCAGTGGACGTCTTATGGCTGAGATGATGATGATGATGAATAATTATTAAATTTCTAATATTAAAAATGCGAAAATTAGTGAGAATGGATGTGTGGTGTTTGTTACTCTTTCACGCAAAAACTACTGAACGCATTTGGATGAAATTTGGTACACAGATAGTTTATAATCTGGATTAACACATACGATAGTTTTTATCTCCATTTTTCTGTGCGATGATTGTCGGGTTCTAGCGGGTGAAACCGCTAGCACAACTAGTGATTTATAAGCTTCTTACTTTGACATTTAATGTAATTCACACAAAACAACATCAAATACTCTAGTTTATGATAACAGGCAGAACAATCGTCGGAACGGCCAACAAACAGCCCGGGGCAGCAGTAAAATAAATCAAAAGCGCCGCTGACCCAGAAACTTAAAAGTTTACTCAGTTGGAGGACGTAAAGCAGTAATGTTAGCCCACTTTATGTGCCCACCGATGGACAAACATACACATTCTCGATTGTAGGTCGACATCACTTTGTCGATGGATGGGAAGGTTCCCGGTTTCTTAATAAATCAATACTAGCTACATTTTCCCGTGTAGATATATTTAATTAAAAATACTTACGATAGACGTCACAACGTAACGAAAAATCAAAACATATTTACAAAACTTTTCAAAACAAATGTAATTGTTTTGCTATAACAGTGCCCCTGAGACATGGAGTCCAATTTTTATGACAGTTCTTCTAATAGTCTCTTAATATCTTTGTTTATTTTCAACGTAGAATTCCTTAGATTGGAAAGCAAAATAAATCATTTGTGTCTATTTTATGTAGTGGAATGTCGGTGGCCCGCTTGAAGGTCTCTCCGAATCAATAGCACTGTCTGCTAGGCACGTGAAGAATGGTCGCCGCCAATTAGTTGTTTCAACGAACTTATATTGGGCATAGCAACGAAATAGTATGTAAATGTATTGTCTATTTTCGGTACTGTACTATTTCTAAAGGACACTTTGTCTAGTTGGTATTGTGGTCTCCTTGTGAAGCAGTCATGCTCACGAAGGAGGAGGCGGGCCGCGTGAGAGAGAGGACAGCGTCCTCCCTTCACCACAGCCGCAGTGGTAGAAGCCCACTACGACGGATGTCACTAAATGATCTCCGGCCACCCGTAGGCGCGGGCATACGCTCGGCGAGTAATGGGCCACTCGCTGTCCGACCATGGACCATGCCCGGGTCGACGGCGCGTTGTGTTCCACGCGCGTCTCAAAGAGTGTCAGCATTATGACGGGACCCCCCTTTAGAGGGCCAAAGCCTGCCGGGATTGCGGGACTCACGAATTACCGTGACCCCAGAACGTAAAGGGCTATTGAAGGACACCGTGGATTTTAGTCAGTACAAGTCTCACAGTCCCTCCCGCTCTGCCCTGGGTGGGAGGACTCATATGATGATTTTACCACGCAACAAAAAAGGGGGTCTAACTGGGCAATAAATTCGCCGCCTGTAACATAGGAATTAATCAAAACTGGCGAAATGTAGGCTACAGATACATTGCTGAAAAAAAAAATTGCTGATGCATTCATGAAAAGTAGGCGTTATGTTATTCATGCTTTCAACCTCAAGGCTATACCTCAGACCTATCTCCTGAATCTCCATATTTGACTACTCCTAATATCGTCATTCAGCATTAAGATGTATTAGTCCACTATCAGCACTCGCATGCCTGTGTCACACAAAGACGCATGTAATAAGCGATATATATCTCACTGAACAGCTCCCTTTCAGGCCTTGTCTGCATATAAAATCGGTTCACGTAATCTGATTAATGTCAGATCGTATCGGTAAAGCGGATCGTGTGTTTGTGAACATATGTCACCATGACAATAGTCTGAGATCACAATGCCCATCATATCTTATGTATTCAGAATAGTTGGCACGCTGATTGACAAAGCAACTTATTTTTTTTTTGCGTTGTAAAATCATCAAATGAGTCCTCCCACCCCGGGCAGGGCGGGAGGGACTGTCAGACTTGTACTGACTAAAATCTACGGTGTCCTTCAATAGGCCTTTATGTTCCGGGGTCACGATAATGAGATAAGTCCCGCGACCCCGGCAGGTTTTGGCCCTCTAGAGGGGGGCCCCGTCATCTTGCTGACGCTCTCTGAGGCGCGCGTGGAACTCAACGCGCCGTCGACCCGGGCATGGTCTATGGTCGGGCAGCGAGTTGCCCTTTACTCGCCGCCCGCATGCCCGCGCCTACGGTGGTCGGAGATCGTCTTGCGACGTCCGTCACCGTGGGCGTCCACCACCGCGGGTGGGGTGGAGGGAGGACATTGTCCTCTCCCTCACGCGGCCCGCCTCCTCCTTCGCGAGCATGATTGACAAAGCAACTTAGCGGAAATCAGAGATCATCTACCCTTTCCGTATTATTGTTGCAAATAAATTAATGTTCTCAACAAACAATCACTCTGTCCTCAAACTCATTGAATAATAAAACATGTTTATGTTTCATCAAAAGGAATCTCGGATACGTGATCACAAATTCATATAGAAATGTAGTTTTAGAACTCAAAGGCATACGCATAATGTATTCTAAAAGTGATCTAACATAATTCCGTAGCCCGTTTTCGGTGCTACGAGCGTAGCGCGTAGCAGCCTACGCTCGTAGCACACTCGTAGCGTGTAGCCACGTAGCACTGACATGTATTTCTAGTTCAAACGTTCTACTAAACCATTCTCCTTTGATGGTGTAGTTTTTTTTTTATGTGGGTACCGTCGGTTATCGCTTGAAATTGTTATGACTTCGATACGTATTGGATTTTTCCGAAAAATCGTAGTAGAAGCGGTGTTCGGATGGTATTGGTTGTCACTTATAATGAGGATGTGTGTGACGTGACGGTGACGTGACGAGGACGCGACGTGTTGCAAGGAACGTTACTTATCCTCCTGACTGACGTGTTCAATAAACAGCCTGAACGTTTACGTGGGAGTCACAGTAGATACTCGCTTTATTACTTTACTTATTTATTTGTCTATTTGTAAATGTCTAATTTTATACAGTTAATATTTATCTGCTCTTATTATTAAGTTTCAGTATTTACTGTGAACATTATTTCCAGTTCCATATTTTTTGTTAGTCAAACAATGTATTGTGTGAAGCTGTGTCACCCGTCTCACAAAAATAAAAAATAAAATTAAGCTCGAGTTAATTACTATTTTTATGTTTGTAGTTAATATTTTGCTCATTTCATTTCTAAGCAATTCTATGCGTGAGCTGAATTGTAATGATTTTCAAATGAATCTTAATATTCATCGTCCATTAAAGTAGCTTTACAAAAATAAATAATACGAAAACTAAACATCGCGGGAATTACAAGTATTTATGTGAAAACAGCGCTAATCTGCAATTTAGTTTGACCAGACACTCATTATTGATGTGATGAACTGATTGTAATCATTCGTGATTTGAATATTGTCTTGTATTTGAAGATGGACATATTATGCTTTTATTAAGTCTAAAATATATTTGACATGTGCTTGAATACGCAACTTACTGGTTTAAAAAAAAAGTTATTGTTTCTTTGAGTATCTACCCAATAAAATGTCTGAATTCACTTAATTATAACACACAGTTTCAACATTTGATTCTAGAAAAATGTTTTTTTTAACTGATAAATCCTAATAATACAGGCGGCTACTATTTTTATAAAAGTTTAATAAATATGAAATCAAAATATATTTCAAATAAAAAATGGATCTATAAATAAACAAGGCTTGTTTCGTTTTTATTAAAGAAGCGAATCATCAGAATTTATAATCCTAATCAAATCAATTTTACACGAAGACGCTTTTATGTTGCAATTGTATCGACCGTTATTATCATTAAATTTATTTTCAATCACATAGAAATAGTTTACTTTAAATCGGCGTTATTTTATATTAAATAGGCGTTATATTTTTTTTGATAATTGAATGAAATTCAGAACTCACACATAATGCTGATTGGAGGATAAACGGAAAATTATGCATTTGATACAAAAAACATCAGAAATAAGGTTCTATTTTCATTTCATTATCTGCCTGGTCAGCGTAGCATAATGATTTATTTCTTATTTTGGGGCTTTGGGAATGACAAATAACTCTTACGCTTTGACTGCGAATGCAAGTCTCAAGATAAGTTTATAAGTAAGATAAAATTTCACTAAGTTTTCGAAAATAGCGATTCCAAAAAGGTTAGACAGAGGCAAACTTATAGTCGTTGTGTTGTCGTCAACACAACAGTCATGTTTTTCTTTTTTTTTTTTTGTGACAAACCCACCACTCTATTCCCAAACCACTGCAACTCCTGAGAGCCAGAATCAACAGTGGCAACCACCAGAAAAGCGCCAAGACAATGAAGCTCGACGTGTCCCAGAGAATGAATTTACCTGTCTTGGATCCTGCACGAAATTAATCAGAAAAGAATAGTGGAGGAGTAGGAAAAATATGTTTCCACTTCCCTCCATGCAAACAGGAGACAGAACAAAGCAAGGCCAATAGGCACAAAGGGACATTACAACTGGGAGAAGCCCAGTTGCCTTGCACCACGGGTAAAAATGACTACTAATATTAATGGGTCCTAAATTGTGAGCTGCTATATTTGATTCCAATAATAGGTATGGCAAAAACGCTTGAACGCACGGAAGTTTGTTCGAGTTTCCACAAGGTCCGTATAATAAATGACTCCAGATGTAGTCTGAACAGTATCCAACATAATATTGCGTTCGTTCTGCCAAAGAATATGATGTGCTGATTGTTCATATTCACAGTCAGGTGACGAACATTGACAAAAAGGCGAGGGAACAAGCTTAAAGGAAAACAATTTACTTTTAAAGTTACCATGTCCCGTGAGAAATTGGGCAACACAGTGATCCACCTCCAACCACGTCCTAGCCAGCCGCTCACGAACGGATGGGAAGAACTGGTGGAGGTGCCGCCCCTTGGGAGAATTATCCCACCTATTTTGCCATTCGGATAAAAGTTCCTCCCAGACGTCGCTCTGGGGTTTAAATAATCTAGATATCTTATCACGGTCACGTTGCGGCAGGAAATCAGCGTCAGTGGTCTCCCGTGCGGAAAAATACATTGCAGCACGTCGCTGCACTTCAAGATCTACTGGAAGAACACCAGCAAGTACCGGTAAAGCTTCAGTACTGACGGTCCTATACGCTTTACTTAAGAATAACAAAGCCAAGCGCTGGCTTTGAAGCAATTTACGCCGTGCCGCCCCTATGGTGGCCCTATCGGCCCAAACAGGTGCTCCGTAGCACAAACAACCCAAGTAAGTAGCCCCATAAATAGTTTTTAAGGTTAAAAATGACAAACCCCAAGTAGACTTAGATATTCTCGTTAGGGCATAAAAGTTATTTTTAGCTTTTTCACCAACTGTTTTTATATGTTCTATGAAAGTGAAATTCCTCTCTAAGACTAAACCAAGATAGCACACCGATTGCTTTCTCTTCACGGGAACATTATTGAATTTAATACTAGGCCACGATTTAAGTTCACCTTTTAAAATAAGCTGATATGTTTTTTGTGGTGCAAACGTCAGACGGTTTCGATCGCCCCACTGAGATATTAATCGTAGGCAAGTGTCAGCCAGATTCTCGAGGCCAGCACGAGTGCTTGACTGAATGAGCAGAAGGCCATCGTCCGCATAACCAGTTAAAGAACAACCGCTTGGAAGTGGAATCGCGAGGAAATCATCGAAGCCTATATTCCATAAATGAGGACCGATAACCGAACCTTGAGGACAGCCCATGGTAAGAGGTTTCGATACGGAATGATGTCCGAGTTTAAGTTTCGCGGAACCATTAGAAAAGTACGAACAAAGAAGATTAAATATATTATTATGCAACCACGAGCTTTTATCTTAGGTAGTAGCATTGGCCACCATGCGTTATCAAAAGCCCCGGAAATATCTAGAAAGATTCCAACTACGTACTTGTGCTCGGAGGTATTAACTATTTTTCTAACAGAAAGTGCCATGTTTTTCATTGCATATAATTTCTATTCCCCGAATAGAACTAGTGGAAAACGTTTGGCGAAATAGAAATGCCATAAAAAGACTTATTCGTATATGTCCCATATCACACGAAACTGTTGCAATTGTATTTAATTACTAGCACTCCGCCCGCGACTTCGTCTGCGCGTGTTTCTAACTTGGAACTCAGTGAAATTAAGGGCCGGTAATGGAAAATCTAAAAAATGGTCTAGTAGTCCGATTTCCACCCCGCTAGGGGTTGATTTTTGAAATATAAATACGCATCCTTTAGACGATTGAGAGATGATTTACGACCATTTTTAGGGTTCCGTAGCCAAATGGCAAAAACGGAACCCTTATAGATTCGTCATGTCTGTCTGTCTGTCTGTCTGTCTGTCTGTCCGTGTATGTCACAGACACTTTTTGTCGAAAGTATAAGAGCTATCCTGTTGAAACTTGGTAGAAAGATGTATTATGTGAACCGCATTAGGATTTTCACATAAAAATCAAAACAAAACAAATTTTGGGGGTGCCCCCCATACTTAGAATTGAAACTCAAAAAATTTTTTTTCACCAAACCCATACGTGTGGGGTATGTATGAATAGGTCTTTAAAAATGATATTGAGGTTACTAACATCATTTTTTTCTAAACTGAACAGTTTGCGCGAGAGACACTTCCAAAGTGGTAAAAAGTGTGTCCCCCCCCCCGTAACTTCTAAAATAAGAGAATGATAAAACTAAAAAAAATATATAATGTAGACCTCAACCAAAACTACCAACGAAAATTGGTTTGGATGAGATACAGTTAGCAGTTTTTGAGATATAGTACATTTTCAAAAACCGCAAATATAACTTTGCCATTCATACAAATACTATGAAAAACAAAGTTATTTTTATTGTTTGTGTATATTACTTACTAATCTCAATATAATTATATCTCTAATCTATGCTTGCTGCTACGGAACCCTTCATGGGCGAGTCCAACTCGCACTTGGCCGGTTTTGAGTTTATCGAAGCAAGCAGTCAAATCCCTCCCTTAAAAGTTAATCACCCCTTTTCACCAACTTAGGGGGTGATTTTCGAAAAACCAAAAAACACGTGTTTGATTATTTTTGATATAATTTCTATAAACTGAGTTTCAAATTTATCGGTTAGCGCGTTATGATTTTCCCATACAAACTTTAACATCGTCTAGATTACAAATGGAGGGTAGTTTTTAAAAACTAATAATTCCCATCTTTTTTATTTACTTATACTCATATTCGTACCAAGTTTCAAGTTTATAAATCTAAGGGATAAGATTTTACATCCAAAGGTTTTCATCCCTTTTCACCCCCTTATAGGTGGATTTTCGTAAAATCCCTTCTTAGTACTCACCTACATAATAAATTGCAACTACCGACCAAAATTCAGGTTATACGTTTAGTGGTTAAAGATCCTCCCCTTTAAACTTGAATACCCCTTTTCACTAACATGGGGGGTGATTTTCGAAAAATCCAGAATGACGTGTTTAATTATTTCTGATCTAGTATACAAATACTGATTTTCACATTAATCAACTCACGCGTTATGATTTTCCCCTACAAACTTTAACAACGCCTAGATTAGCAATGGAGGGTAGTTTAAAAAAATAATAGCGCCAATCTTTTTTATTTACTTGTGTTCTTATTCGTGGCAAGTTTCAAATTTATAAACCCAAGGAATAAGATTTTTCATACAAACGTTTTCACCCCTTTTCACCCCCTTAGAGGAGGGTTTTCGCAAAATCCCGTCTTATTGCTTCCCTACACGGTAGACTGCAACTGCTGTCCAAAATTCAAGTTACGACGTTTAGCGGTTTCGGCTATAGTCCAGTCTTAACAAAAAACCCTGTTCTTTTATATACACCGTGTTCTTCACGTTATCCATAAACTTTAGCAAATACTTCTATGGCTTTTACAAATCAAATCCAACAAAGGAAGTAGTACTTAAAAAGGCTTCGTTACAAAGATATTTGTAATTTCATTTAATGAAATTTAATTGAGCTATGCAGTGAGAAAGTATCTTAATTTGAAATCTATCAAATACTATTTGCATTTCATTTGTTTCAGCCCGCCAAATGTTATGAATGACGTTGCCAATTCGGATAAAGAGGCATGCATATCGGGTTATTTACGTCTAGGTATTTAGTTTGTATGAAAATTAACAAAAAATAAAAAATAAGAATTTATTAATGTGTCCATAATGAAAAATGCTTACTTCCGTGGTTTGAACATCTGGTCGAAGTTTATGTATATCGTCCGGAACACGGTGTATATAGATTAAGAGATTGAAATCTGATTCCCTACGTCATCAATCGTGAACCCGACAAACAGGTTCATTGTCAGGCAAATTAACCCGATATCTATAGTTCCCGAGACCAAGTCCTTGTGTAGGACATGCGACATTAAATCACATGCCAACCGAGTTATTTGTATTTATGAGATAGTAACCTGCTCTATAAAGCCTGAGGGATATTTTTAGAATCACGTGTTTGAAAATATTGAATTTTCAGACTATAATCTAGATAGCATTTTTGTGGATAATTGTTTGTTTAACAATAATTAATAAACTAAAGAAACAATATAGCGTTTTGGTTGTAACGAGAGTATACTTTTTTTTTATTTTTGGGGTGGCAAAATCATCAAATGAGTCCTCCCGCCCTGGGTGGGGCGGAAGGGACTGTCAGACTCTTACTGACTAAAATCCACCCGTGTTCCTTCGGATGCCCTTTACGTTCCGGGGCCACGGTATCCTGGATTAAGAAAAATCCGCGACCCCAGCAGGCATTTGGCCCCATAAGGGCCCCCGTCGGTGACTCGTGAAACACGACGCGCCACCGACCCGGGCTTGGTCCTTGGTCGGACGGCGAGCATACCCATTACTCACCGTCCGCAAGTCCGCTCCGCCGCTGTGCCCTTTGCTATTCAGAGGGGCACGCGTTGGAGCCTCCACCCGACAGGCTATTCGCATACGGGCAAAGAGACCCCTTAGGCACAGTGCCTAAGAAGAGTTTTTGCCCGCATCCCAGGGCGCACCGGCCCGAAAAACTGGTCTTCCCCCCGGACGTATCCGAGAGGGAACTCCAGTCCACGGGCGCACGTGGAAGTTTCCTGTCTTAGCACCCCAACGAGAGTATACTTGGATAGAATATTGGTGCTGTAATTATCCAGCGGTAATGATCCTAACATTTTTTTCTGTATTTAAGGCCAAGGGTACTAACCCGGGCAGGCAAACAATTATTTATTTATGTGTTATTTATTTATATATATCTCTGTTTTCAAAGCCGTGAATTAAAACATGTTTTAGAAATCGATATGTCCTGAAATCCAAGTTTTGAAGAAATGTTTCTCAGAGAGAACATGCCTACTGTGTAGTATTTTTGGGAACATTGTAAATCTATAATGCTATCTCATATCAATTTATTCCTACATCGTCATATTCCTGCCCTTGTCACCATGACATTTTCAGGACGCGCCAACGATCTGAGCCAATGACAATGCATAATCAAGAAAAAATAAGACCTTGAAACGTACCTGCTCAATCAGGCCTCTAAACTTTATTAAAATCTTTTGCAAAGAAATCGACTCTTGATTAATTACTCCTAATGACCTACATTTTCTATAAAGCGAAGAAAAATATCTTCATTGGAATGAATTTGCATAATTCGAAGTTTTATTCAACCATCAATGCCGGATAATTTTCTCTGTGATTATTAAACCGGGTGACTAGAAGATAGTATGAATATTGCATTCGGTTACCTCCCGACCTCCGACCTCCATCCCTTTCGACAAACTTCACTAGGCAGGTACTCATTACTATTTCATCGTTCATGGAGAACGCAGAACTCAACTCGGTATTGTGTTGCCTCGAAATTGTTTTTATAAAGCCATATTTGAATGCGAATTTAAAATTCTCAAGCATTGAGAAGGCTTTGAATGTATAATGTACCTTTCACCGCGATTTTATCCAGTTCTAGTTTAAAACGATCGCCATTATTTGCCATAATGCAAGCTTTACAACTCCGGTAATGTTCGGTTTACGTGGGAGAGTGCAAAAGTTTGGCATTTCTATTACGCTGAATATTGACCACTAGTTCTATTCGGAGAATAGAAATTCTATGCTAAGGACGTGTAAACTATTGAAAATCCAAAAAAAAACGTGTGGCACTCGGTGACTGCCGCGGTAAAGCTATTGCATAGCAGTTTTTATCAACTTATGCAATTATAATTATTTATTTATTATACCTATTTATTACTGTACTAATTAGGCTATGGTCAGCCACGTCAATCAAGTGAAACGTCAAGAAACGTTCTCCTCCTCCTCCCTCTCCTCTCTCTCCCTCTCTCTCTCCCTCAATAAAATTGCCCCTTGCTCAATAAAAGCATACTTTCGTGCTAGTAATGAGCACGTCTGTCCGTACCTTTATGATTGCCGAAGTCTCCCGAACAGAAACGACGTTAGACGATGCGTGCTGTCAGATGTGGTCAGGTTTTTTCGTTAAGTTTTTCGCGCGCGCCGAGCTCAGAGCCTGCGATAAAAGCTATGCAATAGCTTAATAATAAAAACATGACATTCTAAAATGTAGTGTAACACATTTATAAAACGGCCCTTGCTCCATCAGCAGTGTAGAATATTTTAAGTTAACAGCAAAATGCTATTTAATGCAGACTAAAGTCCACCAAATAAATCACATTTCTTCAGTGCTCCCATCAAATTACAACATAATTCATCCATATCTAAGAGCCCGCAATTCATCAGCGCTGCGCGGAATTGGGGCAATATCTCCGGGCGAGATATTTTTGAACGCGCGCCCAACTTTTAATGAAGTGTCGCCCCCCAAGCTCTGAGTTAAAACTAGCGCCAACTGCTTACCAACTCACGCTTGACTAGAACTTAGGAACGAGCAGCGACATCTGTCGGTGTCATGAAGGATTAACACATGTGGGTCAAACTTCGAAGTTTTAGAATGTATAAATAAATGCAATCATGTTTTATTAGTTTTTGACTAAACCGACGCAGATCTATCGCCTTGTCTTAGCAATATTCTGTTTCATGTTCGTTAAATGTGAAAAAATAAGTAAACATGTTACACTATTACCAATATAATTACGATCCTTTCAAAATTATTTTACTTCTGACCTTACATCATTAACAAAATCACAGTGTCCAAGTCTGTCCAAGTTACGGTAATCTTTATTATCTTTACGTTAGGATTTATTTTTGATTACAGCTGTCAGAATTAATATACCTGTAAATGGGTATCATAGAATGCCTATGTATCGTCAGATCAACACATATACATCGTCTGTCTCAGAGATCATCTCCATCTTATCAACCATTCCGACCACAATATCATAACCACGCGCAAACAGAAGATCAGGCGGCCTGTCCTCAAAGGCAGCGCAAACAGTTTGTACAAAGGGAGCCGCCGCGTGAATAAAACATGGCCGCCGTACCTTTGACCTGTAATTAGCTCGTAATTGTATACAAGACGTACTTAGAGGGTACCTTACTAAATACTGGGTTGCAAAGACGGTTAACAAGAACTGGGATTTACAAAATTAGGTAAAAATAAACGTACAATAAAATTACTTGCGCCTATCTTAGTTTTTTGCGTCTCTCATTCAAACAGAAGATAATAATAATAATATTCCACAAGTTATAACTTAAGACGCTGTCAATTTCTTGTTCATCATCATCTTAGCCTTTTTCTGCTGGATAAGCAGGAAAACTGGGTGAAGCTACATACCAGCCCCCCTGGCCAACTCACAACAAGTCGCAAACGATAATCGTAAACGCTCGGTACTCCCCATTAGATTTTCAACTTAATAGCCTAGAACCTAAAGTTTAAAATCTATTTAAAATTTCTGGGCGTTAGCGACAGGAAAGATCGAAAAAGATAAGCAATCTTCACTAGATCTTCAACGTTATACCCAAGCACATAAAGTTGAAAATCTATTAAAGCCTACTCAGCGTTTGCGTTTATCGTTTGTTACATGGCTACAGGGCCAGTACTAGTTGACTATCTGTTGACTAAGTAGATAAAAACTACACGGTCTGCCTTTGACACACTTTCAGGCATCTAACAAAAGCCTGTTATCTAAGTTATGATATTAAAATGCCAAATAAAATATCTCTCCTTATCAGCTACGGTATCAACAGTGTCATGTATCTCGTATACATAAGTAGGCACTTCGGAACAATATCTTAAACAATGTTAGCACAAATAAAGTTTCACACATAGCGCAAACTTTCTCCGCCTACAACCTCACCGTAGTTAATTATTAAGCTGCGTTTCCACATCTCAAATATTAACCTTACAAGCAACAAAGTTAATTCAAAGAATCTCACTGAAGAGAAATTTCAGTTAAACTACATTGTCGAGTAAACTTGTCAACAGTACATTAGTGTGAGTCTTTGCAATGTCAGACGAAGTTTTAAAATATTCTCGGTCTTACGAAATTTGGCTCTTTGGAAATATAGAAACTTTATTTTCTGTAGAACTTATTACGAATCTAAGAGTGTTCCAAATTAATTGATGAAAAAGGACCCTTTGTCTTAAAAATTAAATGTACTTCTGTTAAATTACTCTTTTCATCATCATGTCTAGTTCAAAATAAATTAAACCCTGTAAACGTTATTACTTACATTTCTCAATAATATAAACAAAAGACTTTCATAACAGCAAAGAGAAAAAGAGATCGTCCCTTAAATCTCCCACATTTATTATTAACATGGAAGTCGGTGCTTGGGGTGGGCGTCTGACTCCTTGATCTGAGCCAAGCCCGGTTTCAGTGATATCTCTGATCTGACATTAGGTAACACGGTATAGGAAACTGAGAGGAGTTTTGTCTATTGTCCCAGATTATTGAGCACATAATCACACATCATAACATTACGCTTGTATTTTCCAAAATGTTAGGCAGAGTTATCCCGCACACCCACATTAGCTATGTGTAACCTCCTTTTTACTAGCGGCAGACCTACAGAATACTGCTGAGTTTCTCGTTCAGAAGTTTCTAAAAGACTGCCTGATCTGGACATCTCATGTTTGGCAGTAACGCTTGTCAACACTCTTTAGTAACCAAGAAATATGTATAGGCACATTAGGTTACTGTTGATTGCAAAGTCCGATCATAATTTGCAGAGGCCTCAGTTTCCCCTCAACTTATACAATCGAAGTAAAACCAAAATCCCAACGATGAAACACTTCGAGAAAAGGTAGGTAGTGCCCTTGCGCTTCGCTTGGCTCGTCTTGGGGGTTTTTGTAGTAGTTTATAATATCACGATTAACATTAGAATAAGTCGTAAATTACAATGATTCAAATCGTTGAAATTGTCGTCACCGTATTCAGGTCACCTGAAAAAGTGTTCAGACGGAAAAGATTTAACGACGCAATAGTATTCAAATGTCTTTATTGCAGAAATAAAATCAATTTCGACGGTATGGGATGAATCTAACAATACAAAACTATGCTAAAGCCGAAACAGGTCCTTTACATACTTATTTTTCAGAAGGTAGTAATTGTTTGTTCATCATTAATGTATTTATTCAGGCTAGGTACGTCAAGTGCTCGAGGGAAGCTGTATAAATATAAATATCAAAATATATCATGCAATACAGCGTTACGGTCGCACGTAGGTGTTACGGCCAAACACATCAATATTAATTTCGCTATAAAGTACATTGAATATTATCATTATATACACACGGGTGTAATAAGGAAAGGATGTCTATACAGAATACGTATTAATAAATTGTCTTTTCCTGTGTGATCGTTCTTACGAGAATTATTCCAAGAATTCACATGGTTCAGGGCGATTGTGTCTGCTTGCTTAGCGGACACTGAAAATAAAATAGAATAGAATAAGATTTATTTTCTCACCACAATATACAAGGAATACAACAATACTTATGGAAAAAACT
Source organism: Agrotis exclamationis (assembly GCA_950005045.1). Classification (NCBI taxonomy): domain Eukaryota; kingdom Metazoa; phylum Arthropoda; class Insecta; order Lepidoptera; family Noctuidae; genus Agrotis; species Agrotis exclamationis. Next base: position 21,912,586 of record OX465430.1, read on the forward strand.
CGATACAGTAAGTAAGTATACTCGTATTGTGGGAGACTGGTGCCTAAACTAGGCTTTGTGTTTGAACTAAAAACAGACAATTAATTTATGGCAACATTTCACAGTATTACGATGTTTAAAAGTTATTTGTCCGAACTCCAATACCTGCCCTTCAAACCCTACCATGCCCTGACTAAACCCTCCAACAAACTTCATAATTGAGTTAACTAAAACCGTAATAGTGGTGAACAGTTCTCGATAAGTTATAACGTTATTACAATTGTGTGAGTTACGCAAACCCCAGAAGTGCTCAGGTCATGGGATTATTGTTATAATATTAATGAGCGATAATGTTCTCGTTGCCAAGTGACTGTTAGGCGCGGGCTACATAGAAAAGACGTAAGACGAGGACGCGTCGCGGACGGGCGAAAATGTATGAGAGTCGCGGGCGCGACGCGTCTCTTCTGTGTGTTTTACGTCGCGACGCTTCTATACATTTTGTATGAAAGAGACGCCGAAGAGACATAAATGTCTCCGCCCCGTTTGCGTCTTACGTCTTTTTTATGTGGCCCGCGCCTTGGATGCGATTCCACGGATGTGCTTCACAAATTAACGGCACGGTTAGCGTAGTGGCTGAGCGATTGGATTGCTGCGCTGCGTGTCGCAAGTTCGATTCTCGCACGGACCATAATTATATTTGTATGATCTACAACACGAATAAATTGTGCGTGAAAATTCTAAAAATGCTCGCACACCTGGATACTTCTGTGCACATGTGAGCAGTTATTTATGCGCGCACATTGCTAGACTTAGTTCAGTGAAATTGTGCTGCACTGTGCACGAACAAAACTTACTTTTGGTAGACACAGAGGCTAAACGGGATACCAGCTTAGTACACACCCTGCAGAAGTGCGCGAGCAAATATGTCGCACACTATTTTGGTGGAATCTTACCATTATGTATGTAAGCTTACAATTAGGTCGGTCGCCTCCTTCTGCGAAGCAGTCATGCTCACGAAGGAGGAGGCGGGCCGCGCGAGGGAGAGGACAGCGTCCTCCCTCAGCCGCAGTGGTAGACGCCCACGGCGACGGATGTCGCGGGACGATCTCCGGCCACCGAAGGCGCGGGCATGCGGGCGGCGAGTAAAGGGCAACTCGCTGTCCGACCATGGACCATGCCCGGGTCGACGGCGCGTTGTGTTCCACGCGCGCCTCAAAGAGCGTCAGCACAATGACGGGGTCGCGGTCGGGGGTCGGTCACCTTTAGAGGGCCACAGCCTTGCCGGGGTCGCGGGACATACGTATACCGCGACTCCGGTACGCAAAAGGGCTACCGAAGGACACCGTGGATTTTAGTCAGTACAAGTCTGACAGTCCCTCCCGCCCTGCCCGGGGCTGGGAGGACTCATTTGATGATTGTACCACGAAAAAAAAAAAAACCTTACAATTAGGTAGAAACTCCGTTCTGAAAACAATATTATTGTATTATGGTTTCGAGACAAATAATGTTTTGTTGTCGACCAGACTTCTTGTAAAAGCTAGAAGGTGCCCCAGAATCAACAAAAAGGCTTTAGAAATTCTGATAAATCGTCCTAAGTCCATTTAACTACTAAAACCTTCTACAAATTTGGGTCGTTTTTTTTTTCAATCGTGAAGTTCAAGCCGAGTAATAAATGTGGCAGTTTGACAGCTATTGTATTCAAAATGTGTCAATGTGGTCAAAGATTTATAAAGCGACCCTTAAGTAATTAAAATAATTTGTTAGAGTGTCCCTTCCTTTACGTCCATCATTATGAAGACACTCCTACCCGCAATAACTTTACCTTAAAAGTTGTAATGCCGCTGGAAATGTCGCGGAAATATGAGAAACTCAAAACAAATAATAAACATGGTAAATATCCCGTTTTAAATTCTGAAAGAATGTTTCTAAAATCTTTTTCTTAAGACTGAAGAGATACTGGGCGACTCGCTGTCTGACATGGACCATGCCCGGGTCGACGGCGCGTTGTGTTCCACGCGCGCCTCAAAGAGTCAGCATGATGACGGGGCCCCCCTCTAGAGGACCCAAGCCTGCCGGGGTTGCGGGACTTATCTCATTACCGTGACCCCGGAACACAAAGGGCTATTGAAGGACAACGTGGATTTTAGTCAGTACGAGTCTGACAGTCCCTCCCGCCCTGCCCTGGGTGGGAGGACTCATTTGATGATTTTACCACGCAAAAAAAAAAAAAGACTGAAGAGATACAAGAGAATTGCATCGTCTTAAATCAAAGGCAAAGAAGTGAAATAAGCTGTGTGTCCGTGAGCTCGTATGTCCGTCGTAAGACGACACTGAGAGCGCTCAACATGTATTACCGTTGGGCCAATGTCCTACGAATAAGAGCATAGAATACGAGAGGTTAAGGTGGCGGTTCGCGCCGGAGACCGCGACAGGAGACCGAGACAGGAGACAGCGACAGAAGACCGCGACCGGAGATTGCTACCGAATCTGTCTCCTGTCGCTGTCTCGCTCGCGAACTGCCGCCAATACATTAGGTGCGTCCACACAGAGCGCGCAGCCTCGCGAGGCATTTGCTGCGCGAGGAAACTGACAACGAGGCTGCTCACTCTTTGTGGACGCGTCTATTGTTTTTCGACCGAGGCACGAAACAATATGTATACGCGAGCAAAACAAAAGCCGACACTGGATGGCTCGGGCGCTCGGTCGCTCGACCGCGGCAGCGCTGTCAGTTGCCTCGCCCGAGACACGTCCACACCAACCGAGCTGCTTCGCGCGGAAAATGCCTCGCGAGGCTGCGCGCTCTGTGTGGACGCACCTATTGCCTAACGTACAGTCGCGGTCTCCTGTCGCGGTCTCCGGCGCGAACCGTCACCTTAACATCTGAGACTCTAACATCCTAAGAAACGTATTATTGACCGTGGCTTTGCCCGCATAGTGGTTTGTAATAAATCAGTAACTGAATAAAAATAAGGATTTTATTATATCCTCACGTAACCACGAGATTGTTAAATAGTTCCTGTTACTTGACTGTAGCAAGTTTAATAAGAAAGACGTATAATTCAGAAACCCGTGTTCAAAGATCGTGCTACGAGTCTACGTAGCTCCGCTACGCCGTATTTCGTAGCACTGCTACGCGACTACGAGTTAACACGATGCAATTTGCAATCGTGTGTCACTTGGATTCAATTTGATTTCTTTGTTGTATTTGTACATAATATATTGCTGCATGATAAAGTAATGAAAATTGGTATAATATGCGGTACAAGAAAGAATATATTCCACATAAGGCCTGAATCAAAAGATTTAAAAAAAAGTTAGTTGGAAGCCTTTTTCCAACAGTTGAATGATGTAGCGTTACAGAAACATTATAATAGTAACAAACCTTCTATTTAGCGATGCATCCGATACCAATATCGATATATCGGCGATATTTCGGGTTAGCCGATATATCGGTATCGACGATATTTTGATGACCGATTCAACGATACTTTTTAATTTAAAAATGTAGATGTAAACTAGCGTATTGTGTCGTCTATTTCGTTGCAAACGAGATACGAACTATGCCCGGGGAAACCTTTGTCAAACAGACTTGGGAAATCGCCTTTCTCCAAAAAAAAAAAATAATTTAAAATCTAATCTGATTTGTGATTTATCTATTTCATCTTAATTTTTAACCGACTTCAAAAAAAGGAGGAGGTTCTCAATTCGTCGGAATCTTTTTTTTTTTTTTTTTTTTTTTTTATGTATGTTCCCCGATTTCTCGAAGACGCCTGGACCGATTTGGAAATTTTTTCTTTTGTTTGAAAGGGTATACTTTCCAATTGGTCCCATGATCATCAGGTCAGGATCTGATGATGGAATCCCATGGAAATCGAGGGCAACCTTCAAATTTTATAGGCACATAGTACCATTTTCATATATTTTCTAAATCTGTTCAAGTATTTGCATCTGATAATCATCATCTCAGGTGGATGAGCTGATGATGGAAGGTACAACTCCTTAACGGGTTGGAATAGGCATTGACTGATTTAGTTTGTGTTCGCATATCTCTGGAACTACAAGTCCGATTTAAGTAATTCTTTTTTTATTGTACTAAGTATTGTTTAACTTACGGAATACTGCAAGTTTCATCAAAATCGGTTCAGTAGTTTTTGAGATAGGGAATTTTATTAGCATATTGTGCACTTGAGCGATGTTGTTACCGGTGCTACGGATTACAAAATTTTAGTGCACATACATGTAAAAGAATGATTTATTTGACAAGAATTTGAGTTGAATATTTAAACTAAAAAGAGTAAAATAAAAAACTTTTTCAAAAAAAATGTTACCGCCTTCAAAAACAACCACAAAAAAGGGTAAAATAACCTACAAAATAACTTTTCTTTCAGAAGTCGGTGGCAAAAAAAAAACAATGAAATGAAAAAAAAAGGCACCGACTTCTGAAAGAAAAGTTATTTTGTAGGTTATTTTACCCTTTTTTGTGGTTGTTTTTGAAGGCGGTAACATTTTTTTTGAAAAAGTTTTTTAATTCACAATAAGCGTATCGGTATCGGTAACGCCGATATTTTTATAATAGTATCGATATCGGTATCGTATCGGCGAAAAGGCGTATCGATGCATCCCTACTTCTATTATATCTCCTAAATATTTATCATAGTATGAGCAGGTCGGGACAACGTTTTCTGAAGCTAGTGCCATTAAGTCACATATAAAGAATTCAGGATGTACTAACAGAACTTAATGGATACTTTCTTCCACAATACAAACTTCAGGTCGCTGCTTGCAGTTTGCATTGCGTTGTTTATTTATTTAATTCACGTTGCAACGATTTTATACAAATACAATTTAGTCATTCTGATTTCGAGCTACAATAATAAATGACTGTATGATTTGAAATCAACATAACAGTTACCAAATACTATAGTTAGATTTAAATTCTCCATAATATACAAATCACTCGTACAGGCGTACTTCCCCGCCACAATTGAGTAAAAAGCAAATATGTGAAATTATAAAAATCATAAATGGAATTACTTAAATACAAATAGTAAATTGCATCAATAGCAAAAGTAATTTGGAATAAATCCAATATATTGGTATCGCCTCACAATCTGGGCCAGTCTGGTCCCCGGCGGCGATCACCTTGACCGCGGAGATTCCACAAAAACATGTCTGCCCTCATATCGGTGGCTGGACCACGATTTGCTTTAATACTCATAACTTGTACAGTTGATAAAAATATATAAGTCACTAGCAGTTCGCCCGCGACTTCGTCCGCGCGTATTTCGAACTTTTCCTCTGCGAATTTCTACTCCCGGCCACCATCCTTATAGGACACTTTGGAAAATCTAAATCAATATCCAACAAAAATTCTATCAACCCCTCAGGGGTCGAATTTCGAGGTAGCACCTACGTCTTAAAAAAAACCATAAGCAAAATTTGAGACTCCTAACTATCAAGAACAAAGTCCCGTCTTAGTGAGCATATACGTCTTAAAAACCTCTAACCATATTTTGAGACTCCCAGCACTTGTAATTACAAAATTTCATGCAAACTATCAACCCCAAAAACATAGGCAGCACCTACGTCCTAAAAAGAATCCCTATGAAAAATTTGAGACTCATATCTATCAACCCTAAAAACAACCCCTTAGAGGTCGAATTTCGCAACATCCCGTCTTAGTGAGCACCTTCGTCTGTAAAAGAATCCCCATGCAAAATTTGAAACTTCTGTCTCTCAACCCCAAAATAACTCTTTAGGGGTTGAATTTTGTAAAATCTTATCTTAGTGAGCATCTAGGTCCTAAACAGAATCCCCGTTCAAAATTTGAAACTCCTGTTACTTGTAGTAACAAAGTTTTATACAAAGTATCAAACCCAAACACAACCCCTTAGGAGTCAAATTTCGCAAATTCCCGTCTTAAGTAGCACTTCGTCATAATAAGAACCCTCATGCAACATTTTGAACTCCTAGTACTTGTAGTAACAAAGTTTCATACAAACTATGAACCCCATAAACAACCCTTTAGAGGTGAAATTTTGCAAAATCTCGACTTAGTGGGCACCTACGTCCTTAAAAGAATCCTCTATGCAAAATTTGAGACTCCTATTTATCAACCCCAAAACAACCTCTTAGGTGTCGAAATTCGCAAAGTCCCATCTAAGTGAGCACCTATATCTCAAAAAAGAACCCCCATGCTAAATTTGAAACAGCACTCGTAGTAATGAATTTTCATACAAATCAACCCCAAAAACAAACCCTTAGAGGTCGAATATCGCAACATCCCGTCTTAGTGAGCATTATCGTCTTTAAAACCTCTATGAATATTTTGAGAGTCCCAGCACTTGTAATTAATATTAACAAAGTTTCATGCAAACTAACAACCCCAAAACCATCCCCTTAGGGATAGAATTTCAGAAAATTTAAAATAAATCCCTATGCAAAATTTAAGACTCCTTTCTATCAACCCGAGAAATAACCCCTTAGGTGTCGGATTTTCAAAATCCCATCTAAGTGAGCACCTACATCCCATAAAAGAATCCCCATGCTAAATTTGAAACTCCTAGGACTCGTAGTAGTGAAGTTTCTTACAAATCAACCCCAAAAACAAACCCTTAGAGGTCGAATTTCCCAACATCCCGTTTTAGTGAGCACCATCATTCTTAAAAGAATCCCCATGCATTTGAAACTTCTATCTCTCAACCCCAAAACAACCCTTTAAGGATTAAATTTCGTAAAATCCCATCTAGTGAGCATTTAGGTCCTAAACAGAAATCCCATGCAAAATTTGAAACTCCTAGTACTTGTAGTAAGAAAGTTTCATACAAACTATCAAGCCCAAACACCTACCCAAACCCTTAGGGGTCGAATTTCGCAAATTCCCATCTTAAGTAGCATTAGGTACGTCATAATAAGAACCCTCATACAACATTTTAACTTCTAGTACTTGTAGTAACAAAATTTCATACAAACTATCCGTACCGAAAAACAACCCTTTAGGGGTCGAATTTCACAACATCCCGTCTTAGTGAGCATATTTGTCCTTAGAAGAATCCCCATTCAAAATTTGAGACCTCTATCTATCAACACCAAAAACAACCCCTTAGGGGTCCAATTTCGCAACATCCCGTCTTACCTACATCCTAAAAAGAACTCTCATGTATCATTTGAAACTCTTAGTACTTGTAGTAACAAAGTTTCATACAAACTATCCATGCCGAAAAACAACCCCCTAGGGGTCGAATTTCACAACATCCCGTCTCAGTGAGCATCGTTGTCCATAAAAGAATCCCAACGCAAAATTTGAGACCTCTATCTATCAACACCAAAAACAACCCCTTAGGGGTCGAATTTCGCAACATCCCGTCTAAGTGAGCATCTACCTCCTAAAATTATTCCCCATGCAAAATTTGAGACTCCTAGCACTTATAATAACGAAGTTTCAAACAAACTATCAACACCAAAAACAACCCCTTATGGGTCGGATTTCGAAAAACCCCTTTCGTAAGTAGCCCTTACTTCCTACAAAGAACCCGCACGCAAAATTTAAAACTCCTAGTACATGTTGCAACAAAGTTTCATACAAACTGTCAACCCCAAAAACAACCCCTTAGGGGCGTAATATCGCAAAATCCCTTCTTAGCGAGTACCTACGTCCTAAAAAGAACCCCTATGCAAAATTTTAAACCCCTAGCATTGGTAGTTTCCGAGATTTCGTGTCCTATGAGTGAGTGACCTTTCGCTTTTATATATATAGATTACTGTTCGATTCCTTTTTTAATTTTTTGGGTTGTAAAATCATCAAATGAGTCCTCCCACCCCGGGCAGGGCGGGAGGGACTGTCAGACTTGTACTGACTAAAATCCACGGTGTCCTTCAATAGCCCTTTATGTTCCGGGGTCACGGTAATGAGATAAGTCCCGCGACCTCGGCAGGCTTTGGCCCTCTAGAGAGGGGGCCCGTCATTATGCTGACGCTCTTTGAGGCGCGCGTGGAACACAACGCGCCGTGGACCACTGTTCGATTCCTTTGACAAAACATAAGCTTAATTTACTGAATAATATCAAGTATTATAAATTACTATAATATCTGTTATACTTCATACGGTATTTAGATTATAAATTCACTCAAAGCATGAATTACCTTTTAAAATTCTCCCATACAGGCTCATAGCCATTTATCTTTAGATAAAAATGTCTTGTGTCACCAGTATTTTCTGATTCAGGTTCTTGAGAGAAAGTTGATGACCAATAACTGAATATAATAAATTAACAAGTTAAAATACAGAAATCATTAAAAATTGAAACATCTGTTCAAGTGATATTACAGACCCGCGTTTGTCTCTCAATCTTCTCGTTTGTAAGAACACACTTAAACTGTCATTGTAGCGGTTTATATGTACAACACAAAGCACAAGATGCTTTTACACAGTACATAAAGTACCGACAGCAAAACAAATAAGTATACAAGCGGCTTACTTTAATTATATTTGAACGTGTTGCTGTTTAGTGTTTTGAGCGATTTTGTGATAACTCGACTTAGATAGCTAGCTATTCTTGACACAATTAAAAAAGTTGTAAGTTGGCTTATCCGTCTTCATTTGCCATATATTTTAGTAATTTATAAAAGTAAAATAAATATTATTAACGCATTTATATTTTTTCTACCTATGAACCAAATTATTTCGCCAGATATACACCCCAGTGCACTATAAAGAGTTGTGTTGTAGACGACAAACGGCGGAATTTTTCAATTGGCGCGTCGTGTCGTGTGGGAACGAATGTGTCTGTAGAACTGCTCCTCTGGGAGGCTGCGGACCTTTATCTTGTAAATAATGTACGGCTAGTTATGTGAAACGAGATTAAAATGTCTTAAGATTAGTCTTGTTTTCTTCGTCTGGTATTTTTTAAAGCAAGCTGAGATCTTGAAGGATGACAGTATTATTTAATCTCTTTCTTTAATGTTTTAGTTTTTTTTTTAATCGCACAACGCCATCTAGTCCCAAGCTAAGCACGGCTTGTGTTATGGTACAACTGATAAACATACTTATATATTTCTAAATTATACATACATATTTCTAAATTATACATACATATTATAGATAAATTACACCCAGACACAGAACAAATGATCGTGCTCATCACACAAACATTTGTCCTGGGTGGGAATCGAACCCACGACCTCCAGCATAGCAGTCAGGGTCACTAACCACTAGACCAACCGGCCTGTCTAAGTTAACTTTATGAAGACAATATTTCAGTAATGATATTTATTAGCATAAACATTTGAACCTTTTTTAGTTATTAAAATTATCAAATGAGTTCTCCCGCCCTGAGTAGAGCGAAAGGGACTATCAGACTCGTACGCACTAAAATCTTCCCTGTTTCCTCAATTGCCCTTTACGTTTCAGGGTCTCCCAGCTTGGACAGACCCACAATTTGACTGGCCTGTTGGTCTAGTGGTTAGTGACCCTGACTGCTATGCCGGAGGTCGTGGGTTCGATTCCCACCCAGGACAAATGTTTGTGTGATGAGCACGATCATTTGTTCTGTGTCTGGGTGTAATTTATCTATAATATGTATGTATTTAGAAATATATAAGTAAGTTTATCAGTTGTCTAGTACCCATAACACAAGCTCTGCTTAGCTTGGGACTAGATGGCGTTGTGTGATAGTTGTACAAAAACAAAAAAAAAAAAAAACAAAAAAAAAAACAATCCCTAAAGAGACACTTTAGCGTAAGAGAAGGAGCATGTGAGCCCTACATATTATCCTAAAACAAGTTCCCAAAACTAGTCTCCAAAACTTATACCAATCAATCAATCAAATAACCCTTATCAGAGATATAAATGCAGGCATGACTTACAGAAACTCAACTAAACCCTTCTCAAGAATACTTTCACAAACTAAACTAATAGATTAACAAAACCGATCACTGGTCGGGTCGCTGAAGAATAAACTAGGTCTCGTTTAAATATTCAGCTGGTGAAGGTTGAGCTCAACATATTTGGAGCGAAATGAGCGGCCCTCCTTTGTGCTCAGCCGGGAATATTTCCTGCTACACCGTCTTAGTGCTTGACATGCTATAGTATGCAACACTCAAAAGCCACACTTAATTTTAAGCTAAAGGTTAAATAGTTGAGGTAATAACCTAAGCATACATTGAGGTCACTTTGAATTAATTGGTGTACATTAGCAGGGCTTGGGTATTAAAGTTGGTAAATATTTTTGAACTCTTTGCTTAGGCGCAGTTTTTAATTTTTGTGTTCAGTTTGCTCTTGACTTTAGTCTAGAACTAGACAAAGCCTACGATGGAACGAGTGTATCCAGATACCTGTTCACTTTAACTATAAAGAGATTCGTGGTGTATGCGTTCGGGAAAACAAGGCAGGTAGTGAGTTCCACTCCTTTGCCGTACGCTCAATAAACGAAGATGGATGCGCTTTTACGAGTTGATGGAATGGCAACTAAGTATAGATGGTAATTAGCAGGACGTTTAGATCTCCGATGGTAGAATAATATTATAAATCCTTTGAAAATGCCTTATTTTGCGACTAATTCTAATTGGCACATTATTGCGATGTCTTAGCTAAAGCCTGTTATTTCCGTGTTCGACCTTTCGTATAACTCCTTCTCATTACATTATACAGCAAGTTATAATCAGTTGAGCAAGGCGCGAACTCATAACAAGTTGCAACACTGTGGCGCGGCGGCTCATATCCATAATGTAACTAGCGGAGGCTGTACAAGTTGCCACCAATATTCATGTTACTTGCCGCTAAGCTGGGATTCAAATAGGCGTCTAATGTGTGACGTAATATTGTATGCTTTTCTAAGGTTTGTTCCTGAAATAGAATCCACATGTCTTGAGTTTTCTTAGAGGTGAAAACTCTTGGAAACCAGTGAGTTAAATGTAGGCTTAACAACAATTTTGATTAGCCCTACTGCGTCGTTTATACTTTGTTGAATAGTTATTTGAATAGTACTCTCTCGCTCACGCATAATAAAAAGTGTATCAGTCGTTGCATGCGGGTTGTGCAAGTTTTATATTATCGCATGGCTCTTCTCTTTATACGATGCACAATTTTTTGTAAAGCTGTTTCAATTTTACAAAATTTTTGAAAATTTTACAGTAAAGACGTTTTTTTAGAAAAGATAAATTTAGTTGCAAATGGGATTCGAACCCGCGTCTTCTGGATAAGTACTCCAGACGCCTTACCACGGCAGACGATCTCCGGCCACCGTAGGCGCGGGCATGCGAGCGGCGAGTAAGGCTGCTTTTCCACCAGAGATGCGCTATGCTACGTTGCTGCGGATGCGTTTGATATCCACCAATCATATTCACTGGTTTACATAGCACAGCACTGGTGGAAACGGATTCTTGTGACAGCACATCTTCGTAGCGCAGCTCCGCATCTTCATAGCGCAGCTACCTTGTGACAGCACATCTTCGTAGCGCAGCTACGCATCTTCATAGCGCAGCTACCTTGTGGATGCGCATCTTCATAGCGCAGCTACCTTGTGACAGCGCATCTTCGTAGCGCAGCTACCCATCTTCACAGCACAGCTACATAGCGTAGCATCAGTGGAAACGGTCACACAGTTTCGTAGCTCAGCTTTTACATCCTCGCAGCACAGCTACATAGCGCATCTCTGGTGGAAAAGCAGCCTAATGGGGGCGACTCGCTGTACACTCTGTACTTGAATGTTTGTAAACAAAGATGGTTTTTCTAGCCACACGAGATCCCATGACATAAGCCAGTAGGTTAGTGAAGAAATGGTCGCCGTAGCCGAAAGCGGTGTGGAAGGATAATTATTATTTTCAAACAATCTATTGAAGGAGTATATTACGAGTACAAACTAGCTGTTCCCGTGGTTTCATCCCCATTTCCCCTCTTCTCGGCTCCTATTGAACATAGCGTGATCTTAGCCTTTCTAGATAAATGAAGTATCCAACACAAAACGATTTTCAATCCGAATCAGTAGTTCCTGAGACAATCTAAACAAACTTTTCTGCTTTATAATATTATTATACCACAGATGACAGTTTATACCCTATTAAACTGATCTAGAACAACTGGAAAGTGTAGTTTATTAGTTATTTAGACTCCCGCTAAGAGTTAACGAGTGAATTGGGTCAAACTAGGCGGCCGTGGGCGAACTGTGATGTAGTGTGTAAGTGTACTATATTCTGCTTGTGTGAGTACATATAAGATGTATCAATGCACCAAATATACTCAGTGTTTACTCAACGTTGCAATGTTTCATTTCTCTTAAAGTCCCGTCCTTATATGGCGACCCTGCCACTTGAGCGGACGTTTGTTAATCATGTGCGCACTAAGTCTTAATCGTTCTCAGAGCGAGTGTCATCGAGTTAAAAACTTATCAGAAAAATTATATCATCATGTGTCAATCTAAAGTGCAGAATGAAGAGGTATTTGTAAACCAGAACAGTGCCTTCGGAAGCCACAATTCAGCCACGGTGGAAGAGTTTAAATTTCACATTTCCACAATAAGCATTGTGCTTATGGTCATATGTATGCTGCTGTTTCTCGGAGTGGCCTATATTTTGTACAGGCTGTACAAAAAGTGCCACCAGTCTTGGATGAGGGAGCAATTGACGCGACACATTTTGCGGCGATCATCTAATCGACCCAGGAATTGCCGAGATCTTCCGGTTGCATGTGAGGGGTGCAACTACCGGTCAAGCGACACCAGCAAGGACATTCCGAAAAAGTAGAAAATTAGCTGAATCTATCAAGTGAGTACAAGTGCGTGTAATCGAAAAGTGATGTGTATGTGCTTGCATAAGTGTCTGAAAAAGGTAATTGTGATAATCCTACTCTGCACTATTATGAACTGTAATGTATGAACATTTATTCCACTTAAATAGTGAGCTTAACAAGATAAGAACATATTTAGTGAAAATTGGGCCAAGTAGCCGACAGGGTGAAATTGTATTGAGAAAAATTAAAGAAGCTGATAATTTAGTAAGTCTCTTTAACACTAGTTTGGAAAAGTTAGAACAATTGAGACCTAGCTTAAAAGAGAATGAATGTCAAAAAATTGAACAGTTGATTACATCTTTTTTTAGTTTATATGACAGTATATTAGATATATGTACTATTACATCTACAAAGGAGAACTCGAATAACGTAGAAAACATGGCTAAATTTGATTTAAAAATCGCATTAAGTTTATTACCAGTTTTAACAGATGACGAAACAAGTATAAAACAACTTATTGACGGGATAGAATACTATCAATCTGAGCTCGATCAAGAAGGTCAGACTAAACTCATAAACTTTGTTTTAAAGAGTCGACTTTCACAGGCAGCTAAGCTGAAACTGAATAATAAATATGATAATGTGGATAGTCTTATTAAGGCAATTAGGTCCCAATTGCTGCCTAAAAAGTCAGCAACGGCCTTGCAGCATAAACTACTAAACCTTAGGCAAAATGATCTTTCCTTAAATGAGTTCGGCAAGCAAATTACAGATTTGTTTGTAAACCTGACGATTACTCAATCCGAAGGAAACGAAGCCAGCTACAGTGTACTGAAGCCTTTAAATGAAAAACAGGCCATAAAAAGTTTTGCTGACGGATTGAGGAATCGTCGGCTAAGTACCATAATAGCGGCAAGAAATTTTTCATCTTTAAGCGACGCTGTTCAAGCAGCAATAGACGAAGAGGTTTCATCCCCGTGTACATCGGCTGATATTTTGACTATGCGCCGTAATGGCTACAGTAACTCTTACCAATATAGGAATTACAGAGGTCAACACAGAAATTTCAGAGGTTCAACACAGGAGTCATTAGGACGAGGACAAGTTCGAGCGCAGTCTCATGACGAGCCTCCAACCCAGGACAACAACTCGAGAGGCGGTCATGGCAGGGGCTATGATCGTGTGCCTAAACCATCTCGCGGAACCAGAGGTAGGACATTTTATAACCAAACAAGAACTTCTCAACCGCAGCGGCAGCAACAAATGCATGTTTTGGAAGAGTCAGATTCGCGAGAAAGTCAGGTACAATCGGAAGATTCTGAAATACCTGACAAGTTTTTTCGTGAATAACAATACAATTATGTCATGTAATAGCATATGCCATATTCAATTAAACTTAACCAAAAATGGTTATCCGCACTCGTGGCTAATTGATACCGGAGCATCAATTTCAGCCATCAAACATGCACACGTACTCAAACAAAACATTCCAATCCAAAAAGGAAAGACTGTTGTAAATGGTATTGGTGGCAAAGTTCAGGCCATCGGATATGTTTATCTTAATTTATATACGGGTGAACAAATTCTAAATAATAAATTCTTCGTATTCGAATCACTGCCATGTAAGGCTAGCGGCATATTGGGCCAAGACTTTTTGCATAAATATAAATCGATTTTAAATTTTGATAAAAATAGTTTACAACTACGGAATAATAATATTAAAATAGACTTACCTTTAAATCTAGAGCATAACGGATTAACTATACCCAAGAGGTCTGAGTCGGTTCATTTGATTCAAACAAACATTTCACAGGAATGTGTTGTTTGCGCATCCGAATTAAAAGAAGGATTGTATTTGGCAAGTACATTAGTAACTCCGATAAACGGAAGAATACCTGTGCGAATTTTAAATACCACTGAAACTGATGTATTTTTACAGGATTTAAGACCAACGATACTTTTAGCGAAGGATTACAATATTTGTACATTCGAAAAGCCCATTCAAAACGCAGAACGGGTAAAGGCGCTTTTTAAATTACTCAATTTAAAACATTTAAATTCGGAGGAACAACAAAGTATTAAAAACATCTGTGCAAAATATAATGATATATTCTATCTAAATGGAGACAAATTAACTACCACAAACATATACAAACATTCGATAGCCCTAAAACCTAACACTGTGCCGTTGTATTCAAAACCTTATAGGCTCCCATATTCTCAAAAAAGAGAAATAAAAGAACAAATAGATAACATGCTTAAACAAGGCATTATAGAACCAAGCAACAGTGAGATAGCTACTGACCGAGGCTCCGAGTTTATGTCTGACACATTTAAGGAGGTATGCAAGCTTCTTAATATTTCTAAATTAAATTCAACAGCATACCACCACCAAAGTATTGGGGCGCTGGAAAACTCCCACAAGAGTTTAGGACATTTTTTGAGAATACACGTAGAAGAAAATTCAGAATCATGGAGTACTTGGTTACCATTCTGGTGTTTCGCGTATAATACAACAGTCCATACGTCGACTAAATTCACGCCATTTGAACTTGTTTATGGAAAGACGTGCAATCTGCCGAGCAATCTAGCTAAAACCATAGAACCCCTATATAATTACAATAGTTATCCACTTGAGCTCAAATATCGGTTGCAGGTCTCACTATCAGAAGCACGGCAAAATTTAATCAAAAGTAAATTAGAAAGGAAACTTAAATATGATGAACACATAAGGCCCACAAAATATAAAAAAGGGGATAGTATATTGATAAAAAGTGAAACTGGTAACAAACTCACAAACCTTTATACCGGACCATATAAGGTCATACAAGACTTGTCACCAAATGTTGAGGTGAATATAAATGGGAAGTCCGATATAATTCATAAGAATCGAACAAAGTTGTATCATGTATAATTAAGGTAAATATTGTAAGATTAACCGATGTTTTGAATTGTATGTAACGACGACAACAAAGTGCATGCACATAGATTGCACTGGATAGTTATTAGTACTTACTCGTATTTCATTTTTGTTATTATTATGTAACCTATACCACAGAATACTAACTATACTAAATGTATTCACATGATTGTGAATTGATAAAATCAGTTAAGTGACACGTGTTTAGTTTTTATTTTATTTGGTTAAGAATTATGTACTACAATATACGAGTACAATATAGGTAGTTATAGAATTGTATAACCATTGTATTATTGAGCAAAAGGAAAGATATATATAAAAAAAAAGAAAAATATAATTTTCTTTTTTTTTCTAATGCCTTGGGAGGTGTGATGTAGTGTGTAAGTGTACTATATTCTGCTTGTGTGAGTACATATAAGATGTATCAATGCACCAAATATACTCAGTGTTTACTCAACGTTGCAATGTTTCATTTCTCTTAAAGTCCCGTCCTTCTCGACCTATTACCGCCGCGAATTATAACTGTGGCTTTAATATGGACCTTGATTCGACTCGAATTCAGGTGTTGTAGGTGATGAGAATCTAATCGAAGAAGTGCCCGAGGGACATTCGGCTAGTGTCCTGTTATTAGGCAGACCGATTTTAGCCAGTTGCGTCTTTTCACCATCATTATCGTGTACTTTTTTTAATTACCAGTAATTTTAGTATAAAACAGTGAGAGCAGTAATGGCCCAGTGGTATCGGTCCTGACTTACGAATTATAGATTGTGGGTTCGTCGTTCGGAACCAGCCAGATGCGTTATTTGTGTAATTTATTTCGTCACCACTGCTCTCAAATCGTTCAATCGTTAGGAAACCTGTATGTCCAAGAACCAATGTGACATCTACCAACCCGCACTGTGCCTGTGTCCCAGCAGTGGGAACATTATAGGCTGTTGATGATGCTAAAAGAGTTTCAATAACCTCTACCTTTCTTCCACAGGGTATCTTCCGCCTGGCTTGCGAGCACGTGCTGCGCACAATGCGTCGTGGCCGCGAGACCCTGCTGACCTTACTCGAGGCCTTCGTGTACGACCCGCTGGTGGAGTGGGGCGGCGCCGCAGGCTCGGGCGGCAAGCGACGCTGTACCGCGAGGGATGTGCGCGCGGCCCTCGCCATGATGGCTGTACGGGCGCAGGAGTTGAAGCATCACTTTACTGAAGTCACGTGAGTATTGTTTTATTGTTTATCATACTGGAACTATACTGGTTTGACACTGTCCAAGAGCAAGGTAGAGGCATGTTCTCAAACATGCATAAACTCACGCCTTCTTCCCATGTTGGGGAGACACTACAGAACGCCACATGCTACTATCCTTACATACTCCTTTCGCCTCATTCACATTCATACATCTAGTCATACAACCACGCAGATTGCGAGTACATCGTACCAGGCCTTTCTGAAGCACTTCACCAATAAGATCTTCCTAAGGATCTTCCCGGCATTTCCACACACCATGTTCTCATAATTGGTATTTTATTAAAATTAAAGAATCATCAAGCTAGCTCAGTATAGTACTCCCAAATTAATAATGCGCATAGAAATCTTCGTCACTGTTCGGCAACGGTCATATTCCACGAGCGTCGGAAGACGATATGTATGTATATAGAGTGGTTAAGTGCATTTTCTTCATGCATAATTTAGCAGAATTATGTGTTTTGTGCTAAAAGAGATAAATATTGATTTATCAGTAACGAAATTGATTCGATAATTCTATGTAAGTAAATAGCGAGGAAAACGACACGATTGCGAATATGCTACAATCTTTGTTGAATTGATTTACTTCTTCATACTGAAGCTGGTGTAATGATGGAAGAAAAGAAGGTTTAAATAACACAAGGTTTATATTAGAAGAAGAAAAAATGGTTTTCAAACACAGGTTTACATTAAAATATAATCATTAAAATCTCAGTTCAAAAGTATTTACAGCACTGATAATTCCAGAATAATATTCCAATTATTACAAAAAAATTAATCAGGATCAAGGAGGATCAAAAAATGTTAGTATATTTACCTATTTTACAAAATAAACTATTTCAATTTGAGTAAGATAATTAAAGTTGAAATTAAATTCACCTTTGAAAACAAAACCAAGAAGGGTGTGTAATAGCAGCTCTATATAATTCCACACAGAGAGAACACGTGCAGTCACCACCAATATATAAAGACGACTGACGGACCTTTGACTGACCGGTGACAGCCGCCGACCGCCCGAATTGTTTTCAATTGTTTCACATGATTTGACATATGACATTGACTCCTGTTTCTTTCGAACTAGGTGCAAAATGCAAGTGTATTGTTTAGGGCTCTCTCCGATTTAATGATTCGGGTGTTTCCGGGAATACGACAATTAGCGAAGATTTGCATGCGCATTATTAATTTTGGAGTACTGTACTTTATAATCAGATTATTACCGATTAGGATTACCAAAATGCCACACAGCTTTCGCTTTAAATACATTTACGAACTATCCTCCCGACAGACGCTTCTATCGACACCACACTACACCAGCAGCAAGTATCTACCTCCATGGAATGATCTAAAAGACAACTGGATGTTTCTAGAGAACACTGTTTTCATCACTAAAATTTATTTGCTTGTCTATCTGGCCAACCAAATGTTTATTCCCACTTGAGCGTCGAATCATAAAGACTGCTCCACAATATAAAGATATAGTATATATTATAGCGTATGTTGGTAATCGAGCCATGCGGCCGCCACGTTGCTTTGTTCGCCACGATATACGACGCTCATGGCGCGCTGATTTACGTAGCCAATAAATACGGCATAGTATCTGACGCGATGCCGCGATGGAAGCTCTTACCGAGCATTTTATTTATTATTATTATTTATCTTTATTACAAGTAACATTGACTCATTGTGTTAGTAACAATTTTACTTATTCCTATGTTAGTATTCCTATTCTAATTACTTAACCTAAAACCATGCATACATATGAGTCACTGCCACACGCTTATCACAGATGTGGACAGCTTGCAGCAGCGACTCACATATAGACAATCGAGTCTGCTCGCAACACAGCGCAGGATGATGTTGGGGCTGGCCCGCACGCGGCGCACCAGGGAGGCGCATCGCTTTCTCATCGTTGTATAAAAACAATCGACTCGGGCTTCTGCAAACATGCCTGACGCACTACAGTAGCGGGGCAACCCCATCAACATCCTGAACGCATTATTATATTGAACGCGAAGGACGCCGTACGATTTCTGGGTATAATCGGCCCACAGACTGCACGTGTAAAAAGGAGTGCAGTATGCACGAAACAAAGTTATTTTAACACTCCTTGAACAACGTGCAAATCTGCGAGCTATCATATTCGCCCGAACCGCCAGCGCCCTCCGCTCTCGCTCAATATCATCATCGTCTTTCATGCCGGCGGTCAAGACATGTCCAAGGTATTTAAATGAATAAACCCGTGTGAGCGCAGCTCCATTCAAATGGACTGGTGGTATAGTTTCTATACACTTCCCACCGCCAGCATGAAAGACCATGACTTCACTCTTACACGCATTGTAGACCAAACCATGAAGCCTGGCATAGTCTTCACAGATGGCTACCATCCTTCTCAAGCCACAAACTGAGGCGCTCAGCAGAGCCATATCATCGGCGTAACTAACGTTGTTCACACATACCCCATCAATGTAACAGCCTACTCTCTCTCTACTGAGCGTCTCAATCAACTCGTTTATGTATAGATTGAAGAGCGTAGGTGAGGTCAGTCCCCCCTGCCTCACGCCGCACTCCAATCCATACGGCTCAGACAAAGTCCCAGCCCATCGAACCTGATTGATCTGGCCTCCATACCAACACTTCAAAGTGCTTGTCAGTTCTGATGGAACTCCAGCTTTCTCAAGCTTACTCCAAAGTATACCGTAGGAGACCAGATCAAATGCTTTGGATAAATCGAGGAAGCACGCATATATAGGTGTTTTCCGGTCTGTGTAGTACTTGACAGCCCACTTTAGACACAGGATGGCACTCTCCGTGGACAGCCCAGCTCGAAAACCGAACTGGTTGTCGTGCAATTTAATGTAGTTATTAAGTTGTCTATTAAGTAGGCTATCAAGCACTTTCGCTATCACCGTAGCCAGGGAATAGCCTATAGTTTTTTATATCTGCGATGTCGCCTGTTTTATTTTTAACTATAGGCACTACAATAGTTCTAGTCATCTGACTGGGCAAATACTGATGACTCACACAAAAGTTTAAGAACCTTGCTAACACTCTTGGTAAATGAGGACCCGCGTACTTGAGGTGCTCAATACTCAGACCATCATGACCCGGAGACTTTCCTCTAGACATGGCGGTGATGACGCCCTTGATCTCCTTAGCTGTAAATCTAGTTTGAAGGTCATCATGGTCTGGAACATCAGGCACCAACAAGTCAGGCCCCAGTGGTGATTTTATTTGAAACTGCTCCTTAAAGAGGTTAGCAATGTCTATAGGATCATTCACACCGCTAACGGATACAGGGAGACCAGACCTACTATTCATTTTGTTCGTATGCCGCCAAAAGGAGCGGTAATCTTTGTTTGAATGATGTGACGCCAGAATATCCATTTTTATCTGCTCCTGATGGGTCTGACACCACTTCAGACGAGATTTAAATATCTTTCTGGCCTCACACATGTCAGCAAACACAGGACCTGTAGATGGTTTACCATCATCCTGCCAAACACTAAACTTTAGCCTGGCGTCCCTGTATGCATCACCAACATGTCTGTTCCAGCCTGCCACAACCTTTTTTTTCCTATGTCTGCTGCTCCCTCGACCCACCACAGCAGATTCCGACAAAGCTGTTACAATGCTATGATACATATTGTCTAAAATTTTGCGATGACAATGTTGTGTACAGTTTTTATCACCACAAATTCTGAACTCTTCAGGGAAGTCAATAACTCTAAGTTTCTCATTACACGCTTTAGCATAAGATAGTATCTGTTCAGAATTTCTCTCTCCCCAAACAACAAGATTCTCAATATAATTAAAATTACACTGCTTAGGGCAAATATTATCAAACACACATTCAATTACGAGGGGGTAATGATCCGACCACATTACGTCATAATTGACCCAGGCGTTAACAACAGAGTCACGAGCTGCTTTTGTGACCACACAATGGTCAAGCCACCTGCGTGTTCCATGTGCGTCGCTCATAAAAGTATATGTGTCTGAGTTTATACCCAATAATTCCGTATCAATGCAATCCCAATCAAATTCCTGACAGAAATCAATTAATTCCGTAAAAAATCGACATGTTGGGTGTGCATTAAAGTCTCCCAAGATGTAACAGTTTTCTATATTACAGGTCTCTATTATGGCACTCACCGCACTCAGGCAAGCTGTGTATTCCACTAAGTTACATGCCTCATCGGTGGGCATATACGCGCTGAACACTAACACTGACCTTTCGTTACACACTATTTCGACAGCGCACACTCGCGGGTTGTTACACGGAACCACTGTCACCGTATTAAACGCACTTTTCCTCCAAAGTATGGCCACACCTCCGAACGGGCGGCCACGTAGGATCCCCGCCGATGTATCCACAGCTGATGTTCCTGTACAGCCGAAGTCCTCACTGATACTATGTAAATACGCAAGTTCCTCTGGTAATAGCCATGTTTCTTGAAGGGCTATGATATCATAATTGGAACATAATTCTTGAATATAATTAATGGATCTTTTAACACTTTTACAGTTAAAACTCACTAATTTATATATTTGTTTATCCATTTTTAGTTGAAATAGGGCCGTCTCCAGTAATCGAATTACCGGCCGCGTCGCTCTTCTTATAGTGCACGAAACGCCTGAATATTATAGCTTTAGGCCACAAGTTACCGTCCAAAAATATTTCATCCTTAGACTCTGGTACAAAGAACTTAAACGATTTGTGGTTTAAATTGTGCTTTTTCGACTTTATTCTCTCTAGCTTAACGGAAATCTTTGTTTTTGCCCATATATAGTCTGTTATATCCTTCTCGCTAGTATTTACACTTATGTTGGATATAAAAATCGGCACCTTCCTCTCCGCCGCTTTGAAATTCAGTCATTAGCTAAACCGAATTTACCTAACAAACGTTGTTTATTACTTGATTTCCGATAGATAACCGTAGTCCATTGTTCAACGTTTGACCGCTCATTACGTAAATCTGAATGAATGGAATTATCAGTTTGTTTACATTCTTGCGGTGCGATGACATCGATCACCTGTTCACTCGCCGTTATATCTCGCTCGGGTCCATTCGTCCGCCCGATCTCCGTCTCGCTCCCACTCGCCTGCGATGCTAGCGATGTGCTGTCGGCCGTTAATGTAGGTTGAATCCGATTCGGTGTACCCTCACTAATCATATTGTGATCATGACTATGATTATTTGAAATACACTTGGGTGATGTCGAGCAGCATATACTAGAAGCATCAAGCTGGTCAGACACCTCCAAGAGCGACATATTCACACTTTTACAAGCACCTCTTCTTGTGTTCACACGAAAATTGACGTTCTCCGAGTTACCCACTGGAATCACATTACTATTCATATTCTTTATCTCCTTTCTCAAAATTTCCAAGTGTTCAAGTGAAACATATGAGTCTTTTATATTCTTTATTTCCTCCTGAAGTATCACTAGCTTTTTAAGTACGTCTGACACGTCTACGTGATCAAAGGTAATAGGCGGAAGCTTTTCCAAATTACGAGCCACGAACACCGGCATCAGATCAGGAAGAGATTTGAAAACACTTATGATGTCACTGAGTGCTCGATTCACCTTTCCTTGCCCCTTACGAACAGGTTTTCTTTTGTCTGCCGGTAACGATTCAAAAAGTAAAGACTTCGATTTTTCAATCTCATCTCCACTAAACGTCGCCGCACACAATCTGACGAGGCTTTCTTCGTCACAAAGCGATATCTTGTTCTGCACGTAAGCCAATAACTCGTCAATAACGATGTTACAAGTACTACACTTTAGTGTAACCGACATATTCAAAAGTTCTCGTGAATTCGTAAGCGATATGACACACACATTACGCGTCTTACACGGATGCGTGCGCGCACAAGACTGTGCGCGCACGCATCCGCGTGCGCGCTCTAGTGTTTATAACAACACTAGAGCTGGGCATGCTACAATCTTTTAAACACTTCCATTTTCACTTCTTAGTGTGCCAGTTTTAGTTAAATATTTTGCTCGATCATGTACCACAGGTCTGACATTAGTTTAATTTATGTCCTGGAAGGTGCAAGAGATCCTGGTGATGTAAAGGAAGGGTAGCATCGGAAGTGGGGAATGTAAAAGGGCTTCACACTGAAACGCTGTTTATAAAGACTTGAATTTTACTTACGCCTAAATTCTCTCTACTGCTTTGTTACCTATTATCCCGTAATTAAAATAATGTAAACGGTTGGCGCAGCGGTCGAGCTTTCAACTGCTGTACTTAGAATAGTTGTTCCAGGACTGGCTGTTAGTGTATGTGAATTTAAATTGTAAACGCACCCACGACAGAGGAGAAATTACAAGCGCGGGGAAAAGTTTTTTTGAAGTGTAAAGTGGTGATTGATATTCATTTCAAATGAGCGTTTTATGTTATTTTATTGGCTAATATTTAATTCTTTATTTATGCCCGTGTCAGTAAGGTTTATTTTTCTTATCGATATGTTGCCATTCATGCCCATCCCTATTTATGAAGTCAGTTTTAAGTGTGCTCGACAGGCAATTGAAAGCTGCTTTCAGCCCAACACGTAAAATAATATTGAGGTCAGCCAGTACAGTCACTGTCCAATGTTGTAAATAATAGACTTATTGGTGAATGAATGTAATTATTAATAGTTCACTGAGCTGTCGAAATAAACAATGGTATGAAATATCAATGGGGAGACAAGGCGTTTGATATAATTATGTTACTACACTCGAGAGCAATGAATCCGGGTCACTTAAAGAATCCTAAAAATCTCGGAAACTAAAAATGCTAGGTTAATGCAATAAATTGTATTTAATAGACAATGTAATACTCCTTAAATGAAAGTAAAAAAAATATGAGTCACCATAAATTTTATTAAGGGATTCATTGCTCTCGAGTGTATTAAGAAGACCGGAAACATACATCTTACGTTATATAAGGTAAATCCTATGGAATCCAAACAGGTTACAAAATCACACCTAATAAGTATCTAAAGTTTAGTCGTTAATGTTTCAGTAATTTGGTGAAAGCTCTACGGAGACTAATGTGCCCATTTGCGGGTAGCTTAATTGCTAGTGTCCTTGACGAATGTACTGGACCTTGTACGATTACCCAATTATAACTAGATACCAAGTGTATAAAAATTCTTGAGGGTCTGTATTTTTGTTGTAACAAGATTCCATTTCGACTCAAAGTTCGTTACAGAGAAACGCCCTCCCCAGTGTGTGTCTTGTTGTTAACGCTTTATGGCGTCGTTTTCTCTTTAACAACAATCGTTCCACGAATTATAGCTGTCTTGTACGCCGCCTAATGTTTCATGTCAATTTGTGTTCGTGCTCAAAGTTAATGTTCAACTAAAAGAGGCGTCAATATAACGCATTTCCCAGTTCCACTGAATTATTAATGTGCGCGTTCAATGTGCCTCATTAAAAATTCATAACGTGAACTGTTTGTGTATTGCTGAATATTTGTTTCAGAGAGCAATTTTTGGCAGTGCTGCCTGAAATAAAACAGTGTGCGGATAACTGGCTGAAAGAGAACGAAGAATTGAAGTCAGTGGAGACAAGACTGCAAGACTGTCACCAACAGATGGCCCTCATCAAGGAAATAGAAGCTTACGGACCAAATCTGAACAACCACCCGCTATACGCCATTTCTCAGAAGTACACGTCATACAAACAAGCGAAGAATGCCGTAGAAGACTCCATGAAGGCGCTAGTAAAGATACTCAAAGACTTCGACACGCAGATTGAAAACTTTGCGAACACGACCGAAGCTATCAACGGTCCACAACTCATGACGTGGGTGCAGGAATTCTCCGGTAACGATGAAGAGGAGCAACCGATATTCGAACACATTAAGGAGTTCCTTACTAATGCGGGACAAGGTGCCATGATATCGCAATGTGAGCAGGCGGAGACGGAGCTGTATCAGAGCATGAAGCAAACACACCACCTGGTGAGGTCCTGCCTCGAGCTGTTGTCACAATACGTGGCAGTATCTCAGTACTACCCGCAGAGCCAAACAGAATACCATCGCGTGGTCATGTTCAGGAAATTCCTGGCTGCAGCATTGGAGAGCAAGTCTCCTGAAGTGTGCCGCGACGTCTCCAACCAAGTGACCGCCCTCATGAACGCTGACAACAACAAGGGTGACACTTCACAACAGATCATAAACTACAACTACAGATTACAAACCATGAATGTGGAAGCGAATGCTAATTTGAACAAAGCTATAGAGAGACTGCAATTGGAGGGAGGCACTGATGCATTAACTTTGGCTCAAGAAGCTTACCGTGAAGCGAAAACAAACATTAGCAACTGGGTGAGGACTGAGGAAGGTGCTGGAGCAGCGTTAGAGTGTGTGGTCATTGGAATGCTCTGCAACCTGAATAGACGATACCTGATGTTGGAGAATGGAGCCCAAAGTGCTGGGGACTGCCTAGTAGACCTCACTTCACGAGAAGGCGAGTGGTTCTTAGATGATATGAGTGCTTTATCCATGCAAGCAGTTGAGCTACTCTCATTACTGCCTCTTCAATCAGCGTCTGCCGAAGATGCGGCCATGCCAGTCGCAGTGGAGTGTGTTCGGAACGCGAACCTCCTGCTGGCCGACTTAGTACAGCTGAACTACAACTTCAGCACTATTATACTACCGGAGGCGATGAAGAAGGTGCACTCCGAGGATCCGTCGGTGCTGCTGATGATCAGCGAGTTGAATGCCGTCATCATGAACTCCCCCGTTCCTCTCAATGAGCTACTGACACAGTTGGAACTGCATCTTAGATATTTGGTTATGGATATGGAGGTGAGATCTAATTTATTAAAGGCAGGCAATTAATAACCTAAGCTAAACCAAAATCATAAATAACATTTTATACCAACTGTAGTATGTCACACCTAAATTCTAATATAAATCAAAACATTTCAGACAGTAAGAGTTTTATGTTCTGGTTTTTGTTCTATTTTCAATTTCAACTAAAATCAATCATTCGCCATTGGTTCTAATAGTTTGACCTTGAAAACGTGTTTTGTAAATTTTCATTTAAAAATAGATACGATTGTACGATGTATTTATTTTGATGGTATTTGTTGTTATTTTTAGTATACTCGTTCGAAAACATCATTAATGTTCATCACAACATCATTAATGTTCATCACTTAACTTTTCCAGTCCCCTGCTAGCTCAGCCCCGTTACTGGCGGCCGAGGTCCGCTCCCGCTACGAGGCCCTGTTGTCCGCCCCCAGCTCGGACGCGGAGGGACAGTCCTCCGGCCGCATGTTGCTCATGGGCTTCAACGGACTGTTCGCGGCCGTAGAGTTGCGCGCCAGGGAACTGGCGGACCATCTGGCCATACCTATACCTCCGGCGTGGAGGAAGATCGATCATATCAGCGAGTCTATGCATATGTCGGTGAGTGGTAGCTTTTTACGCGATTCTTTTTAACTTGGAGCGAGATATGACTGACAAGATGATTAGAACCATAAAGGAACTATTTATTGTACGAGTAGCTTCGTCAGACAGGATACTCCCCAAATAAGTGATCGTTGACAATGGAACTTTGGTAATGCTTGATAACGATAGGCTGCTATATAAACGCTTCTGTTGTTTATATTTTTGGGATCTTTCAAACCACCTAGTGTATTGTTTTTTTTTTTATCGTGGTAAAATTATCAAATGGGTTCTAGACCTAGGGCGGGAGAGTCATACTGACTAAAAGCCACTGTGATCCTTCAGTACCCCGTTACTGGGGTCACGGTTACCTGATTAGACAGTCCCGCGACCCCGGTAGGCTCTGGCCCTCTAAAGGGGAACCCGTCAAATTGCTGAGAGTTCTTTGAGGCACGCGTGCAACACGACGCGCCGTCGACTCGGGCATTGTTCATGATCGGACGGCTAGTCACTCACCTAGTTTATTGATGATGTTCCAGGCGGCGCTCCAGAGCCCGGCGCTGCGCCTGGTGCTGGAGGACATGTTCCTGGTGCGGCGCGTGCAGGCGGTGGCCGAGGTGTTCGCCATGTGCGCACAGAGCGCGGCCGCCTTCCGGGGCAGCGGGCCGCCCGCCGTCTACGACGACGCCGCGCTCTGCAAGCCTGTCAGACGGTAACATTACTTGTGTGAGCCCACAGCTGCAGCACATGGTCCTGGAGCGTGCAGGCGGTGGTCGAGGATTAAGCATGCAACATCCAGCAAGCATTGCTTTTTTCACGGCTCCGACGCTCCGGGTTTAGGTGGCCCCACGCGCCACCCCACTGCTCGTGTAGGTTCAATCAATCTCGAAGGAGCGCAACGCGATTTTAAATTACACTATTAAAATTACATACAAGACCAAGACTGCGTGAAGTCCGCTTTGCAGCATTTCTGGATGGATTTTTTGTAGATATTGACTTTATTGACACTATTTTAATTTAATATTGAAAATTCTATAAAGTTACCAGTTATATCTTTATTACCATATTGTACCCGGTAAAATATTGTTTCGGTGTGGTGAAAATATAGCAATAGGGTAGTTTCCAGGGTCAAAATAATTACATTCTATTTAGTCCGTATTTTAGATTATAAAAAAATATTGGACACGTATTTTTTCTTTTTTCGATTAAGCAAAAAATAACAAAGATATAGCCCATTAAAGTTACGTATGACGTCACCCCGCGCGAAAAAATTCCACGCGGCGTGACGTCACACGTAATTTTAACAGGCTGTAGCTTTGTCATTTTTAGTCTAATTTACAAATAAAAAAATACGTGTCCCTTATTTTTGAATAATCTAAAAGACGGACTAATTACATTTTTTAGGGCAACTAGCCTATTGTGTAAAGAGGTTTCGGTCAATAGCAAAAAGTTATTTTGTAAATCGGCGGAATACACTTTGGTAAAATAATACTATATGATTAATGACGGTTTGATGATCTAAAAATATGTCTAATAATGCATATAGGAAACAAGAAGACGGTCAATAGTTTTCGGTATAAAGAAATTGTAGAGAATAATTTTCCACAACTAATAATAATTTTCCACAACTATCACACAACGCCATCTAGTCCCAAGCTAAGCAGAGCTTGTGTTATGGGTACTAGACAACTGATAAACATACTTATATATTTCTAAATACATAAATATTATAGATAAATTACACCCAGACACAGAACAAATGATCGTGCTCATCACACAAACATCTGTCCTGGGTGGGAATCGAACCCACGACCCGCGGCATAGCAGTCAGGGTCACTAACCACTAGACCAACAGGCCTGCCGAGAATCAATATCTTACTTTTTTTTTGGAGAAGTTATAGAAAGTTGACATTGCTTGTAACTGCGCCATAAGGAATGAAACTTTATACGGATAGAAATTCGAATAATTCGATCTATATTTCACCTGACATAATTTTTATTAAATAAGACCCTTCCAAAATCAGAGTATTGCAAACATTCTGGTTAAATTTTCAGATTCACAGCGGAGTACGTGTCCCGCTGTGTACTGGGCGTGCACTCCAAGGCACTCGCCAGCGTGCTGTGTCTGCTGCTGCGACGAGCCAGGCTTGACTTACATGCTGAAGTTGAACAGAAGGAAATTGGTCAGTGTTTCTTTATGATTGATGGGTTCTATTGTTTTATAGGGGCATGGAGGGGAGGGATAAAGATATCGCTTGATGATTAATCGGATTACCGGCAACTATTGTCGCAGTGATTATAACTTTACCGATTTTTAGGGTTCCGTAGCCGAATGGCAAAAACGGAACCCTTATAGATTCGTCATGTCTGTCTGTCCGTCCGTATGTCACAGCCACTTTTCTTCGAAAGTATATGAGCTATCCTGTTGAAACTTGGTAAGTAGATGTATTATGTGAACCGCATTAGGATTTTCGCACAAAAATAAAAACAAAACAAATTTTGGGGGTGCCCCCCATACTTGGAATTGAAACTCAAAAAAATTTTTTTCACCAAACACATACGTGTGGTGTATCTATGGATAGGTCTTCAAAAATGATATTGAGGTTACTAATATCATTTTTTTCTAAACTGAACAGTTTGCGCGAGAGACACTTCCAAAGTGGTAAAAAGTGTGCCCCCCCCCCCCCCCGTAACTTCTAATATAAGAGAATGATAAAACTAAAAAAAATATATAATGTAGACCTCAACAAAAACTTCCAACGAAAATTGGTTTGGATGAGATACAGTTAGCAGTTTTTGAGATATACTACATTTTAAAAAACCGCAAATATAACTTTGCCATTCATACAAACACTATGAAAAACAAAGTTATTTTTGTTGTTTGTGTATATTACTTACTAATCTCAATATAATTATATCCCTAAACTATGGTTGCTACTACGGAACCCTTCATGGGCGAGTCCAACTCGCACTTGGCCGGTTTTTTTGAATGGCGTTGCCACAGTCGGCTCCAAAACAGTTGCTGAGAAAACCTGGACGTGCACAGTTATTGCCTGGCCATGAAACATTTTGTTACAGCAAAAATGCGCACGTTAAACAAATGTACTAATCATGGCATGCGTAGTATATACCAGCGTTTGCCAAGTGAGAGCAACAGCGAATGGTAGGGCGACGGAAACAAACGTATGGCATAGTAAGACGCATGCCACAGTATCGCGCGGTACACGTGGGGAATAGTGCAGGAACTAAGTTTTGTAGTCGCCGCGAGTAATACCCGTCCCCCTGGCTTGCTAACTGTATTACGCCTGTTTCCATAACTAGCGCGAAATGTGTTGGAATGAGGCGGTGGAAAAGAGAGAAGGAACCGGGAGTACACGTCACCTTGAGCCGTTAGAGCTGGAAGGAAGAATTCGCCGCGGCAGGTGTGAACCCCGGTGGCTCGGTTGGAAATGAGCGTCGGATGTACTGAATCCGAAGGCCGCAGGTTCGAATCCTGTCCGTGGTTCGAATTTTTCTTTCCGAAGAAAATCTTTGAACCGGGAGAGGTCTTTAGCCAGCGACATATTAGTTAAGAAAATGTAAAATTATTCATTTTATGTACAGGTGCATCATGGAGCGTCCCTCTAGAGTCCCTGTGCGAGAAGGCCCGTCGTCGCTGCACGGCCAACAACACCGTGAGCACCGAGCGAGGAGCCCAGCTGGCCCGCAGCCTGCAGGCGGCGCGTGCGCGGGTCACCCGGGCTGCGCGTGCCATCTCCGACCACACCACTCGGGCAGCCGCCGCACACCGCGCACGACTCACGCATGCTGCACACGCACATCTACATGCTGAGGTATATTATCTCTTCTACACATTATACTGCCGAAAAACTGTTTTTACAGTTCAGATCTGTGTAATAATAGTAGTTTATGAAACTGGTACATAATGAGGGGTATTATACACGAGTGTGAGTTTTTTAAAAGTATCACACGAGCGTATAATACCTAGTTATGTACAGTTTCATACACTACTTTATCTACTTTCATTTAACACGAATTTATCAAATAAAAGATAAAGATTGACACAGTAATATGGCGCCATAATTCCTGATATCACCGCGCATGGGCCACAGCGCGCGCAGCCACAGATAAAAAAATCAAAAGGATGTATCTATGATCTGTAATCTGTATCGTAATGAAAAAAAATTTTATTATAACATTATTTTGTTAGAGAAATAGTGTCATAATTTAATTTTTTAATTTCATTTCGATATACTGTGTGTAAAGTATGTCATTATAAACTCGTTTTGAGTTTTGTATTTTGAATTTAACGATATGAGAGTAGATAAAGCACTATAAAAAGGCTGCAATAACTGCAACTACATATTTCATACATATCTTTTAACTAAATGTACACTCAAATATACAGGTACTAGGCAGTAACCAAGAGACGAGTGCAGCGTTAGCACGTCGCTCTCGAGAACTGACCGCGGCCGTAGAACGTCTGACTGCCGCCACTAACAAGGCGCATGCCTTACTCACTGCAGCACATCAGAGGTATGTCGATTATTTACAACTCCAGGCATCTCTGAAGGAGTGGGATTTACTTTTTGATAATTGTCGCTATCTCACTGGTGTAATACGAGCGTTAGCGTTTCTCCAACGTTGACGTCGCGTGGCAAGCGTTAACGTCCGCTGAATGCGACGTTGGCGTCGCGCATATGATACTATGGCCAACAAACGCGACGATAACGGTGCGTTGGCGTGATGTTAACGTTGCTAGGTCGCAAGGTGAACGCTTGCCAGTTGAGACTTGTGATGGCAATGTCGCGTTCGCGCAGCGTAAAAGGAATGTCAAAGCTCCAGTGGCGTAGGGTAAATATTTTTAAAAGGGAAGCCGGACCAAAACGTGAATTCTAGTAACTATAGCTTTGGCCTAGTTAGGTATAGCCTTTTTAGTTTAAACATTCAACCCAAATTCTTGTCAAATACATATTTTTCTTACATATGCACTAGAATTGTACTATCCGTAGCACCGGTTATAACATCGCCCATGTACATAAAGCTAAAAATGCTCATAAAATAAAAACTACTGAATCAAACTAAATTATTTTTATGGGAACAAATGGCAGGTATACAGCATCGAATAATAAAACCCATATGGGTGCAAAGTTCTCATCAATATAAATTAATTAAGTCCAAATACAAGATAGCTGCTATAAACCGTTCAGAAGCTCCCTGAACTGATCTTCGTCTTCGTCATCAGACCCCTAATGACAGTTGCAAACCATCTAGGTGAAAAGTTCTCATTAATACAAATTAATCAAGCTCAAACACAAGGAAGCTGCTGTGAATCGTTGAGGAGTGCCCTCAACTGCCCCTCGGCTCCATCATCAGATATTATACTCCAGACCTTTATTTGAAATACTTATGAAAAAACTTACAAACACTAGTCGCCCCTACGATTTTTGAAAGTTCGACTCGATTTCTCTGGTCTTCCATCATCAAACCCTAATTTCCTTATCACGGGACCACCATTAAAATATTTTCTTTCCAACAAAAAAAGAATCATCAAAATCGGTTCATAAACGACGAAGTTATCCCGCGAACAATGAACAAACAAAAAAAAATTGTAGTCGGTTAACCAATTATTGAAATTATACCTCAGAACAATAACTAAAGCATAGAAGGCGCTCTACGACATTTGAAGCGTACGCTGTCATAGACAAAAGAGTATTAGCTAGTGATGTGACTATGCATTAAATAAATACCGATATCGACTTCTTAGTTTATGGTATCGCTCCATTGGTCGCGGGACTTATCTCATTACCTTGACCCCGGAACACAAAGGGCTATTGAAGGACACCGTGGATTTTAGTCAGTACGAGTCTGACAGTCCCTCCCGCCCTGCCCGGGGTGGGAGGACTCATTTGATGATTTTACCAGGCTAAAAAAAAGGTATCGCTCCATGGCAATAAATCTAAATATGCTAAGGTGAAATAAAGAACTCACTTCTGTCTGACCAACATATTTATTTATAAACAGCATAAATTATTAAAAAAATTAAATTACAAAGAAAACGCTTAAATAATATTAAATGAGCGATTGGCCCTGAACGATTCCCAGTTGTTACGTGCAATAGCGTTGATCCATTTTTGCCTCATAACAACATCGGACGGAAATCTGAAAGTGACAAAAAAAAATATAGCCACACATGAATTTAAATTATTACACCATGAGCCACACGGATTTTTGACACTATCATTTCATTACTCATACGTACGATTCGCTCACAAGACCGTAGGTTTTTATTTAACTCTTAAATATTTAATCCTTCCCAAAACTACGTGTAAAGAAAAATAATGCGCTAGTTTATCGATATTGACGAAATAATAAGTGCAATAGTTACCAAAGGTAGATTACGTTTCGTCTGTTGTGTTGTCTACTTACCTCCCAATGTACCTGATTCTAGATATTGTTCCATATTCAATTGTATAAGAACTATTATAAGCAACATAAACAAACTACCTGTAATAATATTAGGTGATTTTAATCTTTGCTCAGCCAGTGTAACTGTGAATAATGATTTTGAATTGTTTCTTTCGGAATGTAATTTATTGCAACAAAACACAATTTTGAATGACCTTGGCAGAATGTTAGACCTTATATTGGTTAACTCATGTGTGGCAGGAGTCTCAGTTTCAGTATGTTCCGGCATTGTGTCACCTGAAGTACATCACAAACCCTTAGATATATCCATTGATATAAACACGCCTTTTGCCAGTCCGACCAACTATGACACCCACACCCACTGTTTAAATAATTCAACCACTAATACAAGATTTATACGAAACTTTCGTAAGGCAGACTTTCTATCGTTATACACAGAACTAGCTGCTATAGACTGGGAGCCAGTGTGCTCTTGTGATGATGTAAATATCGCTGTCGAAACTTTTTATGGGTTAATTAATAATGTTATCTGTCGAAACGTCCCTCTAAAACAGAACAAAGCAGTAAGATTCCATTACCCAAAATGGTTTACACCTGCCTCTATTAAACTAAATAACCTAAAAAATCATTATCACAAACTTTACAAACAAAATAATAAAAACCAATTAAATTACGCATTTTTTTCCTATTACAGACGTTTATTAAAGAGAAGTACGGAGGCAGATTATGCCTCTTATACTGATCGCATCCAATCCAACATCAAGCGCGATCCGAAAACTTTTTGGACGTTCGTAAAAAATAATAGACAGAACAATGAGCAGGCTACTTTTGGTGACATGTCGCCGACGCAAGTAGCAGACGCATTTTCTAAATATTTTAGTAGCGTTTTCTTGCCTAATTTACCATCATTGGATCCCGAAGTCGCTCTTGCGGCGGCAAATGAATCTCTTAACTGCGCATCTCAGCAGGTAAATATGGAACATATACTGGAATCAGATGTGCGTGGTGTTATGGCTCGGCTACCCCCCAAATCAACTCAAGGACCGGACGGTATACCTCAATTTATAGTTAAGGATGGGTGCGAAATCTTTAAACAGCCTTTAACATTTATTTTCAACCTATCTATTTCTTCCAATATTTATCCAACTGAGTGGAAAACATCTAGAGTAATCCCAGTTCATAAAAGCGGTCCAAAAAATGAAATAAAAAATTACAGACCAATAGCAGTATTATCCATATTCGGTAAAGTATTTGAGTCAGTTCTATACAAAAAAATATATAAACAACTTCGACGGTGGTTCGTCGACGAGCAGCATGGATTTCTGCCAAATCGTTCAACCACGTCCAATTTGCTCAATATAACTACACTATTAGCAGAAAATGTTTGTCACAAAAAGCAAATTGATGTAGCCTATTTTGACTTCCAGAAGGCTTTTGACCGGGTTGATAACGACATTCTTCTAAATAAATTAGCATTGGCGGGTTTCTCCGCATCACTGCTTAATTTTTTTGCTAATTACCTAAATGGACGCAAGCAATACGTAACATATCAAAATGCCAATTCCGAGCACTACTTGGTCACTTCTGGCATAGGACAGGGCACTAATCTCGGGCCTCTACTATTTCTAATAGTTATGAATGATCTACCTACATATATAAAACATTCCACCGTTTTAATGTACGCTGATGATCTCAAAGTAGCTTTTCCAATAGTTAACCCTAGTGATACAGCAATACTTCAGTTTGACATTGATAATATTCACGCTTGGAGTATGGTGAACAACCTCAATCTTAATATTAGTAAATGCGCTATCATGACGTTCTCAAAATCCACACAACCCATAAACTGCACCTACACCTTAAATAACGAGCCCTTAAAACGTGTTACAACCATACGTGACCTTGGTACAAATTTTGATCCACACCTAACTTTCAACCAACACATACTTCAGACATGTAACAAATCTCGCAAAAACTTAGGTTTTGTTTTGCGTCAGGCTAAAATTTTCAGCAATAGACAAGCTATAACCCTCTTATACAACTCATACATTCGTAGTATACTTGAAACCAATAGTGTAATCTGGAACCCGCATGAGAAAACCTACACATTAGTCATTGAAAAGGTCCAAAAGTCTTTTATACGCTATCTTTATTTAAAACTGTATGGGTATTATCCGTACATGTATCCTACACCATTTGTGCTAGGTATGGTAACCTACCAATGTTTGGAAGTCAGGAGAAATCTTGCTACGGTTAAATATTTCATCCGCCTTATTCGTGGTT
Source organism: Agrotis exclamationis (assembly GCA_950005045.1). Classification (NCBI taxonomy): domain Eukaryota; kingdom Metazoa; phylum Arthropoda; class Insecta; order Lepidoptera; family Noctuidae; genus Agrotis; species Agrotis exclamationis. The sequence goes on from OX465430.1 coordinate 21,947,545, forward strand.
TCCACTTCAACCCTTCGCTATTACAGTACATTTCTTTCAATATCCCTCTACCTATCCGTAGTACACTTCGCCCTCGGCAACGTCCTTTATTTTCTGTGCCCCAAACATCCAAATCCCTCAAGACCAGTCCATTATACGTTGCACTCACCCTCATAAACAACATTTTATCATTTGATGACACATTGGATATCTTTGCGACTACTGAGCTGACATTCCTTAGCACTGCTACTCGTTACCTGGAGTCTATTGTTGCCTCTAGTTCAATTCCTCTTTAATTATGTTAATTTTTAATAAGCTTGATTACAATATTTTATGTTTATTTTCTTGATTTATACAATTGATTATTATTATCTTATTTTTTGTTATATTATTATTTAATTTTTAATGTGCATGCATAATAATTTATCTGTGACATAATGATTATTATTATTTCTATTGTTTTGTTTATACATTTATTTTTGCTTGTCAGTATGTTTAATTTGTTCTTTTTAAATGATTATGTTCTTTTGTACAGACCAATAACTTGTATGTGTGGTTTTAAACTGTGAATTCAAGTTGGTTATTAGAAATAAATAAATAAATAAATAAATAAAGATATTGTATCGATAGTTTGTTTTTGCAAGCACTATTGCAAAAATTTATATGCCGATTTAAAATTTATAATTTCCATATAATCGAACTATTTAATTGCATAAAATATTGATTTCAAAACACTACCGTATACACTTAGCTCAAATAATTTGAAATAATGCCAAAATAACATAAAATGAGAATGAAAAACTGACAAAATGACCATATTTGATTACTTACCGATGGGAGCCTATGATTTCCGCATCATTTTCTTTGCGGGATGAATGAGATTTACATCCCACTATAATGCAGGGCATTATTTAATCTTTAAGCTTTGCGATTTACACTAAATCACTGTTATTTTTGTACTATTTTTACAAAAATACGTAAAACCAACGAATCACTTCAACTGGCATGCGCCCATAAGCATTATACGAAAAAATGCGATGAACAAAGTCATAGATAAAACCTGAGACGTTAAGTAGCTTTTAAACTTAGTACTATAAAGGTAGCCAAGGTATCCAAATTGACGTTTACTTTGTGACGATTTGCATTTTGAGCAACCTACATCTGTCTCTCTCTAATGCTGTTATGAGTGTATAAGAAAACAAAGACGACTATAGTAGTTAAATTTAGCTTCCTTCTATGCTTTAGTTATTGTTCTGAGAATTATACATTATTAATATTCACATTTTCACAATTCCAAAAATTTTTTTTTGGGTTTGCCCTCGCCCTAGGGCCTAGTCCCTCTCTCTCGCAGGTCAAACTCTATTTAGGTTGTGTCCGCCTGCTCAACCAGACTAACACGTTTCTGTGGATGCCTTGAGGATTTAAGGGTTCCAGGAGTCCAGCCAGATCCAATATAAAAAATACTTGTTCACAAAACCTTATACTAATCGCCTACAGATCTTAACACCGCGATTCAGGATCGTGACGTAATTGCACAACGCCATCTAGTTGAAAACTTGAAACTAACATGACACTGTTTTACGATGAACACTTACCAAACAATACTACACAAAACTTGTCAGTTTCAACATAATACCAAAATCAAATGCAAATGGACAGGTGAAAACAATAAATACAAAACTATAAAAATAAGCGCGAACCAAAATTAATGTGAATCTGTCACCCAAATAATACTATCTAAACGAATTACGTCCAGTATCATTCCATCTCGTTCTGGCGAACGCATTCATATCTCTGTCCTTATCTTAAGCCGGAGACATTCGGCTTCCCGGCGTCCTTAATTTAGCGGTGTTATGTAGCCTCAAACTCACGATCGCTACAAGAGGAACTATGAATCGGGATTCCTGGTTTGCCGTACGGCTTACAAACCTTGTCTGTTTTGCGTGACTTGAAATTGCACGGAAAAAAATTGTAGGTGTTTATTTCTTTGATTTTTAATTTCTTATGTGAATGTTTATTATTTCTTTGATTGTTAGTTTTAGTGTTTTTCATTGGCTGTTATTTTCACAAGCAATGTAACTTCGTAAATAATATTTTTTTTTAATGATAAATGAAAATCATTGATTGTACCTATTTGCTATATTTCGAAAGTAAAGCCGATAGGAATCGGCATGTTAGGTGCCTTCGGGCCTGCAAAGCTCCTATAACGTTAGTGGAATATAGCGGCTTTAAGATAATTCTTTCGTTTCAGTTCGGGAGTTAACTTTTGATGTTTGTAGGTTCATTTTCAGAATCCTTAGTGAAGCTTGGATTTTAATAATTAACGGCACAGTGGCTGATTGACCGACTGCTACGTAGATTGTTGTGGATTCGATCCCCGCATGGTATAAATATTTGTATGACCTACAAGTAGTTTCGAGTCTAGGTGTTCGTGTATGTTACTTTCGATGTTTATAAACATACCCACGACACAGGAGAAATTAGAGGAAAGTGCTTTCAAAAAAATGTCCAGTCCCATAAAAGACACATAGGATACTTTATCCCTTAGTTGGATATAATGTAGTAACGTCGTACATTACAGAGTGAAGTGGGGCGCCGGCGCCAACCCCGCTCTGGCGGGTGTGGGCGCGGGGCTGGCGAGGGCGGGGGGGGCGGCCGCGGCCCGGGCAGGCTCACTGGCCCGCGCCGCCGCGGCCCTGGCACAACACGCGCGCGCCGCCAGCACACAGCGCGCCACTCGCGCACGAGGGAAGCACCAGCACGCGCTACATACTGCGCTGCATCATTGGGAGAAGGTACTACTTTACAATCGCAAATAAAATATGTTTTTGCATTAAATAAAAAAAAAGTTGAAATATTATGGGAACCTGTCAATATATTTTAAGAGTTAATGTACTCCTAAATATCCTCAATATAGCTGTTACCACATAAGCAAACTAGTCCAATTCAACATGGGTTCAATAATATATTTTTGAACTGATGGTGGGAATCAGTTGGACAAATCGGTAAAACAAGTGAACATTTGCTTAACGATAGCCAGTAAAAAAAACAGGTTCAAGCGATTTTTTACTTTATCGGTTTAATTTTGGTTTGTTTTTTCTCACGTTCTCGTTCGCTAACATTGCTCCTTCATTAAAATCCGGTGTTTGCATAAATGTCAATCAGGTCATTGCATCTGTTTTTTAACTTTCTATCGTTAAGCAAATGTTTTCCGACCTTCAAGCGATTTTCGACCTTATTGACATTTATGCAAACACCGGATTTTAATGAAGGAGCAATGTTAGCTAACGAGAATGTGATAAAACCAAACTAAATTTTAAATGTCAATAAGGTCGAAAATCGCTTGAAGGTGTTGCTGTTTTTTAAGTTGCTTAACGATAGCAAGTTAAAAAAAAGGCCAAGCGATTTTCGACCCTTCACCCCACTTCACTCCACTCCACTCCCCTCCACAGCCCCCCATCCCCTCCCCTACCCTCGACTCCACTCCACTCCACCCTACTTCACACCACACCACTCCACTCCATTCCAGTCCAGTCTATTCCATTCCATGGTAATAAATACATTACCCTCCTTTGCGTCGCGCAGTCGGTAAAAAGTGTCGTGACAATTTCATTTGACTTTTATTTCCGCCTAGCACCCTTTCGCAACGCGCGATAAGGAACTTCGTTCCAATAACTTATCATATAATAACTTATCATTGCTTATAGATCAGCACAAAGTAGTAGGTACTCTTAATTTTTTTAAAGCACAAACATTTCGAAGCTATTAATGAACATTTTTACGTTTATTTCAGGCGTGCACACTAGCACAAAAATATTCACTGAAAGTATCTCCTGTTGAAGAATCGCTCATGGAGATGTTACATCCTGAAGGAAATATTGACACACAATGGGTAAGTCAGTCTCAAAACTCTCAAACCATTGAGTGAATCACCAAACCAAATCTAATCTCATCAATCTAATCTCTGAAAAATCAAATCTTTGTGAATTACAATTAATAATAGATACGTATATTTTCTTTTGTTGAATTAATGTATATTTACAAAGATATTTAAATGTGATGTCAGAAACAGAACCTTCGACAATTTTGAATTATGACAAACAAAAATGTGTTATATTATACCGTCTGTGGTGTACAAATCAGAGAAAAGGAACGCACAACAAAAAAAAATGTCTCTGGTATTTGCGTCATGTGTCATTTGTGACATTTGTTTTCATTCATTTTTTTTTATAACGACCTAAAAAGATAATAATTATAGAGTCTACTACAATGTTAGTCCCCTTAGTATGCAAGAGCGAGTGAAGCGATTTCGGGACTTAGGGCACCCCGACTCGGACAGGTTTGGTTAGAAGGGGATGGCGGGGTCTGAAAGACCCCCCCGACCCCTTCGTGGTTATATTTTTTTAAACCACCCAGAAGTAGGAGCCCCGCGAAACGCGGCTCCATCGACGACACCTTTTTATTAGCAAATTTAGACCCGCACGTAATATTCCTCGACCGCAGTAGGTGATTAAAGTGTTTTGAGGTTAGATTACAAATATCTGTTTTTCTCAAAAATGGTTTGTTACCTTTTCACGGGAGTGGTATCATATGGTGGGGAGAGGGGACACGCCCCTCCTCACACCCTCCATCCCCACCCCTCCCTCCGCCTGCCAAACGATACTAAAGTTTTACCCAAAGTTCATACTATGAAAACCGTCACTGCTGATGTGCAAGAAATACACCCTAAAAAAAAGAAGAAAAAAAACTTGATAGGTGTCAAGGGACACCCGGTGGAATGAAGTTACTGTATACACTCAACAAAAATAATTGTCGCGACACCACACTGTTCAATGCGACAGAATTAAAATGGTTGTCTTGTTTTTTTACCGATTTATCCTACTGGTGGGAATCAGTTGGTAATACAAGTGAAGGTCGGATAACATTTGCTTATCGTTAAGCGAATGTTTTCCGACCTTCAAGCGATTTTCGACCTTATTGACATTTATGCAAACACCGGATTTTAATGAAGGAGCAATGTTAGCTAACGAGAATGTGAGGAAAAACAAACTAAATTTCAAATGTCAATAAGGTCGAAAATCGCTGGAAGCTGTTTTTTTAACTTGCTTAACAATAATAATAATAATAATAACGTGTTCGAATGCTCTCTCTTTTTCAGGTGCTTGAGCCAGCTGTCAACGTGTCGGCACAACGACTATCGGATCAGGTGCGGGTCATCCAACGTAACCGTATGTTGGACGACACTGTACTTGATCGCTTGCGAATTCAAATGCAGAGGAACCATGTCATTGCCCCACCGTCACAGGCTGTGGTTCCACCACAGTCCAACCAAATACCCAGTCAGGATGACGTAGTGAGCAATGACGTGGTTACTAATGTAAGTATTCAGTGCAGTGAGGAAATGAGGAGTACTTTGGAGGGTGCGATTCAAGAGTATCGTTTCATGTCACCTGAACTTAGACCACGGCTACCTCGTTTGCCCATGCATAACAGAAACAGGATGCTGGTGGCTGTTCTGGATTCGCAGTTGTCAAGCTATTTTGATAACTGCGAAGACCTTACTGATGCTCATTCAATCCTGTACTGTGCGGCTGTAGCGGCATGTCGTGTAGCTCATGTAAAATTCTCGGATGAAAGAGCTACACTACCTAAACCAGCCATACCGGCATGGCAGTACAGGATTGAACGACGTATTGGTGAGGCCAGAGCACTCATCGGCAAACTCATCTGTTTCAGGGAGGGCAACACTCGCCCTAGAGTGATGCGCTTTGTGAGACGGGCATTCTCGGGGACTGATATAAATCCTCGGGATTACCTTTCCCGTGTCACAGAGCGCATCGACTTCCTGAAGCAGAAAGTGTATGCATGGGCAAACCGTATCCGTAGGTATAAGCGGCGTGTGGAACGATATAATCAGAATCGCGCGTTCCAAAGAGATGAAAGGTGGGTTTACAGGTCTTGGGAGCGACCAGACCAAGGTGTGGCTGACGGGGATCTGCCAGATGATGACGCCATGTGTTCATTTTGGCGTAGCATCTGGTCGGTACCTGTCAGCCATACTGAGGGTGAATGGACCGGAGACGTCGAGCGAGCGTGCGGTCCTATAACAGAAATGGAGGCAATTTTAATAAGCCCCGAAGACGTAGCACGTGCAGTCCGTCCGTTACCGAACTGGAAATCTCCAGGACCGGACGGACTGCACAACTTTTGGATCAAGTGGTTCAAAAGGTCGCACGTTTGCCTGGCGGCTTTGTTCCAGTCAGCCTTAGAGTCTGGATCGCTACCCGAATTCCTGACGACAGGAATAACCCACCTGCTCCACAAGTCAGGTAGTACTGCGGAACCCAAAAATTATAGACCGATAACGTGTCTGCCAACTTTATATAAAGTTCTTACATCCATTTTGAGAACTAAAATTAGTAAACACATTGATGAAAATTCTATCATGTCTGCTTCTCAAAATGGATGTAGGAACGGGTCCCGCGGTACTAAGGAGCTGCTCCTCATTGATATGGCCATTAGCCAACAGGTTCGCCGTTCTCGAAAGGATCTGTCGACATGTTGGATAGACTATAAGAAGGCCTATGACTCGGTGCCACATACATGGCTCATGAGAGTGCTGGACTTGTATAAAGTTGATACAACTCTGTGCACTTTCCTGATGTCGTGTATGAGGCAATGGAGGACAGTCCTTCGCTATCCAGGATGTCACCATATCCAGAGAACTAGCGAACCGATAAGGATAGAGCGAGGTATTTTCCAGGGTGATAGTTTGAGTCCACTTTGGTTCTGCTTGGCCCTGAATCCTCTTAGCACACTGTTGGAGGATTCAGGCCTAGGCTTTAGGTTGAGGAGAGGCGGTCAGGTTATATCTCATCTCCTTTACATGGATGACCTTAAACTCTTTGCCCCCAACAATTTGCAACTGATGAAGCTACTGAAGGTAACTGAAACCTTCAGTAGCGCCATCAGGATGGAATTTGGTGTGGACAAATGTGCGGTCATGCATGTAAAGCGAGGGGAGATTGTGGAATCTGTGAGCACCCAACTTTCGGATTCCATAAGCCTTAGATCCCTCTCAGCAACCGAAACCTATAAGTATTTGGGTATGTCGGAAGCGTTGGGCATCAATGTTACTGGCATGAAACAATCGTTGAAGGAGCGTTTCTTTGGCCGCCTGAAAAAAGTATTTAATAGCCTTCTATCAGGTGGTAATAAGGTGCGCGCCTTCAACGGCTGGGTCATGCCAGTCTTGATGTACTCTTTTGGCATACTCAAATGGACTCAAACAGAACTTGATGTCCTGGATAGGAGGGTCCGTACATTGCTCACTGCATATCGAATGCATCACCCACGGTCTTCGGTTATGAGATTGTATATCCCGCGAAAATGTGGAGGTCGAGGTTTTCTAAACGCTAAGACTCTCCACAATCGCGAGATATGCAATCTCAGGGAATATTTCCTAAAAGCCGACGTGGGAATGCATCGAGATGTAGTGACGGTGGACAAGGGCCTCACCCCGCTCTCCTTGGCTAAAGAGAACTGGCGCAAACCTGCGGTGCTTGACACTAATGATCGCATGGAGGTATGGCAGAGCAAGGAGCTTCACGGACGCTTTTTCCGGGCTCTACATGGGCCTGATGTAGATTTGTCAGCGTCCGTGGCCTGGCTACGATCCGGGGACCTCTTTAGTGAAACCGAGGGTTTTGTCTGTGCAATTATGGATGAAGTTATGATGACGAATAACTACCGGAGATTTATTGTGAAGGATGGCACGGTTGACATATGTCGGGCATGCCACCGTCCTGGCGAATCAATCCGTCACATTATCTCCGGGTGTTCTCGTCTGGCCAACGGAGAATACTTGCATAGACATAACCTTGTAGCCAGGATAATCCATCAGCAACTTGCTCTGAAATACAGCCTTGTGGAATCGGAAGTGCCGTACTACAGGTATGAGCCCGACCCAGTTCTTGAAAGTGGCAATATCACACTGTACTGGGATCAATCCATCATCACTGACAGGACTATTGTAGCCAATAGACCTGATATAGTGGTGGTGGATCGATCAGAGCGGCGCACAATGATTGTTGACATAACCGTCCCGCATGACGAGAACCTCGTGAAAGCTGAAAAAGATAAGCAAATCAAGTATCTTGATTTGGCTCGCGAGGTTGTCGATATGTGGGATGTGGATTCAGCGATCATTGTGCCGATAGTCGTGTCGGTCCATGGCTTAATTGCCAAGAGCCTCGACCAACATCTAAGGAGGCTCTCGTTAGGCAGCTGGATCAAGGGCCTGATTCAGAAAGCAGTTCTTTTGGACACGGCGCGCATTGTTAGGAGGTTCCTTTCTCTGGAGCCCTGACTGCCGGTAGCTTGGACCTTGTTCCCGATACCGGTGGGCCACTATTATTTATATTTTTAAATGTTTTTTTTTTGTGTTTTTGTAAAAATATTTAAAAATGTATATAGTAAGGTGAAAAGATGAATAAAGGATAATAATAATATTTTTTAATTTTTTTTTTTTAATATTTAAAAATGTAAAGAAATATGAAAAATAATGAATAAAGAAAATAATAATAATAATATTCTACAACTATCACACAACGCCATCTAGTCCCAAGCTAAGCAGAGCTTGTGTTATGGGTACTAGACAACTGATAAACATACTTATATATTTCTAAATACATACATATTATAGATAAATTACACCCAGACACAGAACAAATGATCGTGCTCATCACACAAACATTTGTCCTGGGTGGGAATCGAACCCACGACCTCCGGCATAGCAGTCAGGGTCACTAACCACTAGACCAACAGGCCAGTCAAATAGCAAGTTAAAAAAAGGTTCAAGCTATTTTCAACCCTCCACCCCACTCCTCTCCACTCCACTCCACTTCACTCCACTCCACCCTACTCCATACCACTCCACTCCACTCCACCCCACTCCACCCCACTCCACTCCATTCCATTCCAGTCCAGTCCAGTCCATTCCATGGTAATACACACATTACCCTCCTTTGCGTCGCGCAGTCGGTAAAAAGTGTCGTGACAATTTTTTCCGCTTAGCGCCTAGCGAAAGGGGTTACGCAACGCGCCGTAAAAAGTCTGCCTAACAACTTACAAAAAAAAACTGAAATCCCACCAAAAACATTTCATGTAAAATGTTGCCAAGACGACCTCATGTTAAGCCTAGCTTCTAAATCTACACCGCCTAACTTTAATGACCCTAACTTTACAAATTCGATATATCAGTAAAATGTTCGGCTTGGCTGTTTCGTTACTTACTTCAGAAACTAAATATTGGCATCACCACGACAGTAGCGAAACGGCGAAGCCATATATTTTTACTGAAATGTAGAATTGGTAAATTTAGGGTCAGTAGAGTTAGGCGGTGTAGATTCAGAAGCTCGGCTCTACATGAGATCTGATATCTTTTTACAGGGCAAACCTTATGTGGTCGTCTTTTTTATTTTATTTTGCGTGGTAAAATCATCAAATGAGTCCTCCCACCCCGGGCAGGGCGGGAGGAACTGTCAGACTTGTACTGACTAAAATCCACGGTGTCCTTCAATAGCCCTTTATGTTCCGGGGTCACGGTAATGAGATAAGTCCCGCGACCCCGGCAGGCTTTGGCCCTCTAGAGAGGGGGCCCCGTCATTATGCTGACGCTCTTTGAGGCGCGCGTGGAACACAACGCGCCGTCGACCCGGGCATGGTCCATGGTCGGACAGCGAGTTGCCCTTTACTCGCCGCCCGCATGCCCGCGCCTACGGTGGCCGGAGATCGTCTTGCGACGTCCGTCGCCGTGGGCGTCCACCACCGCGGGTGGGGCGGAGGGAGGACATTGTCCTCTCCCTCACGCGGCCCGCCTCCTCCTTCGCGAGCATGACTGCTTCGCAGAAGGAGGCGACCGCTTCCCACTCCGTCTCGCCCCGCAGCATGGCCGCGACCAATGCCGGGCGCGAGAGGTCTCCGCCTATCGCCGCCGTGAGGACACGTCGGTGCTCTGCCCAAGCGGGGCAGTCTTGCACCGTATGCTATACTGTGTCCTCCGGGCGATCTTCGCAGTGGTGACACCCAGGCGTTTCCTCCTTTCTCCTCAGACACAGGTACCTCCCTCACTTCCGTGTCCGATGAGGACCTGCGTCATGCGGTAGGTCAGGACGCCGTGACTCCTATCCGGCCACTCCTCAAAGACGGGCCTTACCGCCGCGATTGCGGCGTGCCCTATGTGGTCGTCTTGGCAACATTTTACATGGAATGTTTTTGGTGGGATTCACATTCAACGGAATACATTTCTTTCTTCAGGTGGACAACGTATCAGCTCTGCTCCGCGAGATGATAGCGTCCCTGAGCACAGACTCCGTGTCCCGACGGGCAAGAGTGAGGGCTGCCACCGACGCACTGCGAGCTGCTGCTGAGAGAGTGGCTGCACCTGACGCCAGCAGGCAGCATCTGATGCAGGACGTGAGGGGGGCGCTGCACACACTGCAGACAGTTAATGATGTAGGTAGCATGGTATCATAGAGAGTGGCTGCACCTGACGCCAGCAGGCAGCATCTGATGCAGGACGTGAGGGGGGCGCTGCACACACTGCAGACAGTTAATGATGTAGGTAGCATGGTATCATAGAGAGTGGCTGCACCTGACGCCAGCAGGCAGCATCTGATGCAGGACGTGAGGGGGGCGCTGCACACACTGCAGACAGTTAATGATGTAGGTAGCATGGTATCATAGAGAGTGGCTGCACCTGACGCCAGCAGGCAGCATCTGATGCAGGACGTGAGGGGGGCGCTGCACACACTGCAGACAGTTAATGATGTAGGTAGCATGGTATCATAGAGAGTGGCTGCACCTGACGCCAGCAGGCAGCATCTGATGCAGGACGTGAGGGGGGCGCTGCACACACTGCAGACAGTTAATGATGTAGGTAGCATGGTATCATAGAGAGTGGCTGCACCTGACGCCAGCAGGCAGCATCTGATGCAGGACGTGAGGGGGGCGCTGCACACACTGCAGACAGTTAATGATGTAGGTAGCATGGTATCATAGAGAGTGGCTGCACCTGACGCCAGCAGGCAGCATCTGATGCAGGACGTGAGGGGGGCGCTGCACACACTGCAGACAGTTAATGATGTAGGTAGCATGGTATCATAGAGAGTGGCTGCACCTGACGCCAGCAGGCAGCATCTGATGCAGGACGTGAGGGGGGCGCTGCACACACTGCAGACAGTTAATGATGTAGGTAGCATGGTATCATAGAGAGTGGCTGCACCTGACGCCAGCAGGCAGCATCTGATGCAGGACGTGAGGGGGGCGCTGCACACACTGCAGACAGTTAATGATGTAGGTAGCATGGTATCATAGAGAGTGGCTGCACCTGACGCCAGCAGGCAGCATCTGATGCAGGACGTGAGGGGGGCGCTGCACACACTGCAGACAGTTAATGATGTAGGTAGCATGGTATCATAGAGAGTGGCTGCACCTGACGCCAGCAGGCAGCATCTGATGCAGGACGTGAGGGGGGCGCTGCACACACTGCAGACAGTTAATGATGTAGGTAGCATGGTATCATAGAGAGTGGCTGCACCTGACGCCAGCAGGCAGCATCTGATGCAGGACGTGAAGGGGGCGCTGCACACACTGCAGACAGTTAATGATGTAGGTAGCATGGTATCATAGAGAGTGGCTGCACCTGACGCCAGCAGGCAGCATCTGATGCAGGACGTGAGGGGGGCGCTGCACACACTGCAGACAGTTAATGATGTAGGTAGCATGGTATCATAGAGAGTGGCTGCACCTGACGCCAGCAGGCAGCATCTGATGCAGGACGTGAGGGGGGCGCTGCACACACTGCAGACAGTTAATGATGTAGGTAGCATGGTATCATAGAGAGTGGCTGCACCTGACGCCAGCAGGCAGCATCTGATGCAGGACGTGAGGGGGGCGCTGCACACACTGCAGACAGTTAATGATGTAGGTAGCATGGTATCATAGAGAGTGGCTGCACCTGACGCCAGCAGGCAGCATCTGATGCAGGACGTGAGGGGGGCGCTGCACACACTGCAGACAGTTAATGATGTAGGTAGCATGGTATCATAGAGAGTGGCTGCACCTGACGCCAGCAGGCAGCATCTGATGCAGGACGTGAGGGGGGCGCTGCACACACTGCAGACAGTTAATGATGTAGGTAGCATGGTATCATAGAGAGTGGCTGCACCTGACGCCAGCAGGCAGCATCTGATGCAGGACGTGAGGGGGGCGCTGCACACACTGCAGACAGTTAATGATGTAGGTAGCATGGTATCATAGAGAGTGGCTGCACCTGACGCCAGCAGGCAGCATCTGATGCAGGACGTGAGGGGGGCGCTGCACACACTGCAGACAGTTAATGATGTAGGTAGCATGGTATCATAGAGAGTGGCTGCACCTGACGCCAGCAGGCAGCATCTGATGCAGGACGTGAGGGGGGCGCTGCACACACTGCAGACAGTTAATGATGTAGGTAGCATGGTATCATAGAGAGTGGCTGCACCTGACGCCAGCAGGCAGCATCTGATGCAGGACGTGAGGGGGGCGCTGCACACACTGCAGACAGTTAATGATGTAGGTAGCATGGTATCATAGAGAGTGGCTGCACCTGACGCCAGCAGGCAGCATCTGATGCAGGACGTGAGGGGGGCGCTGAACACACTGCAGACAGTTAATGATGTAGGTAGCATGGTATCATAGAGAGTGGCTGCACCTGACGCCAGCAGGCAGCATCTGATGCAGGACGTGAGGGGGGCGCTGCACACACTGCAGACAGTTAATGATGTAGGTAGCATGGTATCATAGAGAGTGGCTGCACCTGACGCCAGCAGGCAGCATCTGATGCAGGACGTGAGGGGGGCGCTGCACACACTGCAGACAGTTAATGATGTAGGTAGCATGGTATCATAGAGAGTGGCTGCACCTGACGCCAGCAGGCAGCATCTGATGCAGGACGTGAGGGGGGCGCTGCACACACTGCAGACAGTTAATGATGTAGGTAGCATGGTATCATAGAGAGTGGCTGCACCTGACGCCAGCAGGCAGCATCTGATGCAGGACGTGAGGGGGGCGCTGCACACACTGCAGACAGTTAATGATGTAGGTAGCATGGTATCATAGAGAGTGGCTGCACCTGACGCCAGCAGGCAGCATCTGATGCAGGACGTGAGGGGGGCGCTGAACACACTGCAGACAGTTAATGATGTAGGTAGCATGGTATCATAGAGAGTGGCTGCACCTGACGCCAGCAGGCAGCATCTGATGCAGGACGTGAGGGGGGCGCTGCACACACTGCAGACAGTTAATGATGTAGGTAGCATGGTATCATAGAGAGTGGCTGCACCTGACGCCAGCAGGCAGCATCTGATGCAGGACGTGAGGGGGGCGCTGCACACACTGCAGACAGTTAATGATGTAGGTAGCATGGTATCATAGAGAGTGGCTGCACCTGACGCCAGCAGGCAGCATCTGATGCAGGACGTGAGGGGGGCGCTGCACACACTGCAGACAGTTAATGATGTAGGTAGCATGGTATCATAGAGAGTGGCTGCACCTGACGCCAGCAGGCAGCATCTGATGCAGGACGTGAGGGGGGCGCTGCACACACTGCAGACAGTTAATGATGTAGGTAGCATGGTATCATAGAGAGTGGCTGCACCTGACGCCAGCAGGCAGCATCTGATGCAGGACGTGAGGGGGGCGCTGCACACACTGCAGACAGTTAATGATGTAGGTAGCATGGTATCATAGAGAGTGGCTGCACCTGACGCCAGCAGGCAGCATCTTATGCAGGACGTGAGGGGGGCGCTGCACACACTGCAGACAGTTAATGATGTAGGTAGCATGGTATCATAGAGAGTGGCTGCACCTGACGCCAGCAGGCAGCATCTGATGCAGGACGTGAGGGGGGCGCTGCACACACTGCAGACAGTTAATGATGTAGGTAGCATGGTATCATAGAGAGTGGCTGCACCTGACGCCAGCAGGCAGCATCTGATGCAGGACGTGAGGGGGGCGCTGCACACACTGCAGACAGTTAATGATGTAGGTAGCATGGTATCATAGAGAGTGGCTGCACCTGACGCCAGCAGGCAGCATCTGATGCAGGACGTGAGGGGGGCGCTGAACACACTGCAGACAGTTAATGATGTAGGTAGCATGGTATCATAGAGAGTGGCTGCACCTGACGCCAGCAGGCAGCATCTGATGCAGGACGTGAGGGGGGCGCTGAACACACTGCAGACAGTTAATGATGTAGGTAGCATGGTATCATCATCGTTAAAAAAGCGCCGACTAGAACAAATGCATTCCCATGTTCACGCGTCAGCGCTTTTGAAGCGCGGCGCTTTTTTTCGAACTGTATTTGATATTAAGTGTTAGGCGGTAACATTTAAGTTCAATTTACCTTTTTATTAAAACTCAGCGCTTTTTAGCACCCGTAAAAAAGCGCTCGTGTGAATGAGGGCACACATGATGTATGTAACATAGCATTATAGCAATTTATGCGCTTTCTAAGCATATTGTTGGTCCTAATATCCTATGTAATTATCAACACTAAAAGTGCAATCCATAGTCAGAAGCGAGAACACAATCGGTTCTGGTCATCTCTTTTTGTGTGGAAGTTTTAGTTCCTTAGAAGAAGACAGACAGGAATTCCCTCCACAGCATACACTACGTATGGCTTATAGTTTGAGAAGCCTGAGTATTCAGCACTTCAAATTCTTCATGCACCCTACACGAGAAACTAGGACTACCAGAGGGAAATCTTAAGGAAATGCGAAAATACTCAACGGACTCAACAAAACATAGTCAAAGAAGCTGTTAGCATATTACTGTTTGACAAATTCTCCCCAAACTTGAGAATAAACAATTTTTTTTTTACAGATAACATTTAAAAAATAACACATGGTCTTTAATGGCCTGCCGGGGTCGCAGGATTCTCTCACCTGGTAACCGTGATCCAGGAACTTAAAGGGCTAATAAAGGATCACCATGGGTTTTAGTCAGTACAAGTGTGACAGTCCTTCCCATCCCACCCTGTGTGGGAGGATTCCTATAAATGGCCTTTTGAGAATCCTGTACAATAGTTATCATAAAACAACTAAAATAATCTTCGTTACTTATTCTCTCCAGGGCAACAACCCAGCCGCTGACTTCCTGACCCGTGAGAAGATCATCGTGTCTCAGATAGCGACGCTGTCCTCGGTGAAGGAGCAGGAGGCTGCCGTGAGCGGCGCACGCGACGCTGCCGACTACCTCATCACCAACCTGCCCGATCATCACGAGGCACTGCAACAGTGAGTTACCATCATAACTGATTCTTCTGCAAAGGAAACGGAAATGAATTTAATAAAGTATTTTACGTCAATATTGTTGTTATATGATGTAATTAGTTGTTTTGTTTCTCCTGTGCTTGGCTCGTGTTGATCGTAACGTCATGTTTTATAGCTTCCTCGTTATATGTACTATACGATACATTCTTTTTTATGGACATGTGATGAGGAGGGATGACACCCATGTGACTAAGAAAGTGATGAGTATGAATGTTGATGGATGGCGAGGACGAGGAAGGCCAAAGAAAAGATGGATGGATTGTCTAAGGAATGATATGAAAGAAAAAGGAGTAAATGATACTGTGACGTCTGATAGGGGAGAATGGAAGAAGAAAACGTGTTGCGCCGACCCCAAATAGAATGGGATAAGGGCAGGAAGAAGAAGAAGATACATATTTTTTTTCATTTCGAACTAGTAGTTCAGCTTTATAAAATTAGTTTACATTGAAATCTGGAAATAACATCGCGCGTGTATTCGAAACCTTATTCGCAACTGCAATTTATGGTTGTTCGACTGCTTTAGTATGGTCAACTATACAAATATAAATTTTGGGAAGCGTTACTTTACTTTGATCATAAATGTAATATGTGGAATATGTTGCTTTACTTTGTTCAGCCATTCTCAGTGTTGGAGAGATGAATTGAGACGGACGACTTTTATAATGACATTATAATTATTATATTATACAATAAATTACAAGTTCAGGTTGGACGAGCGGGGCTAAATAAAATAGTGATTAACGTATGTGCTCCCGGTGCCGCACGTGGACGCACGTAGTCCGCCCCGCGCGGCTGTGTACCTTCATGACACGTGTCTAGTACTGCGTGTGCGTCGCCCGGTGAGGACCACGCACGACGACCCTGGCGTTGATCCCCGCGTCTCCCGTCTGGTACACCTTGCGCGTCTACACTCAGACTAGCCTCACTTTTTTTTATCGTGGTAAAATCATCAAATGAGTCCTCCCACCCATGGCAGAGCGGGAGGGACTTTCAGATTTGTACTTACTAAAATTCACGGTAATTCGTCAGTCCCGCGACCCCAGCAGGCTTTGGCCCTTTAAACGAGGGCCCGTCATTGTGCTAACACTCTTTGAGGCGGCGCGGAACACGACTCGCCGTTGACCCGGGCATCCGGCATGGTTCATGATCGGACGGCGAGTCGCCCATTACTCGCCGTCCGCCGTCCTACGATGGCCTAAAGTCGCATCGCGACTTCTGATACCGGTTGCGTTGTGAGGTTGAGGCTGTCCTCCTCCTCACGGCGCCCGCCTTCTTCTTCGCTAGCATAACTGCTTCGCAGAAGGAAGCGACCTTTTTCCACTCCGTCTCGCCCCGCAGCATGGCCTCGACCAATGCCGGGCGCGAGAGGTCTCCGCCTATCGCCGCCGTGAAGACACGTCGGTGCTCTGCCCAAGCGGGGCAGTCTTGCACCGTATGCTCCACCATGTCCTCCAGGCGATCTGAGCAGTGGTGACACCCAGGCGTTTCTTCCTTCCTTATCCGACAAAGGTACCTCCCTCACTTCCGTGTCCGGTGAGGACCTGCGTCATGCGGTAGGTTAGGATGCCGTGACGCCTATCCAGCCATTCCTCAAAGGTGTGGTCTTACCGCCGCCATTGCGGCGTGCCCGGCCGTCGGTTCCGACAGTCGTCCCCTCCATACTCCCCTGGGATCACACCGGACCTCTTCCCGCCACTAACAGGGATTCTCCCCGACGCTGCACCTCCACGCGCCACTCATAGTTACGCTAGAGGGCAGTCGCCTCCAGATCCCAAGACCAGCGTCACTTACATAATATTAATCGTTTGTTCCAGACTACACAACAACTGGCCGTCCGAAGCCAGCGGACGTAGACTGACGCGACAGTCAGCCGTCAACGCTGGCAAGTCATGTGCCAACAACAGACATGGTGAATATAAGTGAACATCATTTTAGCGTACACGTTATGTTTTCTGATATGGAAGAAATTTCAGATATTCGCATTTTCGCAACAATTCAACAATTTTAGCAATCAATTACATAATTATATTACTTTGAAAGTTAAATATTTAAAATAAAAATATGCAATTTACATTTTTTCTAAAGCCGCAACATACTTCATGTTGCTTAACGCGCTCCCTCACCGCGAGGCTAGCATCCACCTGTAATGTTACAGATTCGAACATTTCATCGGTGAGGGAGAACAATCAAGCATCACAATGCGCACCTTGTATCAAATCTATACTAAATGTACACGAATGCTCGTCAGTCAGGGAGGTAGTGCTGTAACGTAATGCTCAAAGTCGAATTTATAATGTTACATTACACGCGAATGTTCCCGGTGAGGGGAGCGCCTTTACGTTAAAATCCTGGTGTTTTTCTAGGAGGAGAGCGCAACGCGGTGGGTGCGGGCGTGTGGAAGAGAGTGCGGCTGAAGTTGGAGGGACGAGACGACTCACAGGCCGCGCGACGGTACACGCTACACGAACAAGTATGACACTACCAACATATTATATCATCTATTAAGAGAGTGCGGCTGAAGTTGGAGGGACGAGACGACTCACAGGCCGCGCGACGGTACACGCTACACGAACAAGTATGACACTACCAACATATTATATCATCTATTAAGAGAGTGCGGCTGAAGTTGGAGGGACGAGACGACTCACAGGCCGCGCGACGGTACACGCTACACGAACAAGTATGACACTACCAACATATTATATCATCTATTAAGAGAGTGCGGCTGAAGTTGGAGGGACGAGACGACTCACAGGCCGCGCGACGGTACACGCTACACGAACAAGTATGACACTACCAACATATTATATCATCTATTAAGAGAGTGCGGCTGAAGTTGGAGGGACGAGACGACTCACAGGCCGCGCGACGGTACACGCTACACGAACAAGTATGACACTACCAACATATTATATCATCTATTAAGAGAGTGCGGCTGAAGTTGGAGGGACGAGACGACTCACAGGCCGCGCGACGGTACACGCTACACGAACAAGTATGACACTACCAACATATTATATCATCTATTAAGAGAGTGCGGCTGAAGTTGGAGGGACGAGACGACTCACAGGCCGCGCGACGGTACACGCTACACGAACAAGTATGACACTACCAACATATTATATCATCTATTAAGAGAGTGCGGCTGAAGTTGGAGGGACGAGACGACTCACAGGCCGCGCGACGGTACACGCTACACGAACAAGTATGACACTACCAACATATTATATCATCTATTAAGAGAGTGCGGCTGAAGTTGGAGGGACGAGACGACTCACAGGCCGCGCGACGGTACACGCTACACGAACAAGTATGACACTACCAACATATTATATCATCTATTAAGAGAGTGCGGCTGAAGTTGGAGGGACGAGACGACTCACAGGCCGCGCGACGGTACACGCTACACGAACAAGTATGACACTACCAACATATTATATCATCTATTAAGAGAGTGCGGCTGAAGTTGGAGGGACGAGACGACTCACAGGCCGCGCGACGGTACACGCTACACGAACAAGTATGACACTACCAACATATTATATCATCTATTAAGAGAGTGCGGCTGAAGTTGGAGGGACGAGACGACTCACAGGCCGCGCGACGGTACACGCTACACGAACAAGTATGACACTACCAACATATTATATCATCTATTAAGAGAGTGCGGCTGAAGTTGGAGGGACGAGACGACTCACAGGCCGCGCGACGGTACACGCTACACGAACAAGTATGACACTACCAACATATTATATCATCTATTAAGAGAGTGCGGCTGAAGTTGGAGGGACGAGACGACTCACAGGCCGCGCGACGGTACACGCTACACGAACAAGTATGACACTACCAACATATTATATCATCTATTAAGAGAGTGCGGCTGAAGTTGGAGGGACGAGACGACTCACAGGCCGCGCGACGGTACACGCTACACGAACAAGTATGACACTACCAACATATTATATCATCTATTAAGAGAGTGCGGCTGAAGTTGGAGGGACGAGACGACTCACAGGCCGCGCGACGGTACACGCTACACGAACAAGTATGACACTACCAACATATTATATCATCTATTAAGAGAGTGCGGCTGAAGTTGGAGGGACGAGACGACTCACAGGCCGCGCGACGGTACACGCTACACGAACAAGTATGACACTACCAACATATTATATCATCTATTAAGAGAGTGCGGCTGAAGTTGGAGGGACGAGACGACTCACAGGCCGCGCGACGGTACACGCTACACGAACAAGTATGACACTACCAACATATTATATCATCTATTAAGAGAGTGCGGCTGAAGTTGGAGGGACGAGACGACTCACAGGCCGCGCGACGGTACACGCTACACGAACAAGTATGACACTACCAACATATTATATCATCTATTAAGAGAGTGCGGCTGAAGTTGGAGGGACGAGACGACTCACAGGCCGCGCGACGGTACACGCTACACGAACAAGTATGACACTACCAACATATTATATCATCTATTAAGAGAGTGCGGCTGAAGTTGGAGGGACGAGACGACTCACAGGCCGCGCGACGGTACACGCTACACGAACAAGCCCTTTTTTCAGCATTTAGTATCAGCACCCGCCGCATTATTTGACGTCGTCAGCATTTTTTTTTATATTCGGATGTTAACAGCATTTTCAGAAAAACAGCATGTACGGCAGGAATAAGTGTGCGAGGTTTCATATATGATTTCATAGGAACAATGAATTCTAAACTGAGGCGTGTGAGGCGCTTACAAATATGCGACTACTTTTACCAAACAGTCATAGTGATATAAGTTTTTAGACTGACATGGTAACTATTACGAATGTTAGGGTATAAAACGGGATATTTACCATGTTTATTACCTATTTGTTTTGAGTTTCCAATATTTCGGCACTGTTGCAAGCGCCATGATCACGGAAGAACTGAAGTTATTGCGGTTTATGAGCAGACAAATTAGCCTACCCTCCTTCTCGTTCGTTTTTTGCGTTCGATACCACTAACATTGTCAGTCGTCTCACTCAATACAAATAATAAACATGGTAAATATCCCGTTTTAAACCCTAACATTAGTCATATGGGATGTTTGTGCAATCTATTTTCATCATCATCATCAGCCTATAAATGTTCCCACTGTTGGGACACAGGCCTTTTCTCTGAATCTCTCTCAATCTATTTTAGTAGTTTCAAATTACTACAATATACATAGTAGATGGCGCAACCGTCACTGAAAACTGTATAACAAAATATTCGAACTTGCTACCAAGCTGTAATAGTTTAGTTGGTTAAGGGTCTGGAATGTTGATCCAGAATGACGCAGGTTTGAGTCCTGCTCGCAGTCTAATTATTAACATGTATTTATTTTTTACCGATTTCCTCAACAAAACTGCAGCTGTCACCCATTTAGTTTCCGTGTGACTTATCGTATCCTTTCTCCTCAGGTGGATCACATGATAAAGGAAGCTGTATGCTCTGGGAACCTGTGCATGATGTATGAGGGCTGGATGGCGTGGGTCTGAGGTCCCCGCCACAGTGCGCCTGCGCCACCCGGCCCGCGCGCACACCGGCCCTGCACCGCGGCCCCGCCGCACTCGAGCGACCCGCGACAGCACCGCGACAGCACCGCGGCCCCAGGACTTCCGCTGCCGCACCGCGAAACAACTCGTTTAAACCTCACTTCGGTACCACGTTTTTTTACTAGTTTTATCTTTTTTGTTCGTGTTCGTATGTCGCGCAGCGCGTCTCTGACGTCGCTCGCGTCGGGCCGAGCATTAGGGTTAGATTATGGTTTCTGTAGAGCTCGCGGGCTCCTCAGCCGGCGAGCGACGACCGACATCATCTCACCGACGCCTCGGGCCGAGCGAGGCGTCGCGTACTTCTCTCGTATCGTATCGTACAAGTATATATTCGGCGTAGTTATAAGACCTGTCTGCCACGATGAGTCGTGACCGGTGGCGCTGTTTAGAACTTATCGTGACTGCTGTGTCACTGAATGTGTCACCTCGTGTTGACGTATTACTGTATTGTATCAGAAATATGACGCAGGCTATGAACGCATGTAGTATATATTTACAGAAACATAGCTATTACACAAAATAAATACCGACTTGGTGTTATTTTGCAGTAAACTTAAGTCAGTGTTCGTTATAGTATCCGTACGATTACTTTATTTATTTCAACAAACATCTTGAATTGAAGCGTCAAAAGTAAACATTTATGTGACATCATTGACGCACAAAATTTATTTGTAGCTCATTTAAGATATTTTTTAAATAAATCTTATAAAAAATACAAAAAAAACCTTATAATAACAACACGAACTGTGCAGAATCGATGTACTGATATATTCATTTTTCCTAATAGATGTAATTTGAATGTCATTTTGTCTGAAGTAGCGCACTACACCGCAATGTAGATTTACACTTCCATTGAACAATAGTGTTGTAGCAGTTTCACAATATGACAATTGGTATTATAATAGTTAGCTTTATATTCCAATACATAGCCCGTTAACATAGAAAACTGAATACATAGCATTTAAATTCTGCACGATACTCTGTAGCTCTGATCATATAACGTATTCATGTAACACATACATTTATAACTAAACTTCGATATATTCTAACAAATAAACTTATCTTAATGTAGGCATTAATTTAGTTGTACTCATTTCCTGTAGGTATTACCATAATAAAAATTGCATAAGGCGCCATCTATCCTGGCTGTTTCATCAATTTCATAATTTCAAGCAAAGTAGTAACAACGAGTTTCAATGTCGCACGAAGAGTTTATAATGTGCTTGCTAAACTGTTGTAAAATATGTGAATTTGGTAAACAGCAATTTCAACCTTTAAGCGCTGAACTAGATCCCATTTGCACGTGTTCCCATTCATATTTTTGCTTTCAACTGTATCCCTTTATAATGCTGAGGCTGATTTTGAGGCCTCTTAGAAGAGAAGAAGAAAGTCTTCTCTTCTATTGCCCTTTTGAAGAATATTTCCGACAGAAAGGAATAGAGTTATGGAATGAGCTGTTTCGTCCAGAAAGGCCCAGGGTCAACCCCTATTCGATTCGATGTTACTATTAACCTGAGAAAGGGAGTGACGGAGTGACCATCTTATCCAGGGAATCGGCTTTGGCCGATCATGATTCATCATTTGTCATAGTCGGATTTTAAAATTCTTTCTCAACGGCTCTTGCCTTTTCATACTTTCAAGTCCTATTCTTCTTCTTTTGTATCAATGGTAGTAAACAGATTTCATGCGCTTAGTAAGAGGTCACATAAGACACTCTATTCACTTTCACGTCTAATACGGTTGAGCGTTTACGCAGCATCTACGTTCCCTATGCTACGTCTACGTTGGAAATACGCGTAACTCTGTTATCTTTTAGGAACGCGCCTCAAGTTGAGTCACCTATATTACGTTGCATTTGTTTGAATACCACCTTGCGGTTAGCGTCACAATTAACGCCAATGAATCCTCACGCTATTAACAAACTGTGTTCAACGTAAAGTTCGTGACTCATTTTGAGCGACTCAGATTACGCTTGCCTAGTCTCACTCTTTTTGAATGCTCGACGTATTGCCGTGGAATTGAACTCGTAACGCTACTAAAGAAGCGAGGGGCATGTTAAGATACTCTCGCCAGTGTAGATGGCGCCCGATATGCAATCAGGCTAAGGGATGACACATATTTGTATGGAAAGGCCTTCGCTGCGTCATGAATAAAATAGAACCGCAATATTACCACAGATGTTCAGTCACAGGTCTTAGATCCCAGCGAGACAAAATTTGTGCAACTCATTACAATAAGAAGTTGATTTAACTAGTTTCGGCCCTTCCGTACTTTTAAGTTTAATCCCTTATTATTATGTATATCCTTAAGGTAAGTACTTAATACTATTTCCATTTACGTACAGCTCTTATGTCCGAATACGTCTTTCGGCTTCAAATATGGAGACAACATCTAAATTTACATGATTTAATTGTTAATTATCATCTGCCTGTTGTCTTTTTAGATACTTGAAAAAAAAATTACTAAAAATGAAAAAAAAAAATTAAACCAGTCTGTTGTCAAAGTGTATTGCAAAAAATACAGTTTCAATAAAATTCAATATGTAGTAAAAGCCAAATGAGAAAAATTACCAACACAATTCTATTACAGGAGATGAGTACATAGTAATAATATGATAATATGTATCGCACCGCATTATGTAACACTCGCGCTTGTATGACAGTCCGCACCCTTGCTCGTCTCTCGACGTATAGTGTGTTTGTACGTCGCTAGGACGTAGTGTATTTGTAACGAGGATGCATTCGATACTTTCATTACTGTTACCATCTAGATTTAGACCATTTATAAACTCTAAAAAGAGCCACTATATATTGAAAATTGATTCTCATAGTGGTCTTCATAGGTTAACGAACTAAACGTAATGGTACGTTTCCACCAAAATAGTGTGCGGCACATTTGTTCGCGCACTTCAGCTGTGCGCGTACTAAACTGGCATCGCGTTTACCCTCCATGTTCAGTTTCACGCGAACTCTTAGCGATCACTTTCACTAGAAGTTAAGTCTAGCAATATGCGTGCGCAATAACGAGTACACTACTCTTATGTGCGTGCACAGAAGTATCCAGGTGTGCGCGGACATTTTTAGAACGTTCGCGTACAATTTATTGGTGTTTGCTTTAGTTAGTCCAGCAGAGCGAACATTTGTGCCGCACAGTACACACCGGTGGAATCGCACTTTTAAACTACCCAACAAACGTGGACTGCATTAAGAGATACTTAATATTATTACACAGCTTCATAGATAAGCAATTCCATGTGTCAGATTACTCTCCCAAATCATTGGCAATACTTCACTAGATGACTATAATAATATAAAGGAGATGCGTAGTGTTGTACTGATCCATAGATAAGGAGATTCAATGTAAAATGCGAATTGATTTCAACAACTGCTGTTTCATAGAAAATAATAGGTGATAGAAATAATAATTGGATGTTAAATACGATGAATGTTATGTACCTAATCGTTGTCAGTGAACTATAACATGTAGAACCTTCATTGATGTATTTCCTTCAACGTATTTCTTGGTCTAAATCGTTAGCAATGTATCCCTCGACTGTGTGACTGTATCGCTTCATATAAAAATAAATGGTGTATGTAACAGATGATGTTTTATTTCTTATATCCCTTTTACAACAAAATAATGATGTCCGCTGAATGCAGATCCCATCTATGAATGGATTTTTTTATGT
Source organism: Agrotis exclamationis (assembly GCA_950005045.1). Classification (NCBI taxonomy): domain Eukaryota; kingdom Metazoa; phylum Arthropoda; class Insecta; order Lepidoptera; family Noctuidae; genus Agrotis; species Agrotis exclamationis. The sequence continues at coordinate 21,972,165 of OX465430.1, forward strand.
GTAACATCTTTACTATCGCTTCCAGGAGTCATTTCGTAAAATTAAATGATAATAATTTTGTAAGGGGAAGTGGTAAAGGATTGGAAATAGCTATTTGTTAAGCAAGGCTGCAAAGTTGTTTTTTGGCGCGAGTACTTCAGTTAACTTTCAAACACCACTATGTTACAGTTAACGTTCAAAACTCGCCATATTACGCAGTGAATCGTGCAAATGCCGCCATACGGTACGGTGCTGAGACTTTTTAGCGTGGTAAAATCAAATGAGTCCTCCGACCCAGGGCAGGGCAGGAGGGACTGTCAGACTTGTACTGACTAAAATCCACGGTGTCCTTCAATAGCCCTTTATGTTCCGAGGTCACGGTAATTCGGTATTGCCGTGACCCCGGCAGGCTTTGGCCCTCTAGAGTGGGGCCCCGTCATCTTGCTGACGCTCTTTGAGGCGCGCGTGGAACACAACGCGCCGTCGACCCGGGCACCATGCCCGGGTCGACGGCGCGTTGCGTGCGGCGCGTGTCCTCCGGGCGATCCTCGACGGTGCTGAGACTTGACAAAGATTTTAATTTTTATGATTGGAAATCAGACACCAAAGACGTACTGAAATTGCCTATGTTTTAAAGGAGAAAAGACCGGGATAGCATAATCGCCGTTAAAAGTATACGCCGATTATGTATCGAAGGTGGTGAATTTTACGGCAATCTTTGTAAATGTTTTACTTAAATCATTTGAATAGATTGAACCTGCTTCGCCAATCAATTAAGGCGTTTCTGCAAAACCCACAAAATTAAATGATATGAAAAACCTCAGTAAAAACCTACTGATAACACATTTTTTTGGACAGGATTGGGCTAAGATATAAGGCTAAAACATTGTAGATTTCTTCAAAAAAACGAAACTGAATCTGCTTTCAGTCGAAGGTACCGATACTGAGGAAACTTTAATGGATGAATTTACAGAAATAAGAGTATAATATTACTGTAAGATCATTATTTAGGTTTAAGATTTAACTTGGATACTGTTTCAAAACTCTTCATGTTAATTTCGTACTATTGCAAAACTGTTTCCCCCTTTTAATAAACGTGGACTTACCTTATTAACTTTACTCCTAGGTTTAAGGTAAGAGTAATTAAATTCAGTATTAATAAACATAGAGTAAGGAAGGAGTAAGCTAATCTGAATCTACTCTCGTCGTAAAAGTTAATCCTTCGCACTACCTAGTTTAAGGAGTGAGTAAGCCTTAACCAAATGCGTATTTTAACTTTCTAAAAGACTTTTTTTGCGTGGTAAAATCACTAAATGAGTCAGCCGAATACGTCGGAACGTAAAATCAGCCGCCGAACTTCGGTCTGATATGACACACCGTAAGTGCCGAACTTACGCGGCGGAAATTCTGCGCGGGCGGCTCCCTGCTGCTCCCCGCCCCCGGATCTTCGTCGGTAATCGAACCGAACTTCGGTCGCGTATGTGTGCTCACAGAATAAGTTGCCGCTGAACTTACGCCCGACCGAAGTTACGCTGTACGCAATGACGCGACGTAATTTCGGCATAGTGTGTCGTCAGTAATTCAAATAGCATTGCAGGCGTAATTGTGCCGAACTTCGGTCGCGTAACTTCGGCATAGTGTGTTCTAACTCTTGCCGAGGTGTCTTTGGATGGGTAAATGATAAATGAAACTCTTGTCGTAAATTGGCAGTTTATATTTATTTACATAACAATAATCACATGTGGGATGAATCGCGAAGGAACTTAAATATTGTAATAATTTGAACCTTAAGATGGGTGATGCGCAATAAACATAGAGAATATAACCACTAGAGAGCGTATAGGCCGATTTATTCTAAGTACACGAGTCACTACTGCGGGCCGGGGGACGAGGAAGAATGCGCGGCTGCAATTGGTCAGTTCAAGGTCAAGCTGCGTAGGTAGGGCTATCGTTAGGGGTGCACTACTTCAATAAGGGAAAATAGTCGATATCGATAAAATGGATTTTAACGTTATAAAAAATACACAATTAAAATGAAAGAAATAATATTTAATCAAAATCAATAAATTACACAAAAACATAATATGTACTTATCCTGTTATTATTGATTTTTAAAATGAATTAATTTGGTATATGTTTTTCGAATTAAACTTTTAGGGTCCTGGTTGTTCTTTGTAAAAAAAGATAAACGAGCGTCTACATATTTCTGAATTATGCATCTTGTTAATTCAATTAAATGATTTGTTGACTCTATTTCAAATTGATGAAAATTAATATCCGGGAATAAATTATACCCAATCAGGGATTTTAAAACCGATCTAATAAAATAATCCGTATTATATTTCGAAGACAGCACTTTCGAACCACTCTCATTGATCGCCCTCTTAATATAAATTTCACAACGACGACAAATTTCTATTACTGTGGTAGATCCGTACAATAACTTGTTTTTAGTGTCCTTTTGAAATTGTAAGGTGTTTTGATTAGGTAAACCAATAAGCGCCCCAATGCAAGTTTGGCATTTTATTTGCTTTATCAGAGCATGGACAATGTAGCCGGCCATATATTCAACTACTTTTTCACCGAATTCAGAACAAGGTAACAGGCTTTCAAGGCCTGAAAAGTCCAAGCTCTCAGTCTCAAGATCTATGTTTTGGTCTTTGTATCTTGTCGTAATATTGATACGGTTAACTGCAGAAGTGCATTGCAAAATTGAAATTTGACCAAGAGCACTGCAATTGCCGCTACCACTATTTTTAATTTGCGCATAGGTCAGGAGCTTCTTGTAGATGCTTTCAAAAACCCTAGCACTAGGATTGTTGTTTGATCCACCGTGGCATCTTATACTTCCAAACAGGTGTTCCAAGTGGTCCTGGCTTATTTTATGAAGAGGAAGATATTTTATGGCGCACTCTGAGTTCAGGACCAAGTCATGTATGAGAGCAATGGCGCTTTCGATACACACACAAAATCCCATGAATCCGGTATATCGTGGTGATTTAACAAGTAGAACTTCTTGTTTTACTTTTCTTACAATTATGTCTGCGGACATACTTAGTAGAGCATCTCTTGCCATCTTTAATTTAAATATAACATTCGCAGCATTTTGTGCATTGACTGCTCGTTTCAAATCATATCCATGAGTATGCGAGTCCAGAATATCAAAAAGATCATTTATCATTTCCAGAAACTGTGTTGTGGGTGTAACATCTTGAAACTTACGTAAATTAAGGTTTTTTTTGCAAAATGTGAGTGCATCTGATACACTCTTACTGAAAATTTGGGTTGCTAAGCTGACTTTCATAATTTTAGTTTTAAAAAATATATGAGATGCCCTTAGTCGATTAGCTAGATGAAAATTTTCCGCTGTTTGTAAATTATGTAAGTTAACAAGATGTTCCCACGATATAATATTGCCCTGTTCGTCCTTCAAATTCCTATAAAACTCGAATGCATTTCGCACTAACTTGATCATGTGTGCCGGATCTAAAAAGACTGCTATTCTTGAAGTATTGCAGGGATTTTTAAAGGTGGATTTGATTTGATCAACTTCAAATGAACAGCCTAATTTCTTAGCCATTGTAATATTTGCTGGGCAGCCGTCAAATGTAATAGCTTTGACGTTTACACCAGCCTCTTCTACCAAATGGATTGCCTCTGTTAGAAGAGCGGCTTTTTGATCTGCATTGATGCCATTTATTAAAAAATATCCTATTGGAATTTTCCAAGATGCATTTATTGGCACCAGCATGAAAACAAGGGCTTCTTTAGCTTCATCTTGACAATCCGTTTGTAGACTGGCGCCAAAACTCACGTGGCCATAGTACCTTCTGCCTTGGGGATGATATTCAACACCGCTTCTGATTGCCATTTCGTCGAATATAATAGTGGCGTAAATTTTGTTCTTCGATTCTCTAGCTTTCATTTTGATAGTATCTATTGCCTCCTTTGTAAATCCTGGTTTTCCGTCAATGGATTGATACCAACTTCTCAGAGTACTTGTAGCAGGTAAACATGTGCTGAAAGTTTGTCTAACGAAATTATACGCTTTCGGGGAATAAAAATGCAACGTTAAGGAGAATGCTCGTAACTCCGGTGAGTATTTTATTTTAGGTATATGTCCTTTTTTTGATTTCAATATTTGACGTTTAACAATTTCTTGGTTTTGTACACCTATGCGACTTAAAATGTCTTCATTTTCCTGAGTAATATAAGATTTATTTGTCAAAGTATTCAAAATTTCTTTTAGATTCGCATTTTTTTTTACCAATGATCTATTTTTATCTTGAAGCCTCTTCACCTCTTTCTTTTTTTTATTAAGGGAATATTTAAGATGGTCTATGTGTCGTTTCATTTTGCGTTTACGTGGAGTCAGGTCTATTACAGGGTCTTCTATTTTTTTGTTACCTAATGTTGAACTCTGAAAAAGAATAATATAGTATAAGAAAAAAATAAATTAGAAAAGAAAGAGGTAATAAGAAATATTAATATTGCATTTTCAAGAAATATTCAGTTGATCAGAATGTAAAAAAAATATACTTACGGGAATCTCATAATCATGGGAAGGCCTAAAAATTTTACTATCATCACATGGAAAACTCTGCAAAGGAATCTGGTCTGCAGTTGATGTATTAGCCTCAGCATGCACTTGTTTATTTGATAATGAACTCTGTAATTAAGCATGTCGGATATCAATAAACGCAGTTACATAAAATTTAACCCTGGTCTTTCATCGAAACAAATTAACTTACGAGGGCGACATTGTGATGCGAAGGCTCAGGTACATTAGTATTAGAGTCAGTCATACTATTTGTTGAAGCCTGTAAAGAATGAATGTTACTAATATTCACGATTTCACGTTTCCCAACATTATATCAATAAAAACAAAACTTACCAAAATAGGCAAAAACATCGTTGGTATCGCTGAACTAAATAGACGGCGGCGTTGTTTTAAATATTCAAAACAATCGGGGGTGAAGTGCCTTGAACAAACAGCGCTATATTTTGTTGGAAACCAATTTTCCCTATTAACTTTATTTATCCACTTTTCTTTTAGTTCCGGAATCTTCGGAAATCTGAAAACATGTATGTCAAACACAAAGAGGAACAAATCTTTTTTACATCAAAGACCACCGCCAAATTGTTGTAAATCCAAATGAAACTTGTACTATTTTTTGTTATCTATGGCTTCATAATAAATTGGTGTAAATCCTGGACTGATCGGTCGGCGACAGAGAGAAACATAAAAAAAATCCGGAACTTACATAAAGAAAAATACCGACAAACTGAGAATCTCCTCCTTCTTTTGAAACACGTTAAAAGTAGATAGGTATTTTATCAAAGTATGTGAATTTAATAAAAAAAAATATTAAGTCATTTTAATTTTATTATTGTCGATATCGAATTTCAGCTATTACTGCTATTAAAGGGGACACCACTAAATGTCACGATAAAAATACAAAGGAAAAGAAAGGGATAAAAGCATTAGAAAAGTCTAATAAAAGAAAGGGACTTTTCCAAAAGACATCAACGCGCAAAACAAATTTGTGCTCTTTTACCCAGGAACCATTTTAGATAGACCCCTGCGGTGACTCATGATCTGATTAAATCAAAATTAATTTTCGTTTTGTATACTTACCGATGAAAAGTTATGCCATCCTTTTTGTAACTAGATGTCTTGGAATGTTTCCCACACCACTTCACCGCGCATGAAGGCATTTTGATTCGTTATAATTGTATTAAAAGGTTTTAAAATTTGTATTTATTTAGCGTGCCCACAGGTCTAACACTTGGTTACAACTAAAATGGTTACTCCTATCGTAGCCTATACATAGGCGAAAAATCGCTAATAGTTTTCGAGCGTCGGGGCACTGTATGCGCAGTCAAGTGGTTATATAGTCTTTGGCAATAAAATATGTTTACTAAATTATAGTTTACTTGGAATACAGCAGACGTGGATTTGGTTGCTAGGTTGATGACCTAGACGATATTGGATGAAATACAAAACTGGTACATACATCAATGTTCAGACTTATGTGACGAGTTCGAAGGCAAACTAACTTTCTACGTAGTTTATGACAATTTAGCAATGCTGTCACTTTCAAACTCGTCCCAAACGGTACAGACAAATTGCGGACGCGTCTCTGAACTCCGAAAACTGACAGATAATGTACAGATGTATATTCCTTGCCGGTATGTGCAGCTTTTGTCTGAACCTTGACAAACATCCGTCTGCTGTACTTCATGTCTTCAGAATACATCTATAAACACGCCCTTGTACCCATAGCTATGAATTAAAATAGAACACTCAGTACACTCCCGCGCATATCACAAGACACACGTCACACAGCTACTCGTGCGCAATCAACAACAAATTCACTTTAAAGGTGAACATTTGAAATGTCGTGAAGTAAATTAAACGTGCTGGTGGATTTTAAACTTTAGGCGCTGAGTCGAACGTTTAAAATTCAACAGCGCACCTAAATTCGTTTACGACATTTCATGTTTTCACCGTCGATTTCTTTTGTGAAACACAAATTAACCCTCGATGTAGGAAGACAAACAAATAATGAGATAAATACTACTATACCAGTACCAGTATAATAAAGTGGCGTTGAAAATTTTAAGTGAAAGAGTATTAATTAGACTTTTTAAATCAAGAGGCTTGAGTATACAAATGAGTTCTTGTGCGAGTATTTTAGAAGTTAAATAAAAAAATAGATGTCCGAAACGCTTTGCAGGGGGACAGTTATCCTAATGATTAATTAATGTTTGTCTTCCTAATTGCAAATTCCCGCAGCCTTAAAACACAGTCCATCGTGTCACAAAGAATTTAAAACTACACTAAACTGTACACAAATATAATTACAATCATCTATGGACTATGTGCAATAATAAACTCATGTTATACACTTTCAATAATATAATTTTATAATATTTCGTAAAGAACTTTTTGGAAGTGACCACACTTATCGATGCGGAAGAGGTTTGGGCTGATCAACAAGAGCTTATAATGCAATAAAAGAGAACATATCGTATTAGCTTCTTTTCAATTAAGAGAAGCGACTAGACACCGCGCCGAATGACGGGGCCCCCCTTCATGACGGGGCCCCCCTTTATGACGGGGCCCCCTTTATGACGGGGCCCGCCTTAAGAGGGCCACAGCCTTGCCGGGGTCGCGGGACATACGTATACCGCGACTCCGGTACACAAAAGGGCTACCGAAGGACACCGTGGATTTTAGTCAGTACAAGTCTGACAGTCCCTCCCGCCCTGCCCGGGGCTGAGAGGACTCATTCGATGATTTTACCACGAAAAAAAAAAGACACCGCGCCGAACTAACTACATATGGTTGAACATGATCGGCATTAGCAGATTCCTCTTCGATAAGTTTGGGCACACCCTAGGTGACAATTATATAATAATATGACAAGATCAAATACAAAGGAACGTCGAACGTTTGGCAAATATAATATTTTATAGACGGAAGCAAACAATATCTATAAAAAAACATCGCGAGCGCGATTATTTACGTCTATACATAATTTAGTTGATATAAACTCTCTACTAGCGCCATCTATAGGCAACCATTATTACTATTTACTTATTTAGTCAGATAAGATAAAGTTGCCAGTACACTTTAGCGCCATGTCTTAATTAAATAAATGGGAGATTAAACATTCAAAATATGTTTATTTGTTACCCGTTTTCACTAATACTTGGTGATATCTAAACAAGTAAACTAAATACCATTGAATCTTCAACTCTTGGTGATGAGTCCGAGTTTTGAGAACTTAACAGTGCCCTTTTATTAGTGTCACTTAGTATTAGTGAAAGCGAATATGTATCATCTTGTATAGCCGCCGTGACTGAGTTATCTTTGACGAGAATTCCCATTAATTCCAAACGTTGTTAATGTTGTTGTAGGTTGAAATGCCGAAGTTCAACTTTTCAAGTTTACAATAAGTGGATCTTGAAAACTTATTGTTGACATACTTTGCACAATTTAGCTGATTATTGCTTTCTGATATGCCGTTTGCTTGCCTGACGAGACGGCAAACAACTCAACCTTGTGTTAATGAATTGCATCTTCCATTATTTTGATAATAAGTCCAGTATTAGCACACTATATTCTGGAAGCAACTACCCAGTTCTATGCAGTTCTTCCGGGGTCTAAGCAAGAACTTTTGATTTAACTCATAAATTGTAAATCCATTATAATTTCTACTTTCGAGATATTCACATCAAACATGTTGTTGGGTGAGATAAAAGATTTTAAATGTGAGAAGAGCTGGATAAAAATAATTTACAAGTTTTATGTGAATATTTAGCTACCGGGAACGTACAGTAATGTGTCAAAAAATAACCTTTGTAGCGGCGTAACGTAAAACTGGTGATGTCGCTGCTACAAGGTTAGCGCCTCGCCCGCGCCATCTTGCACGGCGCGGCGTCTCGCTCGCGCAGGCAGTCGGCCCAACGCAACCACCGAGTGCGCACGCTCACTTGCCGAGCGAACTAATGTACGCGAGTCCTAGATTCTGTGTATCTAGCGTAAGAACTATGCACTGTAATGTTTGTGTCGTAAACTTATTATACGTTTAATTGAACTAAGTGAGTCTCATTCGCTGTGCCCGCCGACGACCCCACCGCGCCGTTACAAATTGCGCCCAACTCGTGGCACGTGCTCGGACAACGCGAGCGCGAAAGAAACCACGCAACCGTCTACCAGCTACTGTGCGTGATACCATCAGGTGTACTTGGTTGCCGCCGAGCGTTATCGACGAGAATATGCCGCCGACGACCCGCCAGCGCGCGACCAAAGAAAACCCTGAAGATTCCAGCAGCGACGAAGACGGCCACGCGGTGGCAAACCCCGCAGTTATGAGCAACGCGGAGACATCCACGCCGACGCCAGGCGTCCACATGATTTCAATGACCGACGAGCAACTCACGCGAATTCTGTCGAACGCGATGAGAAGCGTCATGACACCGACACCGAGCTCGCTAGTATCGGATGAAGCATCGGGATCGACGAGTCATCACGTCGCAGCACACACGGGAGCGCCAGCAGCCAGCATGCATGGCAACTTCACCCGGTGCACGGCCCGTTTCGACGGCGCCGCACGTGGCGTTGACGCCACAGAAGCTTTCATCGAGAACGTGCTCGTATATAAAGAGTGCGCGAACGTGTCGGACGAACACGCACTTCGAGGGCTGCCTATGCTGCTGACAGGAGAGGCCGCAGTATGGTGGCAAGGCATAAAATCATCCGTCGAGACCTGGGACGACGCGATCCGCCGACTCCGATTCATGTACGGCGCCCCGCGCCCCGCTCATCGGATACTTCGAGAAATCTTCGCGCGTGAACAAAGTGACAGTGATAGTGCCGACTCATATATTTCGCGAGTGCGCGCGAGCTTATCTCGATTACCGTACAAAGTACCAGAAATAATGGAGATAGACATTGTTTATGGACTGTTAAGTCGTAAAATAAGAAAAAGAGTGTCACGTGATTCCGTTAGTAGTGTCGACTGCCTGCTCGAGCGCGCAAGGTACATAGAGGAGACGCTGGGCGAAGTGCGAGTAAGTGAACCTAAATCATTTAATTCACCCCGCGACAATAAGTCTAGCCACCCCGCGAAGTCTGTGGTTCAGAATACCGAATCGCACGACACACCAGCCAACTCTAGTTCGAATAATAATAATAATAGCGATTCGAACGCAACGAAACGGGTTAGGCCACGCTGCGTTTTTTGTAAAAAGTTCGGCCACTCTGTAGAGGACTGTAGGAACAAAACGAAATCGGATGACCGGAAGGAAGACAACGCCCGAAAGGAAGATAACGCGCCAGTGTCTTGTTACGGCTGCGGTCAACAAGGGGTAATAAGGTCTAAGTGTCCGAAGTGTAAAGGTACATCCGCCGACAAGGTGAGCTTCCAAAGTGCCATAACCCAAAATTCCGATTTTTCGCATCCCACAGTAAAAATAGAAGTCGTGTCTGTAGTAGGTGTGGCAGTGTTAGATACAGGTGCTACTGAGAGCCTCGCTAGTCCCGGATTATATAAAATCCTCCTCGACAGTGGCGCCACCTTCACACAAACACGGCGAAGTCTAAGTCTCGCCGACGGAAAGCAGCAGGTACGTGAATTATTATCATGTGATACAAACGTTACGATTCTGAATCGTGTTATCCCCACTTCTTTCCTAGTGATACCAGAAGCGAGCAATAGGACGCTTCTAGGACAAGATTTCATCGCTAAAGCAGGTATATTGATGGACCTTCAACGTAACCGTTGGTTCTTTAGCGATGCCCCTGGGCAGATGTTTGAGTTCGTAAAAACATACAGCCTGACATCTACCAGTGGCGCAGGGTTGATGCAAGTCGATACCACCGGCCTAGAGCTGAGAGAGGAAGAAGGTACGAAACTGACACCAGCCCAAAGAACACAGCTTAACCAGCTCATAGTAAGCAGAGCTGAGCGCTTCGCCACCGAAGGACCCCCAACAACGTATGCCACTCATCACATTCGGGTTGACGAGAAGCAGGAACCGACCGCTTCACCTCCCTATAGAATGTCGCAAGGTAAGAAACAGTTGTTAGATGGTGAACTTGAGAAGCTGCTACGCGCTGATGTTATAGAGGAGTGTGAATCGCCTTGGGCTGCCAACGTAGTCTTAGTAGCGAAAAAGGATGGCGGAGTCCGCCTGTGTGTGGACTACCGGAAGCTGAACGCGGTGACAGAACCGGATCGGTACCCGCTCCCGCGCATAGAAGACGTGCTTCATGCGGCGAAGACGACCAGCTACATGACTACGCTTGATCTCCACTCCGGCTACTTCCAGGTTTGTGTCGCAGAAGAAGATCGCGACAAAACCGCTTTTGTGACTCCGTCCGGCACCTACAGGTTTAAGAGGATGCCGATGGGCCTACGGAACTCAGGTGCCACATTTCAACGACTGATAGATAGTTTCAAGTCAAACTTAAATGTGCCTGTTCCAGAGAAGATGATTGACAGTTCCAGTGCACATTCAGACCCTCAAGGATGCAGACCTGTCACCATTTTAGGGTACCTGGACGATCTCATCATCCTCTCGGAAACTTTCGAAGGTCATATCGAGGATCTCGGAGCAGTTTTTGACAGACTTGAAAAGTTTAACTTGCGTATCAACCGTAAGAAGAGCTGTTTCGCCCGAGATTCAGTCAAGTTCCTTGGCCACATAATCGTCCCTGGCGGCCTGCAAGTTGACCCAGGTAAGACTTCAGCCATTGCTGACATGCACTCCCCGAAGACCGTAAGGCAGCTTAAGGGTTTTTTAGCTACTTCCAGTTGGTTCCGGCGCTTCGTACCGAACTACGCTGCAATTGCTAAGCCTTTAACTGACCTTCTAAAGAAGAACGGCACCTGGAGATGGCATGAGGAACAGCAAGCTGCTTTCGAGCGTATTAAAGAGCTCTTGGTCACTGCTCCCATCTTACGCCAAGCTGACGAAGGTAAGCCCTTCTCCCTCCGCACAGATAGCAGTGGCTACTGTCTCGGCGCAGTTTTGATGCAGGGGGAGGGCCCCGATGAAAGACCGATAGAGTACGCCAGCCGTCTACTAGAGGCAGCTGAGCGCAACTATACAACCACTGAACGGGAGGCCCTTGCTGTCGTGTGGGCTGTTACGAAGTTCAGGGGGTACATCGAAGGATCCAAGGTAGTAGTCAAGTCCGACCATCAGCCTCTACGATGGTTGATGAGCCTCAAGTCGCCTACAGGCCGTCTCGCCAGATGGGCACTTACTCTCCAGGCTTACGACCTCCAGATCGAGTACACCCCTGGAAAAGCGAACGTGATTGCTGACGCACTAAGCCGCCCGCCCTGTTGCGATGAGAACCCAGGCGGTTGCGAGGTATGCTTAGTGTCAGTAGATATACCACACAGGAAACCCGATGACGTGCGCTCTAACCAGCTCAAAGACCCCGAGCTGAAGAAGATTATCGAGGAATTGGAGGCACCTGACGATCCCTTTAGGGGGAGGGGTTGGTCAGAGAGAGGATACCTGATATCGGATGGTGTGTTGTACAGGTGTGCACCTGAATCTGAGGACGCGGATTCCGCCTGTCTCGTCGTGCCAAAGCACGAAAGGGAGACCGTGCTGGCAGATTTTCACGACGCTCCTACAGCAGGTCACTTCGGAGTGGAACGAACCCTACAACGCATCAGAGCTCGATACTTCTGGTCAGGTATGAGAAGTTTCATCACAGAATACATTAAACGCTGCACAGCTTGCCAGCGATACAAAATTGACAACCGGAAGCCAGCTGGACTTCTGCAAACCCCGGCTCCTACCCGACGATTCGAAGTGGTGGCTGTCGATCTATTCGGTCCACTCCCGAAGACGTCGAAAGGGAACCGGTGGATCTTAATACTGGAGGATACTTGCTCCCATTGGGTTGAGCTATTCGCGCTAGAGAGCGCCACCAGCGTGGAGTGCGCTGAAGTTTTGATTGCCGAAGTGTTCCTGAGGTTCGGAGTCCCGCGCAGGATGATTAGCGACAACGGAGTGCAATTCGTTGCTGAGGTGATGCAGCAGGCGTGTCATGTGATGGGCATTAAACAGTCCTTGACACCACTTTATCACCCTGAAGCTAACCCTGTAGAGCGGAAAAATCGGGACTTGAAGCCTCAGTTGGCTATCTTGGTAGGGAGAGATCATACGTCATGGGACGCTCATCTTGCAGCCATAAGGTTTGCCATGAACTCCGCTGTCACAGCGAGTACTGGATTTTCACCAGCTTTTCTTACCTTCGGGAGAGAGCTACGCGCACCTTCAGACGTCGTGGCAGACATGAAAACCATCGTGGATAGCGATAATTTCGTGCCGAACATTACTCCTTACCTGCGTAAGTTGTCGACGGTATTGCTCGACGCTAGAGATGTCCACGAACGCGCTCAGACCGTGCAGAAGAAGTATGCAGATGAAGGTAGACGCCCACCCCCCGATTACAAGGTAGGTGATCTTGTATTGTTGAAGACACAGGGGACGAATGATGCCGGTCAAGGACAGACTCCTAAGTTTATACCTCGTAGGGATGGTCCGTATCGTATACGAGAAGTTGTAAGTCCCACAACCTATGTGCTAGAGGGAACCGTCAGGGGTGAGCACGTTGGACGCTACCATGTCGCCGATCTGACACCGTTCATCGGTGACGTTGAGGTCCCGGTTAGGGAAAAACGCAGACGTGGTCGACCCCGTAGATATGATTGCTAGCCCGAATGCGAGGGCGCCATATTCGAACTAGAGGGGGAGTGTGTAGCGGCGTAACGTAAAACTGGTGATGTCGCTGCTACAAGGTTAGCGCCTCGCCCGCGCCATCTTGCACGGCGCGGCGTCTCGCTCGCGCAGGCAGTCGGCCCAACGCAACCACCGAGTGCGCACGCTCACTTGCCGAGCGAACTAATGTACGCGAGTCCTAGATTCTGTGTATCTAGCGTAAGAACTATGCACTGTAATGTTTGTGTCGTAAACTTATTATACGTTTAATTGAACTAAGTGAGTCTCATTCGCTGTGCCCGCCGACGACCCCACCGCGCCGTTACACCTTTTAGTTAGGTTTAGTGACTTTATCAATATGAATGTGATAATTTTTGCTCAACCCGTGTTGTTTAGAAATGACTCCAACATCTATTTCGAGGGAATAGAGAATAAATAGATAATTAGTTTTATTCATCTCTTGATTTCGTAGCCCCATCTTATCCCCAAAGGTTTTATACAACGCAGTTTTCGAGAAACAGAAGAATAGATCTTTAATGAATGGTGGAAAATGATAGGATATGGATCCTATCCTATTATTATTCAAGATGAAAATATAATACAAATATTTTTCATTGACACGCGAGTGTTCCTGAAATAATTTCACTATAGACTATTATGTTTCTCGGATGTTATCTTTCGCCTAATGGCTTTCGTTGATAGCTTGACATAATATGATTTATGACCAGCATACATCATTCTTCGTTTTTATGTGATTTTTCTTCTGTTTACCCGTGGCACCAGTTACATGTATTGTGTCGTGTCCTGTGGAGCTAGCACAGTCCAGCACATCCCTGCTGCTATCGCGCCTGCTTGAGCGCGATGAGCTCGTCGAGCTGTGCCTTGTACAGCTGGGTGACATCCTGCAGGTCCAGGCGGAGCTCTGCCATCTGCTCCTCCTTCTCGCCGTACATCTGAAGGAGCGCGTCGTACTGCTCTTGTACTGTCTGGAAGACAGAATTTTATATTAAAGACATTATCTTGGATATTTTGCTTACATTATGAGGGAAACTGGGAAACCTATGTCTAGAATTGCCAACTAGTATTGAGCAAGCATGGCGATTAATGCTCAAGAAATCTTAAAAAATATACATTATTCTTATGTTCTTTGGTAGATGATAGTAATAGTCTGGCATAATTATGAATTTTCATGTTTTCGTTATCACAGAACTTGATGAATACAAATCAACGATACGATGACAAAGTCTACAATAGTTATTTGTGCAACAAGAGAGCAAAGTCGTTTTTTGCTGCGAGTGCTGATTTTGAATCCAGAGCAAGCGAAGGATTCAACGATTGAATCACGAGCGTAGCGAGTGATTCTAAAGTTGAATCCTGAGTGTGGCGAGGGATTCAAAGGCACGAGATGCAAAAAACTTTGCTCTCGTGTAACACACATAACTTTTCACTTCAGCAGCGAGAACACTTTAGGAGATAAAATAATAGACAGGAATAGATTTAAATAACTATAAACTTATTCAACTCTTTACGCCAGCCTGCTATTCCTGCTCTTTTATTTAAATTAAGGCGTGTTCGGAAATTATAGCACCCATGACATTTTATTATTCAAAATATTTACGTAACATTATTGAAACTAGAAATAAATATTTACAGGTTAAATATCAGTTTTATTTGCAGTAAATACTTATTTTCGTTCAAATACTACGTATACATATAAGTTAAAAATTCAATAAATTACACTAAGACATAATTATCTTTTTGCAAAATTTCTTTAGTTAGTACAAACCGAGCGTTGTCTTTGAGGTCGAATTCAAAATCGGAATTCGAATTGTATGATTAACCCAAGGCTGAATAAGATATTCGCGGCTTTCTGAAAACAAAAATTAAAAAGTTACTTTGTCTCACTCAGTGAGCAAAATCGCATTTTGCTCACTGATTTCAGGCAGCAAAACCTACATGTTTGAGCTACTGAAGTGAAAACAATATTGTAGAAGTAATGGTTGTGTACAGACGGCAGATGGAGCAAACATGTGCTAGAGTGGAGACCGCGAATGGTCAAACGCAGTGTAGGACGCCCTGCTGCAAGATGGCGAGATGATGTAAGGAAGGTGGCTGGCAGTGGATGGATGCGGACTGCCCAGGACCGGGATGGTTGGCGCTCGCCGGGGGAGGCTTACGTTCAGCAGTGGACGGCAATAGGCTAAAATAAATAAATAAATTTTATTCATAAACGTTTTTACAGAAATAGGTGTAAACGTAATCACAGAAATGTAATATAGTTAAGTCTTATGATTGTACTCTAGTTAAATAGTTCATAAATAAAAACAAGTGTATAACTTAAGAACATAGGTATAAGATATTTAACTAGGGAATTAAATTAAATGTAGCGACCTGCCTGAACTAAGTTACTAAAAACCTGTGTTTCAGGCCATCACTTCAACGTAATTTAATTGGGGCTAATTTGTGTAAAGTAGATCATAAAAATAAACACGGTCATCGACTATAATAAAAGCAAACTTACATTTAAAACTATTCTAAACAATTACGGAAACAATAAATAAATATTTGCATCGTTTGTTCATTTCAAGGTTGCAAACATGCAATTTTAATTAGGTGAAGAAATGTGCAATCTTACAAAAACAACTTCATGTTGTCTTAACAACTACCTATCTAGATCAGCTAATGAGCCATTCTTATTTTATTTTCTGATTTTAATTACTATCTAACTTATTTATCTAAGATAAAACTATTGCTTAAGTGGTAAGATAAGGGTATTGGGTGGCACTCTTAGGCAACTTCGTAGTCAATTGAGTTGATGTAGGACATCTCTGCGTATTTGCGCGCCGGACAACTTGCATCGCCAGTAGGATGGTCACATTTCCTCTTAAAGCGTTTGCACGTCGCACATTGATGGGGAGAAGACTTGCTACTACATTCCTTGAAGGAGTGGCCAGTCTCTCCACAATGATTGCAAGTAGTACTAGTTTCTCGGCAATACTTGGCTACGTGCCCGTACTGTTGACAATTGAAGCATCTGGTCACTATAGTGAAATCTCTCACAGGGCAAGATGTCCAATTTATAAAAATTCGACTTTGGTTGATCATAATTTTTCTAGCTAGCCGGGAGTTCTATTATATAGTTGCAGGTAGTAAGGTCTTTTTTACCCGATTTATGACTTAATTTGATGTTCTCAAGGAAGGACTCACGAGTTATATTCGGCAACTTGTCTGTAAGGTTTTGCTCGTAAATACAATCGAAAACTTCTTTCTCGGTGAGGGCAACGGGGACACCAATGACAGCAACCCTAGGACGGCGTTTGGAAGGTTCTTCTATTGTAAGGCCCGACGATACTAGTTTTTCTGAGTTCTTGAGCTTGTCAATATCACCTTTATTTTCGGTGCTAATCAAAACGCCCCCATTTTTCATTTTTCTCAGACCACGGACATGAAGCTTAAGTTGTTCGGGTGAGATTATCTTTTGTACGAGTGACTTGGTGGCGTCACTTGTTTGGGTCTTATCGCTGGGATAGATGGCGATTGAACTCAGGTTTGCAGGGCGAACGAAGTTATCGGAACCTTTCTTCACCATGCTAGCATAAGAATTAGTTTCCGAGGGTTTCCACTTAGTCTCAACTACTTCTTTGAACTGCTGGAGAGAGTCCACAAAATTCTGGTGAGCCTTGAGATGCTGGATTGTGGTATGGGCCTGGATCGTTTTCGACTTTAATGACTGATATAGGACGGCCATTTGAGAAGTCCCAGTTGAGACCTTCCGGCAAAGATTGGAGACACGAAGTTTCTGTTCTGTGTTCATTTTGCCTTCACCAACAATAGTGCACACTTCGTTGAGGATAGAATCTATAGATCTTATCCATTTCTGGATCTCCGGCGTACTGACGACTTCACTGGGCAATTCATTATCCGCTGGTGGTGGATTTGGATCGCTCGGGGGTCCTGCCGGCGTCGGCGGAGGACTTCTCTGCAGCACTTGGCTACGTCCAAACGGGCTCGATCCTGGGTTAGACATGCTACCCGTAACACTTTATTAATTGTTTATAAAAATTAATTAGTTCATCTTGCACATAAGTCGTTAAAAATTACAAGTCACACGCGACACACTTTACTTTTATACTGACGGTGCAAATATTATATTTATTTTGTCGCAATTGTTTATTTCATCGTGATCAATAAAACACACGTCCGCTTAGTCTCGCGTCTCACGACTATCAACCAAAGGCTGATAATATAAAATGGTTGTTCCCGCAATGGACAAAGGGTTCTTGAAGCAAGTGACGTCATTATGCGCATGCGCTTCGCACCCACACGAATATGACTTCACAAACGTTTCTGTGGCATTTTGGAAACACTTATGGGGATTAGGAAGGCAAATAAGTTTCATAAAAGAAAAATGACTAGATGAAAGAATGGCTCAGTGCGAGGAGGCTTTTACCTAGGAGGGGCTACAGACTAGAAACAAATAAATTGTACTTGATTTTATTTATGTATACTCATGAAAGTGAAGACAAATGAGGCTTTTTATTATATTGTTATTCGCACCTACACACGGTGAGTGCCCGCAGCTCTCCGTCCCTCACAGTGTCTCCTCACCTGCATCTCATCCAGCGCCGCCTGCAGCCTGGCCAGATGGTGCGACATGGCGGTCCTCTGCAGGGTGAGTGCCCGCAGCTCTCCGTCCCTCACAGTGTCTCCTCACCTGCATCTCATCCAGCGCCGCCTGCAGCCTGGCCAGATGGTGCGACATGGCGGTCCTCTCACTGAGCAGAGCGTCCCTCTGTAGTGTGAGTGCCCGCAGCTCTCCGTCCCTCACAGTGTCTCCTCACCTGCATCTCATCCAGCGCCGCCTGCAGCCTGGCCAGATGGTGCGACATGGCGGTCCTCTGCAGGGTGAGTGCCCGCAGCTCTCCGTCCCTCACAGTGTCTCCTCACCTGCATCTCATCCAGCGCCGCCTGCAGCCTGGCCAGATGGTGCGACATGGCGGTCCTCTCACTGAGCAGAGCGTCCCTCTGTAGTGTGAGTGCCCGCAGCTCTCCGTCCCTCACAGTGTCTCCTCACCTGCATCTCATCCAGCGCCGCCTGCAGCCTGGCCAGATGGTGCGACATGGCGGTCCTCTGCAGGGTGAGTGCCCGCAGCTCTCCGTCCCTCACAGTGTCTCCTCACCTGCATCTCATCCAGCGCCGCCTGCAGCCTGGCCAGATGGTGCGACATGGCGGTCCTCTCACTGAGCAGAGCGTCCCTCTGTAGTGTGAGTGCCCGCAGCTCTCCGTCCCTCACAGTGTCTCCTCACCTGCATCTCATCCAGCGCCGCCTGCAGCCTGGCCAGATGGTGCGACATGGCGGTCCTCTGCAGGGTGAGTGCCCGCAGCTCTCCGTCCCTCACAGTGTCTCCTCACCTGCATCTCATCCAGCGCCGCCTGCAGCCTGGCCAGATGGTGCGACATGGCGGTCCTCTGCAGGGTGAGTGCCCGCAGCTCTCCGTCCCTCACAGTGTCTCCTCACCTGCATCTCATCCAGCGCCGCCTGCAGCCTGGCCAGATGGTGCGACATGGCGGTCCTCTGCAGGGTGAGTGCCCGCAGCTCTCCGTCCCTCACAGTGTCTCCTCACCTGCATCTCATCCAGCGCCGCCTGCAGCCTGGCCAGATGGTGCGACATGGCGGTCCTCTGCAGGGTGAGTGCCCGCAGCTCTCCGTCCCTCACAGTGTCTCCTCACCTGCATCTCATCCAGCGCCGCCTGCAGCCTGGCCAGATGGTGCGACATGGCGGTCCTCTCACTGAGCAGAGCGTCCCTCTGTAGTGTGAGTGCCCGCAGCTCTCCGTCCCTCACAGTGTCTCCTCACCTGCATCTCATCCAGCGCCGCCTGCAGCCTGGCCAGATGGTGCGACATGGCGGTCCTCTGCAGGGTGAGTGCCCGCAGCTCTCCGTCCCTCACAGTGTCTCCTCACCTGCATCTCATCCAGCGCCGCCTGCAGCCTGGCCAGATGGTGCGACATGGCGGTCCTCTCACTGAGCAGAGCGTCCCTCTGTAGTGTGAGTGCCCGCAGCTCTCCGTCCCTCACAGTGTCTCCTCACCTGCATCTCATCCAGCGCCGCCTGCAGCCTGGCCAGATGGTGCGACATGGCGGTCCTCTCACTGAGCAGAGCGTCCCTCTGTAGTGTGAGTGCCCGCAGCTCTCCGTCCCTCACAGTGTCTCCTCACCTGCATCTCATCCAGCGCCGCCTGCAGCCTGGCCAGATGGTGCGACATGGCGGTCCTCTGCAGGGTGAGTGCCCGCAGCTCTCCGTCCCTCACAGTGTCTCCTCACCTGCATCTCATCCAGCGCCGCCTGCAGCCTGGCCAGATGGTGCGACATGGCGGTCCTCTGCAGGGTGAGCGCCCGCAGCTCTCCGTCCCTCACAGTGTCTCCTCACCTGCATCTCATCCAGCGCCGCCTGCAGCCTGGCCAGATGGTGCGACATGGCGGTCCTCTCACTGAGCAGAGCGTCCCTCTGTAGTGTGAGTGCCCGCAGCTCTCCGTCCCTCACAGTGTCTCCTCACCTGCATCTCATCCAGCGCCGCCTGCAGCCTGGCCAGATGGTGCGACATGGCGGTCCTCTGCAGGGTGAGTGCCCGCAGCTCTCCGTCCCTCACAGTGTCTCCTCACCTGCATCTCATCCAGCGCCGCCTGCAGCCTGGCCAGATGGTGCGACATGGCGGTCCTCTGCAGGGTGAGTGCCCGCAGCTCTCCGTCCCTCACAGTGTCTCCTCACCTGCATCTCATCCAGCGCCGCCTGCAGCCTGGCCAGATGGTGCGACATGGCGGTCCTCTGCAGGGTGAGTGCCCGCAGCTCTCCGTCCCTCACAGTGTCTCCTCACCTGCATCTCATCCAGCGCCGCCTGCAGCCTGGCCAGATGGTGCGACATGGCGGTCCTCTGCAGGGTGAGTGCCCGCAGCTCTCCGTCCCTCACAGTGTCTCCTCACCTGCATCTCATCCAGCGCCGCCTGCAGCCTGGCCAGATGGTGCGACATGGCGGTCCTCTGCAGGGTGAGTGCCCGCAGCTCTCCGTCCCTCACAGTGTCTCCTCACCTGCATCTCATCCAGCGCCGCCTGCAGCCTGGCCAGATGGTGCGACATGGCGGTCCTCTGCAGGGTGAGTGCCCGCAGCTCTCCGTCCCTCACAGTGTCTCCTCACCTGCATCTCATCCAGCGCCGCCTGCAGCCTGGCCAGATGGTGCGACATGGCGGTCCTCTGCAGGGTGAGTGCCCGCAGCTCTCCGTCCCTCACAGTGTCTCCTCACCTGCATCTCATCCAGCGCCGCCTGCAGCCTGGCCAGATGGTGCGACATGGCGGTCCTCTGCAGGGTGAGTGCCCGCAGCTCTCCGTCCCTCACAGTGTCTCCTCACCTGCATCTCATCCAGCGCCGCCTGCAGCCTGGCCAGATGGTGCGACATGGCGGTCCTCTGCAGGGTGAGTGCCCGCAGCTCTCCGTCCCTCACAGTGTCTCCTCACCTGCATCTCATCCAGCGCCGCCTGCAGCCTGGCCAGATGGTGCGACATGGCGGTCCTCTCACTGAGCAGAGCGTCCCTCTGTAGTGTGAGTGCCCGCAGCTCTCCGTCCCTCCGAGTGAGCTGCGCGAGTGTCTCCTCCACACACATGGCGGACGAGGCAGTCGGGGTCGTACAACCTTCCTCCTGGAACACGATAATATAGGTTAAGAGTACTTTAAACACAGAGGATATAATCATTAGGGACAAACTTACACCACGCCCGCGATACAGGACGAATTCCTAAAGAGGGGCAAGGTTTAAACAAAAATTATTAACTTGTGATTTGCCCCAGCTTCGCACAGGTATAATTTTGACGAGGCAGTACTCAACTAGGGGTCCGTGACCTCATACTGCTGAACACAACATACCCGGCAGGAGTATCCCTAAAATCTTCTCTGTAAAATTGGAACTGTGGAATTTTCTTTTATACTTCAACGAACATTTTTTTTTTTCAATCAATCTATCGGTCCATTTTTGACTTGAAAGACTACCGAGCAGCATTTGATTTTAAAACAAAGGAAAAATGAAGATTGCCTTGCATTGCCTTACTTTACTTACAATAGAAAGCAAATGTGTTTATTGGCATAAAACTGTGAAACCTAACATACTTACGTGAACTGTTCCGTTCATAAATTAATATTAATAATAAGCAATATGTGTACTTACAGACTGCCACAGTGAAGCAGAAAGCGAGTCGGAGGCGACAGAATGTGGCGGAGATAAATCACCGCGAGTCGATACCTGCTCCTGAAAACACACAATTAAACAAACCATAAGCAAAATGTTTTAAAAACTAATTATAGTGGCCACGTATATTGAACTTTAACTACACTCAAATTCACTAAATGATAATGATCCAAATTAATGGAAAACTTTTTATGATCGTCATCATCACCGTGAATACTGACTTGTATCATAATTGCCATTATAGTGTGACATGGTTTGCTAAATGCTATGTGGTTAATATAATTTGAGTTGTATCGCCTCGTAATAAAGTCCACAGTCACCCTGAACTTACTCTTGTCCGAAGCTCACAATTATACTATACTTTTTTTTATCGTGGTAAAACCATCAAATGAGTGCTCCCACCCAGGGCAGGACAGGAGGGACTGTCAGACTTGTACTGACTAAAATCCACGGTGTCCTTCAATAGCCCTTTACGTTCTGGGGTCAGGGTAATTCGTTAGTCCCGCTACCCCGGCAGGCTTTGGCCCTCTAAAGGGGGGGCCCCGTCATTGTGCTGACACTCTTTGAGGGGCGCTTGGAACACAACGCGCCGTCGACCCGGACATGGTCCATGGTCGGACAGCGAGTCACCCATTATTCGCCGCCCGCATGATACAATACCTGTAATATGGCATTCCTCTTCTTCTCAGTGTCGAGCGCGTTCTTCTCCGCACTCAACTGTTGTTCCACATCGCTCAGTCGCTGTTGCAGCTCACACATACTACTCTCGTGCTCAACTCGGAGTGTCTCCAGCTCTTGAGTCTTACTGTGGAGTGGAAAATATATTTGAGTGTTTGTTTTGTTAAGTTATTTGTTCTTTAACTGACTAAATCAATGAAAATGGTTGTGTTAACTAAGGTCAATTTTCACCACAACCACAGAATAATTAATAGTACTATACGTACAGAAGGACTACTCCAAAAAAAAAATCAAACAAATGTAAAATCTATATACGAGAGAATAAAGTACATTTTAACTGGCAGCCGTACCGCCCACCTACTTTTATAATAGCCTAAACTTCCCGTGCGCAAGCAAAAATGTACTGAATGGTTACGCCCGAGAGTTTATTTTGGTTTATCTGACGCCAACGACATTAAAAGGTTACTATGGGTCAAGCTCAATAGGGTTGCGACTTGCGAGTTTAGGCACAAATAGGTAGGTACCTATGCGTATTTTATGCATTTGCTAAATTACATTATTACCATAAATACCTATGTTCCTCAAGGAATTTTGTTTTTATCATCAGCCTATATCTTTTTGGTTTCGTCATCGATTACTACATACATTATTGATTGTTAGCACAGAATGATAATAGTAGGTACCTACGGCACCTTACGTGAGGAATAATATTTATAATAATATTATCTTTTCTACCTATTATTGTTATATTTTTGAACATTTATCTTACAAAAAAAAAGAATAATATTTAAAAGATTTTTATCGTCTATGGCAAAATAGCCAGTCCTTATTATTTTGCACTCAACCTAGTAACCGATCAATTACTATCGCATACTGTCACAGGCCCCGCGTTGCGTGTCTTTGTAGGTAGGTAAAAAAGTGGCGCAGCGAATTACGACCGCTGACCTTGAATGCGTAGTGTGGCCATTTTCTGAGTTAGAACTTTTAAACAACAACGCAAACATCTTTCTACTTTCTACCGATCTTTATTCTTAGTACTCAGCTTAAGGTGAGTGAGAGTGTCGTCTTTTTATCTTGGTCGTCCAGTAGGCTCACCCCCCCCCCCCCCAATTAGTATCTCGCCTCATTTCCAAACTTGTAACCTCATGATTAGGTATCATGATCAGTTAAGCCCATACTTCACATCACAAGCAGGGAGATAATTTTGTTGATCATTACTAAATATGTACCTACTATATATTTTTTTTCTTCATAATAATATTGTGTTATTAATTTACCAAAAGCACCTAAAGCAAGAAACTTGTGCGTAACTACACGTAACGTAACAAAAATATTAAGGAGACGGAGCGCGTGCGTAACGGGTGGCGCGTGGCAGCCGTAGTGAATGGGCCACGACATAATGGCCCCGCAACTACAAATACCGGCACGGTTCTTGAGCGCTCGGCGTAAGAGTGGGGATCGCTTTGCGCATCGTACACTTATCGACAAATGAAACGCACAATAAAACAAATAAAACGCACAAAACAACGAATACCGAGGGGCGGCTATGACGCGATACGCTACAGCACGCTACGCGGGCCAATCACTACACTTTCCCCGCCCCCGTTCCTCACTTCATCTACCAAAGGGACCTAATAACTCACTTCTGCGCAGGTGAAGGTCAGCGCTCAAGATCCATGCCGGTATCTGTACTTGCAGTTTTATGCCTACACCGTGGAGTGAGACAGGCCTGCCACAACTCATTGAATCTATACTAATATTATAAAGCAGAAGACTTTCGTTGGTTTTAACGCGCTTATCTCAAAAATTACTGCTTTGAATTGAAAAAAATATTTTTGAGTTATACAGGGTGGTGATGACAATACGACAATAAATTAAACTTCGTATACCTCAAGACGTTCCCAATATGA
Source organism: Agrotis exclamationis (assembly GCA_950005045.1). Classification (NCBI taxonomy): domain Eukaryota; kingdom Metazoa; phylum Arthropoda; class Insecta; order Lepidoptera; family Noctuidae; genus Agrotis; species Agrotis exclamationis. The sequence continues at coordinate 21,996,226 of OX465430.1, forward strand.
ATACAAAAAATCATTTGAAAATATCAAGTAGTTTAGTCACAGGAAATTATTTTTCATCTTCAACATTTACTACATGATGTATCTGATTTTAAGGAAGCACTAACAGGTTAACGACCCCCGCATCGGTAAAACATCAAGACAATAAAGACACGTTGCCAACTCGCTATTTAAAAACTTGCGCCAAATTAGTTTTCAGCAAATTATACCTTAATCCAGGCCAATAAGAGTCATAAAGAGTATCCTTAGAGTTAGACAAGAAGATAACGCATGCGGAAGTTAATTAATAGAAAATTTAGTAAGTGCGAAAGAGATAAATGTAGGTAATTTGATTTGTTTGTACTTCATTTTTTGTCGAAACTTGAAACTAGGTACGAAATACGAATTTAGGTCAGTGTGTCGCTATAATCCTGTGACGATCCACGCGTCATCGCTTCGCAAGCGAGGGAGTACCGCAGGATGTACTTTCTTTGGCCACCTTGCCGCGCCTCCTTTGAAGTAACCGGCGCCCGAGTTCGTGTTTGTGATTAAATTGTTAGTTCTTTATCTTATGTGCGAAATAGGACGCTTTATTATTTTAGTGACAGGACACGTAACATTTTAATAGGTATCAGCGTTAAGTGAATTGTGCGTTAAGCTGTCCAGAGGTTGCGTGAAAATCGATCCTTAATCCCGCATGTGGATAGTGCTCCTCCACGTGTAAGAGTGACCCTCGAGGAACGAATTTTAAATTATTTTGAACGCAACCCAACGTCTAGTTTGCGTTAGGCAGGTCGACATTCATAAATCGGACGTACCTACTTAGCTAAGTGATTGAACAGTGATCCAGATTAATTACTGGTTAATTTTTAAGTTAAATTAATAAATTTAATTTAAAAATTAACCAGTGGATGAGAGTTGCCTGATTGTTTGGTGAAAAGTCTGTGATTTTAGTGTAGGTAATTGTTTTACTGAACATAGCCAAAAGATCAAGTCGCTACAGGACTGCGTGGTTGCCGCTCTTACATAGGTTAGTGAACCAATATTATAAATGGTGTTCTAATTCGTATTCAGTTTTATACCATTTAGTTTGTTTGAAAAATTTTTTTTTTCAATTTCGATTTTGGGATTTTTTTGACAGTGTAGAGTTGTTCCTATGAACTAGTATTATGTGTGTTTTAATTTATTGTCGTATTGTGTTCTCCACCCTGTATAGGGAGAGGGCGCTACTGTGCGCACGTAAACATCAGCTCCGTAGATAATAAAACTTTAAAAATAGTAAAAATGCTTAACTTGTGATAAAAAGCCAATAAAGTTAAAGTGAATAAAGACTTTCAGTGACTAGAAGTGGAGTACAAAGCTTAACTCCATAAATACTCAAGAAAACTATACTTCTCCTAAATAACGATCAAATTTCAAACCAGTGGAAAAACTGTGAGATGTTTGAAAAACACATTATTTGAGGATCAAGTACTGAAGAAAACTTTGAGACACGTACCTACCACCATAAAAAGGTACGCAGAATCCCTTTAAATTGTATATTTGTAAAATACTTATAAAAACAAACTTTAAAGTGCAAATAAGATCACAAACAGGATTGAGTTAAGCGCCATCTGTCGGCGAGTAGCAAATCGCAAAAAGTTCGATCCTAAATAATTCGTAGAATATCCGCTAGAGGGCGTTGTTTGCAAATATGGCTCTTATATGTGCTGGTTGTAAACAAAAAATACCCAACACAGACTACTTAACCTGTTCATTATGCAACAGTGTATATGACTTGGAGTGTGCCAATATTAAAAATGAGCGCTTCAAAATAATGATGGAAACAGAGAGCATTGAATCCTGGAAGTGCCTAGCTTGTTACTGTAAAATACCAAAGCGAGGAAATATAAACACACCCATACGCTCACAAGAACACGACTCACGCCAAATATCCTCACCACCGGAAATAAACAATGTCACAATTAGAAGAACAATGAAACCTATGAATGATACCACTAGTTCCTTCGACCTAAGCCTATTGGGCGACACAATATGCGCGCAAGATGAAGGTAAAACACCCCAATCTATTGCACAAACAGAACTAACACTGCAGAACATAGGTGAAATGATAATGCTTCGCTTAAAAGAAAATAATAGGTCAATCATCACCGAATTACGGGATACCATCCAAATAGAGTTAAATAAGACCATCACAAAGTTAAGACAAGATTTTGAACGCGAAACAAATTGTTTACTAAAACAAAATGAAGAGAGGAAAAAAGACATCCAACATGTAAACAAGGAAATTCAGAACTTAAAAATCGAAAACGAAAAATTAAAAGCTGAAATAGAGAGCTTAAAGACGCGAACAAACACTTGCCAAACTAATTGCACTGAAAGCTACTCTAAGAAAATAGTTTTATATGGATTTGACGAATATTATAAGGAGCCTGTAAATAACTTACACATTAGATTGATTAACTTATTTCGCGAATTCATGAACGTTGACCTGATGGGCTACATTGAGGAAACATATAGAATTGGCAAACCAAGCTCAAAAAACCGCCCATTAGTGATAGAAATATTGAGTAAAAGGATGGTATCTTATCTCAAGGAAAATAGCAACGTATTTCAGGGGACCAGACTATTTTTATCAGATTTCTTAGATGATGAAGCACGAAGAAAAAGGAAATTGCTGCGCAAAGAAATGTTGAAAGCAAGAAGGCAAGGACTTCACGCAGTAATCCGTGATAATCAACTATTTATTGATGGAAAGATAATTAAAAAAACAGACAGTACACCCGACTACCAAATAAACACAAATAAAGGGAATATACAAGCAGACCTACCATCTTCTCAGAACAATAACATTTTTTTTCGTCGCTACACCGACGCAGGAGACAGAAACAGGACACCTCGAAAACAAAGACCTACAATTTAGAATATTATTTCAAAATATGCAAAGCCTTTCCAATAAACAACACTTACTAGAAGCATTCATTCAATTAACACCAAAATATCATGCGATTTGTGTATCGGAAACTTGGCTATCAAAGGAAAAACTGGATTTAATAAATTTTAGCGGCTACAAGGTTGCGGCTTCATTCTGCCGGAAAACTCGCGCTGGTGGCGGCGTCTGTATTCTTCTACAAGAACACATAGAATGCTTAGAGAGAAGTGATATAACAGACATGTCAGTTGAATATGTAATAGAAGTGTGTGCAATAGAGTTACAAATTGAGAATTTACTATTAATTATTATTTACTGGAATAGGAGAGAGGAAACTATATACTATAAACAATTAAAACAAATATTAGATTATTTAAATAAGAAAGACTCCAAACTGAATATTGTTATAGGAGGAGACTTTAATATAAATGTATTAGATAGTAGCTTAAAAACAAACCAATTCTTAGATCTCATGTTGGAATTTAATTTTGTACAACATATAAAAGTACCGACAAGAGTGACCCAAACTACCTCAACGTGTCTAGATTTAATTTTTACAAACACCAATATAAGATTACACACCACGGTAGTAGAGTTGGGGCTCTCCGACCATAGTAGTACGATTATACAATTGGCTGTGCCCCGGGAAACTAGACAGATAGTCTGGTGTGTTGAAAAGAGACTGTTCAATAGCAAAAACATACAATGTTTCAAATCTAAACTAAAAGAAATAAAATGGAACGATATAATCAAGCCCGGAAGGGACATAGATGAAAACTATGAATCATTTAACAATACACTAACTCGCATACTTAATCAATCCATTCCAAAAACAAAATTAAAGCTAAAAACAAACTATAAAAAACATTGGCTAACTAAAGGCATCAAAATCTCTTGTAAAAATAAAAGGCTTGAAAAAATACTCTCCATTAAAACAAATAACCCTTTAATTAAACAACATTACAAAACATATGAAAAAACTTTAAAACAAATTGTAAACAAGGCTAAAAAACTACAGTATATAAATAAATTAATGAAATCTAATAATAAAGTAAAGACTATGTGGAAAATTATAAACGAGCGAACGAATAAAAATGTAAAAAAAGTAAAAAAAAACATAACGCTACATCTAAATGACAATGTTATCTCGAACCCAAAGGAAACAGCAAATACATTCAATAACTTCTTTGCGTCTATCGGAGAAGGAAATGCGCAAACCCCCGGCAAAGAACCGCGAAACATCCCTGTGGTCCACCGCACAGAAAATACCATGTTCCTAAGTACAGTAGGTCCCAGTGAAATAAATTTAATATTGAAAAGCCTCAAAAACAAAAACAGCTATGGAATAGATGAAATACCACCGACGCTAGTCAAACAGTGTGCAGACGAGCTAACCCTACCATTCTACTTACTAGTCAATCAGTCTTTTGAGGAAGGAAGATTTCCTAACTACCTAAAGAAAGCCGTTATAAAGCCAATTCACAAAAAAGACTCAAAAACCGACCCCTCTAATTACCGCCCTATTGCTCTTTTACCTACAGCCTCGAAAGTATTCGAGAAAGCAATGTGTAATCGCGTCTATTCTTTTTGCGAAAAATATAAAAATTTTAATGAATCCCAGAATGGTTTCCGTAAAAACCACTCTACAGTTCTAGCAGTATATAATTTTATCCAAGAAGCCATTAATATAATTGATAAGAAAAAATATGCCGTCGGTATACTGTTAGACATGACAAAAGCTTACGATAAAGTGCAATTCGACATCCTACTTAACAAGCTACAAGGAATAGGGATCCGTGGAAAATCTTACGAATGGTTCAAATCATATTTGGAAAATAGAGAACAACAAGTCGAAGTAGAATACTACAACGAACATTCTAAACAAATCCAATACATTCGGTCAGACAGCAAGCAAATAAATGCCTCAATCCCCCAAGGGACTGTTATTGGATGCCTACTATTTATCATCTATATAAACGACCTCCCTACAATCATAAATGAGTCCTGTGTTCTGTTTGCCGACGATATCTCAGTGCTAACTTCTTGCCACGACAATACCAACTTAACCGAAATACTTACAGGTATACTCAACAAATTAATCACTTGGATGACAGAACATAACCTTGAACTAAATTTCAATAAAACTAAAATCATGTCCTTCCATCCACATCAGAAAACTCCTTTAGACATAAATTTTATCTACACTGATAGAAAAATAGAAACAGTTAAAGAATTCAACCTACTCGGCTTATCCATAGATACACATTTAAATTGGAAATCACATATTAAAAAAATCAGGTCAAAGTTATCAAAATTTGCCTATGCCCTCCGTGAAATAAAAAAATCAACAAATCTCTCCACTGCTCTGGTTACGTATTATGCCTATGCATACGCATGGTTGAACTACGGCGTAATATTATGGGGAAATAGCACAGACGCACCATCACTTTTCATACTACAAAAACGACTGATTAGAATACTAGTTAACATAGAAAACACGGACAGCTGCAAACCCCATTTCCAAGAACTTAAACTTCTAACCCTACCTTGTATATACATCTTGGAAATGTGCAAATTTGTTAGAAATAATGAAAAACTCTACACTACACGCGAAAACATACAGACTCACTACACACTACGACACAAAAATAGACTAAACCTACCAGGTTCTAAGCTAAAAATACACTCCACAAGCACTTTAGTAATGGCAGCTAAAATATACAGGGTGATTTGTTATTCGATGCGGTCCTTGAAATGGGTGATACTAGACCTTATTTGCAACAATTTTAACCCCGACAACATGGGGTCTAAACTGATTGGTTTTGGAGATATCGAACTTTAAAGGTTTTTCGAAAAATGTCTACCTCTCCATCATTAAGTGCTTATTGTTAGAAAGTAACGATAGTCACCACTTAGAATTTATACTTTTCTGATAGAATATGAACGACTGAATCTAGTGAATACAAGTTTGTTATAAAACTAATCATATCTTGGGAAATTAAGTGTCATAAAGTTTCTGTTTTGAAGTTTTCTGAAAACTTCCCATGTGTTTCAAAGCATATTTAAAAAAATAAATGTATGACACTTGGTTTACAAATTACAGGAAAAACTTTCTTGTCTCATTACCTTTCTAAAATGGTGCCACAGTACCTACTTTTAGTTAGTGTCTGACCAGAAAATTAGGGTTGTTACTGACAAGGTAGTAAATCAACGAAAATTGGTTGTAAAGTTTTTTCGACCCAACATTTTTTTTCTGTGGTTTTTGTCCAAACTGTTATCTGATATTAGCTTTTTGAGTCAATGCGCTAAATCTTGGTCGATGACATCAGGCAAAATCGCGCTTTATCTGGAGTATTTTTACCTGTCCTACCAGTAGGGTGACCTAACTTTTATGCACGCCAGTTTAGTTTTTTTATGAAACCAGAGTTTACAAACATTCCGTTATTGTACTTATGTTTCAAGTAGCTGTTTTAAATGGAAGAAAATTGATGGTTTGTCTATCTGGTCCATAGGTAAAATACTCCAAATAAAAACCGACTTTAATAATATAATAATAATAATATTCCACAACTATCACACAACGCCATCTAGTCCCAAGCTAAGCAGAGCTTGTGTTATGGGTACTAGACAACTGATAAACATACTTATATATTTCTAAATACATACATATTATAGATAAATTACACCCAGACACAGAACAAATGATCGTGCTCATCACACAAACATTTGTCCTGGGTGGGAATCGAACCCACGACCTCCGGCATAGCAGTCAGGGTCACTAACCACTAGACCAACAGGCCAGTCAACTTTGCCTGATATGATTATGTGATTACGGCCAGGAATAAGCTAATTGACTCAAAAAAACTAATATTAGATAGCAGTTTGGACAAAAACCACAGAAAGAACAAGTTGGGTCGAAAAAACATTGCAACCGATTTTCGTTGATTTACTACCTTGTCAGTAACAACCCTAATTTTCTGGTCAGACACTAACTAAAAGTAGGTACTGTGGCACCATTTTAGAAAGGTAATGAGACAAGAAAGTTTTTCCTGTAATCTGTAAACCAAGTGTCATACATTTATTTTTTTAAATATGCTTTGAAACACAAAGGAAGTTTTCAGAAAACTTCAAAACAGAAACTTTATGACACTTAATTTCCCAAGATATGATTAGTTTTATAACAAACTTGTATTCACTAGATTCAGTCGTTCATATTCTGTCAGAAAAGTATAAATTCTAAGTGGTGACTATCGTTACTTTCTAACAATAAGCACTTAATGATGGAGAGGTAGAAATTTTTCGAAAAACCTTTAAAGTTCGATATCTCCAAAACCAGTCAGTTTAGACCCCATGTTGTCGGGGTTAAAATTGTTGCAAATAAGGTCTAGTATCACCCATTTCAAGGACCGCATCGAATAAGAAATCACCCTGTATAATAAATTACCAGATGAAATTAAAAATGAACAAAAATTTAATATCTTTATAAATAAATTAAAACAACTTTTAATCCATAAATGTTATTATAATGTACAGGAATATTTAAATGATAAATTTAATAAATAAACAATAATACCAAAAAAAAAACACAATATGTAATAATTTATAATACCAATGATGATACATGTATAATTTAAATAAATGTTAATACTTATATTAATCTAATAATTATGAGTAGTAAAAGTTATATGTATTCAATTAGTTATAAGCCTACCTACCTACCTAAAAAACGAAAGAGTAGATTAAAAATTGTAAACAAGTATTTATAACAGCCCTCCTCCTAATTTTTATTTTGTTATGCCCGACAGGGCCCACAATGCTCCTAAACTAATGTATGTATATAAAGATGTACCCTACCACCTAAGTTCACATTGTGGAATGCAATAAATGTATTGAGTCCATTTATTGAGGAAGGCTTTAGGCTATATAACGTCATACAACGACCAATAGAAACCGAGCAGCGGGGTTGAAAACCTGAGGAACAGGTAGTTTTAAATATTTAATAATCATTAACGCCTGCGCTGTGACGTGAAACAAAAAATCGACTAGTTAGTAGTTTGACACTGTGACACTAGATGGCGCAACGTCATCTCAAGACGCTCAATAATGGAATTAATGATTCGTCCCCGCCGAGCAGTACTGCGATAATCTAGTTATTGGTAAATTGTTCTGGAGTACTTATCCAGAAGGACGCAGGTACGAGTCCTGCTCGTTGTCGAATATGTATTTCCGCAAAAAAAAAGTCATTAAATTAATTTTAAGCTAAGATTTTTTCAAACATTACTCCTGGATCTTGAACGTTGATTTGCAAAATTGATTTCGCATTTGGTAGCTCTATTTTCGAGGAAGTTAATTTGCTAATATCACACTACGACCTAGGGACTAAGTGGCGGATGATACCGCAGAACTCAGCTAGTTCAAATAAACTCACATTGCCAGCTGCTCCTCCAACCGCCGTATGGTCCTCAAATGCTCCTCCTCCCTGAGCGCCAGCTCCCTCACCTCCTCCCTGGTGCGCTGCAGCAGGGTGTCCACCTCGGTGAGTCTCTCCTGCAAGGTGATCACCTCCTCGCGGGAGATGCGTTCGCGCTCTACCGCTGATGTTAGGGAGCGTTCCACTTCCGCTGTAAGAGGGGGTTACCTATCATAAGATCGAAAAACGTTTGACCGAATTTCATTTGACTTAAATCTTTTCAACTATTATCGTTTGGTTTTTCTTTACTTCATCGAAGTCATGTTTGCCACTGTTTCAGTTGACTTATTAGCTATTCGTTCTTTTTCGTTACCCCAACACTTCATTTGCCCGAATTCTTCATTTTTACCGATGTTACACTTACTCGAAATGACGGTTGTTCGAAGTATTATGTTTCCAAACATTCATTATACCACTGTTTTAATTGCCATATTTTCATTTCACGAAACACCTAGAAATTTGTGCACACTAATTATTGCTGTTACATTTTAAGCAGGTGCCACTTAAATGTAGGTAGATAATACAAAATAATTTTGACAAATAAATAAATCATTAACGACATTTGCTGTTAATTACATAGTTGGACTATTAGGGTGTTCTGGCTAGCACGTGTGTTCGAATCTTTTTGCGGATTTTGTGTGACTCTTGATATCCTTTTATGCCTTGTTATCGTGTATTGTGTTTTTATTGTTTGTAAAAAGGTTTGTATTGTCATACACTTGCATACAGCATACAAACAGACATGCAACATGCAAACAAGCACCACAAAAACATGCAAGCAAGCATGCATCAAGCAAGCATGCAGCAAACAAGCATGCAAGCAAGCATGCAACATGCAGCAAACACGAAGCATTTAAGCAAGCATGCATCAAGCATTGTTTCTGTCATGGCTCCGGCGCTGCGGGGTTTTGGGTGGCCCCACGCGAGCTTATCGTCGCAGATGATTTGACCACCGCAGCTTCGGCTTACTGGCCAGCTTCGCCGGTCAACCTCAGCCGCGGCGGCGGCCGTTCCAACCACCTGCTCCTCAGCTCGCGGGCCACCCCACCCCTCCGCGCCTACGCGATTTTAAAATACACTCTAGGGGTAGTAGGGCAGACAAGACTACGTAAAGTCGGCTTTGCAGCATTTCGTTTCCGCCACAAGGTTTTGTAGCACAACATATTGAATTTTTATGACAGTAATTTAATTTTTCGGTAAAATGTTGTGTTGGTATGGTGAAAATATGGCAAATAAATCATTTTGGCAATTGAAAAAAGTTTAAGAGACTTCGGTCAGTAGTAAAAAGTTACTTTGTTAATCGGCGCAACATACTTCGGTAAAATAATACTTATGGCTAATGATACTTCGATGAACTGAAAATATGTCAAATAATGCATATAGCAAAAGAGATGTCGGTCAATAGTTTTCGGTATAATGAAATTCGAACAAACAAAATTCGGTAAATTGGTCGGTTCCCGTAAGGGGGATTTCGTTTGTTAGAGGAGGATTTGGATGATGTATTTCTGTATGTATTTCGCCCCGCTGTCGCCTGCACTAGATCACTCACCCAGCTGCACAGCCCTCTGTCGCAGCGCGTGCGCGTGCGCCTGGTCCCTCTCGAGCGCCGCCCTCTGTAGTTGAGCCAGCTGCGCCAGCACACTGCCCGCCCCGCTGTCACCTGCACTAGATCACTAGATCACTAGATCACTCACCCAGCTGCACAGCCCTCTGTCGCAGCGCGTGCGCGTGCGCCTGGTCCCTCTCGAGCGCCGCCCTCTGTAGTTGAGCCAGCTGCGCCAGCACACTGCCCGCCCCGCTGTCACCTGCACTAGATCACTAGATCACTCACCCAGCTGCACAGCCCTCTGTCGCAGCGCGTGCGCGTGCGCCTGGTCCCTCTCGAGCGCCGCCCTCTGTAGTTGAGCCAGCTGCGCCAGCACACTGCCCGCCCCGCTGTCACCTGCACTAGATCACTAGATCACTCACCCAGCTGCACAGCCCTCTGTTGCAGCGCGTGCGCGTGCGCCTGGTCCCTCTCGAGCGCCGCCCTCTGTAGTTGAGCCAGCTGCGCCAGCACACTGCCCGCCCCGCTGTCACCTGCACTAGATCACTAGATCACTCACCCAGCTGCACAGCCCTCTGTCGCAGCGCGTGCGCGTGCGCCTGGTCCCTCTCGAGCGCCGCCCTCTGTAGTTGAAGCCAGCTGCGCCAGCACACTGCCCGCCCCGCTGTCACCTGCACTAGATCACTAGATCACTAGATCACTCACCCAGCTGCACAGCCCTCTGTCGCAGCGCGTGCGCGTGCGCCTGGTCCCTCTCGAGCGCCGCCCTCTGTAGTTGAGCCAGCTGCGCCAGCACACTGCCCGCCCCGCTGTCACCTGCACTAGATCACTAGATCACTAGATCACTCACCCAGCTGCACAGCCCTCTGTCGCAGCGCGTGCGCGTGCGCCTGGTCCCTCTCGAGCGCCGCCCTCTGTAGTTGAGCCAGCTGCGCCAGCACACTGCCCGCCCCGCTGTCACCTGCACTAGATCACTAGATCACTAGATCACTCACCCAGCTGCACAGCCCTCTGTCGCAGCGCGTGCGCGTGCGCCTGGTCCCTCTCGAGCGCCGCCCTCTGTAGTTGAGCCAGCTGCGCCAGCACACTGCCCGCCCCGCTGTCACCTGCACTAGATCACTAGATCACTCACCCAGCTGCACAGCCCTCTGTCGCAGCGCGTGCGCGTGCGCCTGGTCCCTCTCGAGCGCCGCCCTCTGTAGTTGAGCCAGCTGCGCCAGCACACTGCCCGCCCCGCTGTCACCTGCACTAGATCACTAGATCACTCACCCAGCTGCACAGCCCTCTGTCGCAGCGCGTGCGCGTGCGCCTGGTCCCTCTCGAGCGCCGCCCTCTGTAGTTGAGCCAGCTGCGCCAGCACACTGCCCGCCCCGCTGTCACCTGCACTAGATCACTAGATCACTAGATCACTCACCCAGCTGCACAGCCCTCTGTCGCAGCGCGTGCGCGTGCGCCTGGTCCCTCTCGAGCGCCGCCCTCTGTAGTTGAGCCAGCTGCGCCAGCACACTGCCCGCCCCGCTGTCACCTGCACTAGATCACTAGATCACTCACCCAGCTGCACAGCCCTCTGTCGCAGCGCGTGCGCGTGCGCCTGGTCCCTCTCGAGCGCCGCCCTCTGTAGTTGAGCCAGCTGCGCCAGCACACTGCCCGCCCCGCTGTCACCTGCACTAGATCACTAGATCACTCACCCAGCTGCACAGCCCTCTGTCGCAGCGCGTGCGCGTGCGCCTGGTCCCTCTCGAGCGCCGCCCTCTGTAGTTGAGCCAGCTGCGCCAGCACACTGCCCGCCCCGCTGTCACCTGCACTAGATCACTAGATCACTCACCCAGCTGCACAGCCCTCTGTCGCAGCGCGTGCGCGTGCGCCTGGTCCCTCTCGAGCACCTGCCTCTGTAGTTGAGTCAGCTGCGCCAGCACACTGCCCGCTCCACTGTCTCCGCTGGCACCAGCACTGGAACTGCTCTCCAGAGCTGAACAAGCTTCACGAGCCTCGTGGAGCTCCCGTCTGAGAGCTTCCTCGCGACCCACCCATTTTTTTTCCTCTAAAAGTATAATAAAACACTGTAACTATTGTGTTATACAATAATTATACATAGTGATATCTGAGAAGAGGCAGTTACCTAATTGACCTACCACAAGCACAAGCTTCATCACAGTTCTGCCTGCGCAAGCCCGGCCTGCGCGTACTTGCCTGTGTGTTTGGTTGGGCGTTCTGTGTTGTCGACCGTGTATTGTTTTCGTGTGAGAAGCTTGAGCAGGCAGAACTGTGGTGAAGTGCGTGTGGTAGGTGCATAAACCATTAGTAGCTAGAGTAAAATAATTTTAAGAGATCTTACTAACACTACCTTCATGAGAAATTTTGATCTATGGTCACAGATTTTGAAATAGTACACAATCAGCGAGCAAATACAAATTATTTACAAAACATTGATACCAATCACTCGTCTTTCTATGGATCAAAACCTGTATGGAACCAACTGAGGTTTGATTACTATAAAAGTCAGATAAGAATAAAAACTTATACGTCACGTAATTATAATACGTCAATAGGAAATTAAAGAAAACTCTCAGAAACTTTCAGCCTTACTACAAAAACTTAAACACCTGTTGAACACTTGTCTAAAAAAAGTGTGATTGCAAAATGGACCTTATTTCAACGTCATAATCTGACATTTTTTAGGGTTCCGTAGCCAAATGGCAAAAACGGAACCCTTATAGATTCGTCATGTCTGTCTGTCTGTCTGTCCGTGTATGTCACAGCCACTTTTTGTCGAAAGTATAAGAGCTATCCTGTTGAAACTTGGTAAAAAGATGTATTATGTGAACCGCATTAGGATTTTCACACAAAAATCAAAACAAAACAAATTTTGGGGGTGCCCCCCATACTTAGAATTGAAACACAAAAATTTTTTTTTCACCAAACCCATACGTGTGGGCTATCTATGAATAGGTCTTTAAAAATGATATTGAGGTTACTAACATCATTTTTTTCTAAACTGAACAGTTTGCGCGAGAGACACTTCCAAAGTGGTAAAAAGTGTGTCCCCCCCCCGTAACTTCTAAAATAAGAGAATGATAAAACTAAAAAAAATATATAATGTAGACCTCAACCAAAACTACCAACGAAAATTGGTTTGGATGAGATACAGTTAGCAGTTTTTGAGATATAGTACATTTTCAAAAACCGCAAATATAACTTTGCCATTCATACAAATACTATGAAAAACAAAGTTATTTTTATTGTTTGTGTATATTACTTACTAATCTCAATATAATTATATCTCTAATCTATGCTTGCTGCTACGGAACCCTTCATGGGCGAGTCCAACTCGCACTTGGCCGGTTTTTAGACACGTGTTCAACAGACGTTTAAAAGTTTTTGTGGTACGACGGCAAATGTTTAAAAACTAGCTGTTCCTCATGGTTTCACAACCGCTACTCAGCTTATTGGCCGTAGCGTGATGTCATATACTCCGCATAGCCTTCCTTGTTAGACCCAACAACAAAATCCATTGTATTGTAACCTACTAGTTCCTGAGATTAGCGGATTCAACCAAAGCAATGCCATATAATAAGGTGGCCAGGGTTCGGGCAAATAAGCCAGGGCCGCCCAAAAGCCCGTTGGGTTGACGATATCATCAAGATCGCGAGGATGAAATGGATGAGAGACGCACAGAACCGAAAGATATGGCAAAAAAAGGGGTAGGCCTATACCCAGCAGCCGTGGGTGATTCCGGGCTGATATGATGATAATGAACACAAATTAAAAACATTGTATAAATAAGTCCCAAAAGTAATTGCGGATTACTAACCGTTGACCATCTCAACTCTAAGCTGCTGTAGCTCTGCCCGGAGCCTCTGCACCTCTGCATCAGCCCTCCTCTGGCTGTCTTGAGCTTGCTCGTGGTTGGCGCTGCGCCGCGCCAGGTCTGCGCTGGTACGTTGAAGCTCGGTCAGTTCCCGACGAGCACCTTCAAGGGACGCCCGGCTGCCTTCCAGCTTGTGAGTCGTGTCATCAAGCTGGCTTTTTGTCTGGTGTGGTAATAGACAATAGGAATTATTTTTAAACGCATTAACGTTTGCGACGCGTATCGTAAAGATATTTTTTGAGGAAGGAAAAATTCAGTTGCGAATGGGATTTGAACCCTCGTCTTTTGGATAAGTACTCCAAGAAGTAAGAAGACACAGATTCAAATCCTACCCGCAGCTTAATTTTGCTTTTCTCAAAATTATCTTTAGAAATGATTTATTTTATTTAGTTAAAGTTCTTAAAACTTAACTAAAATGATATAACGAAATCTACGTAAAGTTGTGTTGGGCGTATTCTTCATAATTACTGACAATATAGCCTAATTACATTATTTCCCAATTATACCTTCCCGTGGGATACTTTTCAAGTTATAGCGGGCGAAACTGCTGGTTAGTGCTACAATAACCCTGATTGTCATCCTAACTAATGTTTGAGTTTGAGTCATGGTGGAGAGTAAGTAACCCCACCCCTCCTCACTTCCTCAATCCAGCAGAGCACCTGCCTCCTGGTTCTGAACTGCAGTGGCCGATCTAGAAATCTCTCAATCGATTGCGAGCCCAGGTTGGCCGCTGTAAAAATAATCTGGTCAAATAGGGTACCTATGTTACCGGAAATGTATGAAACCTAGGAATTGTACACAATTCCTAGGAAATATATACCGTTCCGAGCCTACTTAGGAAATGTGTAAAATAATGTTTCAAAGATTCCTTAATACACACATTTCCTGTGAAATGTATGTATTTCCTAGGAATTGTATGCAATTCCGAGATGATACTAGGAAATATATAAAAAATAATGCTTTCTGTGACTAATATAAATAAAACACGTTTATCTCGATACTTTCCTACATACACAATCACATATTGGTCCGTTCAACAATTCAACTTATGTTCAGAGATTTTTGTAGTTTTAAGAGTGAGCGAAGCAACGACCATTTATATCTAGACTCCTAATCACAGGCGACCCACGTCTGTCAACACATTAGGCAAAAAAGTCTTAAGTTCGTATTGGTTTCGACCACTCCTGTGAGTCCCCTCGTCGCACTGACCTTGAGTTAGCCAATCAGAACGCAGTACCCCGTCCCCCTCGCTTACGTCCTACCTCAGCGACTTGGCAGAAAATTTTCGTTAGTCAGATCGTGCATGAGGCGTCTAGATATAAATGGTCGTTGGAGCGAAGCGAGCTCGGGACTCGCTGGCACCCCGACTCGGTTTTTTTTTCAAACCACCCAGAAGTAGTCGCGGGGCTCGTCGACCTGCTACATTACTTCCCCGCTATACTTACAAACAGCAAGAATGTAATACATTTCCAATTGCTTGGAAAAGTGCATATTACAAAATATATCATAGATTTCCTATCTATTTTAAGAATTGTACACATTTCCTAGGAATTGTGTACAATCACGGATTACACACTTTTCCGTTAACACCTATACTAGACTCATCCCAAACACAATGCCAGTGCGGAGCCTCTGTACAGGATATGTCCCACCTCCTTTCGTGCCCATCCTGCCCAACTACCTGCATCCTCCAGGATTTGAACGAGGCAAATGACAGAGCTGTGTAGCTACGTATTGGTCGGATGCAATCTGAGTACATCGTCACGCAAAGAAGAAGAATCTTAACTAATTTAATAAATGTAAAACACATTACCCTCCTTTGCGTCGCGCAGTCGGGTAAAGAGTCGATTTTAATTAATTTGTATGAACTGTTGAACCGAACAAGCCGGTTTCCGAAGAGGCTATAGTACCATAGACCACATCCATACGCTGCGGCAAGTTATACAGAAGACCGAAGAGTATAACTTGCCATTATGCTTAGCGTTTGTGGACTATGAGAAAGCCTTCGATTCGGTGGAAACATGGGCGGTACTTGAGTCACTCCAGCGATGCCGTATTGACTATCGGTACATCGAGGTGTTGAAGTGTTTGTATAATAACGCCACCATGTCGGTCCGAGTACAGGAGCAGAGCACGAAGGCGATTCCATTGAGAAGAGGCGTAAGACAGGGGGACGTTATCTCCCCGAAACTGTTTACTGCCGCAATGGAAGACGCCTTCAAACTCCTGGACTGGCAAGGCCTTGGCATCAACATCAACGGCGAATACATCACTCACCTTCGGTTTGCCGACGACATCGTAGTCATGGCAAAGTCGATGGAGGAACTCAGCATGATGCTCGATGGCCTCGACCGAGTTTCACAACGGGTGGGCTTGAAAATGAACATGGACAAGACGAAAATTATGTCAAATGCCAATGTTGTGCCCACCCCAGTCTCTGTTGGAAACTCGGTACTCGAAGTTGTTGACTCATATATCTATTTAGGACAAGTAGTCCAATTAGGTAGGTCCAACTTCGAGAAAGAGGTCAACCGCCGAATCCAACTCGGTTGGGCAGCGTTCGGGAAGCTACGCAATGTCTTTTCGTCCGACATACCTCAGTGCCTCAAGACGAAAGTCTTCAACCAATGTGTGTTACCAGTGATGACTTACGGCACCGAAACGTGGTCTTTCACTATCGGCCTCATCTCAAAGCTCAAAGTCGCTCAGCGAGCTATGGAGAGGGCTATGCTCGGTATTTCTCTACGTGATCGAATCCGAAATGAGGAGATCCGTAGACGAACTAAAGTCACCGATATAGCCCACCTGTGGAAGGGAAAACCACTGGATGCGGGAGACAATTCCAAACTTCCAAGACTCCCACCCAGGGCAGAGCAATCCACGGTTCCTTCAATAGCCCTTTACGTTCCGGGGTCACGGTAAATCGTAAGTCCCACGACCGCGGCAGGTTTTTGCCCTCTTAAGGGGGGGCCCCGTCATAATGCTGACACTCTTTGAGGCGCGCGTGGAACACAACGCGCCGTCGACCCGGGCATGGTCCAAGGTTGGACAGCGAGTCACCCATTACTCACCGCCCGCATGCCCGAGCCTACGGTGGCTGGAGATCGTCTGCCGACGTCCGTCACCGTAGGCGTTTACCACTGCGGCTGGGGCGGAGGGAGGACGCTGACCTCTCCCTCACGCGGTGCGCCTCCTCCTTCCATAGCATGACTGCTTCGCAGAAGGAGGCGACCGCTTCCCACTCCGTCTCGCCCCGCAGCATGACCTAGACCAATGCCGGGCGCGAGAGGTCTCCGCCTATCGCCGCCGTGAGGACACGGCGGTGCTCTGCTAACAGCGGGGCAGTCCTGCACCGTATGCTCCACCGTGTCCTCCGGGCGATCCTCGCAGTTGCGACACCCAGGCGTTTCTTCGTCGTATGGTTGTATTGAATTTATGCAGTTCTAGTACATTTTTTGGGTATTCAGTATTCACCGAAATACTTTTTTAGCATTGAAGACCGGTGGGCGCTGGGCGGCATGAACATAATTAGGTATTCTTCATGTTTTCCTAGTACTTTTTGTTCAGGATCCCTTATTCAATTTCGGCACCAACACCTTCTTCGTGATCATGTTACTATTAAGCACGTCTCACGGAAACAGGATAAAAATTTGATCGTCTTGGTGGCGGCATGGATGCAAGTGGCGAATTGTCGTTCGGCGTGGCGGTCTAAGGGGGAGGCCTATGTTCAGCAGTGGACGTTTTCCGGCTGATGATGATGATGATGGTGGCATTGATAATTATGATAATATCGGCACAATAAGCTTAGAAATTCAATACAAACACATCGACCGGTCAATTGATGTTTTGATTGATAAATTTTTCATTTTGCTGTCATTCCATGTCAGTTGCGTTTTATTATAGCACATTTTATGTCACGTCCCACGGAAACGGGGAAAAAAACAAAAAAAACGGTCAAAAGTCCTCCTCCTATATGTTTCTCCTGGTTCTAAGCTACCTCCCCACCAATTTTCAGCCAAATCGGTTCAGCCGTTCTTGAGTTATAAATAGTGTAACTAACACGACTTTCTTTTATATATATAGATAGATTACTCACTAAAACGGGATTTTGCGAAATTCGACCCCTAAGGGGTTGTGTTTGGGCTTTATAAGGAGTTTCAATGGAGGTTATGTTTAGGACTTTAATGCTCACTAAGATGGGATTTTACGAAATTCAACCCCTAAAGGGTTGTTTTGGGGTTGAGAGATAGAAGTTTCAAATTTTGCACAGGGATTCTTTTTAGGACGTAGATGCTGCCTATGACAGGTTTTTCTGAAATTCTAAACCTAAGGGATGTTTTTGGGGTTGATAGTTTGCATGAAACTTCGTTATTACAAATGCTGGGAGTCTCAAAATATGCATAGAAATTTTTAGGACGCGGCCATAGCACACTTTCGAGCACGCCGCAATCGCGGCAGGCATGCTAGCTAAGGAGGAGGCGGGACGCGTGAGGGAGAGGACAGCATCCACCTTACAGCCCAGCCGCAGTCGTAGACGCCCACTGCGACGAACATCGCAAGACGATCTCCGGCCACCGTAGGCGCGAGCATGTGGACGGCGAGTAATGGGCGACTCACTGTCCGACTACGGACCATGCCCGGGTCGACGGCGCGTTATGTTTCACGCGCGCCTCACATAGTGTCAGCAAAATGACGGGGCCTCCCCTTAGAGGGCCAAAGCCTGCCGGGGTCGCGGGACTAACGAATATTTTGACCCTGGAACGTAAAGGGCTATTGAAGGACACCGTGGCTTTTAGTCAGTACAAGTCTGACAGTCCCTCCTACCCTGCCCTGGGTGAGAGGACTCATTTGATGAATATAAAACTCTAAAAAAAAGATGCTTAATATGACGCGACTTTGTACGTGATAGTTAGGAGTCTCAAATTTTGCTTATGGGTTTATTTAAGGACGTAGGTGCTACCTCAGGCGGGATTTTGCGATATTTGAACCCCTGAGGGGTTGTTTTTGGGTTGATAGAATTATTGTTGGATATTGATTTAGATTTTCCAAAAGTATCCCATAAGGAGGGTGGCCGGGAGAAATTTACAGATAAAAAGTTCGAAATACGCGCAGACGAAGTCGCGGGCGAACTGCTAGTACAGTATATTTTTGATAATTTTTGGTTTTAGATACATTGTGTTTTGGAATAATAGGTCAGAGTCAAATAACCAATAACTTAAAATGGTATCGTGTAGCGTGTTTTGTACTTCGAAATACGAGAGAGACAGTCCCCAACCTTAATTGTACAAAGAGAACAATGAGTTGTATAATCATTTTCTTGTAATTCGACCTCATTACTGCTTAATCATCCCAAGGTTGAGAATCACCTGCACGTCACAAAACAACAAGGTCTAATTTATTTGTCTATGCGGTAATTATCTAGATAATTTCAACCTTAGTGATTTTAAAATAAGTAGGAATTGTTAACCTCATTGATACAGCTCTACAAAAGCTGTAAGTCATGGCAGTAATAGGTATCACCAAAAATAACGCACGCCCGCGATTGGTGAGTGGCTGAGCGATTGGCGTGTCGCTAGTTTAATTTCCACAAGGAACAAATATTTGTATGGTTTACAGGTTGTTCTGGGTTTGGGTATTTCTCTATGTGAGCTCATGTTTCGAAACGCACGACAGAGAAGAAAAATCTAGTACGGGGAAAAGAACTAACTAAAGAACGAACTAGAAGTAATAGTGTAAGCAGCCCGATGGGTCGATCGAAGACTGCCAATCAACCCTTAAGGAACTAGACTTACTAAAATTCCAGGTTGTTCTTCCAACGGAAAAAAAATACTCTCCCTAGGTAACCAACAAATGTATAATCGAATTCCGTTTGTTTGCCGCTCATGAGCGTCGCGGTACACAACTGATAAGCGCTCTCACGCCGCGATAAGCAAATTATAAAACGCATCTAACTGCAATGGACATGTTGCAATTTTTCAAAGATCTCTTCAGCATTCAAATCTTGTCATACAGGCGAGGCGAAGACTTCAGTATTATTTTTTTTGCGGCCCGCCCCGTCTTTTTTTTTATCGAGGTAAAATCATCAAATGAGTCCTCCCACCCAGGGCAGGGTGGGAGAGTGTCAGACTTGTACTGATTAAAATCCACGGTGTCCTTCAATAGCCCTTTACGTTCAAATTTTCCCATTACTCGCCAACCGCATGGCCGGAAACATATAGTGCAATCTCTGACCTGCTTGGATAATGTGTTTGTATAACCGTGCAGTACACACCTCCATAAGTTCAGTCTCAAGTTTTTTATTAGCCGTAGTGAGCCGGTACACTGCCTCAATCTGGCTAACTTCCAGTTCCTCCTTAGCTGCTATGGAGCGCTTCAGTCTGTCCAGTTCTGTTGTTTGCTCCGCTATCTTGTCCCTGGAAAATAAGATAGATTTTCAAATATTTTATGTTACGAAAAAACACGACATTCAAACATACAGCTCCTTTTTTTAAGTTTTTCAAATATATAACCGCAATGTTATAATATGTGGTGCATTCTTGCGCAATTTCTATGGAATATTTCTACCCTAGGGATCCTTTCCAATCCTTTTTTTTCTGGTATTACGTAATAATTTTTTGAAGGATTACCAACTTGGTTGAGCAAAATGAAAACAACGCACAATGCAATTGAGGGATTCCCCATATAAAATAAACTAAAAGGGTTGTCAAGTTGGAAATTTGAATTCTGTAGTTTTTTACTCGATAAAAAACAAAATAAGGAACGGGTTTCACAACTCCTCTCCTAAATTGCG
Organism: Agrotis exclamationis; assembly: GCA_950005045.1. Classification (NCBI taxonomy): domain Eukaryota; kingdom Metazoa; phylum Arthropoda; class Insecta; order Lepidoptera; family Noctuidae; genus Agrotis; species Agrotis exclamationis. The sequence goes on from OX465430.1 coordinate 22,016,808, forward strand.
TGATATTATAATTCCCCTAAGACGCCACAAGTAACCACAATTGCTAAGAATTGCGCAATTAATATCTATGTTAGCAATAACCATGCTTACCTCAATCCCTTTATGACCTGTTCATTATCCTTGTCTTTGCCCCTCAACTTCTTGATAATGTTGGACTGCTGCAGCTGTTGGCGCGCTAGTTTCTCACCCTCCTCCTGAAGTTGGGCGATCACCTCATCCTTCTCTTTAAGAGTATTCTCCAGCTCTGAGGAGTTCTTGCGCGAGGAAGACTCAGATTTGAAGGTGTCTAGTTGCTTTCTTAGCTGATCCTGTAAGTCAGCACACTTCTGTTAAGGCTCTGCCAGTATAGTACGTCCTATGGATTGAGGTCTGGTTGTGACACCAGGACACTGATAATGTCATTTATTTATTGCTGGTGCCCTGAGACATGTCTGCAATTTACCTGAACTGTTTTAGTTATCCTTTAGTTATAAAAACAATTGTTTGAACAAGTGCATTTCAGTAGCAACTAGTAACACTTGAATAACAGAAACAGGGGGCTTCAAGGTCAACCTGCAACTATGAATGCAGATGCAGTTGACTGTTCTGTACACTGCAAGTCAGGGGTAACAAAAAACCAACTCAAATTGGTCTCTCATTCAATTAAAACTCTAAACTACATGAGGCCAATGCAAAGTGTTTGTTTGTAAACAACAAAAATAATAATTATGTGATAACAATTTTTTGTAATCTTTATACCTCAATATTGTAAACCTTAAAGCCTTTAATCAAAATAATTATCAGTGTAAATTAAATCAAATCATTTAAACATCAAAGCATAAATAAAATATTAAAACTTATGTTTCATCTTTTAAATGTGGATTTTAATTACTTACTAGAATTTGTAAAGTTGTGGAAATTTTTACCTTTTCTCTGATCGCCTGTTGAAACTTCTTCTCCAGCGCAGACATTCTCTGTGTGTAATCTTCTGTGATAGTGTTAATATCACCACCCTCATGCTTGGACATCAATGACTCCACTTGAGTTTTCAAGTCTGCATTATTCTCTGCCAAATCTGCATTATTCCTGCTCATTTCTAACAGTCTGTTCTCTCTTGCTTCAAGAAGCTCAGCCATTTCGCACAGCCTCCTCATCAACCTCTCATTCTCTGATCCCTGACTCTCATCACTAGTGTTACTCTGTACAGATGCTTCTGATAGCTCCCGGTTGTGACCTCTTATCTTTGTTGCTAAAGACTTCCCTAGTACCAAGTCCACTAGGTTAGGTGATGTGGTGCCATCAAACTTTGACTGTTTAAATGCATACTTAGAGGGACTATTCCTGAATCCATGACCATCTCCATTAGGACTAGGAATTATTTCGATATCTGAAGAGGTAGCTGTTTCTAACTCATCCCCAGATGTGTGACCTGAAGTCCGATCTGACCCTATCTTGACTAAATCACTTTTACTATCAGAACTTATTGGAGATGTTCTTTCTTTAACGCTGCCGTCTTTCTGTGAAGAGCTGCTACTTGATTCATTGCATTGCTGCTTTTCTACATTGACAAAGGCAGAACTTTCAGATCTCAGCATGTCACTGGAAACATTGACATTGTAAAATGAGGATGAGTCACTCAACTTGTCAATAAGAACATCTTCTTGTTCCTTCTTCTGTTCTTCCACAGCTATATCTAAGTTAATACTGTCATTGTCAGCATTCAAGGTCCTGTCAGACCAAGAGCCATCATTAGAAGAGTTCTCACTGATTTGCATTCTCTGTGGCAGAATCGCTTGCTCCAAATGTATCAATTCTTTGTCCATAACCTTTCTCCCAGTATCTGGTTTGACTAGCTTGGGAAAGGGGCTCACAGACTTGTCATCAGTATCCAGCACTGTGGGTGCTGTACATTCTGATATAGAATTGTATGACATAGTATCTTCATCATCATCAGCAACCAAACTAACACTGTCAGCAGTTTCTGCTTTCTCAGTCTTATCACCAATGGGAGTGGACTTCTTATCACTGAGGTCTCCAGGGGACAAGCAGAGGGAGGATGAACTGCTGTTTTTTTCACTAGAGTAACTATCAAACCCAAGGCACTCAATAGAACTAGGACTCACCAGACTATCGGGTAATATTTCTACAGATTCGGAGTTATATTTCTGGCCGGTACTACTGCTGTGTGATATGGAATGAACCGACGCCTCAGAGTCAGGAGTTGTCTTCAAACTCTGAGATAATACCTCTACTGAATCTGAACTATTTCTACTTGACACAAGAGACAATCTGTGTGACTTTGCTGAATCACGTCTCTCTTCAACTTTTGGGAGTTCGTCTTTCAAAGATTTTGTGATTCTGTGATCTAATGCCTCACTGTCTGACATTATTAGCTGACTTTTTGAGAACAAATCATCGTGACTGCCATATTTAGTGTCTGAAATAATATTCATAGACTTAGCTTTCGGAGGTCTCACAATTGCAGGGTCGTCTTCTTTAGGTTGTTCAAAGAAAGAGCCTGCAAACGAGCCCCAGATGCTTTGAGACGTGGACTTGGAGGGACTCTCGGTGACAACAGGCTGATCTTTGATTGGAGCATTCTGTTCACTCTCCGCGCTGACGGTCAGGCCCCAGGAGGAAAAGAAATCCGAGTTGTCTTTGAGTGACGTGTTGCTGTGCCCTGGGGACGACTTGGCGCTGGTCTGAGGGGTCGCCTCCTCCTCAGGCTCTTCTCCGCTCTCGTCCTGGATGTCCAGCGCTTTGTCTATAGTCTTCTGAGCTTCTTTAAGCGCGTTCTTGGCGAGGCTCGTGAGGCCTGACGTGTCGAACCAATTCATTTTGTCGGCGCATTAGACACAACACAGCACGAACCACAGCTCAATCAAAACACTCAGTAATGTATCAGTCCTAAATCAGCCTGAATAACGTGATTGTTAAAAGAATATCTATAGAAATACACTTGAACTTATCACAACAAACCAGGTGACGTTTCCATTTTGTTTATGTATTTTTCGGAAGAATTTTGCAATTGTCAAATAATTTCACTTTACTGATATTGATAAATATGTGTTTTATTATGTACTATTTTAACTATTAGGAAATTTAACTATAATTTTCAGATCGAACAAGTGCCACGAAAAGTCTAAGAACGACTGATTTGACGTTTGATAATCACTAAAAGGGACGTCGCTTGACTTTAGTGGTCATGTAGATACTACTCCGTTTTTTCGCCTGATTCTCCATAGCTCCAGTGGCGCAATTGGTTAGCGCACGGTACTTATAAGACAGTGCTTCGTGTGAGTAATGCCGGGGTTGTGAGTTCGAGCCTCACCTGGAGCAATATTTTTTGTTGCGCAAAATGTTTACAATAAGATTATGCTCTTTAGTTTTATGAAAGTTCTGTAACATATTTACCAGAATTAGAACGAAATGTGGTTTTAATTTCAATTTATTGATGTTGTAAAGGGCATGTTGTTCGGATAGACAGTTGCCGATGCGTCATCAGTTTATGACCATCATTCGCAATAATAATATGATGTACATAATTATTGTTTTTATATTAGGTATTAAACAAAGCAGCAGGCGCCAATGCACCGTTTTTATTTTTGATATTGGTACGTCCTGGAAATTAAAACTGTTTCATTGGTGGGAGGCTCGTGCTTACTTGTATTTTACTATATTCGAGTTTATTTTTCCAATTGATATGCGGCATGATAATATCAAAGCATTTAATTTAGGATCTAAGCTTTGATCCTCAATTAAATGCTAAAAATACATTAATTTAATGTACCTACCTGGGTAGGGCACGCGTATGTAAGGTAACGTGACCATTTATTTTTTTTGTCAGAGCGGGACATCTGAGGAAATAAGTCATAAAAACAGTTTTTAGTGGTTTAGAATAGAAGAACTTATTCTATCTTCTATAATAAAAAACTTGTAAAACACTACAAACTTTTAGTTACTCCAAAGGTTATTCTGAATACAGTGGCGTAGCGTGCCTTGGCGGGGCCCCGTATAAAAATTTGTTTGGGGGCCCCTTAGGTAGGTAAAGATTTATCACTCAAGAAAAATTCTCTGTATCTACGCCGAAATATAAACAAAAAAATTGGACAAAGGTCATAAAAAAAATTCAAGATACGACTGATCAGTCCAGAGGTCGGAATTAGGTAGAGTTATTTTAATACTTGCACCGAAATGTTGATATTAATAATATGGATCTTCCCAGGATTTCAAATAGACAATGTGGTGCTTAAAACAGTATAACATATAAATGAAAATAACAAAAACACCAGAGATAGATTAGACGAATAAATTGTGTAAAAGTAAATAACTTTTTTATTTAATAAATCATTAAGTTTTTATTAATTTTTGTTTAGGCACGTTGGCGTTGGGGGCCCCTGTGGCCCGTATAATTGATACGGCAGATACGGCGATAGCTACGCCCCTGTCTGAATAACTCAAAATAATCAAAGCAAATTCGGCCGGGAATCCCATTTCGAACGTGAAAAATACATTTTAAATTATCGTTTGGTCTGTTTGCAAAAGCGGGACAATTTCGGCCTCGCGGGGGACACCGGGACAGACTGCCTAAAAGCGGGACTGTCCCGCCGAAAGCGGGACGTATGGTCACGTTAAGTAAGGATCATAGCAGGTCGCTCTGTGGTTTCTGCCAACTCTCATGAGAAAAGGCGTACCTATACCTATTTTACATAAACTATAGTAAACCAAAGAGGAAAATACATGAAAAAAACAACATTAAATCTATATTTAATATAATTTATTGATTATCTTAAAATAATTATATACAGTACAATAAAAGTATCGGGCCTTCAACAATGTCCAGTCAGACACAATATTACATAATTAAGAATCACGAACAAGTTTGAAAGAAAAACTCGAATGAAAAATAACATTACAGTAGTACACCATAGATAATATCGTGGAGCCTGAAAAGAGGATGTACAATTGTACAGTCAATTTCAAAGCGATTTTTACGTTTTCAATAACACATTTAATTAGGTACCTCACAAGAAAATCATTTGATAAGTTTGCCAAGTTTACATAATGGGTATGATGACAGCAAGTATAAATTGCAAATCTATATTTATTTAATAGATAATAATAAAGTAAAACAACCATTACAGCCACGTATTTATAAATAAATAAATATTGAGCCAGATACAACGCGTCAAACAAAATTATAGCAGCTTAAAAATATACAAAGGCGTGTTCTGAATTTTTAAATGCATCGTACCTTCTACAATCCTGGTTTATGTAAAAAAATACTTTAATATTTATTGATAATCTAATTAACGGATTGATTAGATTTTTTCAGTCATCTTGCCTTTCCACGTGGCCGTTATCTTGTACAGCTTGGCCAGAACGTCTTGAAACGGAACTAATATTTTTATTTGCTGACAACGTTTTAAAATATTTGATACTTGATGTAAACAAAGACGCAGGTTTGTAAGATTTATTATTGTGCCATAAAACTAACGTCAAAGTGAAAATAAATAAAATAAAATCATTCAAAGTGCTGGTAGCGCGAAGACAGTGGCGACTTCCGGTTTTCTACTGTTTTTTGCCAAGCTGTACATACCTTGAAGGAAAACTTCTAGTGTTTTCGTAAACTGGTGGCTGATCAACTTTATGGCTGTTAGTAACTCATGTTTTACTAGTCAGTTTAATTCAAATTATAAATAATTGGTACCTAGGTGACCTAGGTCAATAGAATTGTTTCTATGTAGGTACTGATTTATTGAAACTTAAATGTACAGACACAACACTCGACAATTATTGATTTGTAATTTAAAATATAGTAAAATGTTCGTAAGTTTTGAATTACAGAATAGTAAGTAAATGGAGTATTCGCTGTCATATTTGTAATGCTCGGTTAAGGCGATGACAAGAGCTAATGTACCTCTCGCTCGCACGTTTCGACATTTTGAAAGATATAAAATCACTGATCCCATTTTTGAAAAATTGCAATCAACCATTTTGTGTGCAATCACATTGTACAGTTTAGTAAAAAAAAAAACATTTTAATCGATACAAGTTTACCTACTCAAAAATTTGCTTAAGTACTAAAACTAGTAAAGCAAACTTTTGAGTAGGTAAAGCGCATCACACACGGCTAAGATACGATAATATTTTATCTTAAGATACCATATCGCTCGCCATACTATTCAATGGACCGTCACACACGACGAAGATACGATATCTTTCATATTTTCGTATCGTAAGATAGAGAGCGATATTCGTATCTTAAGATGTAAAATATATCGTAAGATAACATCTTAAGATAGAAAATATATCGTAAGATATAAAATATATCGTAAGATGACATCTTAAGATACAAAATATATCGTAAGATAACATCTTAAGATATAAAATATATCGTAAGATAACATCAGATGCAAATACGGGGTGTTGTTAACTTCGTTGGTACGAAATAGTAGTGTTCAAAGTTGCTATATGGCAATAACTTGCTAAATGACATTTTACTTGCTATTTTATAGCATGCTATTTTATATGCGTAGGTTCACTAGGTAGGTGCGAATAAAGCAAGCGCAGTAACTGTTTGCTGTAGTTGCATGCTATAGGTCCAAGAAATTAAGAATATTACATCGCGTTTATGAATTCATTACGATAAAATGGAGCAGTAAAAAAACCGGCCAAGTGCGAGTTGGACTCGCCCATGAAGGGTTCCGTAGTAGCAAGCATAGATTAGGGATATAATTATATTGAGATTAGTAAGTGATATACACAAACAATAAAAATAACTTTGTTTTTCATAGTGCTTGTATGAATGGCAAAGTTATATTTGCGGTTTTTGAAAATGTACTATATCTTAAAAACTGCTAACTGTATCTCATCCAAACCAATTTTCGTTGGAAGTTTTTGTTGAGGTCTACATTATATATTTTTTTTAGTTTTATCATTTTGTTATTTTAGAAGTTACAGGGGGAGGGACGACACACATTTTACCACTTTGGAAGTGTCTCTCGTGCACACTGTTCAGTTTAGAAGAAAATGATATTAGTAACCTCAATATAATTTTAAAGATCTATCCATAGATAACACACGTATGGGTTTGGTGAAAAAAAATGTTGAGTTTCAATTCTAAGTATGGGGGCAGCATGAGAATGATAAAACTAAAAAAAAATATGTAATGTAGATCTCAACAAAAACTTCCAACGAAAATTGGTTTGGATAAGATGCAGTTAGCAGTTTTTGAGATATAGTACATTTTCAAAAACCGCAAATATAACTTTGCCATTCATACAAACACTATGAAAAACAAAGTTATTTTTATTGTTTGTATATATTACTTACTTATCTCAATATAATTATAACCTTAATCTATGCTTGCTACTACGGAAACCTTCATGGGCGAGTCCAACTCGCACTTGGCCGGTTTTTTTTTATTTTTGTGTGAAAATCCTAATGCGGTTCACATAATACATCTACCTACCAAGTTTCAACAGGATAGCTCTTATACTTTCGACAAAAAGTGGCTGTGACATACGGACGGACAGACAGACATGACGAATCTATAAGGGTTCCGTTTTTGCCATTTGGCTACGGAACCCTAAAAAACCAATGAACTTTCCTTCATACTTTTCAGGCTTAGGACTGTCTATAATTGATTTTACATTGTCGCATGTTTGTATTTTGTTTCTCAAAATCTCTTTGAACTAAACTGTGAAGTGCGTCGAACTCTTCTCTTGACATTTTAAAATACTCATGGAACTTTTTTTCTGAAAGATCGTCAAAAATGTTGAATTCCCCACGATCTTTCCTATTTTTTATGTGAATTTCGACCCAAATTGATCTTCTTCTGGAGTGTGCCAGAACCATGTGCAAATCGAATTCAAAATCGTAATCGTCATCCGTAGAGCTATCCAGTAAATCTAGCAGGCAAGCATGAGACATAGTTAAAACACCCTGTATTTATTCGTTCAACAAAGGACACGACCGTGCGATCGCGACGAATATCGTAAGATACCATCTTAAGATAGAAAATATATCGTAAGATACCATCTTACGATAGAAAATATATCGTAAGATAACATCTTAAGATAAAATATTACAGTATCGTATCTTCGTCGTCTGTGATGGCCTAAGATATATTAATATAACATCTTAAGATAAAATATTATCGTATCTTAGCCGTGTGTGATGCGCTTACTTGTATCGATTAAAATGTTTTTTTTTTTACTAAACTGTGCAATGTGATTGCACACAAAATGGTTGATTGCAATTTTTCAAAAATGGGATCAGTGATTTTATATCTTTCAAAATGTCGAAACGTGCGAGCGAGAGGTACATTAGCTCTTGTCATCGCCTTAAAGTTTTTACTACAATAAAATTTTATTACTCCAGTAGTATTGCAAATGTTAAATCTTAATTTAATACCCATTTTCAACAACATTGAGTGACAAATTAATAAATACCTACATACATAATGATTAGGTATAAAATTGAAATTCCAACAGGACACTATTTGGTTGGGCATAAAAAACAAGGTTTAGCAATAAACAATAAAATAAAAATTAACAGAACTCATAATCTATTAAAATATTTATAAATTCGAAACTATTAAGAGCATACTTCATAATTACATTCTTAAAAAGCATTACCTGCGAGAACAGATCATGTCTGACAAAATGTTTCTGTTTTTTTCAATTATTGTGCACTTTATTAATTTGCTTGGACAGTATAAGTATTGACTTGACTACAAATAAATAAAGAACGAACAAGGAACTCCCAACGGACTCGTAATACGAAATAGACATCACAAAAATTTAATTAAACTAAAATATGTACTAAAGGCAAGTATACAATTGACGTTTGATACACGTTATACACGTACAATAGATGCCTCAACCGGAGGACCGCTTCATACAGCATTTATTTAGTGAATTAATGGAGTGCTTGCATATTGTGCTATACAATCTGGAAAATTCGTTTAAGAAATATTGAAATCACGTGAACGACAAGTGTAAAATTAAGACACAATGTAAACAGTTGGTTGATGAATAAAATATGTACGTTTATTTTTCGTAATGACCTTGAGATAAACATGCGACGGTATTTTAGAATAGTGAATGTTACACAAAAGCTGCATTGGCATTTAGTGGTGTAGAATCATCAAACAAATACCGTATAAACTGGGCTAAACTTTAAAAGTTCTCCCATTCATTGTATACAGGCCTATTTAAGTTTCTACACGACCCCCGTATTCCCAGTGGTGGGCGGAGCAGGCTGTGTGAACATGAAGGTGGTCGCGTTCTGTAACAGCTGCTTCTTGACGAACTCCGAGGTGGCAGACCTCAGGTTCTCCTTGGCACCGAACTTGCACTTGATGTAGCCGTACAGGTTGGCACCCGTCAGGGTCAGTGCGATGAGGACTAGGAGCTGGAAACACACAAGCACTTTATTAATTTGATTACTTTATTTACCTACTGGAAAATACTGTTCCTGTTTAAGAATACAATTTTAATGAACATTTTCATAATAAAATCACAAGTATAGTAACATTATACAGCCAAATCAAATAAAATCATAGTTGTGCGTGTACAGCAACTCAAAATAATTATTTGGATGTTTGTAGATTTGTGACAATACTAATCTTTACGGATGATCAACATGAATAATGGTAAAAGCATGTCTTAATTTATCCCTTATCTGATAACGAAAATTTTTATGACACAACTATGAAACAAACTGGCATTGTTAATGTGGCTAATTAATCACCATTATTGCTTGTGTAGAATCTTATTCACTTTAAATCTAGCTAACATTTTTAGCAAAGTATTATTTATGATAAAACGAAATTTTGGCCTATTGAGAATGTGTTTTGTTTGATCATAACATACCATCCATTTGAATTTGAGTCCAAATAAACAGAAGATGAAGAATGTTGACCAGATGGCCGGGCACAGGATCAGACCCATCCAGAAAAGTCGGCTCTCATTCTGATTCACACGATTCTGGAAACAGAACAATGATGTACCTATCACTAATAATCACCTAGGAACACAAAGTTTCCACATATTCAGCATTTCATTAAAGAAAATATTTTTTTTAAATACTGTTTTTTTAATATTAACATTGACTTTATTATATAAATTGTGTAAAAGCAATCATAACACTCACATTTACCTGTTTTGTCTCAAACACCCAGTGTGACTTGCCATCATCATCCACATAGTTCCACCATCGCAGGCCAACGAGAAGACGACCTGAAAAAATACATTAGTCTTGAAGAAGAATCACAATTTATAAATAGAATCCAAATGGATTTTTTTTTTTTTTTTTTTTTTTGCGTGGTAAAATCATCAAATGAGTCCTCCCACCCCGGGCAGGGCGGGAGGGACTGTCAGACTTGTACTGACTAAAATCCACGGTGTCCTTCGATAGCCCTTTATGTTCCGGGGTCACGGTAATGAGATAAGCCCCGCGACCCCGGCAGGCTTTGGCCCTCTAGAGGGGGGCCCCGTCATCTTGCTGACGCTCTTTGAGGCGCGCGTGGAACACAACGCGCCGTCGACCCGGGCATGGTCCATGGTCGGGCAGCGAGTTGCCCTTTACTCGCCGCCCGCATGCCCGCGCCTACGGTGGCCGGAGATTGTCTTGCGACGTCCGTCGCCGTGGGCGTCCACCACTGCGGTTGGGGCGGAGGGAGGACACTGTCCTCTCTCTCACGCGGCCCGCCTCCTCCTTCGCGAGCATTACTGCTTCGCAGAAGGAGGCGACCGCTTCCCACTCCGTCTCGCCCCGCAGCATGGCCGCAACCAATGCCGGGCGCGAGAGGTCTCCGCCTATCGCCGCCGTGAGGACACGTCGGTGCTCTGCCCAAGCTGGGCAGTCTTGCACCGTATGCTCTACTGTGTCCTCCGGGCGATCTTCGCAGTGGTGACACCCAGGCGTTTCCTCCTTTCTCCTTAGACACAGGTACCTCCCGAAGCTTCCGTGTCCGGTGAGGACCTGCGTCATGCGGTAGGTCAGGACGCCGTGACTCCTATCCAGCCACTCCTCAAAGAGGGGTCTTACCGCCGCGATTGCGGCGTGCCCGATCCAAATGGATTGGTAAATATGGCAAAATATATGTCACTATAACATTAATAATAAGTCAGCCAGTCCGTTTCAACAACCAGGAAGGAAAAAACTTATCTTTATCAGATAAAGTTCTATAATAAAATATGAAAATGTTTTGGTTATTGTCAATTTTTTTTGAACTATACAAAAATAATACTTTTCATTTGGAGATTATTCCTCCATGTCTTATTTACTCTGTGTCATTTCCAAAGGACATTTTCTAACAATAAAATTAGTTATCAAAGAAGAACCCTAGTTGTGTTAGGCAGACTGATCATTGGAAATGTATATTTGCAGTCATAATATGTATAATGTATTTCAGTATGGCCATTTCATTTCATATGGTCTTACTTATTTCAAAAATATGTTTATTGGCACAAAGATACAATATACATGTATGTGAAATTACTTGTGCCTAAAGTAGGTAGTTAGACACCTGTATTACAGGTCACCAGAATTAATACAAATATTTTTATATGCACTATACCCAAGTGAGAAAAGAGATTTGATTTTATTTTTCTTTTGAAAAGTGTTCAATACAAACCACTAATATTCTTGACAGTCCAGAAGTCAGCAGATAGCAAAAGGACAACAAGCACAAAGCTGGCGATGAAGGAATCGGAGAACCAGCCGCAGAGCATGTAGACCACAATGGCTGAGCACCGGAACACAAGGTGGAAGAACACTATGTAAGGGTGCCTGGAAATTATAGGATACATGGATTTAGTGCAATCTTGTTTCTTTGCAGGTAAACATTTAGAGATAATAATGCATAATGAACCACCTATGAGTCTAAATGCGGGAGCGAGCCCCTAACAAATACCAAAAAAAAAACATTTATAAATTGTTATCATTTCTTTGTTTTCTATTAGGATTACAAAATTACGTTTTCATAATTGTTGTGGGTTACTGCTGTTAGCGTGTGTCATCCCACTCCTGGACTCGCCATGGCTTCCAACTGTACAATACAATACCATCTCTCATCAACTACTATTGGTTTACATTATGTATTTGTAAGGACTTATTTTCAATCTGACACAAACATAGTTCAATATTTATTTTGTTACATTTCAGTTTTAGATAACCTGCATCGATAGAGTCCTTCAAACCTAAGAATGTTACTGTAGTCTTATAGAATAGTAAACTACACTAAAAAATATAACACATCATATTATATTTAACTCTTCTAGAAAGACAACAATGTGCAATACATGTACAATTGTACATCTGGTAGTAAAGTGACACTTACACAAACTGTTTGTTAGCATTATCCTCTTCTCCGAAGGCGAGTGTGTCGTCGTCGAGCAGCGGCACCTGCGGCACACCTGGCTGTAAGTAGCGCGGTAACAACACTACATCAGCTCAAGCCGTGCAAAGCAAACCAACATCGCTATCCATTCAAGATCGGGCTCCAAATTAACATCACTCTACGTAATTATTCGCAAATCAAAACAGCTAAGGACTTAATATCAATAACAGGCTCGTACGGGCTATGATTTAATTATAATGTCGATGATAATGATCTAGTAAATTAGGGCAATGTTATGAAAACTAAAATCAATCGCTGCTTTCAAACATGTTAGAGGATTCTAGTTAAATTAACATATTTAAAGCACTTACCGTGGCCGAATTCATTCCAGGATTATTCATTTTAATTATATTGCCAGTTACTATACTTAACGCATAAATTATAAGTATTTTTTAACTAAAATGGAAATAACACACTTCTATAAAACTCGTCATCGATCACTATTTTGATTTGACAACAAGACAGTTTGATAATGTTATGAGTCACTCGCAGGATTAGCTGGTGTGTTAATGCGATAGCTAGATTCTTTTTCCATTTGTGAGAAAGAGAAAACAACACAAAGCATGCTACAGATCCAGCATTATTAGCATGTTTTGGAATGTTTGACAGTGACAGTTTGGAAAAGCAGCGATGACATGTCAAATTAGGGTTCCTTGGTTATTATTATTTTTTTAAAGACTCATGGGGTTCCTTAGCTATAAACATACATAAATATGCAGATATTATGGAGAAGAGAATGAGCTACCTGCAAGAAGTTGATCACTCTCTAGAAAGAGTGAAGTGGAGTGAAGTTTACTACGTTACCACCACGTAACTACGCATTTTTTGCCCTTCTCAGATTTTTATCTGATAGTAATAAAAACTTTTTTTAAAAAAAGTACCGACTTCAAAACAAATACAAAAAAGATTAAAATAACTTTTCTTTCGGAAGTCGGTGGCAATAGTCAATGACACAACAAAACAAAGCCACCGACTTCCGAAAGAAAAGTTATTTTAATCTTTTTTGTATTTGTTTTGAAGTCGGTACTTTTTTTAAAAAAAGTTTTTATTTTACCCTTTTTAGTTTATTTATTACATATTCAACCCAAATTCTTCTAAAATACAAAATTTTCTTACATATGCACTAATCTTGTAATCCGTCACAACATAAAAAAATCCATAACTCTAAAACTACTGAACCGATTTTGATGAAACTTGCAGTGTACCCTAAGTTGAACAATACCTAGTACAACAAAAAAAGAATTACTTAAATCGAACTTATAGTTCCGGAGATATGCGTGCACAAACATAAAAACATACATACATACATACATAAATACATACATACATACATACATACATACATACACTTATGAAATTTGGCACATTTGTTCAGACGCTGATATAGACTAACATATATGAAAACTGGGCAGTTCTGATAATATTACATACATACGGGTCGAATTGATAACCTCCTTTTTTTTGAAGTCGGTAAAAAATACTGATATCGAGACATGACGAAAATAAATTATTCATACCTACTACATTTAACTCCACTCAAGCTAGTTTAATTTATTAGGCGCATGTTGCTCTATGTTTTGCGCCACCTTTGAAGCATAGCAATTAGCATAGTCCAATGAAAAGCTATAATTATTTGGGGTTGAATTTGTCAGAGGACGCAATTTTTACTTTTTAAATGTCAGGGGTTTATAGCTTAGTCGTAGTCGTAGCCGTCGCAGGCGGGGCTGTCTAAAAGCCATAACAGAGGATCGAACCGCACCACGAATTTGGTGCACTCCAGACCAAGTTCGATCGTGTGGCGCACGTTGCGCCGGACATTACTATTATGAATTTGGTAGCGTACCTTACGTACCAAGTTCGTGGTGCGGTCCGGACCAAGTTCGATCGTCTGTTACGGCTTTAAGATCCTGAAATGAAAGAGCTACGTCTGAAGGAACAACTGGAGTTTAGTCAGTACGACTGTACGAGCCTGACAGTCCCTCCATCAAATATGATTTGATGATTGATTGATGGGACTCATTTGAAGATCTTACCAAGTTAAATATCCTAGTCTATGTCTAACTTAATACGGTCTAAATTTTGGAATTATTATCTGGAAATGGTTAATTTGATTGAACTGTTTTTAAAGAATAATATTGCGGCAGACCAAATTAATTTGTTTTTGTTTTGTGCTTGTTTCCGAACGAAGGTTGCGCATTTCGCAAACACCCATTCCAACTTCACTTGATTAAAAAAAAAGATATACCTGTCAAAATTTTGCAGCAGGGCACATGCAAAGATGCAAAGGCTGTTTACAATTTCGCAACATACTTGTGTTTGTCGTAACAGTGTTAGTTTTTTAGCTTAAAGTTATCTAATTTTTGTGTGTCGTACGATGTCTTCCGCCGGCGCGGTGGTCGGTTCCCGCGTGTGGTCGTGATTCTCTGTTTTAGTGCGTGACAGGTGTAAAATTTTGCGTAACGGAGTCGCGATGGGCGCAAAGGCAAGTACCGCGAATGGGGGGCAGAGTCCGCGCACGAGGACATTCTCCACGAGCTCCAGCTCGGAGGTGGTGTCGGGCGGCGCGGGGTTCAGCCTGCTGAGGGCGATACCGGGGATACAGGTGACGAACGACCGCCAGCGCGCCAGGTCCCTGTCGTCGGTGCCGGACCTGCACGCGTCTCACGAGGCGATCGCGATCCCGCCTAATTCACAGAGCTACGAGGCGTCGGCAGCCGCCAGTCCCGACACGGACTCCAGCTCCAATGAGGAGGCGGGCCCGGTGCCAGGCACGTCACTGGCGCTGGGCCGGGTGTACGCGGCGCACTCGCTGCCATCTCACATCTGGTCTATAAATGGTGAGTACTCTCAGCACATATTTTCCACTCAACTATCACTCAGTGTGTCTTATCTGCTGTTAGGTAATCAGTGTTTTTATTTTGCAATATAATAACTGTTTTACAAAATTCAGTGGAACACAATCATTAGTAATTAGTTTGTTTTATGTGGACAAGTGGGTGCATACAAAGTGTTTGTATTGAGTACATTGTGTGAGAGATGGCAGCATATCATGTAATGTTTCAAATGGAGCTGTTTGAAGCGGTCGAGTGGCACATTTGTGAGATAAATGATATGTTTTCATGAGTAGAACATTGTTTGATCAGCTTATTAACAAGTTCTCTGTAATAGATAAGGTCTATTTCTGGCTACAAATTGTTATGTGTACAATTTAAATGTCTAGAAGTATCAAAGTAACATGTTATCTTCCTTAAAATACCGTCTATCAGTATTCTTGTTTTTTAAGACATTATAGTGATTTTGTAAATAGATTCTAATTGGAAAATTATATAGAAGACATTTTTCTACATAGGTATTTTTTCTGATTTATACCAACCAATGCTTATTTGTTTTGTATGATACAAGCCGCATCGCACAATATTTGTAAAAATAACTTTTTATTTTGTATTTTTACTGCTTCAGTGATGTACGATTGATTGAGAGACTATTAATTCATCTTCAGGCTAGTTTCTAATATAATTGACATTGAACAGAATATAAGGTCACAGTAACAATTCATGTACAGGAAGGATGGAATTATGATGTTTGCAGTGACAACTGCAAGGCATAGTATTTATGCATGAGTAAAGAAAAACAATCTGAGAAATCTACTAATTTAAAACATAGGTATAATTAACAATCCAGTTAATTCCAAGTGGTTATTTGGTTTTAGATTGGTAGAAATCATGGTGCAATAGTTTTTTCACTTAGTGAAATGCCTTTAAATAGTTAAGAGAGGCGAAAGGAGCAGTGGCGTAGGGTAAATATTCTTGAAAGTGAAGCCGGACCAAAACGTGAATTCCAGTAACTACAGCTTTGGCCTAATATTAGCCTTTTTAGGGTTCCGTAGCCAAATGGCAAAAACGGAACCCTTATAGATTCGTCATGTCTGTCTGTCTGTCCGTGTATGTCACAGCCACTTTTTGTCGAAAGTATAAGAGCTATCCTGTTGAAACTTGGTAGAAAGATGTATTATGTGAACCGCATTAGGATTTTCACACAAAAATCAAAACAAAACAAATTTTGGGGGTGCCCCCCATACTTAGAATTGAAACTCAAAAAAAATTTTTTCACCAAACCCATAAGTGTAGGGTATCTATGAATAGGTCTTTAAAAATGATATTGAGGTTACTAACATCATTTTTTTCTAAACTGAACAGTTTACGCGAGAGACACTTCCAAAGTGGTAAAAAGTGTGTCCCCCCCCCCGTAACTTCTAAAATAAGAGAATGATAAAACAAAAAAAAATATATAATGTAGACCTCAACCAAAACTACCAACGAAAATTGGTTTGGATGAGATACAGTTAGCAGTTTTTGAGATATAGTACATTTTCAAAAACCGCAAATATAACTTTGCCATTCATACAAATACTATGAAAAACAAAGTTATTTTTATTGTTTGTGTATATTACTTACTAATCTCAATATAATTATATCTCTAATCTATGCTTGCTGCTACGGAACCCTTCATGGGCGAGTCCAACTCGCACTTGGCCGGTTTTTTTTAGTTTAAATATTCAACCCAAATTCTTGTCAAATACATATCTTTCTTACATATGCACTACCTTTATTATCCGTAGCACCGGTTATAACATCGCCCATGTACACTATAAGCTAAAAATGCTCATAAAATAAAAACTACTGAACCAAACTATGATTTTTTATGGGACCAAATGGCAGGCGTCTTCGCCATCAGACCCCTAATGACAGTTGCAACCCGTCTAGGTGAAAAGTTCTTATCAATACAAATTAATCAAGCTCAAACACAAGGTAGCTGCTGTGAATCGTTGAGGAGTTCCATCAGCTGTCTCTCGGCTCCATCATCAGATATTATACTCCAGACCTATATGAAATTGTGGTGCTTTGAAATACTTAATGAAAAAACTTACAAACACACTAGTCGCCCCTAAGATTTTTGAAAAGATCCACTCGATTTCTCTGGTCTTGCATCATCAAACTCTGATTTTCTTATCATGGGACCACATTTGGAATATCATTATCTTCTTTCCAAGTTCCAACAAAAAAAAAGATCATCAAAATCGGTTCATTAACGACGAAGTTATATCGCGAACAGAGAACAAACAAACAAACAAAAAACAACGTAGTACACCGGACGATAGAGATGGGTAGCTATAGCCATAACTAGCCAAATACCGGCTATGAGCAAAATAGCCACGGCTATGATATCTGTCAACACGATAGCTAGCTATCGGCTACTGGTTGGCTAGATAACTGACAGGTTATGATATAGCCGCGTAGCCGCTCGTAACCGCGTAGCCGCTCGTAGCCGCCACGGAGTATAGCTAACTGCTACGTTTTATAGCCGTCCCGGTATTCGGTAGCCGGGTAGCTAGAGTAGCCAAAATAGCCGATAGCTGTGTGTGTGCGCGCTCACTGCGCTACGCGTGTACGATCTTCATTGATATCGTCGATCTTTTTCTCACAATATTCGCAAAATAGATTAGACAAAGAAAGAGCATTATACTTAGTAATTTCGTTCGTATAATGAACGAACTTATGAAATACGATGATTAGAAAGCTGGTTAGTTACCGTCAGGTTTAAAATAAATAAAAATTTGATAGTATTTTGGTTATTGTGACCTCAGAGAGGAAATCATTTCTTTTTGATTTAGGATCGAATTCAGATCGGGCAGTTGATGTTGCGTTATTTAAGTCCTACCTAGCTACACCGGCGCCGCTTCGTTGCGCCGCTAGTTACTAAACGCTATTGTTCAATAGCCAAGTAGCTGGCTAGCTAGCTGGCTATTACACCACAAATAGCCGGTTAGCTAAGCTATTGAAATTTCGGCTAGTTACCCATCTCTACCGGACGAGGTGTCCGAACTCCGAAACGGGTCACCTCTTTTCTTGTGGCCGGTTAACAAACAAGAAAAGTGAGTGTATAAAAACGTGGGAATTAAACGCTATTTCTGAACACTATTTCAAAATTCATGTTCACAAAACCTTATACTAATCGCCTACAGATCTTAACACCGCGATTCAGGATCGTGACGTAATTGCACAACGCCATCTAGTTTAAACTTCGAAACTAACATAACACCGTTTTACGGTGAACATTTACCAAAGAATACAATTGAACTGAACTTACCTTGTTATTACTGCACTCACTACGCAAAATTTTTCAATTTCAACAATAATACCAAATCAAATGCAAATGTACAGATGAAAACAATAACATACCAAATTATAAATAAGCGCGAAAAAAACTAATGTGAATCTGTCATCCAAATAATACTATCTAAACGAATTACGAAGTCCAGTATCATTCCATCTCATTCTGGCGTACGCATTACATATCTCTGTCCTTATCGTAAGCCGTAAAATCGCGGGTTATAACTTACTTAAACTAGCCGAGTTATGAGCTCACGGTCGCTAAAAGAGAAATGCATTGAATTAGATAGACTGAATTCCTGGTTCGCGTTGCGGCTTCCTTGCTGTTTTGCGCGAGTTGAAATTGCTCGGATAAAAATGGTAGGCGTTTATTTATTTCTTTGTTATTTTCATAAGCAATAATGTTATACCTGCAAAGTAACTTGAATAGGTAATTAATTTGTTTTAATGATAATTAAAAAGATTAGTATTTGCCAAATTGTCATATTTCGGAAGGGAACTCGATAGGAATCGTTTTGTATTAGGGATTCGCTGCTGGAAAGGAGTATTAAAATGTTTTAGCAGGTGGTATTTTGTATTTCCTGCATACCCTCATTTGAAAAAAGGTGTGACTTTATGTACGTAGTTGTTAAAACATTTCTTGAATAAGTCTTACTCATTGCTCATTAACTTTGACCTTGGAGTTAATCAGTAAAAATAAAGTGTTGTGTGTAAAAATAAAGCATCTTTTATAAGATTTGTTACCTTTTAATCAATGGAGTTATTGTCCATCGAAGTTATAGGCTGTTTGTGTGAAAACTCAAAAACATTTTTTTTTATTACTGGCAAGAAATATTATTTTTAGATTATATCATCATCATATAATGTATCATCTTTACATACTGAGGATAGTGGTCTCAGATGACTCCAAATTATGCCATAATCTGAAGAAAAAACTCGTGCATGCATCCCTCGGAAATAGAAATATTAAAAACATTTTGGATATTGTGAGGATATTTACATAGTTTAGTTTCCATTTATTTAAATGAATTTGAATAAAAATCCCTTATCATTGGCCTCTCAAAACCTCTTAGAAATCAAGGAGTCCACTGAGTGCTGACTTGCAATTATTTTCTGATTTCAATATTCATGAGTCATTTAGCTAAATCATAACAAATGATACAGACACAAAAAACTTTTGTGTCATTATGTTATTGATAAATCTTGTTTATTTATCCAGTTTTTGTACAGAGATCTAAAAAAAAACTTTTAAAAAATGTAACCGACTTCAAAAACAACCACAAAAAAATGTTTAAAATAACTTTTCTTTCGAAAGTTGGTGACTTTGTTTTTTATTTCATTGACTTTTTTGCCACCGACTTTCGAAAGAAAAGTTATTTTATAGGTTATTTTTAACATTTTTTCTGGGTGTAAGTCGGTTACATTTTTTTAAAAGTTTTTTATTTTATCCTTTTTAGTTTGAATATTCAACCCAAATTCTTATCAAATACATAATTTTCTTACATGTGCACTAGAATTTTGTAATCCGTAGCGCCGGTAATAACATCGCCCATGGAGCTAAAAACAAAAACTACCTACTGAACCAAACTAAATGAAAATTTTATGGGACCAAGTGGCAGACCTTATAAAGGTCGCCGGAAGACGCTGGATGCAGGTCGCTTCCGACCGGTCTATGTGGAGATCTAAAGGGGAGGCCTATGTTCAGCAGTGGACGTCCTATGGCTGAGATGATGATGATGATGAAGTGGCAGATATACTGTATCACATAAAAAAAGAACCTCGGAGTAATCGGTGTAGACAATGTTAACACCTTTTTAGCATTTTGTTAGTTTTTGTTGATTTTTCAAAAAGTGCTAGTCCGATTTCGTTAAAATTTTCATGGGACCATTCGGGAAGTATACCCTTTCCAACAAAATAAGAATTTTTCAAATTGGTTAGTAAACAACGGAGTTATGCCCGAACAAACATAGTATTATATATATATACAATATGTGTATATATAACATCCGAATTGAGAACCTCCTCCTTTTGGAAGTCGGTTAAAAATATCAATCCCTTTGCTAAAAGCTCACATAAGGATAATTTTACCTGCAAAGACATTGGCATTAATATTGATTTCAATAAGTTTTTGCTATGTTTATCCTTATTTACCTTGAAGTATCTTATTTTACCGAATATCCCATTAAACTAATCTGAACGGCGCTGAGGCGAAAAGTACGCGTTCTGGATCGCGATTCCAGTGCAACATCCACGCGGGGGTATGTTGGCGTCATAACGCAAGATATTTCTGGCATGTTTGGCGCAAAACTATTCAAATAGTTTATTCACCTCAGCTATATGAACAGTGCAGACAGTACCATCAGTTGTCATGTTATTGAGCTATCACCGCGCTATTTCTGCCTACCCCACAGTGACAGCAACATCAGTATTAACTCCCGTGCGTCTACGCGTCTGGGAGCGACTTTCACGTACTATAATAAATCGCGGCCGCTTTTCCGGGTTGGGGCGCACGCGCTTTCGTCGTTCAGTCGCGTTCGGACTATCGCAGCGTTCACATCACCATTATGTACAGACGTCGCTACCGCACCACCCTCGGCCTCGGCCTCGGCTCCTCGTTCTCGTCGTCCTTCTCCACCACCCTGTCGTTCAGGACCACCACCACCACCACCACAGCCACCGACACCGTCAGGTCGGATGCGCGTGCGACTGCCGCCAAACTCAAATCGAAGTATGAAAACGCCGGCACAGCGCAAGGTGCGTGTGTTACTAACGTGTGTGCCACTAATACTACCTATTCTGTTGTGATTTCGGAAACTTAGAGTATATTTTCGTGTTTATTTTTCTGCATAATATCGGGAGAGTAATGTTAGGCCGTACCCTTTGTTAGTTTTCCTTATGTGGGGGATGTTCGTTGTGATTGCCCATTTCAACTATATTTATTTCCCCGCCCTTTATTGTAATGGTTTTCCTCTTTGATAACATACATTTTCCCGACTGAAACAAAGTTTTTGTGATCCAGATAAAAACATGATAACTTTGTATTATCGTTTTATCAGGACTACTGAAGTGCTTGAACTAATTTGTGTTGGGATTTTTGAACTTTATTAACTTTAGTCTAGCTGGACTTCAATTATTTCGCTGAAAGATAACTTATATGAAACAAACTCGAACATTACCTAACAGCTAGCTAGACTCTCGTTGTTTAGTTAATAAATCATAGAGCTGTAACATATCCTATAAATAGTGGAGTTGCTCGAATTCTGTGACAAGAACGCTTTGACATAATTGTGTCGGACACTGAGGAGGTACAATGAGGAGCTACTTGTTCTGACAGCCACTAGACTAGACGACCTAGAGCTTTCGAGCTGGCTGCGAAAAAAAATACAATGTAAACGAAAATCTTTCAGGGTTATCTGAAAAACTTGGCGTAACATACTGTTTTTGTTACCTCTTTTGGGTATTAGCAAAGCTTTCGCAGAAGATAGGTTTAGTGCGGCTCTGAAACTAGTACTCATTAATTATGTTTATTTTGGGTCTTTGTTAAATTATAACGCTGATAAATACAAGCTTTCTACAAAATCACGCTTATCTTTACTCCACTTGAAGGTCTTAGCGCAAAAATACACCTTAAAGTAAATTAACTGGTAGAAATATCTCCCAGTAGGACTGAGGTAATTTAGCTTTTTATTAAACAAGCTTGTTTTATATTTTTTTCAAACGCAACATTAGCCTCTGTCTGCCTTTTCAGGTAGTCAAGTTACGAATGAACACCGGCAAAGCGTACCTTTGACTAAATATTTTTATTCTACTTTTTATGAGCTGTAATTTAACCGTGTTTTACCTTTTTTGCATAATGAAGTTCTAGGAGCGACCGTTTGTGAGCGTGCCCTAACCTTAATGTGCTTTAAACTATCCTGTTTTAAATTACATAGGTTTTTGTGCGCGAAGCTTTCCATTAGTAGGGAAATAGAAGCAAAATTGTTTTGAATTCATTAATAAAATTGTGAGAAAACTAACAGATTCGTTGATTCAAACAAACTTTTAATGTCTTTTAATATTTTAAATATTCATGAGCATTTGCAAACAACGAGAGATTTACGTGACAGCCTCAGATACAGATCATTTGAATAATTATTGTCTACCATTAAAATATATTATTGCCAGTCCAACTATAGTCAGGCTACATGTAAACATGCTGTAGATGACAGACGCCCGGACTTTAAATAAATCTGACATTTGACTAGCGCCTGATCCCGATTAGCAGTAAAAGCTAAATCAAATAGCGCGTCACTTCGCCAACATATTAATTTTAATATTTACGATTTAGAAGAAACTAGAGATGTAACCGCACTTGTAAACAGCTACATATCCGAAAGTTTGAATTTAGAATAAGTCTCTGCTCTCTTCAATGACCGAATAAACTAACAAATAGGCAACGCGTTTATTTGTTGTAGAACTAACATAAAGGACTTTTAGGTTACTGTGTTATCATAACAATGTTTTTGCACCATCATGACTCTGATGGTCAGCTTTTGCGTCTTATTCTTATCTACACTAGTACTCTGTGTCTACACTAATATTATAAAGAGGAAAACTTTGTATTTTTGTTTGTAATGGATAAACTCAAAAACTACTGGTTCGATTTCAAAAATTCTTTCATCTGTTGAAAGTTGCTTTGGTCCTGAGTGACATAGGCCATAGGGAGGGGGGGGGGGGGGCGAGCGAAACCGCTGGGAAAAGCTAGTTTACAATAAATTAGTTTTTATATTGCTCTTTTTTCCAACACTATTCTGGATAGAAGACAGTGTATCTGATGTTTATTGTTCCTAGCGAATTTCACGAATAATCTGTGAGAACTAGGTTATTGCGAATAACCTAACAACCTGTCACTATAAATTACTACTACAATTTATTTTACACAACACCACAGCAATGAGCGTTGCTTTGCATCTGGGTACGTCGTAGAATAGCTTATGAATAATAAGCTGGATTACAGAACAAAGAATACCAAAATTTTCCACTGAAATATATTTTCCGAATAATAAGGTAAACTGTGTGTTTACAGAGCTTTGGAAAACCCCGTAACATTCACAGTTTCACAAATAACAACGTAATCGCTTACCGCCACAGTTCTAGTATCTGTATCCGCGACTCTGTTCATATCCGCATATCCGCGGGGTCGCATCCCTAGTGGAAATGTAGCAGTTTACCCGAGGAAGTTGCCTCAATAATGTTCTATTTATTATCCTATCCGCTATCGCAATGTTTACGTGACACCGATTTTCGTAGGAAATGACGCACTTTTCGCATATTTAAATATTGAAGAAGAAAATATAAATAATATGAAAGAAAACTCTTTTAGAAAAATGTCTTCCAATTAATCGGATCTGGACCTTATTTGTATCTGTTGTACTGTAGTACTCGTAGTTGGAACGGAATTAGAAGGTTGACCTTAACATGAACCTAGTTTTAGGAGGCAATCGGCACAATTGCCAGCACTGTTGGTATGATCTCACCTTTAACTACTCACAAGAATACATTTCTTATGACTGTCTTCTTCTGAGTAGTCTCACATTCCACAGTTTAGAGGCAGGTCCCCAAACTTATACTACTCGCAATCAGATAGAACAATAAACTTAAAACGAAAACTCTACGAATCTGGTCTCCAGAGACCAAAACGTTTTATGATAACATTGTAAACCCAATTTTCCAAAAGTTACAAAAATAATTTTCCTAACCTTGAAAGAAGTAAAAGTAACATGTGAATAAACCCTAAAAAATAGTCCGGTTTTAGAAGCAGCTAAATTCCGTAGGAGTTAACCTTATGGACACATGTTATCTTCCTTGAAGTTCCTGTAAACATACTCAATCTTTTACAATCTCTAGTAACCATAAAAACCACACAACAGCTAAAAGAATTCGTATCGACCCATATTACCACCGATTAATTTACAGAAGGTGTCTTTAATTACTTTATTCTGCATAATTTGGATTTGCTATGCTAATTCGGTGGAGTTGGTATAGTCTCGATTAAATGAAATTTGTCAACAAGTTCTACCGCACTGACGTAGGTACGTCATAAAAGTGTTCAGCAGGTAAACGGAGGCCATAACTTCAGAAGCAGTTCATTCATGCATCACTGCTGCACATTAACCTCACATGTAATGTGCTCCACGTGGCTGCACTTGCTATGTAGTTCGCATACGAGCTTACCAAGTTTGTGATGTGGTACTAGTACCACATAATTTATATTGCTCATAAAATCCATTTTGCGTTGTGATATTCATCAGCTCTCATTTTCTCAAGAAAGGGTGAATTTCGTTGTATAGGACGCTGGGTGGCGATTTCCGGACACCGTCGTTGCTATGCGGACTGCGAGTAATGGGTAGCTCGCGGCCTGATCAGGGACCATGCCCGGGTCGACGCCGCGTTGTGTTGCACGCGCATCTCAAAGAGTTGTCAGCAATCTAACTCAATCTAACAATCTAATCTATAGAGGGCCAAACGTTTGCCGGGGTTGCGGGTCAGTCAAAACAGGTACCCGTAACCGGAACACGATGGATTTTAGTTAGTACCTACATGATGCAGCCAGAATAAAATATGCAAACCACAGTCACGATATATTACGCCACAACAATGATGATATCAATGATAGGAACACGATTTTGTTGAGCATTTTTACATAGAAGATAAGGCCCTAATATTGAAATTACAGCTATTTGAGCTCCTGCAAGCATTAAGCCTCCTGCAGACACACGCGATTAATCGCGCGGGGCGACATGTCGCGGTCCATTCGCAGTATTTTTAGAGTGGAAATTAGCTTGGCTCGTTGTCGCAGCGCGATTAATCGCGTGTGTCTGCAGGAGGCTTTATTCCATTTCAATTTTCTTTATGAAATGTACTAATCGCTTTCAATTTAATAAGAAAATTCGCTATAAATAGCATCGTATTTAATTATCAAAGCCGTGTAGTCAAGACATCTAACGATTTGTCGTGCGCTTCAAGACTAAAATAGGATGTGCAAAACATGTTCAATTGGTCACACATCCAAGCCTTGACCGTCGCTGACCTTCTCCGACCAATCAACCCCAACGAACAGCGGGACCGTGTACCGGATCTTTCTCAATATTTAATAAGTTGTTCGTTTATTGAGCAAAGAATATAATGTACATGAAGTTTTCTTGCGTCTTGATTTTCAAAGAATTTCTTTGGAAAGAAAAATTCGACCGCGAGTTGGATTTGAACCTGCGACCACAGATTACTAGCCGTAAGACATTATGAATAGGTTGAAAAATTCCACGCTTGTATGAAAACCTCAGTGGCTTGGTTGGTTGTACTGAATTCGGTGGTCGAAGATTCAAATTCTGGTCGCGGTCGAATTTTTCTTTCCTCAGAAAATGTATTAAGTCGTCATAATCTTAACTTAGTCTAAACCTCTTGTAACAACGTTTATAGTATACATACGCAGTGGAAAACATATGAATATGGAGATGTAGACAGAGACAGACAGCTTAATAAAGCATTTTTCCTTTCTATTTACCGCAGTGTCTAGGAAACTTCACGTTATCCGCCTAAACACACACGTGCCGACTATGAATACCAGCCCATATTGATCCCGGGGGTGCCATAAGATGCCTCTCAAGTTACGTACTGACTACGGTCCTGTTCTTTTGTTATCTCGGGTTCTTCTACTGAGGACTGCCAGGCAGCAGTTAAACTGTCAGCATATCTTAATCTCGTTCAAGAGCTGTCAGTATTATATTGAAAAGCAATGAAGACAGTGACAGCTCTTAAATCAGTTAATGCTCATCATGTTCAGTTTTATGTTAGAAATTAGCCCTGAGTGATCCAGTAGGCCTCAAACTGAATGGAAGTTCTGATATAATCATCCTAGAGTCAAGTGGATTGCGCCTGATGTAATGCTACCAATTTGACTGGATGCAACTGCTGTACTTACTGATAAAATAATAGACATGAGTTCCTGATTGATGTTCAAGTTTCCAACCATCTTAATCTTAATACAAAAGATGACTACAACGAATGTTTTTCTACGTACGTTTACTTGAAAGATATTGTTTCTTTAGCAGAAAATTGCTCAATAACTGTCGAATTGAGTGTAAAAGTGAATCGGCGTGTCGGAAGTGCTAACCGCACGAGATTGTGGCTAATTAGCTGTAGCGTTCACGTTCAGGTGCTAACTGATAGACCTGTTACCGAGTCTCGTCTCTGGAGCTAATTTTTTCACTATATTTAGCGCATTTTTTGTCTAATTGGCTAATTAGTTGTAGAAGTTATTATCTTTTCATTAGGATTAACACCCATATTCATTGTTTTAATTAAGTTTTTGTCAATTCAGTACTCAGGCCAAAAAAAATTCCAAAATTTTTTGGCACTAACATTTGATTGGGTTGAAAGCTACTCCAGTGTATATTTTAACTGCAAACGTGTGTGAGCGTAAGTTAAACATCCGTGTGTTCCAAATAGTATAGTTAGCACAGCGATGTCCTATATGCGCTAACAATAAAACTAGGTCAGACATAGCTTTAGACTAGGCATGAATTGATTTATGAATGCAGAGGAACAATTAAATTTCGCTCCATTCAGACTGCAGGCGGCGAAAAGTTCCAATTTGTGCATAAACGATTAGCGGTACGGAAAAGATAGGATAGATTTTGGCGAGTAAAATCGAAAGTAGACCTTATCAACAAAAGGGAGAATTCAAAGTAAGACGCAACATCCAAAATAAATACCTATTATTAATCCATTCATTATTTCGTTATAAATCCAAGTCCGTGTCCAAGCGATGTAGTAAGATCTAAAATAGTCAGTAACCGTGTGCGGTTGCCACCTGGCCAATATTTGGCACTAGGCTGGACGCGGCCGCCCCACTGACTTGCCCTACATCCGCTTTAAATAGTGCGTACGCGCAATCGCGCATCTCACTGTACCGCTATTGGCACATGTCGATTTTACTGAAAACTTACATACCTAGGATGTCATTGAAACTTGAGATGCATAGAGTGAAACAAAATTATCATTATTCCCAGAAAAAACCTCCCATGAATTAATTTTCCGTTGATTATTAATACTTCATGCCTTTTAAGGTAAGTACTTCCAGAAAATTTTCGGTTTCCCTGAAAACAAAATGTCAAGTGTACCTACTTAAAACATTAACTTTTTTTGCGTCGAACTTGAAGTGTTGCTTTAAAAATACAACAAGTATTCAACTTTGTACCGTGAAAAGTATTTACGAAAAGCTATTTAAAGACTGTTATAAAGGAACGTGGTGGACTATATTTATCAGATTTTTCTCCGGATGTCCAAAATTAACAATCAAGTTCACTAACACTTCCATTTATTTTTCTGGAATGTGTTTTGATGATGAAAACGTTACAATTGAATATTTGTAGAAAGAGCTGGAAAAAATGGCATATTAGTTATGGACACACTACGTAGTTTTGGGTTTAAACATTAGTTATTATTTTCAATTTGGACCAGTACGTTTTCCAGAAACTCGAAAAATGGCTACTTTCGAACTACTCTTTTAGTTTTAGTCATGCGATTATTTCTCAAATATCACGGACACTGATCTCAAATCGAACAAAACTTCCCAATTCCATTAACATCTACAAAAACAATAGCACAACATTTATTGCGGGCACGTTCCCCAGTGGGTGCAGTTCGATTCCCGTTGGATCCACGCCAGTTCCCGTGTTTTTCTCGACGGGATTTAACTCTTATCTCCGCGACTCCCGGTCTCTGAACCCAGCCTGTGCATTCGCCAGGAATTAAAAGTTCTGCATTTAGATTCGTCACGTGTTTCTTTTCGTATTAAGTGATCAGGTTCATTGGTCTTGAGTTCTCGAGGTTTCCGGGAGTGGTTTTTTGATCTCCAATTTCGGGAAATAATGTTAAAAAGATTTGCCACTTCTTTATCCTTAGATTCCTTGAAATTCGTGGCATTTTTCAAGCATTTCTCGATTCTGCGTATCTTTTTGTTTGTTATTCAATATTCAGTTTGTTGTTCTTTATACTACAATGTCTTTGCCAGAGTTTCCACCAGGATCTCCATCAGGCTCTCTTCGTCAATCATTTGGAAATATTCCAGATCTGTTCCATATATCGATTGTGTTTATTTTCTGATTATCCGCAAAAATTTATTAGTCCTTCACACGTGCTTCTCGTGAGTTTCACGATTTTTAGCTTGTATATTTACGAAACTAAATTACGTTGTATTTCCTGGATACTGTTTTTTACGCATTGAGCAGAAATATTTTGCATAATGAAGTTTACAGATAATATTTCCTTATAATATTATGTTGGCATTCACATTGCCCGTTGATAAAACAAGTTCATCAGGTTTCATATCATTTGTCTGCCTAAAAAGGAATTACTTGATTTTTTTTTACTAAATCAATATCTGCTGAACCTGACCAAATAAAACGACAGGTCTGAGATGACCTCAGGGCTCCAAAACCGGATTATACATGAAGATAAACTCGATAAGGAATAACGATGTTCTTGTACCTGGCAAAATGCCTTCAGGGAGGATTATGATTCTTAAAGTATTAAAGAAATTGACAGAATTTCTTCGTTCAATCGAATTACAATACCGGTTTATATGAAAATTGTGTTGAAGGTCGCGCTGTCGTGTCGCGCGAGTATTTTTAGCTCGTCTTGTTAACCGCACTGTTACATGAGAGTTGTTCACAAACCTAGTGGTGTACCCTGAAGAATCCAAAGCCCTACACAACCCCTTTCTATAGATTATTGCTTTTACTTATTATTGATTTGATTTCGTTGGTATATCATAATAAGTCATGTACAGACGCCAGCACATCAACCTACCACAATCTGCCAAATTTCTTTAATAGATTTTCAACCTTATCACAATAGTGGAAGGTTAATGTTCGATTGGTAAAATCTGACTGTTTCGGGTAGGTTGACATGCTGGCGTCTGTACCTATTGCTGGTTTACATATCTGGTTAGAACAATGTACTTGTTCTTTTTTTTGTTTTGGAGTTATTTTATTCAAATAGACTTTAAAACCACTTTACCAGTACTACTTTAAAGTTAAAGGTTTTAGGAAGAGTTTCCCACAAGAACACAGAAAATGTTCCGTATCACATCCTTTTGTAGACCGCAATTTCCTAAATTATGCCTGTCAAATAATAAATCATGTTAAAACATAATAATTTGCTACATGCAACCAGATATGCAGCACGCACTCGACAATTGAGCAAGAACAACAAAACCCGCTTCTTGTTTATTTTTTTTACCACGAAGTGGGTAGACTCACGTTTACTATGAATCTTGTTATGTCTGCCTGTATCTCAGTATAAATAAAGTCACGTGTCGTTGTTACAGCATCTCCAGTCTATAACAATAGATCAGAGATAATTTGTATCTCATCTCGGCTGATGTGAAATTATGCCAAATCTTTTATGTTTTTTTGAGCTTGCAAATCTTTGATTCAGTAGTAAGCTCTGTCAGTTTATTTGAAGCTTTTCGATTTTATCGTAGCTATGGTGGTTTAACTGATCATTTTGGTATATAAAAGTATAGAATTTTTTCATACCAACATGTTGGATTTAAAATTAGGATCTCAGGTATGCAAACCACTTCCAACCGGTACAATTTAAAATTTATAAGGGAAGCCTATGTTCAGGAGTGACCTCCTACGGCTGATATGACGATGATGACATATTTGTAGAGCCTATTGACTAAAATATTAATTCACTTATAATTCTTTAAAGACTTGATGAGAACAAAATCCTCCAGCCTGCTTCAGATATGTCCTTTTCCTCTAAATTAGTTTTATTGCTGTATCTACCTACTGCAATATGTAATTTAATTATGTTCGTACTGTATTACTCACCAGTGCACAAAGGCCTTTATACTAAGAGGAATCGTCGCCTTGGCAATGACACAGGCTCACACCGTCTTACGATCTTATAAAAGTCAACTTTAATTTACAGCATTTACACAGGAAGCTCTTTTTATCTCGATCTTTATAGATGAGAACTTTTCAATGCGTAACTCGTTTAAAAATTACCCTCACTACATTTTTTTTTATAATTATAATCATTAGAGTCCAAAAATTTTCGTAATTTTTTCAAAAATATACCTATTCTTAGCAGGTCTTACCCAATACTTGGGAACGTCTGGGAAAATTTTCTTCGGCGGGAAAAAATATATTTCAATCTCCAAAATACGTAATTACGTTTCGTCTGTTTCTTGTAATGGATCCTCCGCCCCGAAAAGTGATTGGTAAAATCAGTAAATACATTATTTTCTACCAAACATGTTTAAAATTGAATCCGACCGTCAATTAATACTTGCGAGGATTATTTTTGTTGTTTCTGTTTTGGTTAACACACAGAAAGAATAGATGTTTTTAAAACAAGAATACGGCCCACCTGATGAAAAGCATCGTAGCCTATGGACGGCTGATGAGGCCTGATCGCCTGCACGTTGTCGGCCCAGCAGAAACTTTTTCACGCCCTTTTTGAAAAGCCCCATGTTGGTATGTAGTTAATTGGGAAAAACGAAGTTATTATGATTAAGCAGAGTCCGTTGTGGTCCTTTGACAATGTCGCTTACTACTTTCCCTGATAAAGGATGTTGTCCTCACATAATTCCGCATCATTCCCTTTGTGTCGAATCCTTTATGCGATTCCGTGTCCCCGAGCTTTTTGTTCTAAACAACTTAACTGCGAGTTTTTCACTTATCTTGTTGTGATAACATCAATGGAAACACATTGCTTCTCTGACGTCACTGGGCACGTCTAGTGGATTGACGTCATCAGCTGTGTTTTTTTCCGCAAAGCTATTGATATTATGGTGTTTCATTTGTTATATTTATTTCTATTGCATCCGTTATGGTGTTTTGATCAAAGTCGAACTGAAATGGGTTATTGAACTGATTAATGGTCATAGGTTTTTGAATGTTTTCTTTCACTCATTGTATTGTGTAGCACATGAGTTGCACTGAAATTGCTTAGCGTACTCCCAACTTGGCCGTGGGGCGCCGGCTTAGAATTGCGTTCCCCCAATTCATCCCGTGGGTGTCGTAAGAGGCGACTAAGGGACAAACCGGAGGTCGGGCAGCAGCGTCCTCCGTGTACCTACTGCACATCCTCACTGCGATCGCCAACCCGCCTGCCAAGCGTGGCGATTTAAGGCAAATTACCCCCAATGATTGTAAGCACAGATACCAGGCCCCCAGTCCCCGGCAGCTCCGCTATCCCTGGCGCGGGTAGCGGTCAAGGTAACGGCGGAGCAGGGGGTGCTAAGAATCTCCGGAAGAGATCCGGCTACCCACCCCCACGACGACTGGCCCTGGTAACACACAACATACGCACAATGAGGACTGACGAAAAGATCTGCGAGCTGGAAGAGGAGCTGAGCAAGTTACACTGGGACATTATAGGGCTATGCGAAGTCCGTAGAGAGGGGGAGGACACCGTAACCCTGAAGTCTGGTAACTTGCTCTACTACCGGGAGGGCGACCAACAGTCCCAAGGTGGTGTCGGGTTTCTCGTTCACAAGTCCCTCGTAAACAACATAATAACCATCGACAGTGTGTCGAGTAGGGTGGTATACCTAATACTCAGAATATCCAAAAGATATTCGCTGAAGGTCATTCAGGTATACGCACCGACCTCGTCACACTCCGATGATGAAGTGGAGACTATGTATGAGGACGTAAGTAGGGCCATACATAGTACCAAAACCCACTTCACTGTTGTTATGGGGGACTTTAACGCAAAGTTGGGCAAGAAAAGCGGTGATGAGTTGAGAGTGGGGCAATTTGGGTATGGGCAACGGAACCCTAGGGGACAGAGGCTGGCCGACTTTCTGGAGAAAGAGGAACTCTTCATGATGAACTCTTTCTTCCAGAAGCCACCTCACAGGAAATGGACCTGGTTGAGTCCCGATGGTTTCACGAGAAACGAGATAGACTTCTTCATGACCGACAAGAAACGGATATTCAGTGATGTCTCTGTGATCAACAGGGTAAAAACCGGTAGTGATCACCGAATCGTAAGAGGCTCGCTGAATATCAATGTTAAACTTGAAAGGTCCAGCCTGATGAAGTCTACGCTCCGACCTACTCGGTCCCATATTCAAAACCCCGAAAGCTTTCAACTCGAGCTCTCTAATCGCTTTGCTTGCCTTGAGAACTTAGTTTCAGTGGACGAGATCAACGACGGGCTAGTGGAAACTGTCCGCACGGTAGGCTCTAAGTTTTTTAGACCCTGCCGTAAAGATAGACCTCAGAAATTGACCGAGCAAACCTTAAACCTCATGGCTGAACGACGCTTGCTACAGCTGCAGTCTTCCGATGACGCGAAGTCATATAGGCAGCTCAATAGACGTATATCTAAGTCCTTGCGACACGATCTGCGTCTCTTTAATACGAATCGTGTTAAAGAGACCATACAGCGAAACCAAGGCTCCAAAGTGTTCGCAAAGGACAAGTCTATTGGGCAAAGCCGGATGACAAAGCTGAAACGGGAGGATGGCAGCATAGCGTCGACCAAAGCAGAGGTTTTAGGCGAGATCGAGAGGTTCTATGGACAGTTATACACTTCGGTCGCAAAGCCCGTTGACAGCTTGGTAAGAGATCCAAGAGCCAAGCTGTCCCGACATTATACCGAAGATATCCCGGACATCAGTCTGTA
The DNA here is from genome assembly GCA_950005045.1 of Agrotis exclamationis. NCBI lineage: Eukaryota > Metazoa > Arthropoda > Insecta > Lepidoptera > Noctuidae > Agrotis > Agrotis exclamationis. The sequence goes on from OX465430.1 coordinate 22,050,057, forward strand.
CGAGATTAGGATGGCCCTGAAGCAGCTTAAGAACAACAAGGCGCCGGGCGAGGACGGAATCACTTCAGAGCTTCTGAGAGCGGGTGGAACACCGGTACTTAAAGTCCTCCAGAAACTCTTTAATTCCGTCCTGTCCGAGGGCAAAACGCCTCAAACGTGGAGCAGGGGTGAGGTGGTGTTGTTCTTCAAAAAAGGTGATAACAGCCTATTGAAGAACTACAGACCCATCACGCTTCTGAGTCATGTTTATAAGCTGTTTTCAAGGGTTATCACGAACCGTCTCGAACACAGACTTGATGACTTCCAGCCTCCCGAACAAGCCGGTTTCCGAAGAGGCTATAGTACCATAGACCACATCCATACGCTGCGGCAAGTTATACAGAAGACCGAAGAGTATAACTTGCCATTATGCTTAGCGTTTGTGGACTATGAGAAAGCCTTCGATTCGGTGGAAACATGGGCGGTACTTGAGTCACTCCAGCGATGCCGTATTGACTATCGGTACATCGAGGTGTTGAAGTGTTTGTATAATAACGCCACCATGTTGGTCCGAGTACAGGAGCAGAGCACGAAGGCGATTCCATTGAGAAGAGGCGTAAGACAGGGGGACGTTATCTCCCCTAAACTGTTTACTGCCGCGATGGAAGACGCCTTCAAACTCCTGGAATGGCAAGGACTTGGCATCAACATCAACGGCGAATACATCACTCACCTTCGGTTTGCCGACGACATCGTAGTCATGGCAAAGTCGATGGAGGAACTCAGCATGATGCTCGATGGCCTCGACCGAGTTTCACAACGGGTGGGCTTGAAAATGAACATGGACAAGACGAAAATTATGTCAAATTCCAATGTTGTGCCCACCCCAGTCTCTGTTGGAAACTCGGTACTCGAAGTTGTTGACTCATATATCTATTTAGGACAAGTAGTCCAATTAGGTAGGTCCAACTTCGAGAAAGAGGTCAACCGCCGAATCCAACTCGGTTGGGCAGCGTTCGGGAAGCTACGCAATGTCTTTTCGTCCGACATACCTCAGTGCCTCAAGACGAAAGTCTTCAATCAATGTGTGTTACCAGTGATGACTTACGGCACCGAAACGTGGTCTTTCACTATCGGCCTCATCTCAAAGCTCAAAGTCGCTCAGCGAGCTATGGAGAGGGCTATGCTCGGTGTTTCTCTACGTGATCGAATCCGAAATGAGGAGATCCGTAGACGAACTAAAGTCACCGATATAGCCCACCGGATTAGCAAGCTGAAGTGGCAATGGGCAGGCCATATTGCTCGCAGAGCAGATGGCCGATGGGGTCGAAAAGTCCTAGAGTGGAGACCGCGGACGAGCAAGCGCAGCGTAGGACGTCCACCAACGAGGTGGACAGACGACCTTGTAAAGGTCGCCGGAAGACGCTGGATGCAGGTCGCTTCCAACCGGTATATGTGGAGATCTAAAGGGGAGGCCTATGTTCAGCAGTGGACGTCCTATGGCTGAGATGATGATGATGATGTACTCCCAACATATGGAGTTATGCAGCTCTAAGTAAATCCAACATAGGAATGCTAGGATTCGTCGTAAAATTCCCATTTAAATGCGGTATATCTTATGTCTTATACAGTAATGGTTATTAATCTTATGGGCACTGATGCAATGCCACATCCTAGGAATCTGACAGTTTTCAGCACGTCTTTGTATAATATCGATTTCTGGGTGAATTAAGTCTCACGTCTTATTCCCATAAGAACCAATCCCCAGAACACCATGCTGATACTGTTTGCGTCCGTTATTTCTCCTTGTAAGGTCTTGTTGAATTAGACCTATTTGGCGCTGCCATGAGACTCTCTTTACTTATTTTTTTTGTTTTATAATTTTGTTGAGTCTACTCGTGGTTATTATTACTTTCTAGATGCTTTCATAAGCCTTTTGTAGTATGCTTCAAACATTTATTTTTATATTCATATACTTCATATATCAGAACGCCAAATCTACCAACTTATTATTTATTTTCAGCCATTTAATTTCAGGGCAAAGGCTCCTTGCTACGCAAATCAAAACAGTCAACCGTTAGCCAAAGCGTGAATTTCATTTTTCTTATTTCACGCATTGTTTTTTTATGGAAAAGTACCGCCACCACTGTAAAAGTTGCAATCAACTAACTCGTATCATATTAATCCGTTAATAGAGTGAGACGCATCACTTCCACAGTTACACCATGTTTTGGTAAAAAGCCAAATTGCAATTTATTACTTGACGCAAACGCCGTCGGTTCCTCCACGATTTATATAAAAACGTCTCTAACTGTAATTATTATCTGCTCTTTGCTTGATTTATCATTTTAGTTGCCCGGCTACGCCATCATTATTTTAGGCTCTAAAAAGTCAAGATTAAAATTATGTAAATCTTTGATTTTTTAATAATAAATATAGAGTGAAGGTCATGAAACCAGGAGAAGTAGGCCGTACGTATTCTGGAGTACGATGTTTCACAATATGTGTGGGATATTGGAGCTTAAAAAGAGCTTAGTGATGACAGGTTTATTGTTATTTTCGTACTGATCACCGACATAAATGACAATGACCCAACAATTAACGAAGATGTTGTAAGAGGTATCGTTGATAAGCCAAAAGGGATTATCTCAGATATAAATACGACAAAAGTATGATGTACCTACACTGGTTAATTGGCCGACCGTGGTGAGTTGTAGTTAACGTACCATGCTTGTATTCCCTTTAGAAGTTTGTCAGTTGTTACTGTTGTTTCTGTTTCCAGTTCTAAGATAATTACAACAATGATAAAGTAGTTATAAAACAGGAAACACATGCAAGTCGTACAACTTACATTATTTTGTAAAATTGAAGATATGAGCAGCAACGGGTTGTAATATCATTTTATCATTTCTGCTGCCAGAAGTGTCTCGTTTTAAGATAGTTCCGTATAACATTCTAGTACAATATTGCTTTAATTTTATATGTTGAGTTTAATGTTCAAAACATACATTGAAGATTTGATGTAAACATCTTCAATGTATGGATGTTTATTAATTATTTTCTCTAGATTTTTTTTTTCATATGTACAGGGTGTAAGGCACATAAACGCATTTAAAATTATTACTCGGAATTGGAATTTCACTGTTTTCAAGTTGGTTAAGTACCCCTGTTTCCTGAAAACAGCAATACATTTGAGTCCTAAACCTCGATGATGGAGTCTCGTAGAGTGATGGTTATTGAACCATAAAGAGACTGCGTAGGCGCTCGTAATGACCTCAAATTATTGCGGACCTCTGAATCATAAACGACTGGATCATAACACGGGGAGTGTTTGTGTCTGGAACTGGAAACAATGAATTGAAATGTGGGAAGGTAGGAACGACTAACATCATTTGTTCAGAGAATAAGATTCGATGGTAATATAATTGGTTCTTATAATCTAACTGAATTATTTCCGGATAAAAATATGACGGGAATGTGCTGAAATCTTTCACGCAGGCCCGCTATTCACTGGTATTTTTTGGTTATTTTGATTTTGTCACATAAATGGGTTCTGTGGATGTTCCAAATCCACGAAAATAAAATGCTCTTAATTCAAAACGTTAACCTTATGTGGAAAGAATTTCAAAAAAACATTTCGCTCTCTCTCTCTTCGCTCTGAAATTCTAAAAGTCAGAAGAATACTGTAACTAGAACCAACTTCAACTAAAAGTAGTCCAAAGTCCGCATAAATTCAATAAGCATTTCCAACTTAAGCCGTTCGTTAAGTTACATCAACCCTGCAGAACCGTTAAACTATAAATACTTACAAATCGAACAAACTTGAGACTTAACCCACGTAGACACGCATATATATGCTAATGTCGGCCTTATTTCAAGTAATCAGGCGCATGTACGGCGCATGCAAGCGCTTTCAGTTATTAATAATGTAATAATTATTAGAAAACAACTCTAAATCCTTGGGTTTGGATATAATTTGGATTAAAATCACGTAACGTGTTTAAAACAAACAGTCTGAGTATGCAAACTTTGCTTGTGCGAGCAAGTTAGGGCTTTCGTGTTAGGTACGTCTTGTTTGTTGTGGCGCCATCTGTTGACGTAGCATTAGAATTCCTTGTTTTTGAAATTTTGATTACATAATTATGTATAAAGTTTAAAATATCAAAACACCCTAACTAACTTTTACACCTGTTTAGTTATACCTATCTACTGTACGGGCATGCGGGCGGCGAGTTAAGGGCAACTCGCAGCCCGACCATGGACCATGCCCGGGTCGACGGCGCGTTGTGTTCCACGCGCGCCTCAAAGAGCGTCAGCATAATGACGGGGCCCCCTCTCTAGAGGGCCAAAGCCTGCCGGGGTCGCGGGACTTATCTCATAACCGTGACTCCGGAACATAAAGGGCTATTAAAGGACACCGTGGATTTTAGTCAGTACAAGTCTGACAGTCCCTCCCGCCCTGCCCGGGGTGGGAGGACTCATTTGATGATTTTACCACGAAAAAAAAATAAAAAATTCTTATTTGTGTACAAATTTTTCAGCGCAAAACATTCATAAAATTCTTAACAATTTTAAATAAATACAGGCACGTTTATTATTATAAAAAAAAACTTGAGAGGTGTCAAGGAACACCCGGATGGAACGAAGTTACTGTATACACTCAACAAAAATAGTCGTCGCGACACCACACTGTTCAATTCGACCGAATTAAAATGGTTCTCTTGTTTTTTTACCGATATATCCTACTGGTAGGAACTAGGAATCAGTTAGACAAATCGGTAAAACAAGTGAAGGTCGGAAAACATTTGCTTAACGATAGCAAGTAAAAATAGGTTCAAGCGATTTTTGACTTGATTGACATTTTTTTGGTTTGTTTTTTCTCACATTCTCGTTCGCTAACATTGCTCCTTCATTAAAATCCGGTGTTTGCATAAATGTCAATAAGGTGGAAAATCGCTTGCACCTGTTTTTTTACTTGCTATCGTTAAGCAAATGTTTTCCGACCTTTAAGCGATTTTCGACCTTATTGACATTTATGCAAACACCGGATTTTAATGAAGAAGCAATGTTAGCTAACGAGAATATGAGAAAAAACAAACTAAATTTTAAATGTCAATAAGGTCGAATAATCGCATGACCCTTTTTTTTACTTGCTATCGTTAAGCAAATGTTTTCCGACCTTTACTTGTTTTACCGATTTGTCCAACTCATTCCTACCAGTAGGATATATCGGTACATTTTCCCTTAATTTTTTCCGTCTAGCCCCCTTTCGCAACGCGCGATAAGGAACTTCGTTCCAATAATTATGATTATTTGCCAGACATGCAAATTGGATCCTCGCAAAACTCATAAATGGCTTTGCTTGATAAAAAGCCTAAATATGGCACCCATACAAATACAACGATTCACAAATAGACTTAACAGCTCAAATACGTGGGTGTTACGTAAGCCCCCGTATTTTTCATACGTGACCTTGACACTAGTAATCCCTATCGCCCTCGACCTTGGAATTGGCTACGACTTCGGATCTTATTGTTCTAAAATTGATTTACGTCGCAGTAATAATGTGGATTGACTTTTGTCTATGTTTAGTGATAAATCTAATAATGCACCCCGCAAGTTTGGAGAAATTATGGAAACAATAAAATAGGACTTTACTTTTCTAGACTTGTCTTTACTTTTGTAGGCAATGCTGCTTATAGTTGCGTAAGTAAGTCAATTAAAGTCGTATGACACGCAAATGCCAAGCTACTGTAGTTTAGTATTCATGTGTGTATTCTCCTGTTTGAGAAACAAATTAATTCCTGGTTTGATTATATCTATTCTCCTGATAACTTAATTTGCCTTTTAGAAGTTAGATATGTTAATAACTTTCGTACCTACCTCAATACCACACACAGTTTGTTCAATTTCCGTCAGACTTGAAAACTTGGAACGTAAACTTTCAGCTGTTATATTTTTTGTTGTTTTTCTTGGTACGTGTCACTTTACCGGCTAAAATAAAGCGCACTCGGCCTTGTGTATTGGGGCTAACTCGCTATTTTTACTGCAACGCATTGTTCCCAGCACCCGCCATGCTTGGCGCACGGAATGGCCGGATGCATGCTGTGAAATGGATAAATATAGGCTTTATTTTGTCGTTAGTTTTTTATGAAAGAGAAATCTTACGATAGGCACGAATAACATTCAGGATAAAGCCGTCAGTGGTATAGAAGCTGTTATTCAGGAGGCTAAAACAACATTTGAACTCGCTACGTATGTTTATGTGATGGATCGCCATAGCCAGTTAAAATTGGCACAGTTCTGAATCGCCTGTCAGGTCGTTGACACACGTATAACGACGCCCTAAAGATTGACTTTCCACAATTTACTAGGGCTACAACCTCTATAGTATGCTCTTTGTTAAAATACTGTGTGCTGCCGTGGGAAATTGAGCTTTAGTTTCGTTTTGAAGATTCAACTGTCGTCCAAAATTCTGTTAGGCGAAGATATCGTTAATTCCCGGCAAAACACCGATGAGGGACTCACGAAACCAAGAATGGTAGACATGATATGAAGGAGGGGGGACCAATAACCAGTTCTAGGTAATTCCGGAAGTAAATAACGATGGTGATGAATGTGGTGATGCAAGATTTTATTTCAAATCTGCTATGGGGGTTCGCATGGTATGATGATATAGATTACAGACCCATTTGACGCAGAAGAGGTGATCTGCACAATGTACACCCACTCCTTACCTGATGACAGATCAAACTAGTTGGTCTCAAGATATAGCAGCTGCATTGCGTAGTTTTTCTCAAGATATTTCCGTCTGTTGTCATTTGTCAACGCTTGCAATTTACTAGTGTCTGGGAATTAACTATATTTTTATTGCAGTAGAATCTACATTCGTGATACTAAGTGGTTTATTCTAGTGTATTTGGGATCCGGTGATTATAATTTATGAGGCTAATGTACGCTGGCAATTGGTACGGGTTTCAAAGTCGGGTTTTAAACTGGACAAATTGAATTTGTCTCTGTCACCCACGTATCCCTCAGGAAATTAATTGAATCTGTCAATGAGGATTTCTATGTTCTGCATTGAATTATATTTTTAAGAAATGAAAATTGTCTGTATTTGAATGGATTATTATTAGTCTTTCTGAATAACAAGAATGTTCTAGATTGTCTAAATAAATTATTCCTTTATACTTGTTTGGGCCAAAAACCGCCAGAGCTGTAAAAGTTTACGAGATATTTCCAAGTTATTGAACCGTTGGTTGACGTATAAACAAAGTAATAAATGAAAAGAGAATTAAGTTATGTGTGTTTTACGAATATGTTCAAGCTTACTTGTATCGTTATATTACTTTTGTAACTCATAATGGAACGTATTAAGTTTCCAAATATGTGATCACAAGCACAATTTCCTAATAATTTCCTACACACATTTCTGCATGCTGCTGTTGCGGTTATTATTTTTATATTGGTCTTTTTATTACTGTTGCCGATTTTTGCGAATATGTTTAATATCCAGAAAGAAGAAACCTTTCTTTGAAATTGACATCACTTCTCTTGTTATGGTGATATAAAAGTGAATCAAACCATTTATTGACTGACATTCAGGAGTCGCACTCATGTATCGGCTTCCTACCAGTCGTTCCCCATGCGACTCGTACAGAGGAAATAAAGAATTATATCAAAGAGACATAATAATCTGCCTTTGTATGTGTGCCTATATTATTCAACAAATCAGCTTCAGCTATACGAGTATCTATTCCGCTAAGATTTAGGTCATTATAATAACCCTTGCACATTTAATAACAACCTTAACCTTTATCTCTTTGTGCCAATATTGAGGAGTATCCAACTATCCATCAAAGTGATAGTTTCCGAGTCGTGCCAGCTTGTCCATGGCTCTCGGCGTTAAGTTTTGGCAACACTTCTCTACAGTGACGTATTGAAGTAGATGCACAAACTAACTATCATTAATCTCGTGAAGCATGCCACTTTCAGATGGAGCTTGATTTTATTACTGAAGGCACTGATTAAGTTTTATGGTTGTTTTGTCTTGTATCGTCGTAAATCATTGCTTTGTCTGGTTTAATGTGCTTCAATTTTGACTAACGTGAGGATGGATGGTGGCAAGTGGTATTCTGTAGTTTCTGCCTACTCAATGGAAATAACAAAAGAAAGCCAATTTGTTTCGTTATTTCCACTTATTTGTATTTTGCACGGCACGTTGAAAATACAAACCGCAGGAATCCTGATTACGCACGACGAAGCCCCTCAAGCGCCTAATGAGCTTAAAAACTAAAACCAGACAACGATAATATGCCTTATTACACGTACAAGCATATTACTTTAAAGATTTTTGTAAATATCGGTAAAAATGAAGATTTTTAAATATAAATATTGATTTTGGAAAAGGAAAGGGAGAACTAAATTGTTTGAAGAACGAAATAAATGTAAAAAGAAAGAGTGAATGAGCTACAGCTGACAAAGGAGCAAAGAAGAAAAAACCTTATACGATTACAGACACCAAGGAACATGGAATATGTTCAGAAAGATACTAATGATCGGTAAAAATAAAACAAAGTCAAAGTTGCATAGTATTTCAATCAAAACTGTTAACTTTCTCGTTCAAAATTGTTTCTATAAAACTTGCCAGGATTTTTGCATGTCGTTAGCATTGTAAGCTATAGTGGGGTTTTATCAAAGTGTCATCAATCGGTACAGATCTCAACACTTCCCATTTGTTTTTGAATGTGTCACTAATTATATATTACATATTGTCACTGACGACTTCTTTGTTGTATGGGGCAGTGACATGATCTAACAAGGAATTAATTTGAACGTTTGTTTCAAGACAAACAAGTTGTGGGGCTTTAGCTCCTTTGTTTACTTTAGTGTGTTGAAACAAGGAATGGTAAATCAGTGTTTTGTATTTTAGAGTATAATTCGAATATTATTTTGGTTCTTGTATTCTAGATATATTTATCTGTTAAGTTTCCGAATCTTTGCGCAGACAATTTGAGTTTAGTGCTCCACATTGAATATCCACAACCAGCTACAATTTCTCTGTTATTTACTCTCTTACTGAACTGTTGCAATTTCACAGAAACCATTTTACTCTCTAGCTAAACCAACTGGAAAATTCGATTCAATTTCGAAAACTGTTTTATGATTCGCCAGACGTTTTTAGATCAACTCTTCGTCTTCATTAATATTGTTTTGAAGCAACTAGACAAAGATGCCATTTTACGAGTGCACCGACTCTCGTAGTCTCCTGTTTGAGATTGAATGCTGCAGAGTACCAGACAGATCCACAGATCCCTCTTTGTTTATTCATAAGCTAGTATTGACTCTCGGAATATGGATGTTTTCTCAGAATATATTCTTTTGCTTATTTGTTTCAGATATTCCATTATCTTTACCTACCTTTGTAAGTTTTGAAGCATTGCCTTTTAGTTGTGTATTAGAGAAATGTATTAGTTACATCAGCATTTTTATTTTGAGTGAGACAATGTGGTTTTTTAAGAAGTCGGTCAAGGTATAATAGTTTTCAGTATGTTGACCCTTGTACAGGTGTTTTACGACATTGGCTTCATAAAAATAGTTTCCTGGCTTATTACCAGCTTTTACATATAAAATTGCCGTGAGATCGTAAAAAATATAAACACTAAACAGTATGTTTTTCATTCAAGAATCGAAGAGTTACTGGAGTGTAAATACAAATAGTAACGTGGAAAGTTCTTAGCTTCGCACAAATATTGTGGTAGCTGAAATTTCCCTTAATTTCCTTACATAAACAAATTAAGAATACTTATTGGAACAATTTCAAATGTTCTCGAATATTACTAGTAGTCTATTCATACGTATAAACTTTCCTTGTTTCCTTTATTCCAAGATTCATTCAGTATTCCAATTACCTGAACAAAACAGAAATATATACCAACACTTTGAATAATTTCCACAAGTTTCCATGTAAAGATAGTTCGTAATTAATGATTCAGTTAATTTTGTTTGGTTAAGAATCAATCTTCGGTCATGTTCGGTAGGCAGTGACCTTGTGACGGCGTAGTTATTTTAACACGACGCTAATTCTTACGCAGATCATATTAAACGTAAACGAGCAACTTTTCTTCTTGAATTTTTAGTGATACCAGTTTGGACGCTGTCGACGAAGTTTATTGATTGGAGATCCTTAACTGTAATCCTGTTTTGTACAGATTCAATACTTAGGTAACTAGTTAACAAGCAATGGGTTGTTATGTCATCTCTTCCACAAACGTCATTATAACAGAGGTCTTAAAATAGCAGTTGCTAGGATTTCCCGTGTTATGACTTGACAGTCCAATTGAGTAGTATGGTTTTATGAATCGGTTTAATGGACAATTTGCGCATGAATATGAAACGAAATCGTCATGATTTTTGTCCGAAAGATCTGCATTTAAGTGTAGCCATAAAATCTAAATGTTTTAACATCAAATCTGCATGTTCCGCAGAACTTCAAATATTCTCAATTGATTTATAGGTCTATAATGTTTATATTATCTGCATGTTCTGTATTTTTACTACGTTTTCGACTTTGTTTTGAATTCAACTCGAAATTTGCGCAGAGTTTATTTCTATATTTTTTTTGCCGCTGACCTCACTCTGTTTGACGTAGTCTATTAGTCAGTTTTCTTAACGAGAAATGTGTTTGATACGAACCCAGCGTTATCTAATTTGGTAAAGCTTGTTCTTTACCACGGTAATCGCTAGTTGAAATTTTGCCAACTTTTTTAAGAAAATCATAAAAAAATCTAAGTTTTGTCGCAGTTTCTTAGGCTTCGGTTACTTCGTTTTGCTGCGAAACATAATTTAATTTAGCGAAACACGGGACGCCAATGTCATAACTCGTAAAAGCAGTTAGAAACAATTTACGTCGTGCATGCTTGCAATGTTATTCAGATGTGTTGATGTTGTGATGATTATTTTGTCTGCTGCAATTTGTTTAAAAACTAATTTTGTTGGAGAAAGATCTTTGCAAAGCATTAACGTAGAATTATTAAAAAAAATAGAAAAATAAAAATCTGCAATCAAATTATAAAATGAATAAGTTTTTCAGCAACCCACACAAATCTTATGGTATTTGTAACTTCAAGAAGAAACAAATTTCACTCAAGCGTCCCGGAAATTACGATCCTTTGTTTCTCCACTTGTAACACATTTTACCCGAGTTGTTCTATTCCGAACGCTTTGCAATGCAAATGCGAATTTAGTCGAACGCTACATTTGATTTGTTCGCATGACACCCGCACCCCGCTGCGCGCTGGTACAAGGACACTTCGTGCAGAATAAACTGCGTCTTCTGATGTTATTGTGTGTGTTATTGCTCTGTTTATCGTATGAGGGTAAAGGAAAATTATGTACTCTTTTATGATTTGAGTAATTCGCTTGGTTTTGTTGGTAATGGAGGAATGAAAAGGAGGTTTATTTCATGCTTTATGTGACTGTCTTCTTTCCACTTTTTTACACAATCTTGAGACTTTCTGTAATCTAATTTACTAAATATCTCGGAACGTCCATATTACATTTCAAGCTGTGGAATTCTGATAGCACCTCATGTTGGCTATCATTATAGCTCATAAGGCAATTCATATTAGTTGGCAAAGGCATTAAGGCATAGTTCCGTAGTAACCGGTCATGGTCTTAGGAAAAGCGGGTCACCCTCCGCGCATGTTACCGCCAAGCCAATGACGTCAATTCTGTCCTTCTAAGAGCCCTCTGACTATTTGTACCATTACATAAGGAATCTTATATCGGCAATCCATCAGCATCGTAAATGGTTGCTGGTTATTCAAAACTTTGCGAGAGTTAAAACCTGTACTTCTATGTGAATATTTTAAGGAACAGCCAGGAGTCTAGATATGTATGTTAATGCCTAAAGGATTGGTCCATTTCTATAGGAATTTGAAGTAAATGGTGAAATGTGTGTTGAGGCTAACCACATTTACCTACTCAATTCTGTTTAGCTTTTGTCCATAGAAAACAACGATTTTATATCGAGATTGAATAGACGCAGAAAGCTGAACGTATGCGAACGCATCTCCATATCAAATCGTTTTTTTGGTCAGTCGTGTGGTTAGTTCCATATAGGAACAGACGCCAGCACAGCAACCTAACCAAATCTGTAAAAATGTCCCAGTCAAACATGAACCTTTTACTTTTGTGATAAAGTTGAAAATCAATTGATTGTATTTGATTTCGAGCGTATGGCACTCGTGGGCTGCAGCCTGCAGCTGAAAATCAGCGTCAGGTGGCAGACTTTGTTTTGCCACTTGGCATTATGCTGAGCTGAGGCCCTTTTGGCATTAAAAGATTTGTTTTGTTTTATTTTTTAGTTTTAAGTTTTAATGACAATAAACACAGTTTTCTTTCTTTCTAATTAAAGAAATTTCCTAGATTGGGGAAATTTGATGTGCTAGCGTCGTCTCTGCCCAACCCATCAGGTATTTTAGTCATGATGTTATTTTATTTATAGATAATCCATCACAGCGTCACAAAAAGTAATGACTTATTCAAGCTGTGAATTGAAGCTTAAAATTCATGGCACATTTAGTGTAGTCGTAATCTCCAATAGAATTTCTGTCTTTGATGTTATAGTTGAACATTAGAATACTAAGCAGGATTATAAAAACGGTTTAAGACACATTTTGGTAGTTTTCTTGTCTTTATTAGACTGACAAACAAGTTTATAGGTAAACTGAAACAACCTTTTTTTACGTGACTTTGAGACGCATTGTGTTTCTAGTTATAACAGTATGTAAAAAAAAATATTGATTCTCCAGCAAAACTAGTCGCTACATACAGTGACCGGCATGGATCTTGAGCGCTGACCTTCACCAGTTCACCTGCGCAGTAGTGAGTTATTAGGTCCCTTTGGTAGATGAAGTGAGGAAGAGGGCGGGGAAAGTGTAGTGATTGGCCCGCGTAGCGTGCCGTAGCGCATCGCGTCATAGCCGCCACTCGGGATTCATTGTTTTGTGCGTTTTATTTGTTTTATTTTTATTGTGCGTTTCATTTGTCGATAAGTGTACGATGCGCAAAGCGATCCCCACTCTAAGCCGAGCGCTCAAGATCCGTGCCGGTATTTGTACACGTCTTGTAGTGGAATACACGTCGTTTTCTTATTTATATAAAACCCAATAATCTAGAGTGAACGTAATAGTCCTGATCTGGTTCATCTCTGTAATCGAGACTAGTTCAAGTTGATTCGAAGTTTATTATTTTGTTGTGTTTGATAATATCCGGCTTGTGTCAATATTGAACTTAATTAAACTACACTTTAGCTTGGATAGTGTAGGATATGTTAGGCAGATGGCCTATTATGCTGATATTACGTAATGTATTTGTAAATAATATCCGTTTACTCTCAAATACCCATTTGTTTATGTCATTGAATGGCATTAAAATAGAGTATTTATGATTCTTGTAAGTTACGACATGGTTCACAAACTTACACTGTTTGTCTGTTTGACCGCGTTAATCTCTAGAAATACGAGGTGGATTTGAAAAATCTTTTGTTCATTTCATCGTTAAATTTTTCGGAAGCTTGGATACTTAACTAAGTCTTGCTCGTGGCTTCTCTTCTAATTTATACAAAACAAAGTGCTCATAATCATCTCCATCTTATCTATGTTTGTATGAGTCGCTCTAAGTAAGATACTGGTATTGAACCATCCACCAAGTGTTAAAATCATCAAAATGATTCCTGCCACCCGGGGCGGATCGGAAGGGTTTGTCAGACTTTTACTGACAAAAATCCACGGTGTCCCTTCAATAGCTACGTTTCAGGGCCACGGTTACCTGCTTAGACAGTCTCTCCACCCCAGAAAGACCCGCGACCCGTGTGAATCAACCTTGATTGGTGTTGTTTTTTTTTTCGTTCGTCCATGACATGCTTAATGTCATCAATGGTGTCCTTACATGTCCACTTTGTGCTCGGAGTTTTACGGCAAAAGTTGGATATGCGAGTCACTGGAGAGCACATGAAAGGGCATATCAAAACTCTCAACCACTCTAAAAAAGTCATCGATTGCAGTCGCTGTGGCCGAAATCGGCTAGATGGCTTCATCATCATCATCATCAATAACATCCATGAGTCCTCCATACCTAAGCTCCCAATTACTAACTTAATCAACAGATTTAACGACATCTTAAGTCATTTATCCATCAAAAGACGACCGTAGCAACAGGGACCAGGATTAATAACCATAAATCATTCAATAACTTACAATAATCACCCGCGAAGTTCTCAAGTGCCCACCAGGCAGACAGGCCACAAATACCCCAAGGCCTGGTCAGTGGCCCTGTGATCACAACGCTGGGGAGGGCTATTTATAACTTGTGGGCCTGTGGCCTGCGTGCAGCAACTCTTTGTTCAGTTGACTGGTGCAGTAAACAAAGGGCATTAGATTTTAACTGACTTTCATTAGTTCCATTCCATGATTCCAAGGTAACGATCGCGGGACTAACGAGCTACCGTGACATTGAAGGACATCGTGGATTTTAGTCAGTTCAAGTCTGACAGTCCCTTCTGCCCTGCCATGGGTGGGAGGAATAATTTGATGATTTGGGAGGAGGAGGAGAATGTTTCTTGACGTTTCACTTGATTGACGTGGCTGACCTTAGCCTAATTAGTACAGTAATAAATATAATAAATAAATAATTACATAAGTTGATAAAAAATGCTATGCAATAGCTTCACCGCGGCAGTCCCCGAGTGCCACACGTATTTTTTTTTATTCTAGACTCTACAATCTACGGCATACATATTAATTAAGGAAACTATCAAAAATGCCAATACTTCAGGTTGATTTATTTATGCATAATTTATTTAAATTGTTTGCCCAATAAACTGGCTAGATGTCAATGAACTAATAACGATTTACGTTTGTCCCTCTATAGTGAGATTTGAGGCGACAGAATCACTCAATTATAAGAGTTATTGCGGCTGTAAAGTACTCTCGCTTAAGTAGAATTAATTTATTGTAGGTAATAAATAATTTATTTTAAGTACATCTCCTATTTGTGCGCATTTTTTTGAAGCTAATTTAAGGCGTCAAAATACCTGTGTCTTTTATTCTCAAAAAAATATATTTTGGAAAATTTTCTTATGTTTAGTTCCAAAGGTGAAACTAGATGGCGTTGTTATCGAATTAAAAGTCGCTTTGGTTTCGTTACATGCATTCATAGACATTCGAGGTGCGCCGTCAATGGGGAAGGCCGGTCAAAGCTAATTGTAGATGGCGCCACCATAGGTAAGTCCTAATCCGACCAATGGGGTAGTACTATTTTGAAGTACCTATAAGATTTGAGCCAATGACGTGACGATGCTTGGAACAAGCTATGCTAGCGCCATTAGTTCCCCAGTTGCCATCCCCATTGGCAATCAGTTTAGTACCGCTACTCAGTGAACGAAGAAAACATAGAAGCATTCCTAGAGCCCGATAATGACCCAACGCAGATCGTGCCCCGGTAGGCGGGGCTTATCAATCGTGCCTCGGAGGAGTTTAGTTCGGCTGTGACGGCACATGTCGTTGTTCGTATTTTTATTCAGTTTAAAACTATAAATTATGCCTTCTTGCGCAGTGAAATGGTGTATAAATCGATCTCATCTACATAATAAAAATGCTGGAATTAGTTATCACCTGTAAGTAGCCCTTAGACTACTACATTATTTTTATATTAATTATAAACATGGATCAATTTTTTTCTATGGGGATGGTGTTATGCCCGATGGACTAAGTAAATTAATGTTGAATGTTTGAAGTAAAATATGTTTGTGTTTTCTTTTTGCTACATTATAAAACACTCTGCTCCTTTGACAGATTTCCACAAGATCCAAATCTCAAAGAATAATGGACGAGATCAGTTCGCTTGGAGAGACAGGAAAACGACTGGTCCCCTAGCACAACAACAATAATTTGTTCAGTCCATTTTCAAGATGACGATTTTATATGACGAAAAAAGGATATCAGAAGCTCAAAACAAACGCTATTCCAATTATCCAACATTTTTGACATTTTGGTAAAGCAAGCTATGTTAGCCATTTCTGTTATTCATTTTTAATAAAAAGACAATAAGACTTTCTAGCTAATCTTTAAGGAGGCCGTAGCTCACAGTAGGTGGCATGTGCCAAATAAATATGTTTTCTTTCTTTCTTTTTTCTTTGTATATTATACATAGTTGTATGAGCCATTTTATGTAAATATAAACGTGAACTTTTTGTTGTTATGTATCTACATCAAATGCAAAAGAAATAAAAATACATAATAAAAAATATTCAAATCTTTCATTGCTACTTTTTATATAACTCGTCCACTTTGACAATTCTTGCAGGCCGTCAAATTAATGTCATGTGTTCATTTCTAGCGCCAATGATGTCATTGTTACTATGCGTTGCTTAGCCAATTAGAGACGAGCGTTGACAACCTACCCAATCATAACTTCGTGATGTTAATAGAGAACAAACTAGCTGTTCAAAGAAAACAAACGTCGTGGGCCGTCTATCAAAAAGATTTTGTTTGAAGTTACTCTTCCATGTTTTCTTCGTTCACTGCCGCTACTAAACTTTAATTATTTTCTAGTGCTCCCCTAATGCAAGATGTAGTTTAGTAAATATTAGATAGAAAAAGCTTAAAGTTGAAAGTTAATATTTAATAATCTTATCTTCATATTTTTGAAAGCTAATCCCACTTCGTTGTGGTAGATAGCTTTTGTATTGAAATCTGGAATTAGTCCTCGAATCTTTTTTCAATTTCAATCACTAAAATCTAATATAACATGTAACTTGTTCTTCAGGTATTCAATTCCTTTACAATTTATTCATTCATCTACGTCGTCATTTTACGCAGGAATAAATACTTCTCAGTTCTATCTCTGTTATCAGAAAAAGGAAATCTTGATAACCGAATCCTATGACATTCCAAATCATATTGAAAGGCAGACTCCGGGCACTGTTTTAATTCTGATTTGGCTTGAACGTGGCGCCATCTTTCAATAGGTTTCTGTTTTCTTAGCTCGCTATGGAAAACAGTGATAACGCGATAAGGTGAAGAAATGGTATTAACTCATGAACATGAGACAATATTTTTGATAACGTAGGTAGCTGAATTAATAAAACCCAAGCACGCGCGTCTTCTCGTAATTCCCAAAAAATATAACAGAGATGTACTTAACAGCATACCCACATATACTCAGTTATGTATTATACATATAGACTTATAATAAGTCTTATAATAAACATGTATGTGTTATAAGGGGCGTCTCTATTGTTATCAATCGACTATTAATACGAGCAGTACTGTGATATTTATCCGCACGTATTTGTACGTGTCTGTAATTCTGTACTTACCTGTCAGTACCGGAAACCTGTTTCTTTATAAAAGCACCCTAATAGGATGTCAAGCAAGTCCATTAAGAATTCAAGAGAACGCTATTTATTTATAAATAAATTCTCAACCCATGATAGTTCTCTATAGCAATTTTAGAATGTTTATTATACTTTCCATCACATCCTTTTCAATCTATCCTCAAGAGAGATGAGTATTCCACTCACACAGCAGTATCGAAGCTAGTACTTTCCCCGGGTCTGTCAAGAAAACAACTTTGATTTGTGGACGACATTACTTTTAAATCTCAGCCATATTTCATTTTATCTAACGCGTCTAGATTACTCCGTTTGACGTCAGATGGGGTGTCATTGACATAGCTCTTACAATAATAAAATAGTTAATACACTATTATAGAAATAACTTTCATCTCTGTTTTATTGTATGTACTACACTAGCTTCTGCCCGCGACTTCGTACGCGGATCCTGTTATAGTGTAGCTGGGCTCTTGCAGTT
Organism: Agrotis exclamationis; assembly: GCA_950005045.1. Lineage (NCBI taxonomy): Eukaryota > Metazoa > Arthropoda > Insecta > Lepidoptera > Noctuidae > Agrotis > Agrotis exclamationis. The sequence continues at coordinate 22,067,912 of OX465430.1, forward strand.
CCACATCAGGTGTTCCAGATCTTCAATATTTATACATCAGCAGAGAGTGCTCATCAGGCTGAACAATTGTTGCTAAGAAGTAATTCCTTTTTATCTTGTAGTGTAGCTGGGTTCTTGGAGTTCCACATCAGGTGTTCCAGATCTTCAATATTTATACATCAGCAGAGAGTGCTCATCAGGCTGAACAATTGTTGCTAAGAAGTAATTCCTTTTTATCTTATAGTGTAGCTGGGCTCTTGGAGTTCCACATCAGGTGTTCCAGATCTTCAATTTGTATACGTCAACAGAGAGTGCTCATCAGGTTGATCAACTTTTGCTAAGACGTCATTGCTTTATATGTTATAGTTTCATCATTCTAGCTTTAAAAATGACAATACTTCCATACAACCTTTCATCCCCCCTTTCAACCCCTTAAAACCCCCTTTCCGTAATAAAAAGCAGCCTATGTCCTTGTTCAGGCTCTAAACTATCTGTGTACCAAATTTCATTTAAATCGGTTCAGTAGTTTTAGCAGGAAAGCGAGACAGACAGACAGACAGACGGACAGACAGAGTTACTTTCGCATTTATAATATTATTAAGTGTGGATTAATAGTTCTTTGTAAGTAATGATTCACTACAATTATGGTTCTTCACTGCAACCGTTTGGACTTTATAATACCGGCTCTTTCAGTTCAGTCGGTTATGAAAAACTTATGAAGATCATGAACATTATGAAGCTAGGTTCATCATCATCATTCGTAGCCTTGTGCCAGCCACAGCCGCATGATAATAGATCTCATTACTGGTTTGCGGAACCCTCAGACGACAAATTTATTATGAGACATATCAAAATCATAAACATGATTGTTTGCTTGTAAACAAAAATCTGAAATGTCGGAAAAAGGCGCAAAAAAATCGAGCTCGCTACGCTCGCTGTTGAAGTCTTCTTAGCCTTTTACCTGTAGTGCCAAAAGTGTCATTAATCACCCTCTAACGACATTGAACTCTTGCTTCGTTCACAAATCAAATGCAACAAAACTCTATTGGTTTTTGCAATTAATTTGAAAGGCTTGAGGGGGGGGGCATTACTATTAAGTTTTGCCCCTTAAAATCTCAGATCTGGGGCTGATTCAAGGGAGGATAAATACTGTATAATAATGAATAGATATTGGATGACTCCTATTGAAAAAATTCTCTAACATATTCACAACATTCTATTCAACCTGACCAAGCTGCAAAAACTCCAATATTTTACAGTCCGCTCCTCTGTTATACAACAGCATTTTTCACGGACAGATTTACTATTCAGTTGTAAAGGAATGTTTTTCATATCCGGAATAAAAATTCCGACCCGCTTGGAAAAAAACAGCTGGTTCAAATATTGTGTCAGAAGATGCGGGATAGGCACTGCTGCATTGATTACCAGATGCGGATGTTTCATTAGTGTATACTGCAGTGCAGTATGTAAATGTAAATTAGATCTTATATACTGTACCTAATATCTAAGTCAACTCCTCAGGCATGCAACTTCGCTCGGAGCCAGATAGCGGGTGGTGGTAATTTTATTTAGCTTGGCAGCTTGCTGATTGAACCTCTTCAAACATAATCTGGACTGATTTCTTATGTAAATATGCTACTAGGGTTTTCATACATAGATGAAAGCGCCTGTCCCAAATACCTACATTGTAACAAGGACAGAGATGAAGAATGATGATTTATTTGAGACCTTCAGATTAACTTACCTACATTTTTTAGTAGTTAGTTAGATGTATGTATAGTTTTAGAACGTTCATTTCTTTTGGTGTTAAAATCATCAAATTAGTCCTGAGCCCTGGGAAGAGTGGAAAGTACTGTCAGAATTTTACTGATTAAAAATCCACCATTTTCCTCGAGTAGCCTTTTGTATTCCACGGTCCCGCGACCCCGGCAGGCATAGTTTTAGAATATAGGTGGACAACTTATCTGCTAAGGGTTCCGAAATGCGTACAAGTATAGGAAATCTCAAAGATATTCCCAATGGCCTTATTGCATCGTCTATAACGTTGTTATGCTATAGCCACATCTACGTCAAGCAACAGAATTAGCACCGCAGTCAGTTGTTCACTACATAGAGCACTCGAAGCGATACTGAATGGGAAAACTGGAGATTAATGAGTTCATACACCCCTTTTAGCGAGATTTATTCGGAAGGCCACGCGGGTAAAAGTGGAAATGTATTCACACCGGATCTAAGGTGGGAACGGCAGAGGAAGTAGCTAAGGAATATTGCGACATGCTTTTTTTTATTTTGATCAAAAATATAGTAATACAAAAACGATTAAAATAACAAATAATTCGAGTTAAAAAATAAAACTTAAAATCGCAAGTTCCCATGTTCTCCGCTAGATGGCGCTGATTGTCTCGAATCATAATCTCACACCAACTATTTCCAACGCGCTTACATACAGAAAACGCGCATTTAAACCACTCATTTTGATGAGAGTGATGACATTTGGATATTATTTATGGCGAGCTGTTATAAAATATAATAATTTGTTATTTTTGTTTTTCAGTCAAAGTAAGTAATTATTTAGGCAGTTATTGAGAAAGTAAAAGAATACAAACAGAAGACGTTTTAGTTCGCTGTTGTGCGTTCATAATGTCTGTAATATTTTGGGACGCCTACCACAAAAATAATAGCAACAATTTCCAACTCGTTGCTAAGACCAAATGTTCAGGCGCAGCGATGTGAAACTAGAAAGATTGACGAAATAGCTCTTATTTAGAGCAATTTCGTTCAATGTTATGTTATTTGCGATAAAAATATTTCCATTGTTCTATGTTTCATATAAAAAGATTGTTTATTTTGACATACACTTCACGATCGTAATCTAACAAAAGATTGTTTGACTTTGATTTATTTTATTTACAATATTTACTAAATTATATTTTCTATTTGTTTCAGGTAAGACTTGTTATTTATAACATATTCCCTGGAGGATCAAAGATAGAGTCGAGAATCGAGTGAAGAAATGAAAAAATAAATCGTGAACATGTTTGTGGTTTGACCGAAAAACACGATTAGTAAGTGTCTGTAATGTTTACTTCCAAGAAATAACTGTCGTTTTTCAAACTTCATAATTTATTTTCCATTTAGGTTAACCGGAAGTACTCATGTGACTAACTTTGCTAAAAAAGTTAAGCAAACTTAGTCAACAATATTCCTTACTGAATTGTTGATTGATCAGTGTTTTCTCAATCTGGTCGCAAATTATAAAATTACCAAAAAACTTATCCAAATTATAAAATTATGGCTTATTAACTGAAATGAATGATGGACAATAAAGTTTATGAAGTTTATCATTGACAGATAGTCTTACTTACTAATCAGCACTTAAGTCCAGGTTTCCTGTCTTCGCATTAATCATTAAGCTAACAGCACCATGTTTCTAGAACTCGTTACTCATCGCTTCTGATATCACATATTTTGATAATGGCCTGTTGTATCATCTTACATGACAAGACAATGTATTAAGAACTTATCTTCCTTACCGAGAGATATGTCAAGGGCATACCCATTTTTTTTTCGTTTAATACCGTGACACAGGTCTTATCTTTCCGGGTCACAGGACCATCTAAGCAGGATACGAAAGAGTCTGACAGTCCCTCCCGCTCCACTCAGGGTGGGAGGTCCTTTTGGACCAATTAATTCAGAAGGACTAGAACACAAATCACAATGGTCTCGAACTCAAGTAAAGAACATTAGATTCCTTAGACAACCAGTCCAAAAATTTATAATTGTATATATAATTCTCGGAAATCATCGAAAAAATCCTGTGGTAGAAGCTGTATCATATCAGAGTAATACTAAAAAGTCGGTGGTTTCGAGACCACTCCCAAGGGAAGTATGGCATCTACAGGAGGAGGCCTTAGGAGGCAAAATCAAGGATATCATTGATGACGAAAATGATGCCTTTTGTCATAGAAGTTCTTGCTAGGTTTTTAAGAAGGGTGTCATCAGCCACTCAGTAGGTTACGTACATACAAGTATTCCACGAACGCCTACTCATAACTCCATTTTAGAACAAAGAGAGAGAGTAGAACCCGAGGTGGATGACATTCAAACGTGATCAGTAGTCCTTGTGAGAGAAAACGTATATATATGTACGTTAACAATTGTGAACTTTAAAGGGTAAACTAAGGACTAGGTTAAAGTTAGCACCATTGTGATAATTAATAACACGTTTGACATCAATACAGGTATATTTAGAGGAAATGTTTTATTAGCTGCTTTAGCTAGCGAGTCCACCATCATTGTCGTGCTATAGATCTGTCACAGGCTTCTTATCTTCCTACGTCATCATTTGACCATTGACAACGATTAGGACATTAGTATTCCATTACAATATTTGTTTTACTAATGTATCTTTGTAATTATAATTGTTGCTATCTCTCCGTCGACGATATTACCCTTTGTTTTATTTTTGACCGAGATGTCCTATTTCAAGGATGTCTCTAACTACAAATTATATTGCGATAAGTTGTATTCCATTTATTCTATTCTATACCCTCTTGTATAAAATGGCCTTCGCCCAAGTCTAAACTATGATTAACTTTAGTTGGCTCTTTCAGTATGCGTCAGATGACAAGCAACTAGTATAAAAGGTTTTCTTCCAAGAGGATTAATGATAAACGGCATTAATACCGACTTTAATACGGTTTCAAATTCCATGTATAGCCTGAAAGACTGTATAAGAGTTTGGTTTCTATTCTTCAAGCGTTAAGGCACCGTTTAGCGTGAATGCTGGGTCACACTTGACTGAACAACATTTCAAGGACAACTTATTTCTGTTTGTAGTTATCTACCGAACGTTTTGGCCTTAAATGAATGTTACTTAGTGTGAAGTAAATATTGGAAACCTATAAAGGTTAACATTGAAATATGGTTGCTTAACTTTAACGAAAAATTTTGTAAAATCACAAAATGTGCTTGCTTATGGTGAAATTGTCTTTTCTGGGACTCTTAGATATGCCAGATGACAACTTATTTTGCCTTTTTCTCAGATAATTTCTCCAGTCTATTTGGTAGCCGACGCAATTAGTAACATGGTAATTTATGTAACATGTCTGACCGAATCAACAAACACCAAGTTTGGTAGTTGTTACTTAAGACGAAGCCAGCGATATAGCTACTATTATAACACACGTTAGAAGGGATGACAATGAGAACCATAACAAACGCACGTACAATAAGCAGTAGCCACGTGTGTCAGATAAACAATAGTATTGTTAGTACGACTGTCTTACCTGCCTTGCTTAATGTTTTGTTAATTTTCATTACGGCAGATGCAAATTGGTACACACACACGCATAAATAAACTCAGTCTTATTCCTCGGTCTAGACAGAACGTCAGCTGCTACTCATTTTGCCTTGTCCTGTTAAGAACTATGTCCATCTGGTCATACAAGATTTCCTTGTTGATGTAAATTGGTCATGTCTGTAATCGTTGTTGAATGATGAGGGAGAGGAAGCCACATAATGATTAATAGCTTGACGATTGATAGGATAGAAAGGAAGAAGATTATGTGCTGCGTTTACTACAAGCGAAATAGAACGATTGTAATGAGATTAAATTTTGTCTGTAGTGAAAGAAAATCTTCTAACGCAAGATAGGAAACTGCAAAAGGTTCATTGAATTCAATGCTAAGAGAATTAAAGCATTGCTTGAATGAACGACTACACTTGTATGAGAAACGCAAACTCGAATCTTTGAATTCTAATAATATTTTGTAGGAATGCCTTCAAAAGACTCTGTATATCCACTTATGCAAATGCATACATATTCATGTCGATGTCGTGGGTATGTGAAAAACTGCGCAATATGTACGTAGCGTTTCCACATGTGTCGTCTCAGGGCCGTCCTTATCAGCGCTTGCGCAGGGTATGCTTCAAGTGCCTTTGTCCCTTGTTTCACTGAGGAAAATCTAGGTAAATCACCATGAATACTTAAATAGACTTGGTTCTACAAATATGATCAGTAGAAATTACTACCGGTTTTCTGAACAACTTCTCGGTGCAGGCCATGCTATACTATGTTGTAACTTGTATTATCTTATGTCTATACCCGATACAAAAGTTACTAATAACGATGATAATTAAACAAGCAGCTTTTCTACTCATTACAATACTATCTCTACGTAAAACTTGCCCTTTTGAACCTTTCAATAACAATACTATAGCGGCCAACTTTTGCTTTGCATATTTAGATTAGGAAATTCTTGTCTTCAGAGAAGATATTTCGTATATTGCTGTTGATACGTCTGATAGCATTACCCTGCAGATCGGATCTTTGATCTTTCTTTATACTCAAGCAGTTCATGCCTGTTGGCATAAAATGGAATTTGAAATTAACCATTAACTTACACAATAAATTTATCGAACAACCTCTAAGCACTTTCTTCACCATTATTCCTTATTGATAATAATTAATAGATTTTAAAAAATCTAAAAACCCACGTTTTTAAATGTCCTAAAAATAAGAAAATAACCCTACTGGGCTGAGAGAGGGGCCACTCAAAACGCTGGGGCGTATATTATTTAAGGGTTTTTTATGGGATATATTTACATGACGTGTAATAGATCGTAGGTGTAACTTGCAAAGATACGCCCCCACGTTTTGAGTGGCCCCTCTCTCAGCCCAGTAGGGTTATTTTCTTATTTTTAGGACATTTAAAAACGTGGGTTTTTAGATTTTTTAAAATCTATTAATTATTTTATTATTTTTATTTTTGTTCATCGGGTTTGAAGCTACCCTGAAAATTTCAGCCTGCTAGCTTATCGGGAAGTGCCTCAAAGCCTGTCCGCCATCTTGGACGTCCGCCATATTGGATTTAAGTCACATGACTATATTTTTCGTATTTCTGACAGCAAACCCTTTCATTTGATACCCATAACATGGGGGTGGATTTCAAACAGCCAGTCTGCCATATTGGACGTCCGCCATATTGGATTTAAGTCACGTGACTATTTTTTTCGTACTCCTGACAGCAAACCCTTTCATTTGATATCCATATCTTAGGGGTGCATTTGAAATAGCCTGTCTGCCATCTTGGACGTCCGCCATATTGGATTTAAGTCACGTGACTATTTTTTTCGTATTCCTGACAGCAAACCCTTTCATTTGATACCCATATCATAGGGGTGGATTTCAAACAGCCAGTCTGCCATCTTGGGGAGGCCGCCATATTGGATTTGTTATGACGCTTCTTAGCTAGTCATGCATTGTCATCAGAACTTAGAGCGTGTGCAAAATTTCAGCCTGCTAGCTTATCGGGAAGTGCCTCAAAATTGAGTTGCAAAAGTCCAACCGGAACGACAAACAAACAAACAAACAAACAAGAAAAGTGAGTGTATAAAAACGTGGGAAAATCAACAGCACTTTTACCAAAATAAACAACATGCTCAAAATGTAGGCTAACCGCAGCAGCGTCCCAGCTGCCTCGCTCCACAATCGGTTCGATGGCATCAGTAACGCGATCTAGCACTCCACCGCGTTTGTTTTGAGGATGGCCTGCATCTGCAACTGCGGTGTGATATCATCAGAGTGCGGTTTATGCATCGACCTGCTTGTCTGAAATGGTCCAGCTGTTACTTTGATGATTTCCTTTTCATGGAGATGCGTTCTAATTTAGCTATCTCTAGAAATCGAGTTATCGCTTCAATTGCTCGATTTTGTTTGGTAATACTATTTTTTTTGTACGTTTAATGAAGACTGATTTGGATTATTGTTTTTTTATTGGAGTATTTTATTTGTCTTCATGGATTGTCCCTATATCTGTGATGTTGTTTTTAAAATCTTTAAATTAAGTCAGATCACTCATGGTTACATTTGCAAGACTCAGAAATTCTACATACGTCAGGAACGTTGCCTCAATCACTTTTGTAGCAGGCGATCCTTTCAACACCCACTAATGTATGCTTGTTTTATTTTATCTTTCAAACATTCAAAGAAAATTGAAGAGCAAAATATTTGTTAATGAAATCACAATGAAGTCATTCATTACTCATACCTTTTTCTCACAACAATTGTATTTTTTAACCCAATTCAATTCACTAGTGCCACGAAATATTTCAATATACTGTCATTGTTCGTTTTCAACTTTTCACGTCATGCGAACGTGTCAAGGGAACGCCGACAATCGACTAATCAAAGGATTTTAACTCTTGTAGACCTAAAGATTTTATTTGAGAACCCCGCTGCCCTGATGCTCTTCATATGAGTTTGAAAACCTATGTCTAAAATAAAATTGCACCATTGTATATTCTGGTCTTCACTTTCTAATGCGACCGCTTCATTTGACTTCTTTAGGTCTAGTCTAACTGTTTTGTTACTAAGAACGTAGAGGAAAAAGGACTAAATCCTTTTTTGATTGCCTCCTTCTTCTGTATCGCTATCAACTGTCATTGCTATTGTGGTATCTGTAGAGATTTCAAAGTTCCGTTGTACTGACACTTTGGTGATGTTCACCCAAGACTAGCATGTCGAAAATAGTCAGGTCGAGTGCACAGCATTCATACTTGGTGTTTAAACTTTAAACCAACCTTCTGCCAAAAATTGTGTTTGCTGTGGCCTCCGGAAAAAAATCCAGCCTAAAATGCATATTGCCAAAAATTTTACGAAATGCGAGGCCCTGTGCCAAGTCAAAGACTTTGTTGACCTCAAGTCTAATTGGCAATTATAATTAGGTACAGTAGCTCTACAGATTGTTTACGGGCGGTTATTTGTGGTAGTTCAATTTAAATGCTTTTGACAAGTGTCTGTCGACAACCGTGATCAATTAATTTATTGTTTGTTGGTTTTTATAAATCTTGTCGATTGTTATTGTAGCAATCTTTTCTTGTAAACGAAATAAATTTTAAACAGCAAACAGTCTGAAGTAACGTGAACTACAAAAACTTTTTCTTAAGTGGAAAAGTTTTCTCTGAGATTTCTCAAGTTAGCTTTCTTTTCTTTTATACTTGTTTTCAAGAAAAGCACCAAACCTCATTTTTGTTTAGAAGTACTGTGACGTTGATGAAACTAAGCAGAATACACAGTGTTAGTTTGTTTTTGCAACTTGTCTGGGAATTGAGCCGGTAGCCATTTTGCGCTTACCCAGAATGTAAACAGACCGTGTCTGCCTGCATCTGTGCAACTTTTAGTATTTCTGACTCTTTCGCTCATACGCTGCTTGTATGTAGGTCATCGAGGAGCTTATCGGTCACAGCTTACCTGTCTCGCTCCCACGCCGCGAGCCTTTGCACAAAACTCTAGTGTTGTATGAGACGCCGCTGGGCGCGCACGTCTCCCGTGATATGAGCCCGCGCATGCGTACAAACGCAATATTACGTTCGGTGTAAACACCTGATTGTCATTGTTTTTATTATTTTCTATTTGTGATCTCAGTGCTGTGATATAAAGATGGGTCAGGCGTTCGGAACGACGAATTCTCACAATGATGAGCAGAGGCATTATACCAGAAAAGAAATAGGTATGTCAATTGTCTTGTTTGTTATTGTTGGACTCGACTGACGGTGGTGGGCCGAGGTCTGGTATGTTATTAATTTATTATAGGCATTGTGCTGTCTACCTTCTGCCTAGTCCAAGTATTGAATACTTATAAGAGACCTACAAATTCCAAGCTAGCTTTTATTACTGTTATTACTCAAGATTATCTACTGGCCTGTTAAAATACCGTCCCGACAAGGTCCAAAATTGCAACTTTATTACAACCTACCAGCCAATGTAAACCTACAATGTACATTTTTTTAACGCAATAAAGAAATTAAGTATTGAAAATCTTGGCTAAAGAAACAACCTGTAATTTTTGAACACAAACGTAAGCAAAGGACGAATCATCCTGACATGCGACATTAAAAATGCGTTACTATTATTTCTATAGTACATATTTCTAATGCAACCCCAGTTAGACGACTGACTAATCAAGTAATTAAATCTGCATGAGTAAATGGTTTTCCCCTAACCAGCTAACCCCGAGCAACCCCTGCGGTTTCCCTAATTACCTATATTCGTGAATTCAATTCACCAGCGGATTCATCAGAATTATTGAAATTTTCTAGTTTCTATAACTTTTGGAACCTTGGCCATACTTTACAAGGTTTATCTGAAATTTCGTATATATTGCCTTTTAAATAGGCTAATGTATTGCTGATACCCAGTTTTGTATCTAGTTTTATTTTATTATGTCTATTGTCTCCAGTGTTAGCATATTTTGTGTCCATTACTTAGTCCTCTTATGTTCTTATCTGTTTGAAGACTAAAGCACTTTTAATGAGTGCTGAATGAGTCAATAATGCGACTAATAGGGTCATTTCAAACAAATTTTTAATATGCCGTCGTATGCCGACAATTAAAATAATAAAAAATATGTGGAAAATTATTGAAAAGATCGCCGTGACAAAATATTTTACAATACCTGTATTTTTGCCGAACAATACTTTCTCGAAGGAGCTCAAGAAAAAATTATAATTTTATATAATTTAAATAACAAACAAGGTTGAAATAAACTCAAAGTTACGCCGAGAAAGTTGGCAGAAGCCAAAGAGTCTGTTATTCAGCGGACAAACAGAAACTTTCTCTATAACGTTTATGTACATAATTAATGTACTGCTACATATTTATGTAAAGCATTACCCTTATGACTTGTTTCTGTAAGTTTCTCACACTTTTGTACCAAAATATTACGAAGAAGTGGGTCCTTTAGGCCGGCCGCATACATCAGTTTTCCTGATCAGGAATCCTGATCCGTTTTCTATCCGAACACAGTGAATTCTTACAAGTCTGTGTGCATCTTTTGTGTGTGTTGTTCACTTTCATTCATCATTTCGAATTCCGTTCGGAAAAATAACTGATGTATGCGGCTGGCCTTACCCATTTGAGAATCAGAATCAGAATCGATTTATTTGTGTGAAATTAGATGATCGTCATCTGTAACATCTTCATCATCATCTGTATTACTTTTAGGTTATTCACTATCATTATTAACAGTAACTTTAATTCATAAAACTCTTTGGCTCATTGTTTTAGTATGAAAAACACTTCAATGTTATTAATGTCAAGATGAATCTATTAAATGTTGGTAATGGCGTTCCGTAGTGAAACTGAAATGGCTAAGAATTTGGCGTCTACTTCACATTATGTTTTCCATTGCTACGGTTTTTGTTGCTATTCTTCTCAAGATGTTCTAAATAGATAACTGCGAATGAATTAAGTTAAAATACAATGCTGTTTGATAAATTCCACTCAGTATTATTAGTTATTGTAAAATGATACAAGTAGAGAGAGCCACAGAGTTATCATTGTCTTTGTTCTGCTGTTATGTTTTAGGAGAACCATTTCTTCTTCTTTCGTACCACTTTAAAAATCGTCAACCTTGCAATAACTGCCTTCTTAGCCAAATCATAAATTCATTCAGTTTTTTCTATCTTAGTTCTACATGTAAATTGCGATTGGGACATTCAAGTAGTCGTTACGTCTAGGCTAGACCGCTACTCATTAACCTCTCAAAAGGAAAGAACCGGTGTGACGTCTGAGATGATTGCATCAGTACCTGAGAGTATATCACACAATATTGCTTTGTTAATGTTATTATAAGAACTGAAGTGCCAATCGATAACATCGGCTTATAGTGGACCGGTGACGGCCATAGCTGGTTCTTTTTTTTACCTGTTTTCTTTACTTCAGCTTAGCTCACAACTGTTTTCAGTAGATGTGTTTATAATTATAACGTTTTAAGTGTTTTCAATTATTGTATTTTTATATAGATGACTTGTTATTTGTTTAATTGTATTGACGTTTAAAGATTAGTTTATTGTAACAAAGTGCTTGTTTCAATATTAATATATTCGCTCAGAATGAGAAACGACGGAATAAAATAATTATCGTTGTAATTAATTACCATTATCAGTATCTTAATGAACACTTACGGTCCTAATTATGTGTTTGTATTCTCCTCAGAACGTACATAATTATTTTAGTCTGATTGCGTATTGTTCTAATCGTGTGAACAAAAACAACTTATTTTTTGCGCTCCCCCGATATCTTATCTCCGCGTAATAAAGTTGTTTTTACTTCGTCGTAGTTGATAAGGGAATGTTTGAGACACTTTCATTATACTTATGATGATGTATGCATTTCTTATCGTCTGTTATGAAATCTAGAAGATATGAGCTATGTACTTAGAAAATAGATAATTCTGAGGGGTTCTAGAAAGTATTTGTCAATAAAATTTCAAATGATGTGTTTGTGAACTTCATCAGTAATCGTTGTAAATATAATAACATATATTATGATATATTTTGTTTGTTGTCATTAGAATAATTTTATTGTTGTTCCTGTTAAAACCAATGATAACAGTTTATTAATAACCAGTGACTATATTAAGCAATGAAATAACTATCTTATTTACTTAAATGTTCTGAAAACCAACTGTAAATATAATAATAACACTGGGTCCTACCCAAAATTTTGAATAACAATATTATGATAATAAACGTTTTGGGTTATTTTGCAAACTGCTGTTTTTATCGTATGTCTCATTATAAGTTATTTTATTTTAAACGAAATAGGCAAAAAACATGTTATAATAATAACAAACAGGTTTTACAGTTCTTCAAGGTTTACAATACCTTGGAATTACTAATATTTGGATCAACGGGTTACGGTAAGCATTTGTTTTAATTAAAAACTAGTTAACATTCATCAGAATTTAAAAGTAAAGAACTTCAATAGTTTTCTTTCTTTCAATATAGGTAATTCTGATGTTTTCAAATTAGCTAGCGAAACCTTTAAAAAACAATTCAATGGACATAATAAAAAAATTGAGATTTCATCAAAATGGTATTTTATCAAACTTAGCTTTTGTTTGATGAAAAACATAATTTTCTTATACCTATATCTATTTCAACTACTTAAAGAAAGTTGCTGTCTTTTAAATAACTTTTAAATAACTCCTATGTATAGATACATATATTAAATAGTATGATTTCTCAGAATGACTATGATATTGAAGACCGAATCTAACTCCGAGTACAAAAATATACAAAGCCATTTGCTTGACATTCCTATGATTCAAAACAGTGATGCAAAATGGAGAATTATTCATCGTACTTTATTTAAGTTTATTGCACTCTTTCGTGTTTCATCTCTACGTTATTGAGAATAAATTCTAAGCATCTAAGAAATATTCGAAAACAATACAGACATACTTGTTATTGAATGATTTTGAAGGCGATGAACCAAAATCTATTCAGAATAGAGAATTTTTGTGGCAAGACAATGTATCTCGAAAGGTCAAAGAGAAGTGTTAAAGGTGCCAACCGAACGAAAGGTACATTGATTCCAATTAAATACATCTATTCTATTTTATTCTAAGGACTTCTTCAAGCAGAAGGTTCCAGTACTTGAACATTTTTAGGAGTGATGAAAGTCACATGTCTCATAGAGTGATGAATGAATGGATGGAAAGAGAGGAAGGCCAAAGGAAATATGAGTAGAATTGATGTGGATTTAAAAGGAGATTAAAGAAAGAAAAGCGTTGCGCCGAATCAAAGAAACAGGGCACAAGATCCAGCAGATGTTGATCTCAGACTCCCAAATTATTGTACCTAATTGTTATTTTAATTCATACCAAACACTAAAAGATTGAGCTTTGATTTATGTTGCTTAAACGTTATCTTCTTCTTCCTGCCCTTATCCCATTCTACTTGGGGTCGGCGCAACACGTTTTCTTCTTTCATTCTCCCCTATCAGACGTTACAGTATCATTTACTCCTTTTTCTTTCATATCATTCCTTAGACAATCCATCCATCTTTTCTTTGGCCTTCCTCTTCCTCTCCATCCATCAACATTGCTTAAACGTTATCAATAAGTTATAATAATAATTTCCGAAACCGTTACTATTAATTGCCAAAATTTCCATTCAAGCAAATAAAACACTTTATCTTGAATACGTCAGATATGTAATTTATATTGACCCGGTCATCACTGGTATTATCTACGCCTGTGGTGGTATATTATGTAACTCATAAACGTAATTGTTTATTTATAGAACTCTTATTTAAAATGGACTGTCTAGTAACCGGTTGATAACCTAACGTCACCACCATCAGCGTATTTTCCAAAAGGTAAGCATTAAAGAAATGTGTTTGTAAACCTTTTAGGTGCAGTGTTATCTCAATATTCCCAAAAATTGGTTTCTTAGAACGTCGAGTATGACGTAATGTAATAAAAATAAGTAACGCGAAAAATACAGTGAACAGAGAAGGGTTAGAAGAATTTAAACCGAACAGAATAATAAATAAATAGTTTGATATTCCCAATAAAAAATTGGGAAGTTGTAGCACAAAAATAAACTTTGACGTCGAAGATCTCTGTATTTCCAGCGATAACAACAGTTTTTTTTTAAGAATTTAGTAGGTTTTCCATTTTTTTAAAACTTTAACTAAACCATTATTTAATTTTATGTCTATATTTTAAATAATCTAAAAAAGAAAAGCAGTAAAATAAATGCCCATTCGCAGCTTACGTCACATTTCAACACAAATATCATTTTTCAATTTTCAATCTTACTGACGCTCCATAGTGGTGACAATAGTTTACGCGGTCATAAGCGATTAAAATCGTAGTCAGTCCGCGCCTTAAGAACTCATTTCGCCAGATTTCTTGACTAACACAGCTTAGGGAGCGATTCTATTATCATCAATCTTGTATATTAATCTAAAGTCCTAGCTGCTACTGGGAATTTCTAATCATTCATCGTTATTCTCCTTTACAATTTATGGGTGACTAGCACAGCATATCTTTTTCTTCCATTCTGCTGAGATGTCCACTCGACATCTCAGCAGTTACCTCTTTCCTTGCCATATTGTCTTTCACAATCTATTCGTTCGTACATCGTTTCTTTGGTGTTTTTCTATTCTTACTTGTTTTTCCCTGCCTTGGAATAGAACACCGATAAGACAGTCTAACTCTACTCATGCATTATTTAATACTTGTTGTTTATAAAGCTGTGATTTAATACCGATTGACCAGTCCATTCGTTTCACAACAAATCTGTGGTCAGTCGAGTTGCGACTATTAACCGGACCGGGTTCAAAACCGGTTTATTGGCCGTTTTATTACTGCACGGATTACTTGGTTGTTGCTAGCCTGTGCTTACTTTCTTCTAATATTATTGCGTTCACTTCGGTTTCATGTAATTGTTCACTTTCTGTTATGATTTGCTGAGGTTTCGATTGAATCCTGTTCTTTTCGAAAGCTGGTGTAGCTATGGTGTTTGCTGTTAGTTGCTTGCAGGAGTGCAAGTGCTCGCATGTAGATGAAACTGGTTTTCTGTACAAAGATTTTATTTTTTCTTTAAACTGTTCTGTTGGGATATTTTTCTGCTATCAATATTATCTTTTGGTTCGATGTAAAAAAAAATCTGGTAGTTTAACATCTTTTACATACAACCTATTTCCTATCAGGAACTGTTGGAACCATTGTTGGTAAACATTATTTAGTAAAATAATCTTGCAAACTTGTGTCTATAGCAGATACGAAATTTTAATTCTAATTTTGGAAACACGCTAAAACATCCTTGGACGACATATTTAAAGTGTCTACGAAAACAAAATGGGCGATTGTAATATCACTAACTCATAATAAAATGATAGCCTACTTTTTACCACTTAATAGACCTTAATCGATATTATGTATCCTATTAAACTATATTAATGAACTAGAATTAAGGTATTTTTCTGTAGCAGAAAAACAACGAATACTTCTTTTACCTTTTAAAGCAAGTAACATATTTGTTGTTTCCTTATGTATCAACCTTGTTCGTTAAAAATGGTATAACGGAAGGATCTTGTTATTATTTATTGTGCTGCTTTATTTTTAAGATATTTTTGTTTTTAATTGGACTGTGGGATTTATTGTGACCATGTGTAATTTAACATGGCCGCAGGCCTCTTCAAGGCATCTTAATACTTGTCTTGTTTAATTGTACCAATTTATTTATAGTGAGAAAAAAGCAAAAGGTACCTATGATAAATATTTATGGAAGGATCGTATCGGAGTTGGACCGTACTGTGTTGTTTTAAAAAACAAGAGCTTACTTGTAAGAATATTTACAAAGGTTAGGATGATAATATTGCCATTTATATTTTTCTGCTTCTGTTAATTCAATCAGCGAGACTTCAAGCTCAGTAATTCTTTTTATCTGAAAAAAATAAATCATCTGAAATCGAGAGACTTCTGTCTGGGTTATTGACACCTTAAATTGATATCTACTTTATTATACAAACAAAAAATGCTAAAAATAAGTTAGGTCAAAAACGGACGGAGACTGATAAAAACAGGCAGGTAATGTCTACATCAAGTCATGTGATCTGATCCAAAAAGTCCTTTACAAATACTTAAATATATATCTAGAAACCTGTTTCGATCTGACGTAGAAGGCTTCTCAAAGAGGTGACAAGAAAAACAAAATAAGAGAATATATCTAATTTTATTTTATGAGATTATGGGAAAATTATCAGGTCATTGGCGTAGTCAGATATACTGAGGTTGGTCCCAATGACGCAAAGAACATGCGCACTGAATATTTATGCCTCTTACATCCTTATCATTCGCTAGTATTTTCCCACGGTTTTGCACACTTTGATGTTAATTTATCGACACGGGAACATACATATGTTCCGACACTAAACTTCTTCTAGGTAGTCCATAACACATTCTTTTCCCTGTAAATTCTGTTTTGTAAATTTTGACGTTCAGGAAGTGCTTTTTCAACCTTATATTAATAAATGACATTTGATTGGTACTAGCGAAGTAAAACGTCATACAGGGTATTCTCGTTCGAGCGCCAATCATTACGGCACCGAATATTCATCGGGGCTCTAAAATCGGTGCCCGAACGGCATATTTGTGTGTGAAATGGCATCGTAGTTCAGTCTTGACGTGTAAAAAAATGACAAACAAACACTAGATATTGATATGTATTTATATTATTTGATGGAAACTCGTGTGCAAGACGTCAGTCCGTCTCAAGCAGATAGCCCGGTCAGTAAAAGTGATAAATAAGTATACACAGCAAAACAAATGAAGCCCAGTGTGCACAGCTCTTGTATCAACGCTTCTAATTTTAACTCGCTAATCACTTTACTAATTGACTTGTAAATAGACCATTTATAGACGGCACAGTAGAATGTTCTACTGTCCATTATTACATTGCTTTGTGTTTGTGTTCCTTGCTTGTCTATAGACTATTCATATTGTGTCCAAGTTAGTTGTATCGTCGCGTCGTCAAGCCCCAATAAGGAAGTTTCCATTTTAACAAAAATTAAAAATACTTATTAAAATTGTAAGGCAAAGAAATTATAATATACAGGGTGATTTGTTATTCGATGCGGTCCTTGAAATGGGTGATACTAGACCTTATTTGCAACAATTTTAACCCCGACAATATGGGGTCTAAACTGACTGGTTTTAGAGATATCGAACTTTAAAGATTTTTCGAAAAATTTCCACCTCTCCCTCATTAAGTGCTTATTGTTAGAAATTAACGATAGTCACCACTTAGAATTTATGCTTTTCTGATAGAATATGAACGACTGAATCTAGTGAATACAAGTTTGTTATAAAAATAATCATATCTTGGGAAATTAAGTGTCATAAAGTTTCTGTTTTGTAGATTTCTGAAAACTTTCCTTGTCTTTCAAAGCATATTTTTCAAAATAAATGTATGACACTTGGTGTACAAATTACAGAAAAAACTTCCTTGTCTCATCACCTTTCTAAAATGGTGCCACAGTATCCACTTTTAGTTAGTGTCTTACCAGAAAATTAGGGTTGTTACTGACAAAGTAGTAAATCGAAGAAAATCGGTTAAAATGTTTTTTCGACCCAACATTTTTTTTCTGTGGTTTTTGTCCAAACTGCTATCTGATATTAGCTTTTTGAGTTAATGCGCTTAATTTTGGTCGATCGCATCAAGCAAAATTGGTCTTTATCTGGAGTATTTTTACCTATGGACCAGATAGTCAAACCATCAATTTTCTTTCATTTGAAACAGCTACTTGAAACAAATGTACAATGATGGAATGTTTATAAGCTCTGGTTTCGCAAAAAAAAAACTAAACTGGCGTGCATAAAAGTTGGGTCACCCTACTTGTAGGACAGGTAAAAATACTCCAGATAAAGACCGACTTTGCTTGATGTGATCGACCAAAATTAAGCGCATTGACTCAAAAAGCTAATATCAGACAGCAATTTGGACAAAAACAACAGAAAAAAAATGTTGGGTCGAAAAAACATTATAACCGATTTTCTTTGATTTACTACTTTGTCAGTAACAACCCTAATTTTCTGGTAAGACACTAAATAAAAGTGGATACTGTGGCACTATTTTAGAAAGGTGATGAGACAAGGAAGTTTTTTCTGTAATTTGTACACCAAGTGTCATACATTTATTTTGAAAAATATGCTTTGAAAGACAAGGAAAGTTTTCAGAAATCTACAAAACAGAAACTTTATGACACTTAATTTCCCAAGATATGATAATTTTTATAACAAACTTGTATTCACTAGATTCAGTCGTTCATATTCTATCAGAAAAACATAAATTCTAAGTGGCGAATATCGTTAATTTCTAACAATAAGCACTTAATGAGGGAGAGGTGGAAATTTTTCGAAAAATCTTTAAAGTTCGATATCTCTAAAACCAGTCAGTTTAGACCCCATATTGTCGGGGTTAAAATTGTTGCAAATAAGGTCTAGTATCACCCATTTCAAGGACCGCATCGAATAACAAATCACCCTGTATATGGTGAAAGAATTATTTTAATAACTTGAAAAATGACAAAGTTAATCCACTTTTACTGAATCCCGAATTAATTTTGAAATGCACGCGGAGCATTTGGTCTGTGACGTCACAAGTCTTTACGCGCAGGTAGGGCGGGTAGCGCTTAGCGGCTGTTTTGAGTATTTCGTGGTTTGTTGCTCACAGTAAGTACATGGAATGCGGTGTTTGAGTGTCTGTGTGAAGTATTAAGTAACCTTATTAATATATTTCGTATAATATACTATCTTTTAGCCAAGTAAAAACTAGATTAAAGTAAAATTTAGACGATGGAGAGTGGATTTGTGCGTGGACAGTCTAACAATAAGGAAGTTTCCATTTTCACAAAAATTAAAAATACTTATTAAAATTGTAAGGCAAAGAAATTATAATATATATGGTGAAAGAATTATTTTAATAACTTGAAAAATGACAAAGTTAATCCACTTTTACTGAATCCCGAATTAATTTCTATCTACTAAGTCCTACATAATAATTTTATTATACCGTAACAATCATCACACGGAATAACTTCTCATTAGTTTGCTGCAGCTTTTATTCGTTTTAGGAACCTAAATCGGTGTAGGTAATCCGCCTAGTTTTGTTTAAAGTTTCATTCGCCATTGATTGATAATATTTGGATAATATACTACTCAAAACAAAATAAGGGCCACCTGGTTTTTATCGATTTATTAAATAATGTTTAAATATTACTAGTTACAATGACTGAATCTGATTCATATTAATGGTTTTAGATGGAAATACACAAAAATTAAATATGTGTTCCAATAAATCGTTAAAATAAACCAAATTGAATGAAAAGTGAGGAATTGCAGGAATGTATCAAGTTACATAAAAGATAAAAAAAATTGAAAAAAAATTACGTCTTTAATGTTCCAAAGTGTTCTTTTAAGCTTCTCCTTTAACTCTGTTTTCTCTGTTCTGCTCATTTTATGGGAGGTGGAATGGCCTGTATTAAATACCGAACATTTTCTTTTGGGATACTCTACCAGCAAGTTTTCAGACAATTTATGAGATCCAGCTGCGTGTTGATGGGAATTTTACTTTATTTTTCACTTTTCTTTAACTCATCTCTTAAATGCTCAATAGAACTCAGGTAAAAATACTGAGTTTCCACTGTAACATCGTAATTCGAGCGTAAGGGAATGTGTGCACTGTTAGTCGCGTCGTGTTCGCACGAGCATTATCCTGCTTCAAGAAGAACTCAGGGATTCCTTGCTGTGCGAATGGGATAATGTGGAGTTGCACCATATTCTCTACGCAATTTTGAGGAGTTACAGCACCCTCGTTAAGAAGTGCGAGCTCAATTTTGCGTGATAGAGATAACCGCCCCAGAGCATAACTGAGAACTCGCCAGAACAGTATGTTTTAAGAGTGCAAGGATCTGAAACCTGTTGTTTAGATCTTCTCTTCACTCTTATGAATCAGTTTTTATTGAAAAAAGTAACCCACCAGTCATCAATAAAAAGCAATGAAGCCCAGTCAAAACAGTTCAATAAATTTTCTCCTTCGCAAATGTTTCACGATTTGCACCATACGCTGCAGTTAACTGGAGGTGAACCAAGCATCTTCTTGAGTATTGTTAGTCTTTATGGAGTCGATTCGGAATAGTGTAGTCAATTATAGGGGTGCCTGTAGCTCGATGCAATGGAGTTTGTACGGTCCGCCCAGTAAATTTTCGCTCTATTTGCGCGGTTAAACAAACTTAATGGTCATCTTGAGCTTTACTTACCTACTTTCTTCCTTGATCACGGCGTCTGGTGATATTACCCGTCTTTTAAGACCAGTTTCAAGCATTTTGAACCACTCGTTGGGAATATTCCACCATTAAACCTACCTCTTCTGGCTACGGTCCCCCTGGATTAAGGTGACACCCCAAGTGACTGTTTTTACATCCATAAGTCTCCGAATACATGACATTATGAGATTGAAAGATCATTATAGCCTGCTTGCTGTATTAGTCGACGAAAACTACGTTAGAAGTTTGAAAATTAAAAAGCACCATACCGTAAATTCTAAGTAATCTCAAATATCTAATTAAAAAAAAGTTATGAATTTCCAATTATGCAGCAGAAACAATCTTAATACTTGAAAGAAACCATAACAAGATATTTAGTATTTATTATGTACCCAGAATAAGAGCAATACTTGTTTAAAGTGCAATTTAAAAAGTGGCCCTTATTTTGTTTTGACGAGTATAATTATAAACACATCGATCATTAATACAAATTTTCGGTACCTAAGTATTAATATTAACATTATTTAATTGTTCTCTATCACTGTATTGTAAATACTGATATTTCATCAAGAAATCATCGTAAAAAATTTTTTTTAATAACTCGTAGGTATTACATAATATCATTCCTTGTCCTTGAAGCGACGAGGCTCGGTCGTTAATTTTTAGGGTTCCGTAGCCAAATGGCAAAAACGGAACCCATATAGATTCATCATGTCTGTCTGTCTGTTCGTCCGTATGTCACAGCCACTTTTCTTCGAAAATATAAGAGCTATCCTGTTGAAACTTGGTAAGTAGATGTATTAAATGTGAACCGCATTAAGATTTTCGCACAAAAATAAAAACAAAACAAATTTTGGGGGTTCCCCCCATACATAGAATTGAAACTCATTTTTTTTTTCACCAAACCCATACATGTAGGGTATCTATGGATAGGTCTTTAAAAATGATATTGAGATTACACATATAATTTTTTTCTAAACTGAACAGTTTGCGTGAGAGACACTTCCGAAGTGGTAAAATGTGCCCCCCCCCCCCCTCCTGTAACTTCTAAAATAAGAGAATGATAAAAGAAAAAAAATAAAATAATGTAGACCTCAACAAAAACTTCCAACGAAAATTGGTTTGGATGAGATACAGTTTTTGAGATATAGTACATTTTTAAAAACCGCAAATATAACTTTGCCATTCATACAAACACTATGAAAAACAAAGATATTTTTACTGTTTGTGTATATAACTTACTAATCTCAATATAATTATATCCCTCCTACGGAACCCTTCATGGGCGAGTCCAACTCGCACTTGGCCGGTTTTATTGCTTTTTATCGACACTTTGTAATTCTGACCTTAAAACATGCGAGGTTGAATTTGTTTTGATGTAGTTTACAGATTTATGGTTACAGAGTTATGGTTGTATTTGTACACTTGTGAACGATACAATATTTATAATGTACTTTCACATCAGTTTGCTCGATTTCCATAATGATTCCACAACGATAATATTTGTTCCGTCTTGTTTGAACCAAAACTAATAACCGTCTGAGGTGACCGCGCATTGACGACTACTCGACTCGAGCGAGTGATGAGACTTGTGACGTCATGAGATTGTTGACCGGCCGCGCGCCGAGAAGTTTTAAAGCGGACGGGAAAAGTATCATAACTTCGTCATTTATGAAGATAATTGAAAAAAAATTTCAATGGGCTTCATTGCAAGTTTAGTACTATTTTTTAAAAATAAATAAAAAAATTGGAAACTTCCTTATTACCCGTATTGGAGGATCGTTTAACAGACCTAAAGGAAGTTCCCTTTCTTGAGCTAATGGAGTCATTGCAAAACACGGTGTTGCTGTACCTAAATTGTTTCCATATTCATCAACTTCTTGGCATAAAGTTTGGTTGTAAAAGTAACAGTCGCAAAGTATGTCAATACCAATGAATGACCGTATCGAAAGCTTTAGACCATTCCAAATATGTATTAATAGGGAAATAAAATTTGTGCGTAACTGCCATTATATTTTTCCCTTTTTTCAAGGGAACTCTGTGCAATTATTTATGGTACGTATTGCTTGTAGATTATGTCACGATTGTAATTAGCACCACCTTGAGCATGAACTGATTGTTGCGCAGTTACCGCTATGATTGTGTGTATTAAAACTTTTATCTACTCTCATATCGTTAAATTCAAAATACAAAACGAGTTTATAATGACGTACTTTACACACAGTATACCGAAATGAAATTAAAAAATTAAATTATGACACTATTTCTCTAACAAAATAATGTTATAATATTTTTTTTTTCATTACGCTACAGATTACAGATCATAGATACATCCATTTGATTTTTTATCTGTGGCTGCGCGCGCTGTGGCCCATGCGCGGTGATAACGGGAATTTTGGCGCCATAATACTGTGTCAATCTTTATCTTTTATTTGATAAATTCGTGTTCAATGAAAGTAGATAAAGTAGTGTATGAAACTGTACATAACTAGGTATTATACATTCGTGTGATGATTTTAAAAAACTCGCTTTGCTCGTTTTTTAAACTCACACTCGTGTATAATACCCCTCATTATGTACCAGTTTCATAAACTACTATATTAACATCATCACCGCAGTACCTATCATTATGATCTATTACTTTGACGCCATTTTCTTTGTTAGTTTACTATTACATTTAATCATTTGCCTTCTGGATAGTACAATCCAAGAAAGTCTACAAGCCTTTGGGAAAAACATTGTAAACGTGGAAGGGCATTAGGTACTTGATACTCGTCCCCTTGTTTTTTTAATAATATGCTCAATATCTCAGATTTCTTGTTAACTAGTCTGCTAATCCTTTTTTAAATAATTCCATTCTCTATCACACTGGGAAAAATTAAACATTTCCTATTTCCCATTTTTCGAGCTTTACCCTTCCAACATCTTTATCTTAACTTTCAGACAATCAATCGTACATCGCCAATAATTTGTCTTGAGCCGCTTCAATAAGCTGCAAAAAGCAATACAATGTGTCAACCGGCTGTTTATGTTCTTTGTTCAAGTCTGAATCAGCGCGCACGCCGGATGCGAGGCGTACCAACGCGTCGACGCGTCGCATGCGCACTTATCTTTGTAACTGCTGCTCATTTGACATGCCTGTTGTGGCAGCTATAGGGTTACTAGGGAATTAAAATTGCAAGCGTGAATTAATCTGTATTATAATTAAATTGACGGTTTGGTGAATTACGAGTATGCATGAGTATACGGCACAATCAGCTTACAATGTTCGCACTGCTGGGACAAAGGCAAATTCACCTGTTTTATTGGGATGTGGGTAGTTAAAGTTTCAGTTCTTTTCCAATTTATGTTAACCTCCTACAACCATGACAAAGTTCGTTCAACCATGTCTCATTATGGTTTCTACGTATGCATGAAATGAGAACACTGACCAGTTTGATCCGCTTGATTTTCATCATAATTCGACCTTTGTTTTCATTCTAAAGAAAAATGTAAACGGTGCATGTTTTGGTGTATTTCAAGCGTGCAGCATTGATAACCGATTATTTGTTGTACCGTTGCTAGAAATGCCTTGAAACTGAGTAGCAGCACTTGTCGACGGAGCACTGAACGGCAATGAATGACAGTGACGCAAGCGCCATTATTGCTAGAATTGTAAATAGACTTTGTAATCTGTCAAAAGAGACTAAGATCTTCATTTAAATGATTATTGACACACTTATCATCACGCTGGTTAGGTGCAGGTGTACTTATAATACATCCACAGTCATTGTAATAAGAGGGCGATCCTATTGCCATCAACCGGGCACATGTCCAGAGTCGTAGATACTTCATTACAAACAAACGTTTGATCATTCGCTCTTAAAATAATATCAGAGTGTGAATCACGTAGCTCGTTGACAACACAGTAAAAAGGTTCAATTCGCGCGTTGTGTACTGAAGTGTGGCTGAGGTCGACCGGCGCCGGCGCACCTCAAGGCGAACCGCTCAAACCGCTCGCGCAAACACTGTTCGCTTTTCATTTAAGATATACGAATATTTGAGGTTTTGTAAAGAAAGGAGTTTTGGAGGATAAGGGATAAAAGTTTTATATAGATAAGTTGTGTACTTGTCAAAAAGATAAAACCATGGTGTAACTCCCAAAATCTTCAGGATTATCATGACCACCACAATGGGTGGGCCAAACAATCACACGTAGCTTCTAACCATAAACCTCACTACATACGTAATACTGCAAACTTCTGTCTTTGTGGCAACAGCTATAGATATCAAACTTAGAGTTTATTAACATTCTGATCGCATTTAGTTTTTCCGTTTGCTAAAGATTTGATAAAATTAGAATTCTAAGCGAGTGGTGACTGGCAAACCAGAAGCCAGAAGGCCATTCGAACATTTTATTATTTTGGGATTGTTTTAAGATGATGTTTTATGAAAATAGATTCTTATTTTTAATGACTTGCTGACCGAGTTCGAGGTCTTCAACACATCAGTAAATTAATTCATATCATTTATAACAGAAATCAGTTAGGTCCCAAAATAGCCTTTCTTATAATTTTTTCCGAAAATTATGTGACTTTTGATCGAAAGAATTGATAAGATTATAATTCAGATTTTCATTAGGATATAATCTTTCACGCTTCTTTGTTGCCAAGTCTATCTCTTTTGAACTCCGTTCGGGATGTCATTCGGAGTAATAAACAGTTCCACTCGCATCACACATGACACAAAATGGCGGCGGTACGTATTCAATTCAGATTCCAGTTAAGTGCGGTTCGCACTTAGTTGGGCCACTCGCGAATAATCCAGTTTGCACAGAGTATTCGATGTATTTGTACGATTTCCAAATGTGGGTGTCGGACACTGTTTCGCAACTCTAACTGCTAGAATTGGGTTGATGTCAATTTCAAGTGATTCACAGATGCCCTAAATCAAGAATATCCTTCTCAGGTCTCCTTTGCTTTAGTATTTGGTTTTGCGGTTGTTCGTCACGCCTCCTGGCTAGGTAACGTCATCTCGGTGAGACATGGCCTTTGTGAGAGGTCAGCGAACCGATTATGACGAGCAGCAGTCCTGTGTTACGAGTTAGAAACAACGAAATTGCAAACTAAGAACCCTAGCTATATTATATTAGTCTAAAGGAACACCCAACAATTTCAATTAAGCTTCAAATTATAAGAAAGCAAGAGTGAATACGGGAAGTAAAGTGAATGGTGCTTAGCATGTAGAAGCTAAAGCGTCTGTCGGAACTGAACAGCCGACTGTTGACAATAGTGCACGAGTGTATCTGCACTTGAATGGAAGCTGCGAGGACGGGGAGAAAGCGACAGACAGGTACAAATCGCAGCAAGTGCTTCAGAAAGCTGCGGCTTTCTACTCTACCCTTACGGAACACGTATTTCATTGGCTACCGCTATCTTAACTTCTTTTGCTGATGGTACGATGAGGTACTTCGAATTATCGGCTACTTAATCAACTCTATCGTTATCAAATCTTAATACTTTTATTCCGTTCGGAAACCGACACAGTGAGGAATTGAATACAAAAGCTGCCGACTCAAATTTGGATTCATTACCAAACAGTCCGATAGACAAACACGTGTAAATAAATGTACTTTTAGTGTATTTTTAACTCTTCAGCCTAGATTGCTAACAAGATGAGGTAACTCGAATTGTAGAAAGTCTAGACTCTAGACATTCGTCCTTTGCGTCATTGGCTCCTCAGGTCGAATTTGTTTAGTCTTTTTTCGAGTTTTATCGCGTATGTCGTGTGAATGTCCATCTGATACGACTAGTATTCTTTCGCATTATTTATTACGATGGTACTATTACATTTTTATAAAACTATGACGTTGAGTATCCTGAAAGCTGTTTGTCACATTTAAGGCTAATAATTGAGGGAATCATAAGAGTTTGGTGGTAGAAATTCTACAAGTATAACGGATTAGAATCTTCAAATGAACAAAATCACATCTCCGAGAAAGGCCAAGTTTAACAGACTATTTCTTCTTCAAGCTATGAGTTAAAAATACAACTATGACATCGATCTCGCCTACATACGAGTACATTCTAAGATCTGAGATATCATATCCAACTTAAACTAGTCGTGACCCAGTGCTAGACTATAAATAGGTAGTAGATACACATTAGAATGTTGGTGACATCACAGCCAGGCCTTTCGCACTAGTGACGCCAGCTATTCGATTATTCCAGTAAACAATTTGGGTGGTATTCCCACTATCTTTTATCACAGTCTTACAAAAACCACTAAAGAGAATATGCAAATAGGCAAACAATATTATCTAGAGACGGAACAGAAAACAAGTATTTTGATAACGAAGGTGTTATTATTCGTATTGATAAGTTATCACGATGTTATGATAGATAGTGGAATATCCAAATCTGGGGCTATGACCTTACTGACACACTTTATTGAAATGCGTAGATTCTTTTATTTGGAATTAAGAAAGCGTATTCGGTGTCTGCTCTTTGTTTGACAAAAATATTTTGTGCGTTTGAATTATGGTTTCAGTTTTCTTCTGTTTCTATATAAGATTTTCTTTTCTACGTTTAAAAAAAATGTGAAAAATATGATTACAATTCATCTGAAGGTCCCGTCTAGACTCTCTGTCTGCCACTGGGCATCCGTATGCTGAACTGAAAGGTATTAATAGGCCATTAAAGTTTCAAATTAGTATTTATAATTATTGACTAGTTGACACTTTTACAAACAATGTCATCTATCGCCGTTTATCTAATTAGTACGACTAAATGCCCCAGACGAGATATTATCCAAGTCATTGACTTTAGTCTCGTATAATAAAACGTGCCTGTCGGATCCCCTAGCCCTAAGTCTGACAAATATGAAGCCGAACAAGTAATATTTATATTAAAGGCTTTTAAAGGTCGTGTAGGTTAATTTGGAATGGAATTTGTTGGCATTAAATCTTTTGAAAGATATTTTTTTTCAAGAACATCAATGTTATCGAAACTTAGGCAATAACTGATTGTAGATAGCATTAAGTTTTCGTTTTGAGTGCATTTTTTTTTCAATTTACTAAGATACGTACCTACTTCTACACTCAACTTTAAGTATTTCTTTTGGAACAGAATAGTGATTTATCTTTTGGAAATATACTATAATAGATTTCCAGCTTTATCTTTATATTCTTTATGAGATCAGCTCATTCATCTTCAGGAGATGAATGAGCACTTGTCCAGCATCCAGCACTTTCACATCAGTTAGAAAGGATCATGTAGGCACTTACGCAACGACTGCTCACGCGCATTATTTTAGAAAGTCTTCCAACGTTAATTCTACCTGTAAACGTAAGATCAAAATTGTCTTTAAAGACTGTTGAGTAAGTATGATTGATTGAATTAAATCTTCAGATAGATTGTTAAAAGAAGTTTTAGTTCCACCATCACTAGCTGTGGATTGAATTTCAATCAATAATAACGATTACTATGGACTCAGACGCCTCAGTTGTTTGTTACCAGAATTTTGATATCATACAAACATTGACTACTAACAAAACCAACTGAACGTACGCCTACGTCTTTCTATGAAGTCGTATAAAAAATAATTAACCCCATAAATTGCTACCCCTAGTCCAATTAACTGACCCCTACTCTCCTAATTGTTTAATTAGTAAATGGATAGTTACACACGAAAGCACATTAAGGACTACAAAACAAATACACAGTTAAAATACTTGAAAAGTACGTAAAAAGATAAAAACTCTTTAGTTGTAAGGTTGTCCAGCGAGATAAGTTGGTTCGACGGCCTGTGATTGCGTTGCCTTGGCGGTCCGTTGACGCTACTCCAAGTGACTCTGACTTGTTTGAGCAACAAATATGGCGGACTTCATTTGTTTTGCTCTTGAATCCTTGATGGCCACCAGATAACATCTACGTGGCATTTGTTTTGTTTCGTTATCAAGTATCGGATAATGCCAGGTGTGAAAGTCAAGTGGCAAGTGTTGTTTTGCATAAAAATAGATGTCCCAATAAAGACATGACAGTGAGAGTGAGGGTCTACGACGGAATTTAAGTTGTCGGTCGCTTGGTTATCAGTTATATTGTTTTAAAAATTATAGCGTAATACCCAGTTACATTTTGATTGTTTTGGCCACAACAATTGTGCACTGATTTCTTCCAATGTCCTTCGCAAACGTAATCATCATCATCTCAGCCATAGGACGTCCACTGCTGAACATAGGCCTCCCCTTTAGATCTCCACATATACCGTTTGGAAGCGACCTGCATCCAGCGTCTTCCAGCGACCGCAAACGTAATGTTATTACTTAAATCTAAAAAGTCAAAAAACAGTTGTGTCAAAAATATTGTCATGGATAAACTTTAAATCATGTTGTGAAATGTCAAGCAAATCTATAAATATCCCAATCGCTCTTCCGATCTGATATCATCTACGACCTACTACACTTAGTAATTAATCTGACGATTGCTGATGAAAATCACGATGCTGATTACACGTCGGCAGTTTCACCTAACGACCGCCGCTTTTGCCATGCTCCGGTCTACCTCACTAATGATACAGCAACACTGCTTGTATACCTTGGCGTTCTGATTACGAGGTGTGGGCCATCCTTAATGATGTGGTGAATACTGCGCGAAATTATAGTTCCCTTCTAGTCATTATTACTACCGTAGAAGGTGTTATTTTGATATATTTTGACATATGAGTGAAGGCTGTCCAATCACTGGCAGTGTCATCTATCATTAGACTGGTATCTTGGATATAATAACAGTACCTTATTACCCGTGTAGCCAAGTTTACTCGTGGAGGGTTAAGTATACGTTCACGATCTAAAATCCCTTGCGATATTTTGCTCCTCGGATTACAGCAAATATTGCTCTACTACAAACAAGTACACAAGTACTCAGTTTCAGCATACACAGTTGATAGAAAATTTCCTCTTAAGGGATCGTCAATAAATTACGTGTGGTATAAACAAGGAGGGAATGGAAGTTGTGACATTTTGATATGCGACGTTCCATCTAATACGAAAGAGTGACGTGAGGGATCGGTGGAACAGTTTGCGCGACATAATATATGGAGGAGCCTCAGGGGACGTGAGTAATGCACGAACACACCGTGTTACTAGCATTTCTCACAGATTCCTATCTGTGTGTTTACGCTTTTGTTTTCCCTTAGGAAAAGGAAACTGAGCTCTGAATGAAGCGGAAATGCGGGAAATGGAACCAGAATGTTTCCTGCTGCGAGATGAAATGATCAGACTGATCTGTCCAAGTCACCTTAACTAAGTTTTCTCCTTCCTCATCCATTTCGCACCTCGGATTTTTGTGTAGGTAAATAGTACGAGTCACCTTGAATCGAAAGAGGAAAACTCTTTTATGTCCGTTTCGAAAATAGATAAAATAACCTAGTTACTACAATTGTGAAAACTACAGGTCATTAACATTGTCACTGGTATTTCAGCTACATGTGTAGTTACAGGTAATCACACTGATTGTGGGTCGGTCGTCGAACTACTGTATTTTCATGCCAATGACGCGGTTAAACCGGAAACGTAGCCAGCCAGTAGGACAGTAATGCCATACGACAATGATTGCCAGGTTTTTGGCAACTTGGCGGTACACTGCCGTGCGTGTTCTTTGGAACCGTTATTTGGACGAACTAATCTGATGAAACGGATGGTTTCGGTAAATCGGTTAACGACTGTATATTGTTATTGATTAATTGTGATATTTAACTGGAACACATTAGATATTAATGGTCTTTTATTAACCGACTTCAAAAAAAGGAGGAGGTTCTCAATTCGTCGGAATCTTTTTTTTTTTTTTATGTATGTTTCCCGATTTCTCGAAGACGCCTGGACCGATTTGGAAATTTTTTCTTTTGTTTGAAAGGGTATACTTTCCAATTGGTTCCATGATCATCAGGTCAGGATCTGATGATGGAATCCCAGGGAAATCGAGGGCAACCTTCAAATTTTATAGGCACATAGTACCATTTTCATATATTTTCTAAAGCTGTTCAAGTATTTGCATCTGATAATCATCATCTCAGGTGGATGAGCTGATGATGGAAGGTACAACTCCTCAACGGCTTGGAGTAGGCATCGGCTGATTTAGTTTGTGTTCGCATATCTCTGGAACTACAAGTCCGATTTAAGTAATTCTTTTTTTGTTGTACTAAGTATTGTTCAACTTTCGGAATACTGCAAGTTTCATCAAAATCGGTTCAGTAGTTTTTGAGATAGGGAATTTTATTAGCTTATTGTGCACTTGAGAGAGTATGATTTATTTGACAAGAATTTGAGTTGAATATTTAAACTAAAAAGAGTAAAATAAAAAACTTTTTCAAAAAAAATGTAACCGCCTTCAAAAACAACCACAAAAAAGTCGGTGCCTTTGTTTTTTTTTCATTTCATTGTTTTTTTGCCACCGACTTCTGAAAGAAAAGTTATTTTGTAGGTTATTTTACCCTTTTTTGTGGTTGTTTTTGAAGGCGGTTACATTTTTTTTGAAAAAGTTTTTTTCCTATAGATATAGTAGGAAAATGTGGGACAAATGCTATGTGTATGATTTTTAGACGTGATATATTAAACTGTGACATTCTATAATGTATTAATTATACACACCAATCACAGTTACAATAAGATAAAAACTTGAGAGGTGTCAAGGGACACCCGGATGGAACGAAGTTACTGTATACACTCAACAAAAATAATCCTCGCGACACCACACTGTTCAATGCGAAATAGAAAGACGAAACGAAAATATCTGGCTTGCTTTCTATAAGAGAGAGACAGAGAAACATGCGCACGCCGCACGGCTTACAATAGCAAAAAGTGTCATTACAACTTTTCGTCTTAATTTTTTCCGTCTGGGGGCTAGATTTTGCAACGCGCGATAAGGAACTTCATTCCAAAAGGTTTCAAGAACGATGAAATACGAATACGGATACTTAATCCGAAGTACTGGTCCCAGTCCGGTCCAGATTATGGCAATATACGAAATTATTGCAGTCACTTCATCTGATTGTGGGTGTATAAGCTTCAATCTTGTCTTGGCACTTTGAGTTTTATCAGGTCGCCACTCGCCACACACACAAGTTTAACTCGATGATCTGCAAATTACCGTGCACGAAGATAATCGGGTGATATCACCATGCTGACATGAGCTCCGAGTACATGGCGCGTCGTGGTTGCGCAACTGCGCTATGATTGTACAATCGTTTATTGATCATGCTTTGTGCCGCCCCCTGTCTGTTTTTCTATTGGAGTATCGCTGTGTCCTTTAAAATGTTATACTAATTTAGTATTTACACAATTCAGTACGGTTAAGGATCCATTTATTCCCTTCTCTTGATTATCTTTACGGCATGGTAAAATTTTATCGATATTTTGCTCGATCTCCGTTTTTGTTTTTTTCTTTCCACTTTATCTTCTATAATGTAAATAAACACTTTTTGTCTTCCAAGATTTGTCTTTTTGTTTTCACTTGTTATTTTTTCTTGAAATAATGGAGTGTCACAAAGATTTCTTAAACCAAAGTTCGTTAAAATCTTCCATTCACAAGGTTACTCGTATATCGGTTCTTCATCTCGGAATTATTGGCTTTATGCCAAATTGAAACTTTTTCAGCAGAAAGTTTTGTTATGTAACAAACCCTGATGATCAGTTATTTTCAATGCCAGAGAGTTATACAACGTTATACTCTCATTTGTAATAAATTAGTAAATTAATTAAGTTATCTTAAAGTTGATCAAACATTTTTGAAGCTAACATTTTGAATCTTTAGTAGACTAATATTACATCACTACTATGTTTTGAATTTCAGCTTGCTTGGTGATTCACCAAGCACGCTGAAATTCAAAACATAGTATCTCATCAAAACATTGCTATCGTTCCCTTCTTTAAGAATCAACAAAGTTGCAAGTTCTTGAAAATTAATTGCACTTAGCAACTGCTTTGAAAGCTTTGTGTAACCAACTCTCTGATCTTAATTATATTCCGTTTATCTTTTGAAAAGTTATGCGCAGACAGAGCCGTTGTTGGCTAGCTTGTGTGTGAGTGGTGTGGGCTTACCGCAGTACTCAGAGATTGGATCTGGATTTATGACTGCCAGACCTGCCAGACGAGAAATTCAATGGAGACTGTTCTATAGTTGTTGTTGCTTGTGATTGGATATTGATTCTGTTAAAGATAGGCGATTGGCAAATTGTTTTATAACTATTTGAAGGATTTGTTAAGCATTTGATTTTAATCATTACGTTAATACTTGGTCATGTTTTAGTAAGATTTATGAGCAAAAGAACCCCCAGATTATCCCCGCCTGCATAACAAACCACTTCGTTAATTACTGAGGTCGTATTTTATGCTACCCTTCATTAGGCGTCCTATTGATTATAGCTTGCTCTAGGTAATCCATTTTAGAGTTTCCCTCGTTAGTCCCGGCACTTAGTCCTTGATATAAAAATTCTAGAAAGGTCCTAAAAACATTTGGAGTTTTTTTCTGGAAGTCCTTGTTTGTGACAGTAGAAATTAATGCAGCATTTGTGTGAAACTGGTTGGCTGTTGAAATGTAACTTGTTGTAGCAGCAGTTTAGTTATTATTTAGTACAGAAACTGGTATGTCTGCTGTTATTGCAGCTGTGGTAACGGTTAGGGATTTGGCTTATAACATGGACATTACAGATTCTAGTAGATAAGTGATTATGGTTTGCAAAAATTAAATTATTTACATCATCTTTAAGGAGTAATTAAATGAAAGGCTGTAATAAGAAGTCAATAATATAGTTTACATCGTCATCATTATTGAAATTTATTTTAGTTTCTGTCAATGCTGAGTTGTAGCCTTATATCTTCTGTGCTGTGTTCAAAAATCTTTGTTTTTTAAATGCCCCTAAAGGTGTTCGCAGAACCGTAGGGGAACAGTGTATAAGACGGGGACGTTAATAATCGCGAGGTATAATGGGGACATACACTCTTTTGGCATACTTAACACAACATGAATGTAGAGCAAGCGCCATCAGGACGTCATTTGCAAGCGGCCAGACGCAAATGGCGTCCTGTTGGCGCTTGTGCTACGTTAGTTTTGTGTTAAGTTTGCCTTATGTGTGTGATTTCCCATCATACCTCGTGTCCCCGTCTTATACACTGTTCCCCTATACGCCCATTGTATGACCTCATCAGCATTATTTGGATGCTGTCAGCATTTTCCGATGTCATATGATTTCATACATTGAATTCTAAAATGCGACGCGTACGACGCACGCGTGCATTGCTGACAAATGTGCGATCAGCTTTAAGAGGATTCCATCACGATAGCTGATCGAATCCCACAGACGATCAAATAAAATATTCAAAATCCACTCCAGAACCTTCCAGTAAATTCTAGACCCGAAATCCATTTAATCTCATAAATTTTCTCCCACACATACATAGTTGTAGTACATACGTGAAAGCTGACGGTGACACAGTCCCCTAGAGACTGGAGAGAGAACTAGATACATAGTACATCTGTTTATGAGTACCTAGTAATTATACAGTTGGATGACAAGCAATGATATATGTACAAACCCGTAGCTTAGTAATTCAGATGGCGAATATATTATTATTACTAATTGAGGTGAAATTAGAAATGGTCTAAAGGTTAAGATTAAGATGTTTTCCTCACTTGAAAGATGATGGTTTAATCAAGTAATTTCAATTCGGACCAGTTGTTCCTGAAACGCGTTCAGTCAAACAAACTCTTCACCTTTACAATATTGTCAAGTCATAAAAAATTCTAAAAATAATAGTATTATTCATACGAGAATACGTTTGTTTCTTACCTATTCATGCTTAAACCGTTGAACCGATTATCCTGAAATTTTTCATATGAGGTGTGCAGAAACGGATATGGGGTAAAAAAGTGTTGTTTCCGAGGAAAACATCAATAACGTTCTTATGATAAAAGATGGCGCCACGTGTCGCCAAATGATTGATCGTCAAATTGTAAATTAACGCGAGCGAAGTCGTGGACAAATGCTAGTTGATGTGGATTAAATTAATTCTTCTAAAAGGCTTTTAAATTAAACTCCTCCAAATTTCTAAAATTAAAAGAGTTTTTCAACAGAATCTATTTTCCATTTTCTCCAGTCTGGTTTGAGATTAAGTTCGATGCCTAGTGAAGCAATTATTAACGACGAGTTGGGTATTCAAACGTTTTTCAACGGTTCATTTCAGGTTCAAGAACTCTTTAACTTTCGAACGGTTAACGAACTGGATTTTGAGGGCTTTTTATTTTTCGAATTTGGGAAAAACACCGCCAAGTATTCGTTTTTTTTATCGTGAAATGAGGTTGCAATTGCCAGTTTGCAGTTTTTACAGTTGAATCCTTGTGACCCATAATTTTCATTTCAGTTATTTATTATAGGGGAACAGTGTATAAGACGGGGACACGAGGTATGATGGGAAATCACACACATAAGGCAAACTTAACACAAAACTAGCCTAGCACAAGCGCCAACACGACGCCATTTGCGTCTGGCTGCTTGCAAATGACGTCCTGATGGCGCTTGCTCTACATTAGTGCTGTGTTAAGTATGCCTAAAGAGTGTATGTCCCCATTATACCTCGCGATTATTAACGTCCCCGTCTTATACACTGTTCCCCTACTGCTATTTAATTGACTCTTAATATGATATTTTATAAAACTTATTCTACACAAGAATATTCCAAGCTATTAAATAGTTATATACCCATAGTCCTTGACCGTATTTTATAGCACATATACTCGTATTAAACTCATTTTTATATAACTATATTTATTTACGATGGTAATTGCCTTAGTAATTCATACAATTTACGTCTCTTGTTCCACTGAGGTCGCTATTCAATGGTTGGAGTTTAATTCTTTTTTGTTCAGCCTTGTTATTTTTTATTCTTTTGATTTATTGATTTTATTTAGTATAAAAGATTATGTATAAAACTAATAATATTTGTTTTTTTTTTTGTTTCCAGGTAAGCAATGACAGCAAATAATTGAAGTTAGCACGTGGAAAAGAAGGTAACAATAAACATATTGATAAATACTTACATTATGACAATGAAAACATACTCGTACAAACACGACCGAATCGTTAAAAAGGTAGATTGATATGATATGCACAGAATTTAAATATGTATATTCAAAGATATTATAACAATGAAGTGTCACGAATGATTTTTAGATGACAATTTGATTAATATTTAATAAATGTAGTCTAGGCTTGACGCACACAAGCGCGCCTATGCTGGAACGCGCTGTGATAAGAACGTATCGACGTGCACGCGTAATTTTTTTAGAAAAATCGAAAATTCAGGTAATGTTTGTTTGGAAAAAAGTTTTGTAATAAGTAATAGGTACTTAGAATTCGATTTCGTAGTAAAAAAGTTTAAAAAAATGCAACTTTGACCTTCAATATCTCGAGAACCCGTGGAGTCCCAGGTATGGTCTAAAGGAAAAAAATGATCCAAATAATGGGTATAAAACGTGGCTTTCGGCTTCGTTAAGTGTCTTCTTACACCCGGTATATGTAATTATTTAAATAAATTCGAAATACTCCTTAAATATGACAGTTGACTCCAGAACTCTTGTGTTTTAATGTATAAAAGAGAAACAGATAAGGTACCTAGGTAAAATAATAATGCCTCACGATGATTCATTAAACCAGTACACAATGCACTGATGATCTCATTCTTTTCTGTCATTAATCATATAAAGAGCAATCACTTTTTTTTATTAACATACATTGTAACTACATACAGACGGTACATCAACCTACCCC
Source organism: Agrotis exclamationis (assembly GCA_950005045.1). NCBI lineage: Eukaryota > Metazoa > Arthropoda > Insecta > Lepidoptera > Noctuidae > Agrotis > Agrotis exclamationis. The sequence goes on from OX465430.1 coordinate 22,104,312, forward strand.
AATCCATCTGCCAATTGAACATGAACCTTTTCTAAATGTAATAAAGTTGAAAATCACACAAATAAAATTTGACAGATTCGGGAAGGTTGTACCTAAGCTAAATAAATAAAGCCCCAGCGATGAAAATCAACATACAACAATTAATCTATATTTGTATATTTGATAAAAATGATCCATTAATATTACTGATTACGAAACTTAAAAGATTTGCATGGTTAACAGGCAGGTAGATACAAGAAGGTCTATTTTATTATACAGAGATAAAGATAATGAAAGGAACATTACGGAATACAGGCAATCTAATATATAAAATTCTCGTGTCACAGTTTTCGTTGCCATACTCCTCCGAAACGGCTTGACCGATTTTGATGAAATTTTTTGTGCTTATCCGGTGTCTATGAGAATCGGCCAACATCTATTTTTCATCCCCCTAAATGTAAGGGATAGTCCACCCCAAAATTTTATTTTTTAGACATTTTTTTTTAATTTCTATTTTTTATGGCAAAACAACGTTTGCCGGGTCAGCTAGTCTAATATATAAAATTCTGTGTCACAGTTTTCGTTGCCATACTCCTCCGAAACGGCTTGACCGATTTTGATGAAATTTTTTGTGCTTATCCGGTGTCTATGAGAATCGGCCAACATCTATTTTTCATCCCCCTAAATGTTAGGGGTAGTCCACCACTAAATTTTATTTTTTAGACAATTTTTTTAATTTCTATTTTTTATGGCAAAACAACGTTTGCCGGGTCAGCTAGTAAAATAATAAAATTGAGAAGCTATAATGCATTTACGACTTGGGTAGAAACGCATCTGTGATATGGGGCTGAAACTTCGGTCTGAAACGAGAATGAATCTTTAACTTAAAAGTAAATCACTTTTCTTCTGAAAAGTAAACATGTTGTCATAACGTGGAATGCATCGGGAATAACTAAAAAAAATGGAAACAAAAACTAGAATTCAACAAGAATAAATCATTATTTTACGTTGTATCAAATGGTCCTTCTTTACTAATTTTCATCGTAATTTGTTTGTTTGTATGAATGTGTGACGTAGTCATCGTTCGATGTAATCCTTATCATGCACTCGTAAGTACTTCCACCTGTTATCATTTCCTTCTTACGTTTCTCTGTTCTCTTGATAACAACTGATTGCACTGTTTTGCGTTTTTAGTTCGTCCATCTGTAATTAGGTGTGTGACGTTTTCAGAGAATGTGTAAATAAACCTTGTTTTGGTTACATTTTAATCTTTATTTGTCACGATGACTAGGGAAATGAGGAAAAGTGTTATTATTTTTAATTTTTATGCGATGAAAAAGGAGATTTTTTTTACCGATTGAAACATTTTCATTTCTACACCAAATCTACACCACTAAAAGCTAGTTTATTCTTAATGTTAGTCACATATTTTAATCCATCAACTGAACATATCCGTTTAAAGATTAATAAGATAATTTTACACAATTTGTAAATATTATGTTGAAATAATTTAGCTTATTTTCAACAACTGCAGTACAACATAACATTTAATTAAAGGATTTAACCACGACACATCATTAAATCCTTTAATCTACGGTCTACCTACAATTATATTACTAATTGATTTATTTGTAGAGCGTAGTAGCATTATAGCCGGTTGACGCAGTGGTTGAGCGAGTTGCATGACGCGGGTTCGATTCCGGCACGGAAAAAATATTTGTATGATCAACAAGTATGTACCTAGTTGTTTCGGGTCTGGGTCTTTGTTTATTTATTTTTAAATATTTGTAAATGCACCCACGGTACAGGAGTAATTCTTAATGTGGGGCAAATTTAAAAATAGAAAAACATGTTTTTTATTAGTTTAAACAGAGCCTTGAGATTAGTCAACTACAAGAGCATTTTGAAAATTATCTCTAGTAGCATGCTCAAAAACTTGAAATTCAGAAAAACTCAATCAAATTGTTAAGATAAAAGTTTTCAGATCTTCAGACTCACAGAAGAAAAGATGGCTGAAAATTAGCAAAACTTCTCTACTTCCGTTACTAATTATGAATCAGCAAATATCTTTAATATTTACTCAATATTTAAGACCCAAATAAAGATTACTAACAAGATAATCGTATTAAAATGAGTCACAGAAAGTTATTAAGTGATTCACAATCGAATCATCAATCTTCTTCGGGTTTTGGTGGTCAAAGTGCGTGATACCGGAATCAGCATTTCAACTTGACTGCCAATAAGATCGATGACATTTCCTTCTATACCTACAAGTCTGGAAATTAAATGAAAAGATAAAATGTTTTCAGCTTGCTACTATGTTGCCATTATCGTTATCAGCAAGCGACGGAAACTTCGACCTAATTTATTGATAGTCCAGCAACGCATTCTTTATCAAATAAATCATAATATACAAGAAAAAAGTCATGTAAATTCTACTATTATTCACTCTGGCAATTCTTTAAAATAAATCCGTAGAACAACATGATACACCAGTGAACTAAACGAACTAGCTAAGCTTGTTTAGTTGTTATTAGTATTCTGAGCGTTTTTTATGAATGTTAATGCGCTCGGCAGCACGCCCTAGACACGACCGCTCGCGGACGAGTCTCTAATATTAATGACCTTATCTAACATAGTCTGCCCCCGCCTTGCCGCTTTTAACGACTACCCTCACAAGTTTTATACGTACTTAACTTTTTGCTACTGTCATGTTAGTGATTTAGTATGTTTGCAGATAAAATATTTGTGTTACAAATTGATTTTTTTATTGACTTTAAATATCCTTTGTTCAACTATGGTTTACGTTTTTATCTGCATTCACTATTTGTGCGTCGTCATCTACTCGTATCTTAGTTAATGTGTGATACTTGAAACAGTTCTATTTTTATTCCCGGCAAAGAATTAAATGGGTGTCAAACGACAAGGGTATGTTCTGTATTACATAATGCAACGCTGGTAACTGACTCACTTTAGTGCACTTAAGATTTTCCTTCGTCTATGCACTTAAGTTTATGATATTGTAGTGCTTAGTGTACATATTACATGCCTTTTTGTAACAATGTCCTTGTCGCGACTGTTAGAGTGAACCAGTGAAGCGTGAAACGCACTGAACTGCGTTTATTTCACGAGAGACATTAGCCATTTCCGGGTGCTCAGCAGATAAAAGTTATACATTGTAACATGGAAGAGTTATGCGAATAGCTAAAGTTTTGATAAGCGTAGAGATGAAGTTCTTTGTAATGGAAAAGTTTTGTTGAACTTCCTGTTACTAAGCGCAAGAAGAATATTAACATAGATGTTTTAGAGCTGCTACTGTCGAAGGATGCAATTAAAGAGGGTAGATTACCGATCAAAGTTAACCACACAATATACTCAAAATGGTTATGTGTATTAATTAAAACCAAAGTTTACGTGTTAGAAGATAAAATGTTTGATTGTTGGGTAAAACGGTGTATTGAATGAACATTCATTAAAAATCCATTAGATTAATTAGTCCGAAACAAAGGGTCATCAGTTCCTTGAAGTACAGGAAAAACGAAGTAATAATTTTGAAATAAAGTAGGTAGGTATTCACTTTAAAATCTTCCATAGCCAGGTAAAACTTAGCAAGTGTGTGTTTCATGTGACACATACATTATTCTGTTGAATTGTTTGTTCGGCTCATTTTAATAATTAGGTCGCCGTATGTCACCGCATTTAAATTGCTAATAAATACATGAATAAATTCATTAGCCAAACAGTTTGTTGGTTTGTTACAAGTTATTAATATTCTGTTAAATTGCTGAATTATAAAAATACCGAGAATTAGTAGTAAATAATTGTGGTAACAATAATCTTAAATTGTAATAAAAAAACATGTCAAATAAATTGCAAAAATTAATTAAAATGTAAGTTACAAAGGCGATTAATTCGTCATTTGACGCTCAACATATTTTAAAAACAAAAAGAAAGACAAAACGAAGAAAGAAATAATTCAATGCAATTCTCATATTCTTGTTTGTTTGCCGTCTTAACCTTTGTAAACACACGGGGTTATATTTCGACCCGCCCCGCTCAGGCCACAGAACCGCAATAACACGCGGCCCTTGATAAGCTAGTGCATAATCATTTCATATCATTAATTAATTACGTCGTTATTGGTTTAGAACTGCTGACCCCAGACCCTAATGAGCGTTAACATTATAAATAGCAGTTTGTGATGTGTAGTAGATTGACAATGTACGAGTATATACAGAGAGTTATTAATAATCTTGAATCACAATGATATTTAATGATTTGAATTTAATATATTTTGACATTTCTTTATTAACTAAACTGACAATTTAATGATTATAAAATATTATTTTAAATTTGTTAACACTATTGTAGTTTTAGTTTTGTTAACACTATTGTATGCCTATTAGGCGGGACATAGCCGAACTTCATTGTATATAAGATCTGTATTTTTACTGTACCTGTGATCCACAATCTATACATATAATAAATCTGTAGAAGGGTCAATTCTGTACATTGAAAATATTGAAAAAATAAATAGCGGGGGGTGTTGCTGGATCGATACCAAACCCAAATATGTGATTAAAAAAAATTTTGTCTGTCTGTCTGTATGTGCAGGCATCACGTGAAAACTAACGGTTCGATTTCGATGAAACTTGGTATAATTATACCTTATTATCCTGGGCATAAAATAGGATACTTTTAATCCTGGAAAAATACGTAGAAAAAAAAAATCTGTATCAAACCTTATTATGGAACCACTGGCGACACCTATTATCAAAGTAGAACATTACGCCACGCCTGCCTCCATTGATTTCTAAAAAGGTTCCACCACTCACCACTAGATGGCGTTGTGAATAGGTTCAATTCTGTTAATTTTGGTTTAGAGGACCAAAAACCCCTGCCTTCGTCCTCCCTGGGAAAAGGTGGTCGGGACTTGTCCTATTTTATATAAATAATTTGTACGTTGTGGACAATAAATCTTTGTCAAGAAACCGAACTTCTCTTCGTGCCGGCAACGGTGACTAACATCCCTTAAAAATCTTATTTTTCTTATTATTAATCTTATTAATTATTATTATTATATTATTATTATTAGAACGCGACCTCAACAGCAGTAGCTCAATAGATCTCCTTAATTATTATAGGCTTAGCCGTATTTGGGTCCAATGGATATTTATAAGATGTCATTGTCAGAGTTACTCAAAATGGAGAAATGAACCATCCACGCGAAGACCAACATCCGCGCGGACGGAGTCGCGGGCGGAAGCTAGTAAATAATAATTTGATTTGATTTGACAAATTCACAACTAATTTGCATTTTTCATCATTGTTAATATTAATAAATGAGTGAGTTTGTCATCCGTCACAAACTCAGTATTTAATGCACGAGTTGTTACCTAAATTAAGATAAGTTTATTGCAGCATCTTAAAACTGCATTTTTAATCCTGCTTTAAAACCACGTAGCTATCGCTTCAAGCCATTAATATTAAGACCCAAATAACCGCTACAACCTCGGTGGTTGACGTCCTTGTTTCGTAATTATGACGCAAAACAATAACAATTGTGTTAAGTTTGATAAGCGCGGCGGTTCCGCCTGTTATCCACACCCGTGTAATTTCTAAGTCTTGCGAGTGATTTATACGACTGGTGCGAATTTATTAAATCATTCATCATCGTTTACTTCACGCCTCGTTTCGGTGGAGGGGCGGCAGTTGCAGGGGGACTTGAGCAGTTGAATTTAATATCAGGGTTTGAGTATTTGGATATGCAGAGCAAAGGCTTTTCTCTGTGCAACAGTACAACTCTTCATTCTTTGTCAACTGGTGAAAATGTAAATTCAGGACATAACGACCAATACTCTGGACGACCTGAAGTTTGTCCTTTTTTGGTAGACTCATCAAATAAGTCCTCCCGTCCTGTATATAGAGGAAGGGATTGGCAGACTCGTAACTGACTAAAATGACTGACTGACCACCTTCAATAGCCCTTCACGTTTTAGTTTGGCCCTATATGGGGGTCCCGTCAGATTCCTGACAGCTCTATGTCCTTTAAGATATTTTCCTCTAATAAATCAATCATGGCCAAGATTAAGTTTAGCCAAGTATTGAGACGAGATCCTATATAATCCTATTTGTACCTCAAAAACAGTTTAAAGTATATTTTACTTATCTGTTGACCACAAAGCTTCACAGGTGTAGTCTAGTCCTTTGTGTGTCCTTTTACCTATTAAACAGGGAATTGGTTTGTGTCCGTGTTATTTATTGTATGTCCTGGAAGGCAGTCACGCGGCCCTTAATAAGGGTTATTGTGTGGAGGAATCGCTAAATTGAAAAAGGATTACTTTGGTTTTTCCTCAGGTATTTGTGTTGAATGTTTTATCTTTTTTGGGACAATACCCTTTGTTTGGAAAATGATATTTCACATTGTGAAAACTGAATAAATTTTTCTTTTTCTAGAGACATTAGATCATCATCATCTTCCTGCTTCTATCCCATTTCACTTGTGATCGGCGCAACACGTTTTTTTCTTTTATTCTCCCATATCAGACGCGAGACGTCACAGTATCATTCACTCCTTTTTCTTTCATAACTTTTCCTTAGACAATCCGTCCATCTTTTCTTAATGGCTGAAAAAATACATATAATACAAGTAATGGGATCCAGTTTGTTTGTTTTTTTTGTTTGTTACCAATCACCATACACCCAACATAAATCCCACAAACACAAAGTGATAATTTTCGCGAATCGCATATCGCCACGTTAACAGTGCGCCTGCGCATTTTCGCAAGTGCGCAGTTTTCCGACGTAATGTCATTGTCCGAATATTACACAAACACGGTCACCTCAATCCTCTGTGAACCACTCAGTGATTACCATGTTTTTGGCAATTGAATGACTTTATTTGCTTTATTATCACTATCTTTGCCTTTTTGGGTCAACTCCGTATTTGGTGAGTCGATATCTGATTACTAGCTGTTGTCAGCGGCGTGCATCGTGTAATACGAAAATTATCCCACGGTAACGTAATCCAAAGAAAGAGTTAAAAAACATATGTCTATCCATCCATCCTTGCAAACTTTCGCATTTATAATATTAGTTAAATTGAGTTGCGTTTTCTTTCTCAAGTATCATTTGGTGTCTGTCGCTGCTGGTCCGCAAAATCTTCGTACCAGTTACAAACCTTTACAAATATATACATATATTTGTTTGATTCGGATTCATAGGGCATTGTTTTCCAATCGTAGTGACGAACGAAACAGCGGAGTCCCCGGGAACGGAAGGTCCTGTTTCAAATTCCTTACCTTACTAGCATTCCTGCTTTTAATAAGTGGTAAAAAAAATAAAATGCCATATCATAAACTATTCCTCAGGCGCCATCAACTCAGGTGCCATTTCAGCGGGTGTCCCACTTGTTGAGATTTGTGTGGATCTCACAATCCATCTGTTTTGTCAATCTAATCATCTCTTCATTTGAAACCGGCAATTCAATTCTCACAAATTAATATTCACGAAAATCCAAAAATTTTCATAGTGTTCCAGTACTCCATCTACATGACAAATAACAGGACCTTGACTACGATTGGCCGCGGGTCAAAGTGATCACGCGCAGCGATCTAATCAGCGCTCAATTTGATCGGTGCGCTCGATTGCATGATCGTAGATAATAGCACTCGTTTAACAGGATTTTATCTAGACTAGAGCGTCTAGAGTTTTCCACGATATGATGATTGTTTTAATAAAGTTGATCTAATGCTCAACGTCATTTAAAATAAAGATCTTGATAATTAAAATTCAGAATTAAGATTACCTTTGATAAGGTTGAACCTGTTTTTTAGCTTTTGACCAGAATGATTATAAAATTAAGTAATCAATTAGTAATAACGTAAGTACCACTTTCCTTACTATCCCAATAATATGCGAACCTGTACCATATATGTAGAAAACTATCAACTGTTGAAAGAACAGGTGAAACACTTTCCAACAAAACAAATAATTCTACCTCTTGTTTATACTGCAGTCCAATAGATCCAAAACAAACTAATACGTGCAAGCACACAACTTCAAATCGAATACCTCTCGAATCACGACAGAACAAAACGATACTCGTATACAAATCGATTAAGTTCTCGATGTATGTTGCTCGATACCGATTGTGTAATCGATTCAACCCGCGCACGGCCACCGGGGCCTTGTTAGCCCGCGGTAGGCAAATTGATCGAGATCGTTCACACCTCGCGACTCTGATGGCGTCATGTTGTGTGGCAATAGATGGCCCTTTTACTGACAATTGATGGGCATACAGTTCAACTTGTGGGTGGAACGTGTTTTAACGAAATTACAGTGTTTTTCTTTGAATGTCAACGTGAAAATAGAAACGTTAACGATTTTAGGAAAGATAGGTCTTTATTTATAGATTTGTTGTCGAAATGCGTTCACTGTGATGGATTAAATTTTGTCCCAAATTCCGGCAAAATGTACATTGTACAGATTATAAATATATCAGTATTCTCGTAACATTTTCTTCACCGTCATAACAAAAACATTACGTAAATTCATATGTCAGTAGACAATTAAACTAAAAGTTAGTCTAACCCCAGACAGGCGCACTTCCCGGTCGTCGCGACGTATCGATCGCGAGCGACGCCAGGTGAAAGCTACTATACTATGCTGGTATAACTAAACTGCACTACAGTGCACTTGCATAATTCGAGGCTAGAGCGGCAGACATAGGGTTGGCGATTTTAGTTTTTTTGTAATTGTAAATGCTTTGCAGAAGTAATATAGCCTATGATATGCAAGCTCGCCATATAACCTCACTTTTAAGAAGTATTATTAAAAAAATAGCTGAATAATAATAATAATAATAATATAATATATAATAATATTCCACAACTATCACACAACGCCATCTAGTCCCAAGCTAAGCAGAGCTTGTGTTATGGGTACTAGACAACTGATAAACATACTTATATATTTCTAAATACATACATATTATAGATAAATTACACCCAGACACAGAACAAATGATCGTGCTCATCACACAAACATTTGTCCTGGGTGGGAATCGAACCCACGACCTCCGGCATAGCAGTCAGGGTCACTAACCACTAGACCAACAGGCCAGTCAATAATCACATAATCACATAAACTCTCTTTTATCTCAACAAAAAAATCGTTTAACTTGAGAATAATTCCATTACCTTATCTAATGCTAAATCCGAGCATTATCAGCGAATTCACTAAGCTTTATTCAGTAATTTCAGATTTCATGAAATTAGCAGCCTCGCTAAAAACTGAATCACTTTGTATTCCATTGCTCTTTACTACTGGTCGTCGAGTTATGAAATACTTTAGATTAAAGTAATGTACTGTGAAACGGAGTTAAGTGTCACAATTTGAGTACCTTTTGTAATAAATATGGGTATGTAGGTTGAAGACTACTGACAAACCGTCGTTGGGAGTTAATTATATTATTCAGTGACGAATTTTTAACCAAATTCTAGGTAAACAATTCGGGTAGGTACGAGTGTACTTACAATTCAAAATGTTATGAACATTTTTGTGAAACATGGCATATGTTTTGCGAACAAAATATAACCTTGTATTTACTGACAATAGGATTTAAGAGTAATGTTAAACACTTAGACAAAGCATAGTATATTAATTAAGAACAGACATTAAAAATAATTAATCACAACAACCTGTGACAACAACGCATCTGACAATTATTGAACTCAGTTTATAAGGGCCAATCGCGTTCAGTTTCATTGTTGAAAACCCTAAGCGCCAGCCCTAAGGTTAACAGACCCGGATGCACTGGCGGACAGAAAAATGAACCACTCAAATATACGGCTTTATGCTTCGCACTATTACTACGTTGTTAGTCTGCGCGAACATGAGCCCACATGTGTTTTTATTTACTTGCACAACCCTTTTATCACTATCTTCTTTCTCTTTCGTGTGAGGATGGGGCCGCCCTCTAGTGTCCAAGTTTATTAAGTTGCTTCTGGAAAACTCACAGACCTCTGTCATGTGTTGGAATTGGATTGTGTTTCAAGTGTTTTTCATAGTAGATTAAAGTAAATATAGAAAAGTTTATTCTAAGAATCTTTGAAGAAAAATCGCTAGCTATAAATGTCCGCTTAGACCAATTTCCCAGAGCACTCATCTCGATTGAGCTCACTACAGTAAGTGTAGCGTCGCCGTCGGTTCCATCAAATACTTTGCTTTCAGTAATGTCACAATGGCGCCGGCTCTCAAAGGACCAAAATGTCTCCTTTGCTCACTTGCATCGGAGCACTCGTGTTATTCTCAATTAAATATTTAATTCTGAAACTTATGTTTTTTCAAGCAATTTTCGTTATACATCTTCGATAAATAATAGCATTGATCGAAGTTTTACATAACTCCTGCTTTTCTCAAAGTGTTACAGGCAGAAGTGTCTCTATGGTACACTATCTCCTGCTATGTAACCGGTGTTTTTTGCCTGACCTGGCTATCGAACCCAGGTCTAGTCGTAGTTAACTGCTCAGCTGTAGATGTTACAACTACTAGAACAAAGAACCAGTCAAGTATTTCAAATCTAATTCTGAAACGCACGTGTTTTTTCAAGCATCAGTACTGCATAAAGAACAGATATTTTTCCTCTAAAAAAGTAGGAAATAGTGGGAAGCTGTAGACACTACAGATTTACGGTATTTTTCGCTGAATACGTGAGTTTGCAGGGGAGCATAAATTACATAAGTTCGTAGTCAGCTCGGCGGGTCAATAAAATTGGTTAACGTAGTACCTTTTCATGGTTCAATATCCTTGTGTAACAATGTCTTTTATAGCGTTTATAACTTATTTATGGATACAGACCACCGATTCAATCGACTATTCGATAAGATACTTATACAGTGCTACCAAAGATCTTTCGCTGTAATATTAGTAGTTAGTAGGACGCAGTTGGTAACCGTTTATTTGTTTTGTAAAATATTTTGAAAATCAAAGGGTGAAGCTGGTTCCGATTCTCACCATGCGCTTCTGCAAGTGACGGATTGTCGTTTGGCGTGGTGGTCTAAGGGGAGGCCTTTGTTCAGCAGTAGACGTTTTCCGGCTGATGATGATGCTCATACACAAAATAGATGGTGTTATCTTTGTCCGTCGCCGCTGTCGTGAATTGCGGTTTTCAATCGCTATACTAAAACAACAAACAGTTTAAGATCAACGTGTGTCCAATTCTCTGTAACATTGGTGCCAAAAGGCCAGTTGTAAAAGAAAGTAAAACTGATATAAAGACGTGATTCGTAACTGTCAGCGTGCAGTGAGGTCGCAGTGACTTGTTATATAAGTGTAGCTCGTTGCGATAGCTCTGCAGTATGCAGTACATCTCCAGTGTGGACTTATATAAGGCCCTGAACTTCAACTTCTTGATAAATAAAGGTCAGATTGTTGCTATGGAAGAAATATGTGTTATTGATTGACTAACAGGCATTTGCGTTTGCAACGCCTGCTATATTACCATCTTTAGAAATTACTTAATATGTCTCTTGTGCCTGTTATTACACCGATATCGAAGACAACTTCTTAAGCGACCTGAGGAGATAAATACCATAGTAATATTTTCCCCAACAGACTTTTACTCAGTAATATATCCTCTGCTAGTAACATTCAGAAAAATAATTACCCTTACGGTTCTCTCTCCATTTTCATAGAACATGAATTGCGTTAGTTGAATGCTTGAGCTCGATCTATTCTATGTAAAAGACGCAGGTGGCGATCCATTCTCATTTAAACTATTTTCTTACATTCTTTAGAAGAATATTTTTATCAGCTCGATGCATATTCTGGACTAAAACTTCCGTATTACTCGTTTCTGCAATTTGCCAAGAAAATTAATATGAAACGAAAACAGGTTTTTGTTATTACCAGATCAGATAAGACGAGTTTTATCTCAATCCTGTCTTAAGACTTGGATTATGAAATATTGAATGTGTTTGCATTTAGATTTCTTACGGTCATATAAATGGTATCATATGTGACAGATACAACAAGTCTCTTTAATTGCGTCTGAAATGGAAACATTCCCACAAATTGCGAATACAGGTCTAACGGTGACTTTCGGCAACTAGGTCGTGTATGTGAACGGTCTGAATAGTTGTTTTTGAAGAAAATGCGGATAAAATGTTCACAGACTTTAGCTTGTTCATAAAAATACATAATTATTTTATGAAATTTTTACAACAAAGTCGCTCTCACTGTAGAGAAGCTTGCTTTTGTTGAAGACAAGAGAACTATTAAATAGAAAAATAGGTCACTGAAATCTGAGCTAATATTAACATCCTTGATGAGCCAGGCAACAACTTTGTGATGGTACATCTCGAATAAGCCGGTTAAAAACAATCCTATAGGTATAGGGGAATGAGCCTGTTGCCATCGGCTGATGGCAAATCCTAACTCCTGGTCATTATGCCGGTTCTGGACTACTACTGACAAATCCTTGAGCCAGTTAGCTTGTTAACAACCATCAGCAGCATAGATTCAGTGAATGATAGATGATAATCACTAGGCAATTGACAATACAACCACACGCAAGTTATTTTCCGTGACATCGCAACTCAAACTAATCATTGAAGACTTAAGATAAACGTAATTATCTCATTATCTTAATTAAATAACGACTCTGTAATAGTGTTAATTTAATCCTGACTTATTCAGCTATCTACAATTCCACTTGGCTCCATAGAAAATAGGTTTTGGCAAAAGATAATCGTATTTCTTTGGCACACAGATCACCTTGAAACAAAGTGGGGTTTATTGAAAATGTATCTCGTAGTAAATATTATTTTTCTTTGTGTCTCACTCGACCCTTGAAATTGAGCTTGAATTTGCAAAATGTATTTCCAATTCAATTTGTTTCTTGTTTCGGACGATAAATAGATCCAACACTTTTTAAAGAGATAGGTTCTATATTTTTTACTATTACACAAATGAAAATTTTTTATATAGAAAATATTTACAAAAACAATATCCCACCAAAAACATTTCATGTAAAATGTTGCCAGACGACCACATAGTGTTTAGCCTGTGAAAAAGATATCAGATCTCATGTTAAGCCAAACTTCTGAATCTACACGGCCTAACTCTACCGACCCTAACTTCACAAATTCTACATATCAGTAAAAATGTGTGGCTTCGCCGTTTCGCTACGTGACGGTGATGCGAATATTTAGTTTCTGAAGCAACGAAACAGCCAAGCCATACACACATAGTACACTATCTACAGTACCGTGTTAATCATAATCATTTATTTATCAGAATATGGTACAATTAACTTACACGTCCTAATTCATAAAATTGGTGTAAATCTCATTCAAACTTCCACCCCCCCCCCCTAATTTTAGGGGATGGGGGGCGAAAGTTATAAGCTTATCTGGGGGCATGATAGTGTTTTTATAACTTTTTTTTATAACGTCCACCCCCCCCCATGGGGGGTGAAAGTTATAAGTTTATGAATTTTTTTGTTGGTTGTATACTAAACTGAGATTACATACTTTCAGCTTTTTGGCACTTCAGGAAGTAGGTCAAACATTTTGATGATCATCAGTGTGTCAGTGTGTCAGTGACGAAATCGGTGTATTTTAGATATCAATAAAATCTAAAGTATTAGAGCTATTCAATTGAAACTTTGTAGGTTTAATAAGTCTATTGTTGACATCATATCCTGAGAATATGAACTATCTGGTACATCGGAAACCAACTCTATGAGGGTTCAAAAAAACGACGAAACACTTCGAGAAAAGGTAGGTAGTGCCCTGGCGCTTCGCTTGGCTCGTCTTGGCGGGGCCACTACCGTGGCCCCAGATATAAATCGTTGAATAAAAAAATTCTAATAAGTAAAGCCAGCAAAAAATACGTCACATTCACTTTGCCAGCAAACGCACGGGCCACAAAACAAAAGGAGTAATAATATAGCGTTGCGTGCATTTGGTCGGACGTGTACTTGTGCGGTTATACACCAGCGGCTGTGAGACCGGTGAGCGTAAGTAAATACTGCCACAGCTAACCCGCCTCTCAATTTGTATAAAACACTACTCGACTAACGTTGCTATGTGCAATATGGATATATGTACGATGTACAATGTGTTCATAGCCCAACTTTGTTTGGTAACGAACCTAAAACAATGTATGATGGTAATCAATTTTGAAGGAAATGTCAGTCAGAAATAGGCAGCCGTTTTATAGATAAAATACTGCAGCTTTATTTATAACAGATAGAGTTCTGTTTTACGATATACTGGTTCACAAAATTAGCGTTGCAATTTCACTAATGATCAAACTTCGAATGTTTTATTTAGCTGCAAATATCAGTCATTAATTTTTCTATGCAATTGAGTCTTCAAACTTTATAAACCCATACTTAATTTTGACATGTCAAATCAATACCGTTACAGTGCCCGGCACGGTTCTTGAACGCTCGTCGGAAGAGTGGGGATCGCTTTGCGCATAGTACACTTATCGACAAATGAAACGCACAATAAAACAAATAAAACGCACAAAACAACGAATCCCGAGTGGCGGCTATGACGCGATGCGCTACGGCACGCTACGCGGGCCAATCACTACACTTTCCCCGCCCCCGTTCCTCACTTCATCTACCAAAGGGACCTAATAACTCACTTCTGCGCAGGTGAAGGTCAGCGTTCAAGATCCATGCCGGTAATTGTACACACCTAAGACTTTGATAAATGTACTCACGTTAAGTGCAAGATTAATCTGTTGCACTCAATTTTTTGCCCCGGTTCAGTGAGCAATTGATTCGATCGGGTCGGCAACTCGGCAGCAGTAGGTGTGGATATACGAGCATTTGCAGGCAAACCGATCGCTCTGACGTCACTGCACAAATGCATCGCGTTCGCACACAATGTGTTATGGCCGCTCCTGTTGAAGTAAGGCTCGGGGCACAAGGGAAACGTTCAGCATATTTTTTTTAACAATTGGTCCTCATTTGACCGCTTGTCGACGGTGAAGCACGCTTGCCTGAAGTAACCTATTCACTCTTGACTTGAAGATCCCAAGACTATCAGCAAACATAGATCCCAGCAGGGAATTCCACTCCTTAGCTGTGCTCCTTAGCTTTTGGTGAATTTGTGACGAGATTTTTAAGTGTGTGGTATAAAACCAAAGTCGTCGTTTGTATGGTTCAAGTACAGTCAGTGCCCTGTATTACCTGACCTAATTTGCTATGTAAAAGAGAGAAAGAAGAGTAAGGTTTTTTTATCGTGGTAAAATCATCAAATGAGTCCTCCCACCCAGGGCTAGATGGGAGGGACTGTCGGACTTGTACAGACTAAATTCCACGGTATCCTTCAATAGCCCTTTACGTTCCTGGATCACGGTTATCTGATGAGAAAGTCTCGCAACCCCAACAGGCTTTGGACCTCTAAGGGAGAAGGGTAAAGCCTCCTGCAGACACACGCGATTTATCGCGCTGCGACAACGAGCCAAGCTAATTTCCACTCTAAAAATACTGCGAATGGACCGCGACATGTCGCCCCGCGCGATTAATCGCGTGTGTCTGCAGGAGGCTTAATGCTTTAGGTAATGCTTTAGGACTGACAATACTAAAAGAAACGTAAAATAAATGTGAGAACAAGAGAGCAGTTGAATTAATAGCTGATGGATTGTCAGAAAGACGATGTAGCTAAAGTAGTTTCAGGGAAAAGCCTCCTGCAGACACACGCGATTAATCGCGCGGAGCGACATGTCGCGGTCCATTCGCCGTATTTTTAGAGTGGAAATTAGCTTGGCTCGTTGTCGCAGCGCGATTAATTGCGTGTGTCTGCAGGAGGCTAAAGGAACAGGAGGTTGATGATATTTATTAAAACTGTATTTTAACCTTTGAAGACCACTACATTTTAGCCTGAAAACCAGTTATTCAACCCAACATAAGTCTCAAGACAACGCTGAAAAACAACTTATATCCGCTTGTATTAAATCCCTTGCTAAATAATATTAACAACAGTTTTAAATATTCACAGCGATAAATCGACCTTGTTTTTCTAAAATGAGCCTACTTAGTTCAAACTAGTAACTTTAAGGCAAGTCTGTCGATTACAAGCCACAGCTGCAAACCTCATGTGTTCGAGTCCTAACGGCCACTCCCGTCTATAAGTTCCAATGAGTAAGTCATCACGTTTACAGCGTTATTTTTAACCACAGGGGTGTAACTGACGTAGATTTAACAAACTAACTACCAAGACCGAGAAATTGTTAAGGAAAATTGTTTTTCACTGAGGAAAATGTCTAATTTGGTTTTAAATTACACTTTGTCCGCCTCGGGAATTGAATTCTTTGTCTCATGTTCCGCAAAAACGTTTGCAATCTTCAACCACAAAACAACGTCGATGCAGAGTTGCCAGTCTAAAGGCTTTTTATCGGTTAGTCTTTTCAGAGAGTCTGCGATGGAACGCTCAATATTTTGATTCGGCCAAGCCCTTTGTATCATCGGACTACAAGACGTTCGACAATGCGCCATATATGGGGAACATTCCATCCTTGTATGTAAAGCTGAAAATATAATACTTTCATTGTGCGCACAGCCTAAGTATTCTGTGGCAAAGCTAAGGGGTGGAATTCTCTGCCAAGTCTGTATATTCAAAAAAAGATAAAAAAAATAACAATGTCCTACGGTTTTGTTTAAAATCTATTTGACTGGAAGTGGAAGAAGATAGGTAAACTATGAAATTGACTGTAACGTAGAAAATCTTACGTTACTGATAGACACCGAAGTTATAAACGTATAACCCGGTTATGGAGGTCTCAACGTATAATGATTTTATATTATATGTATCATGACTATGGCTATTGATATTATGTAGACAGTGTAAGACCCCGATGCCCTCGTATTACATAGTTATTATATTTAACGACAGTGTTCCGGGTTCCTTATAACGTGTAATTTACTTATGATACATAATTTACGTATGTTACCGAGGTAGCTGTAATAAATCTACTGATATAAAATAATACATATATTTTTCCCTATTTTAGAAAATCAGAGAAAACTAATTCAGCGTTTTTTCAAAATAAATGTTTTCTTAAGTTAAATCATAATTTATTCTCATGGAAATTATATAATTTAATCGAGAATTGTTTACATTACTATATGTACATTTTCCAGGAACTGTTTATTTCACCTTTCGAGTACTGTTTACATTTATTTAGAAGGAGGAGAGAGGGCGCTACTGTGCACACGTAAACATCAGCTCCGTAGATAATAAAACGTTAAAAATAGTTTAAGTGCATAACTTGTGATAAAAAGTCAATAAAGTTCAAGTGAATAAACACCATCAGTGACTAGAAGTGTAGTACAACGCTTAACTTCAAAAATACTCAAGAAAACTATACTTTTCCCAAATAACGACCAAATTTCAAACCTGTGGAAAAAACTGTGGGGTGATTGAAAGACACATTATTTGAGGATCAAGTACTGAAGAAAACCTTGGGACAAGTACTTACCACCATAAAAAGGTACGCAGAATCCCTTTAAATTGTATGTTTATAAAATACTTGTAAAAGGAAATTTTGAAGTGCAAATAAGAGCACAAACAGGATTGTGTTAAGCGCCATCTATCGGCGAGTAGCAAGTCGCAAAAAGTTCGATCCAAAATAGTTCGTAGAATATCCGCTAGAGAGCGTTGTTTGCAAATATGGCTCTTATAATATCGAGGGGTGAAAGGCTATTTGCTTTAAGCGACATTTTTGCAACTTTACAGGAGAGCCATTTAAAGTTTTAAAAAATCGAAAAAAAATCATAACAAAAAAACTCCTTCAGCTATTTGAATGGGGTAAACTAAATTGAAATTCATTTAAAAACGTTCATTTTTTGATGCCTATACCAAATAAAAAGGACCTTTAATTACAAAGATAAATGTCGCTTAATACAAATTGTCCTAAGCCCCTATTTTTCAGAGAAAGGAAAAAAGATTTAAGCGACTCTGCAGTATACTTTCAGAATAAGCCAAACAGCATGAAGTGACGCAGGGCAAAATGAATAGTAGCAAGCTATTTATCTCAACTGCCAATTGATATTGAATTGAATGGCAGGCTAATAGACATATGTGACATAACAGTATTGAAAATTTAACGTTTGATGTAACATTTTTTTACATCTAATATTATCAATGGCTGTTGAAACGACCTGAATATATCGCCATCACCTAAAATCACAGGTGCTTAAATTAATAAATAAAGCAAAATATACGTATACACAACGCAAGATCAGTTTAAGTATTCATCTAGAATAATAATAAAGCAGAACTGTCTCAATGTAGGAACATCAATATTTTTATCAACAAAAACATCCGTTAAAGTATTATCCGCTTCATCATCATCATCAGCTGGAAGACGTCCACTGGTGAACGTAGGCCTACCCCTTAGACCACCACGCTGTACGACAATTCCACCTAGTGGGCGGCCTGCCTACAGTGCGTAACTTTTCTTCCCCATTGCCACTTTAACTTGCAAATTTTACGAGCCATGTCGGTGACTCTGGTTCTTCCGTGAATATCTTTGTTCCAGATTACATACCGCAAAGAAACTCCGAGCATAACTTCGAACAAGTTACAGAGCCGTATGTCATCACTGGCAACACACACTGGTTAAACACCTTTATCTTAAGACACCGTGGGATTCTCGATGAGAAGATAGCACGTGGTTTCCTAACGCTGCCCATACGAATTGAATTTTTAGGACGACTTTGACGCTAGACATAATGGCCTATTATGGACTATACTTTTCTGACTTCTGTAAAATCTGGCGGAGAAAATGTATAACTTTCCGTAAAACTTGTCAAGCTCTCTCAGGATCTCCGGTTTTGACGAAATGATACTGCCGTCGTCAATCTTCAACTTTGTCATTTGCCAAATAACTGAATTCTTGGCGAAGACTTTTGAGCTTTGGTTCCGCTCTATTGCATCTCTGTTCCGTGCTGCATTATAGGCACGCAGGTCACGTTATATTGATTTAGAGATGTCTATTGAGTTTGCCATATTCCGACATATCAGCTGAAGATTGCAGCCACATCTCGGTCCGGTCTTGGATCAACTTGATGGTTTCGTTCGAGAGCTTTAGTGGCTGACTGAGGGGTCTTAAAAAAATTGGACTCCACTGCTTGGACAGTTTCAACCAATCACGGTTGTTGATCACGTACACAATTTTGCATTCGGTTAGGCACTGGAAGCGATTGTGCAGTTTGAGTTGGAAGTCTTGGTGGTTCTGAATGTGAGCAAGACCAGGAACGTAGACTTCACCGGACGTGATCTTTCAAGCTCTACATTGATATTCAAGGTGACTCTGACGATTCAGTGATCGCCACGTTTTCAAGTTGGCGATCAAATAGACATCACTGAATATTCGCTTCTTGGTCGTCATGATGAAGTCAATCACATTTCTGGTTGTACCATCAGGGCTTACACACGTCCGCTTATATGATGGGAGTTCATCAAATGAAGTTCTTCCTTTTCCATATAGTCGACCAGCCGCTGGCCCCTATGGATTTGCTGCCCATACCCAAATGACCCCATTCTTAACTCATTGCCATTCCTGGACCCACCTTCGAGTTGAATTCCCCTATAACAACGGTAAAGTATGTTTTGGAGATATCCCTGGCCATACATACCGTATGGCCTCTGATACCTCCTCATACAAAGCCTCTGCTTCATCATCAGAATGTGCCAAGGTCGAGGCATATACCTTTATCGAATACCGATTGGTTATTCTAAGTATAAGGAATGATGTAATGATGTATATCTACTCTCGACTACTCTCGAATACTGTCGACTTTCACAACGTTGTTAATGAACCTGTGGACGAGAAATCCAACACCTCCTTCCTGGAATAAGAACATTTTGCCGGAATCTAGAACCATCGTACCTTGACCTTCTCTTCGGAACTCAGATAATCCCAAGATATCCCAGCTTATTTTGCTCAAATCTTCCTCCAGTTCGACAATTGTTCATCGCTCAATATACAGATGTTGCGTGTTGCCAGGGCCAAAGTTCGTTAGGGGTTGCATCACCTGCTTCGCCCTTACCCGATCTACTAAGCAGACCAGGAATAGCGGAGATGCCGGAGACTGGGTGTCAATCATAATGAGGGGGGCCCGACGTTCGATAGTTGGTCATAGTTTAAGAACATACCCGGGTTCATTATTCGCTTATTCATATTTATCACTCCTTGAACCACTTGGAGTTGGAATGAAGCGACCGAGCGCTGCAGTCTGGTTGAATGATCACTATTGTTAACTCCCGAGAGATGAAATAGAGATGGTGTTATATGACATGAATTAAATGTATTATTTTGGAATTGAACGATTTAAAGCCCAACTTTTCATTTTACCGCCTGTATTAAGCGACATTAATTGAAAAATAATTGGAAAAAAATGTTTAAAGGAATATGCAAAATAGCTGAAACAAAACGTCTATTTGGTCTAAGAAGCACCCTAAGTAGAAAATAGATGCAGCTGAAAGAGCTTAACTGACACTCCATATCGTATTTGGTTGACGGACAAATGCTTTATGCGGCACCACAACGTGTAAATGGTGGAATTCCAAATGATTTAAGTAACATGTTAATAAGAAATAGAAACATGAAAAACGCTTTAACCGATATAGAATCGTTAATCCGAGAAAGGGTATTTAGTTTATGTCTCGGTTCTTTATATCATTGTATAGTTCAAGTACATGACTGGAAAAAAAATGCAAAATGGAAGTCGGATAATACGCTGCCACTTTGGAAGCAACCCAAAAATAGTGTTGTTTCAAACGCCATAAAAGTGCTCTGATTTTGATGAAACCGGCATCACTCGACGGAGAAAAAATTGCTGATTCCGAATATGTATATAACTCAATATCGCCCAAGATGTCGCTTAAACCAAATAGCCTTTCACCCCTCGATATGTGCTGGTTGTAAACAAAACGTACCAAACAATGACTACTTAACCTGTTCATTATGCAACGGTGTATATGATTTGGAGTGTGCCAATATTAAAAATGAGCGCTTCAAAATAATGATGGAAACAGACAGCATTGAAACCTGGAAATGCCTAGCTTGCTACTGTAAAATACCAAAGCGAGGAAATATAAACACACCCATACGCCCACAAGAACATGACTCACGCCCAATAACCTCACCACCCGAAACAAACAATGTCACAATTAGAAGAACAATAAAACCCATGAATGATACTACCAATTCCTTGGACTTAAGTCTATTGGGTGACACAATATACGCGCAAGAGGAAGGTAAAACACCCCAATCTATGACACAAACAGAACTAACACTGCAGAACATAAGTGAAATGATAATGCTTCGATTAAAAGAAAATAATAGGTCAATCATCACCGAATTACGGGATACCATCCAAATAGAGTTAAATAAGGCCATCATAAAGTTAAGACAAGATTTTGAACGCGAAACAAATAGTTTACTAAAGCAAAATGAAGAGATGAAAAAAGACATCCAACATGTAAACACGGAAATTGAGAACCTAAAAATTGAAAACGAAAAATTAAAAACAGAACTAGAGAGCTTGAAGACGCGAACAAACACTTGCCAAACAAATTGTACTGAAAGCTACTCTAAGAAAATAGTATTATACGGATTTGATGAATATTATAAGGAGCCTGTAAATAACTTACACATCAGATTGATCAACTTATTTCGCGAATTTATGAACGTCGACCTGATGGGCTACATTGAGGAAACATATAGAATTGGCAAACGAAGCTCGAAAAACCGCCCATTAGTGATAGAAATATTGAGTAAAAGGATAGTATCATACCTCAAGGAAAACAGCAACGTATTTCGAGGAACTAGACTATTTTTATCGGAATTCTTAGACGATAAAGCACGAAGAGAAAGGAAATTGCTGTGCGAAGAAATGTTGAAAGCAAGAAGGCAAGGACTTCACGCAGTAATCCGCGATAATCAACTATTTATTGATGGGAAGATAACTAAAAAAACAGATAGTACAACCGACAACCAAATTAACACAAATAAATGGAATACGCAAGCAGACCTGTCATCTTCTCAGAACAAAAACAATTTTTTTCGCCGCTACACCGACACAGGAGACAGTAACAGAACACCTCGAAAACAAAGACCTACAATTTAGAATATTATTCCAAAATATGCAAAGCCTCTCCAATAAACAACACTTACTGGAAGCTTTAATTCAACAAACACCAAAATATCATGCTATATGTGTATCGGAAACCTGGCTATCAAAGGAAAAACTGGATTTAATAAATTTTAGTGGCTATAAGGTAGCGGCTTCATTCTGCCGGAAAACTCGTGCTGGTGGCGGCGTCTGTATTCTTTTACAAGAACACATAGAATACATACAGAGAAGTGATATAACAGACATGTCAGTTGAATATGTAATAGAAGTGTGTGCAATAGAGTTACAAATTGAGAATTTACTATTAATAATTATTTACTGGAATAGGAGAGAGGAAGCTATATTTTATAAACAATTAAAACAAATATTAAATTATTTAAATAAGAAAGACTCCAGACTGAATATTGTTATAGGAGGAGACTTTAATATAAATGTATTAGATAGTAGCTTAAAAACAAACCAATTCTTAGATCTCATGTTGGAATTTAATTTTGTACAGCATATAAAAGTACCGACAAGAGTGACCCAATCTACCTCAACGTGTCTAGATTTAATTTTTACAAACACCAATAAAAGATTACACACCACAGTGGAAGAGTTGGGGCTTTCTGACCATAGTAGTACAATTATACAATTGACTGTACCCCGGCAAACTAAACAGATAGACTGGTGTGTTGAAAAGAGACTATTCAATAGCAAAAACATACAATGCTTCAAATCAAAACTAAAAGAAATAAAATGGAACGATATAATCAAGCCCGGTAGGGACATAGACGAAAACTATGAATCATTTAACAATACACTTACTTGCATACTTAATCAATTCATACCAAAAACAAAATTAAAGCTAAAAACAAACTATAAAAAACATTGGCTAACTAAAGGCATCAAAATTTCTTGTAAAAATAAAAGGCTTGAAAAAATACTCTCCACTAAAACAAATAACCTTTTAATTAAACAACATTACAAAATATATGAAAAAACATTAAAACAAATTGTAAACAAGGCTAAAAAACTACAGTATATAAATAAATTAATGAAATCTAATAATAAAATGAAGACTATGTGGAAAATTATAAATGAACGAACGAATAAAAACGTAAAAAAGGTAAAAAAGAACATAACGCTACACCTAAATGACAATGCCATCTCAGACCCAAAGCAAACAGCTAATATATTTAATAACTTTTTTGCGTCTATTGGAGAAGGCAGTGCCAAAACCCGCGGCAAAGAACCGCGAAATACCTCTGTGGTCCACCGCATAGAAAACACCATGTTCCTGAGTACAGTAGCCCCCGGTGAAGTAAATTTAATATTGAAAAGCCTTAAAAATAAAAACAGCTATGGAATAGACGAAATACCACCGACCCTAGTCAAGCAGTGTGCAGATGAGCTGACCCTTCCATTCTACTTGCTAGTTAATCAGTCTTTTGAGGAAGGAAGATTTCCGAACTACCTAAAAAAAGCCATTATAAAGCCAATTCATAAAAAAGACTCAAAAACCGACCCCTCTAACTATCGCCCTATTGCTCTTTTACCCACAGCCTCGAAAGTATTCGAGAAAGCGATGTGTAATCGCGTTTATTCGTTTTGCGAAAAGTATAAAATTTTTAATGAGTCCCAGAATGGTTTCCGTAAAAACCACTCTACAGTCCTAGCAGTGTATAACTTTATCCAGGAAGCCATTAATATTATTGATAGGAAAAAATATGCCATAGGTATACTGTTAGACATGACAAAAGCCTACGATAAAGTGCAATTTGACATTCTACTTAACAAGCTACAGGGAATCGGGATCCGCGGAAAATGTTACGAATGGTTCAAATCATATTTGGAAAATAGAGAACACCAAGTCGAAGTAGAATACTACAATGAACATGCAAAACAAATCCAATACATTCGGTCAGATAGCAAGCAAATTAACGCCTCAATCCCCCAAGGGAGTGTTATTGGATGCCCCCTATTTATCATCTATATAAATGACCTCCCTACAATAATAAATGAATCATGTGTTCTGTTTGCCGACGATATCTCAGTATTAACTTCCTGCCACGACAATACCAACTTAACCGAAACACTTACAAGCATACTTAACAAAATAATAACTTGGATGAATGAACACAATCTTGAACTAAATTACAATAAAACTAAAATCATGTCCTTCCACCCACGTCAGAAAACCCCTTTAGACTTAACTTTTATTTACAACGACGCAAAAATTGAAACAGTTAAAGAATTCAACCTACTCGGCTTATCCATAGATACACATTTAAATTGGAAATCACATATCAAAAAAATCAGGTCTAAGTTATCAAAATTTGCATATGCGCTCCGTGAAATAAAAAAATCCACAAATCTCTCCACTGCTCTGGTTACATATTATGCCTACGCATACGCATGGTTAAACTACGGCGTAATATTATGGGGAAATAGCACTGACGCACCAACACTTTTCTTACTACAAAAACGACTGATTAGAATACTAGTTAACATAGATAACACGGACAGCTGCAAACCCCATTTCCAAGAACTTAAACTCCTAACCCTACCTTGTATATATATCTTGGAAATGTGTAAATTTGTTAGAAATAATGAAAAACTCTTCACTACACGCGAAAACATACAAACTCACTACACACTACGACACAAAAATAGACTAAACCTACCAGGTTCTAAGCTAAAAATACACTCCACAAGCACTTTAGTAATGGCAGTTAAAATATACAATAAATTACCAGATGAAATTAAAAATGAACAAAAATTAAATATCTTTATAAATAAATTAAAACAATTTCTTATCTGTAAATGTTATTATAATGTACAAGAATATTTAGATGATAAATTTAATAAATAAACGATACTACTAAAAAAGAAAAAAGAAAAACGCAATAATAATTTATAACGCCAATAATAATAATAAGATAATTATGTATAATTTAAATCAATATTAATGTATAAATTCAATATAGGAGTAGTAAAAATCTATTATTATGTATACAATTAGTTTTAAGCCTACCTACCTACACAAAACAAAGGAGTAGATTAATATTAAAATTATTGTAAAGAAATATTTATAATAGCCCTCCTCCAAATTTTTATGTTGTTATGCCCGACAGGGTCCACAATGCTCCAAAATGAATGTATATTCCTTATGTACCTACCACCTAAGTTCACATTGTGGAATGCAATAAACGTATTGAGTATTGAGTATTGAGTAGAAATTATAAAGTTTTATATCATAATAAAAAGCCTTATATCTGCCTGCACTACTGATAACAACCAGATCCAGTGTTTAACTACAAGTGTAATAAGTTCTCATTATTATAATAAAATAATACCAAGTCGACCAATTTCTCTTCAAAGAAACACCCTTCATAACTCTCAAGTAATTTATTGCTTACCTTAAAATTAAAAAAATCTCCATACTATTATATAAAATATTTATATGCATAATGTAGATGTGAAAATCTCTCTGCCTGTCTGTGCCCTTTTTATAGTCCAATGACTGAATGAATATCGATGGAATTTGACACACAGGTAGACTAAAACTGGGTTAGAATCTAGGATACTTTTTATCCTAATACTCTTCAACACGGTACGAAGTTCCGACCGAAAACTAGTTAACTTATAAGTAAATTTATGGACTATATTAGCATATAGAACCTCACACCTCAGCACCTAGGTCCCACTCAAACTAGAAGCCTAAGTTCGTCGCTTGAGACACTAAGTTTGAGTACTAGGTATTCAGATAATGTAATAATAGGTGCCAAAGACTACAG
The DNA here is from genome assembly GCA_950005045.1 of Agrotis exclamationis. Taxonomy (NCBI): domain Eukaryota; kingdom Metazoa; phylum Arthropoda; class Insecta; order Lepidoptera; family Noctuidae; genus Agrotis; species Agrotis exclamationis. The sequence continues at coordinate 22,130,235 of OX465430.1, forward strand.
TTCCGACAAACTTAATTTAAATAAGGGTATTGCTATAGCAATAAATACACTGTACATTATACAAAGTATTTTACCTAAGATCAATTCAAATTCTTGTTTCCAGTTAATGTTATTATAATTATTTCAACAAATTTGAACTTTACTCAAGTATTAATTAAGTTGAGAGTGACTATTGAAAGTTTATTTGTAGGTTTCAAGTTATTTATCCAAGGCGTGTACCAAGCTTGTATTAATTGGAAACAGTATTGTTTCACAACTACTAGGGTCATTTTATTAAGATCAGTCCAATAAATAAATATACTCTCCCTGAGTGGAGAGGGATTGTCAGACTTGGTACTGACTAAAATCTACTGTGTTCCTTCAATTGCCGTTTACGTTCCGTGGTCACCGTAACATGGTCGCTTAGTCTAGCGACTCACGATCGGGATCCTTCCATATGTGGAATTGCAGAAAATTGTTATTTCATTATTCAAACGCCTTACAAATTTGAAATGATTTAAAAGTATACGTATCTATCATTCTTTTGATATGTTTTTGCAAAGGTCCTTCCATACTTTTAGCTCAGTCTTTTAATACAATTCAATACAATATTTATTTATTTCTCTTAGAAAAAAATGAATTACTTGTTCATCTTGAACAAGTAAAAATCCGTAATAATTTCTAAAATCTCCATTTGTTGAAATTTAAGCCTCCTGCAGACACACGCGATTAATCGCGCGGGGCGACATGTCGCGGTCCATTCGCAGTATTTTTAGAGTGGAAATTAGCTTGGCTCGTTGTCGCAGCGCGATTAATCGCGTGTGTCTGCAGGAGGTTTTATTCTAAACGATACATAAATTGATATTCCATTTATTTACATTAAACTAAAGATAAACGGCTGTTACATAATTTCCCTTCATTGTTCAGTTAGGATGTATTTTCTAGCTATTATTATTTATACCTGTTACCTACTATAAATTAGCTGGTTCGTTTGTGTTGTTGCAAATAGCTTCTGCTGTGAATGTGGTGTTGAATTCGATTCCTAGTCTATTCAAAATACTTTTTACATCGGTTTTTCAGTAGAAACCCGGATTTTGTGGTTCAGTTTGGTTGATGGCATTAGGCTCTCTCCCTAACAAATCTTATTGACTAAATAAGCTGTACTTAAACTTATAGGCAGACCCCTGCTTACACTTCGGGGTAAAACAACCGTGATATTAAGTTGTAAATTGTCTTTATTCTCATGATCATTATTTTTTGTTGCAGGTAAGGAAGGCATCTCTCATTACAAAGTTAAACGAGGAAGCGTAAGTAACGAGACGATTAATTTAACGACAACCATATCTCATGCAGTCCGACATTATTACTTCAGGGTATTAAACCAGGTCTTCTGAGCATCCATCTTAATTATGTAAGTTCCTTACAACTGGCTTTATTGATTGACAGTTTAAAGCTTGTTAAGACATCTCTGTCTGACGTAGAACGGACGAAAGGTGGAATAGGAATGTTCTCGAATGGAGACCGCGCGTAGGTAAACGTAGTGTGGGACTTCCCCCGGCAAGATGGACGGATGACCTGAAAAAGGTAGCTGGCAGTGACTGGGTGAAAATAGCGGGAGATCGTGCGCTGTGGCGCTCGTTGAAGGACGCATACGAAATGATGATGAAGACATATCTGTAGATAGGCAAGTTAATAAAAATCTTATGGCTATTTTACATTTCTATGAGTTTGTCAAAGTAAAGGTTCGATTTAACCTATATACAGATATTTGTGAACTCTGTCCTTGTCCTGTGTTCGCAGCAGTGGTCTGCAATTTGGCCATACTGATTTGTCATAATCAGGTTTAGCTTGGATCTTGAAAGCAGGGATGAGGCACTCCTTGATCCCTGGAAATAATGTGTCGTAACTACTCCTGATCAGTCTTATCAAATACCAGAAGAGTTTTCTAAACATTTAAAGGATTATGCAGCAAAGGATTTTATGCGGCAAACTTGAATTCAACATGAGTTTTCCGGACTTATTTATGAAGATCCTCTCAGCATAACATCCTAAGCTGGATAAAACGCAACTTACGGATGGTAAGAGTGTAAAACTTCGCACAGGCCATACATACTCGTGTATCAAACTCCCACTTTAACATAAAACTACTAGCTATTCACCACCGCGCATGGTTCCTATTGGTCGTTGCTTGATTTTATGTAGCCCAAAGCCTTCCTGGATAAATGGACAATCCAACAAAAAAAAAACAAATCGAACCAGTAATTTCTGAGATTACCGCGTTTAACCAACCAACAAACTCTTCAGTTTCATATTAGGATAGATACAGGCCGAAACTAAAGCACGTAGCAACCCTCAAACTCAGCAGGGTATCGAACCCGCGTTGGCAAGCGCCTGCGACAGTTTGGCGGGATGCCGGAGCGGCGTGCCAGTGCTAGCCCCGCTTATTGCATTCCCGACTATGACCTGACGTGACGCAATCTCGTAACTGGTGAGTTGCTGACGAGGACAATATTACCTTCCATAACATGAAGCTTGTTCTTCCTTGAAGAGAAGCTATTTACGTCAGTGGTATTTTTAGGGGTAGCTACCGAAAAACTTTTGCGTTTTCCACTTTTCCCAACTAGGAAGTTAAGGAGACTTGCTTGAGATCAAATGCTGGAAGAGGACGACCTACTCGTAGATTCTATATGGATATAAACTAACTCCTTGGGTATTTAGAAAGGTCATAAGCGTTGTACTCCTCCTACTCCCTCCTAAGTAACCGTCGTGTGCCTACGATCATGGTATGAGCCTTGATAAAGCAAAAGAACTGGGTATATGAGGATAGTAGTTCTAGTTTGTCCTTAGCTTCTAGAAAATCGCGTTAGTGGCTTAGCTGTCACTTATAATGTTAACAGTTAACCAGTTCTCAATTTAAAGTGGTTGGCAGTTATGTGTGCTAGTGCAAGTGACGGCAAAATTAGGTTAATTTCGTACGAAAAGATAAAATAGCTAACAATTTATTATATTATATTTTCCGAGAATTTCAAACAATAGTGATAAACTATCTTAAGACTGACACATTGTATAAATTGTATGGTTAAATATGATACTGGCATGATCAAGAGCTCACGTAGCTATTCTATTAAGTAAAAAACTGCCAAGTTCAATAGAAAAACTAGTTCTCAAGCACGAATCAAACAATGTATTGTAAAGCTGGTTGCTTACTTTTTGTCCTATTCAAGTCTTTAATGCTATTCGTTCGGTTATAAAAAGCCCAACCAATCTTTTATTTGAGGAAGAGATGAAAAACCTTAGCAAATTTCCTCCTTATCATAAGACAAAACCCATTAATTTTCCCTCACACACACGTCAAATGACCTCGCACCCCACATTACAGTAGTCAGTACACGAGTTCACGTAGCCTCAGTGAGATTAGTGTCAGTTATTCTAGTTGATTACATCCAGGTGGACGGCCGCCATTAATCACGGTGTCAAGCCGATGGAGTCTTCCTCGCAATTAAGTTTGATAATCGCACCACCTGACGCGTGGAAGCCTGATAAATCATGCACAAGGACGATGTTGTTGCCACAACGTGAGAGATTGTTATGGACTTACTATAGCCCTGAAGTTGTACTTAGCAGGTATCTAAAGTGAAGTATTTCGCGGTTGTTTTACTGGAGAGTTAGGTATTGTAGTCCTTGTAGTATGAGATACCCTGGGTCATTCATACAATGAAGTTTCTGCATTCGAGCAGAGTAATAATAAAACTGGTCCAATTCTGTATTTAGAAGTGCCTCATTACGACCATGTACTCACAATTCAGTTCGTTCGATTTCAACTGTGAAAAATCCTAAAATACCACTGTTCGTTCACTCACAATTCTGAACCGAACGTCATAATACAGATGTGAAAAGGAAATTACCTTACAATGCACTGGTGCACAATTGCATATGTGCGAGCAGAAATATTGCACAGGAAACAGCTATGGGTATCGATCGTGCCCTTTCAGTTCCAGCACACGCCCCAAATACTACATGATACTTTGTGAGCACACTTTGTACCTATTGGAGGCAAACAAATAAAACAGAAGTTTTAATTATGAAGTCAGTTAACGACCATTCATATGAAAACTTTTGGCGAATAATCTGAAAGTGTTAAATAAATAACTTATCATCAGGTACTCGCCAACTATATTAAAAGCACTGTAATTCGCAGTTTTCCGAACCATTAAATCGAAAAACACGTCCAAACTCCGCGAAAATTGGAGAAAAATAACGCTATTACCGAACGAGCCATAATTGAATCAGGGAACGGAACAACGCTGATAGGACCAGTTCATCATCCAAGCCCTCACACCAGCGCATTATTTTTAAGTTTTCCACTTATTTGTCTTTTCCAAGTCTCCCGGGATTTATGAGCTTGCCCGTCCGTTTGGAAATCTGTAAATAATCTAACTTTTAGGCCACAGCCTCGCTGTCATTCGGCGGTCTTATTAAAAAAGTTTAAGGCTCTCTTTATAGTTAAAGAATTAAGTATGTTGGCTTTCTGTTGTTCGCCTTTGTTGACTTTACGACTTACACACTGTTTTATGTACAACCCTTTGAAATGCGGTTATTAAAAGTTTTTGCTTTGTTATTGTTGGACTATTTTAGTTACGATCAATATTCAACTTCCCTCAATGAGTACCTATCGTGGTAAAATCATCAAATGAGTCCTCCCACCCCGGGCAGGGCGGGAGGGACTGTCAGACTTGTACTGATTAAAATCCACGGTGTCCTTCAATAGCCCTTTATATTCCGGGGTCACGGTAATGATATAAGTCCCGCGACCCCGGCAATGAGTACCTAATTCAATTTATATTGGTAGTGTTTACGAATAACAATTTCTTTCCTAAATTAGCTACCCGTTTGCCCAATGATGGCTGTACAATATCAATCTCATATAAATGATTGCCGGCTATTTCGACAGTTCGACAGAATACATAACAACCATACACATTGCTCGCTCTACTATTTGTTCACAACCTTCATCACCTTCTATTTCGTCCTCACAATCACGACATATAACAGTAACGTTACCACATCTCGTGTGTAAGTAGGTACAATCCAGAATAATACTATCTTCAGCGAACTTTATATTTGCCTAATAATTATGTCTGGTCTCGCTAATGGTACAGAGATGTGATGTTCAAGTAAATATTTGCATCTATTCCCGGGGTAGGGCTGCCATTTTCAGATGTACAAAAGCCTCGTTTACTAGTCAAACTTACCAGGCTATTTTGGTCTTTCGAGCCAAGGAAAAGTTGGATCATAAGAAAGAATAATAGAACAAGTTGTCATCTCACAGAGGGGAATGGAAGAAATAAACGTGTTGCGTCAACCCCAAGTACAATGAGATAATAGCAGGATATGATAATTATGCAGCAGGACATGGGTTCCTAAAACTGCGTTTTAATATGATTCAGTGCACGTTCTTTAAGTGCATATTATGTCAGTTTGACTACTATTGTGGAACTAGCTTCCAACTATCTAGTTTTGCCATATGTTATTACTCCACTGATTGAATACTGCATGGATGAGGAGAATTGATAGATGGTGTGGGGGACAAAATAGGTTGTATGTAGAACCTGCCAACCCTATCCCTTTAGTGGTGTACATGTGTGCAAGTGACGTCACCACATCGACACTCGGCCTGTTGTTCTACTCGCAAACAAACCAATTTGTTTGCACACTTGTCGAGCGGACGGATTATGGCTCCACATTATACCACATAACATCTCTACCACGGCTTGTTATAAATGTAAATTGGAGAACTAAACCACGATGTTTTGTGGGCTGTCGATACAATCGCACTACTATTGCCGATCGACCAAACCTTAACAAGGTATAGGTAATTGGATTTTGCGAAGCAATGACACTAGTCTTTATGAGCTACTGCTCACCAAAATCAATTGCATAATCTGCCATAACATTCCCACTGTTGGAAATTGGGGCACAAGCTTCAGTATGTGAAAGAGTGGGCCTCAGTTCTCCACATGCAAGAAAAGTTGGTTGGTGGATACCTCGTCTATTGAAGAGTGTGCTAGTATTCCTTTGGTTGGCTCCTCAAGGATACAAGTGAGTTAGACTTGTCGGTTCAATGTCAGTCGGAGTACAAATGCAAAGCACGTCATCGAATGTCAGAATATCTTTCAAGTATCACATATGTCGGGAATACTTGACTTCTGGGAGAACATTCCATTCGGATTACTCAGAAAAACGAAAACTCAAAGACTGTTTATTTACAGTTCCAGAACGTTATTGGTGATTATAAACAACGTTAATTTTACCAGAAATATGATAATAAAGAAAGCTTAATTGTTTGAAGGAACTGCTTTCGAAATGTAGAGACATAACTTTATACAGTAGCACCTTTTAGAAGCGTTCCGTGAAAAGCTCCCGCGGAGAAATATCGCTGAATGGAGAAAACATTGTGTTGTTTATGTCTGTTGAAGGTATTCTTGAACCATCCTCCGTAGCCAAGATAAAAGCCTTAAACGCGCATCCAACAGACAAAAAAAATAGTTCCCAGTACTCATTAAAAGTAATATGGTTTTGAACTCAGTACCGACCCAAAAAACAAAACGTAACAAACTAGTTAATTAGACTGTAGGTAAATCCTCCACGCTCATTATTCCGTAAATTCTCGCTAACTGCACCTTTGTTTTTAACCGACGAAAAAAAAAGGAGGAGGTTCTCAATTCGACATGTATATTTTTTTTTTTTATTTTTTTTTTTATGTATGACCACGCATAACTTTTCCCAGCGTGGTCCGATTTCAAAAATTCTTTTTTTGTTGGAAAGAGTATATCTCAAAGTTGGTCCCATTTTAATTTCAAAACTAAAATCGGCCTCTAAGGGTAGAAAAAAAGGAATTGATTGTCAACTTTCCTACAGAATTTTCAGTAGTGAACCGATTCGTTTGAAATAAAGTTAACATATGTAGTTCTGAGGACATTACTATATAGCAGAGATGTGGAGAAGATAACATGATGGTGTCACCATCATCAGATCAACTCCAGATCCCTGTTATGTTGTGAAGTCAGTCCCAAGAGTTCCTCAACAATTAACAACAGCTATATCGTGTTTGGACTCATTTCACTCAGCTTGATGAGAACTTTAGACCCAGCTGAGGTATCATTGTCATCGAGGGTCTGAGGATGGTGACGGAAAGCAGGGGCAAGAGGTCCTCAACAGTTAACAGCACCTATATCGTGTTTGGGCTCATTTCATTAGTCTTGATGAAAATTTTAGACCTAGCTGGAGTATAATTGTCATCGAGGGTCTGATGATGAGGACAGAAGGCAGTAGCAAGAGATCCTCAACAGTTAACAGCAACTATATCGTATTTGGGCTCATTTCATTCATCATGATAAGAACTTTAAACATAGTTGGGATTTGACAGTCGTTGACAGTCTGAGAGTGGAGTTTTTAGTTGCAAGTTACAGGTCCTCAACAGTTAATACTAATTACTGTGACGGTTACGTTGACAATGACAAAAGGGAAGACGGGTTTTTCCATGTGTTAAACACTCTTATCATGGTATACAACTAAAAAGCTAAAAATAATAACTTTTTAACAAAAAAATCAAACCGACGAAAGATTGAACTGAAAAGCTAAAAATAAATTTTGAGGCGGCGCCAAAGAAACAATCAACGAAAAGCAACCTAGCTACAATAAAATTATGCTTCGCTTCAAATAATTAATTTAGGTACATGTTTGTATGTTTGTTTGGCGCCGCCTCAAAATTTATTTTTAGCTTTTCAGTTCAATCTTTCGTCGGTTTGATTTTTTTGTTAAAAAGTTATTATAATTAAATATTATTCGGAGAGAAAAACACGTCTTGTTTTGCTTGCTATATTTTATCCAGAGGCCCACTTTATAAATGCACCCTCGTACCTTGTTTCCTGGGTTTCCATATTTTCTGGTGCTTGGTCGTGGGGGCAGGAGGCGTCGCGTCGCGCGGCAGTCGCCGACGGGCGCTATCCGCGGCCGGTCGCGTGCCGCGCTCTTTCTTCGTCCTAACATCCTCAATGACTGATGTCGTTATGTTATCCTAATAACCATTTGAGAAACCGCGCTTCCACACTGTTCTTCAATAACTGTGGTTGGGTGTTGTAATTTATATTCACATAATTTAACTGACTGTGGTTTCATAAATCGTTAAACAATTAAGTGCCAGGTATAAAGGTACCATATTAATCACTACATTAGGTTGTTAAAAACATTATTTAGTTGAGATTCTTCTAATGTGAGGTTGATTAACAACGAAACGGAAACAATACAAAAACACTGGGGTACACTTGAGGAGTTGTGAACAAGTTTTGATTAATTTTTGCTCGACGATGTAGTTTATATCAAGTTAGTCTTTAATGCGTTGATTGATGCCATACGTCTTCGTAAAGTCAAGGATTTCACGGCTTGGCGTGATTGAGTTTGTTTAATAGGATTATTACCCGCATTATGTAGGTAATTATACAAGTAATGCAGAGCCTCGACGTGACCTTAAGAAATGCCGTAAGAAACACAATTATATTTAATTAAAAGCCTTCACAATGGAAAACTGTATAAGCAGCATTTTCTTAAAAGTATCTCAAGGAGAGTTGTTGGAGCGTACAAAAATATAGCTTTAAAAATATTTCGTTTGGTCGTGTTATTGCAGGAATTTCCTCAATGCCTCCTCTTCGGGACGTTTGCTTGCAGTAAAATGTTCGATATTCACTCCATGGCGCTTTATTGATGCATAAAAGATCGGATTGTTGTTTTTAAGAAACCATCAATTATTTATGTTCATTTGCTATACGTGGGCTTCAAACGATGTGAACAAAGGCTTAGCTATTCGGCATGAGGAAAATAAACTGTATTGGTCCCGATTATTGTACACTAGCATGTACTTGTGACGCTTTTGTTGGATTTCAAAGAAATACTATTAAGAGATCCAATAAATAAACATTTTCATCATTGTCTATTTTGGACACCCAAATAACTATCAATAAAAACACGAGAAAATACTTAAGTAGTTTAATTGACATTCTGCGATCTCCTTCAGACAACCTTAATAAAGTGTATTTAAATTGGTAAAAGGCAGACGCACTCCGTACTGAAGCAATAAGTAAGATATACTGCTATAAATAAAATATGTATATTATAATTTATGACATATTTATAGAATTTATGTCCACAACTAAAAATCTCCATGTTTTCGGGATATCCTAGATCTCAAGGACTAGGATTCCATTCAAAAGATAGAAAGCAGCAACTCTAAGAAACTCATTCCATCACATTAGGTGTGGAATAGAACTGTTTGTACATTTTGCTCCAGAATTCAGTCTCTAAGTTTTTCGAAACTAGATTCTATTTAATTTAATGAAACAGGTCACCCCTGACCCCTTTTCTTTTATTTCATTCCTTTGTTCTCAGCAAGAGTTAATTTTTTGCGAGATCTTTGAATACAGTATTCTTTAACTTACGGTAGCTCTTCCGTGATGCTTAAGAACAAATCTTTTATACTGACTGTGAAGTTACCAAGTTACCCCTCAAGTGAAACCTCTTAACGGGTAAATTAAATTAATGGGCGGTAGACTAGCCTGTAGCCATTACCCTCGATTCTGGGAAAGTCAATGTCCAGCATTGGATTTGCTAGGTTGATTCCCGTCAGTTCAGTTCTATGCCTTTTACTTTGTATCTAATGTCATCCATTAGAGGTGATAGGACTTTTTATCGAACTCTATTGGGAACAAAGGCTTCACGTACAAAATACTACAGAGACAGGAAAAAAGGAAAAAAAACAGCAGACAAAGCTTCACCTTTCATAAGAGTCATTAAGAAAAGCTCGAAAACGAAACAAACCAGTAGAAACTTGGAGTAACAAGTGTAGTACGCGTCCACGAGTTAGACACGAGTATTGTCGAACGTCGGTCGTTGCCCGAAGGTGTCGCTCGGTGTCTTTATTTCCGCTTCCGGTATCTAGGAGGGCGCAGCGGCAGGGGCGGGCGGGACCACATCCGGCGTCGGATAGTTTCCGCCTTTTATCACCACACACCGCTCTGAAATATTAAAAATAATAGAGAGTAGAGAGTCCCTTTTATGAGTTTTCACGGTTTGATGTGAATACTTGAATAGGTAGTGTACGCGGTACGTTAACACTGATGAAACTCATGAAAAGTACTTTTTGTTTTCGTTTGAATAACTGATGTGCTGAAATAATGAAAAGCTACGTTGTTTCAGCTTTATTTAATGGACTAAAAGTAATTCATAATAAATATGAGCTTTATTTTTTGTGAGTACCGTGAGGGTAGTTTTTAATAAAGGCAAATTCAAATAAAGAACAGACGTTATTATTCCAGACGCAAACTAAGCATAAATGTAGATGGATTATTAAAAAATATAATTTTATGATATCGAGTTTTATATTTCTCTTTATTTAATTTTGAATAATTGATATCTGCGGTGAATTATGGCTCTCTTATGTAATATGTCTGTAGATCCTAGGTTTTATGTTGTAGAACTAAATAAAAACCATTGTTTTGTTACTGTGCGACATAAAGCATGAAGGTTAACATGGTACTAAAATAATCTCATGAATTAAATAGCAAAAGGTTAAACTTAAGTTATTCTATCTAACTTGACAAAGACTCCGTTATTCCTTTTTTTTCTGAAGAAGCGTTTTATGTTCTCCTATGAAATAAACTGGTAGACGTTACTTTTAATAAGACATGAAAAAAATTAAAACTGACGTGTAGTGAGTGGAACATGTCAACTTTATCATTTCTACGAAAGAATTTCTAGAAATGATATTCGTGTTGAAGTTATGTTAAATCATTTATTTTCCCTGAAAATAAATCCGTTGTTGCTAAGCATGTTATGTGAATGTGTAATGTTCGAAGTATTAATGAAACTATTGAATATGCTAAAAGGTTTATTCAAACCTAGTTTAAAATTTAGAGTAATACGCCTGATTTCACTAAGACTAAGTGTTGATTAAATGTATTGGAAAAATACGCTTTTATTTAGGTTAAACGGTTTTTTTTAAATCGACTGACCAACGACCATTTATATCTAGACTCCTAATCACAGGCGACCGATGTCTGTCAACACATTAGGTAAAAAAGTCTTATAATCGTCGTGACTCGACCACTCCTGTGAGTCCCCTCGTCGCACTGACCTTGAGTTAACCAATCAGAACGCAGTACCCCGTCCCCCTCGCTTACGTCGTACCTCAGCGACTTGGCAGAAAATTTTCGTTAGTCAGATCGTGCATGAGGCGTCTAGATATAAATGGTCGTTGCGACTGACTTACTTCAACAGTCCAGTAATATTAAGACTGGACCAGTGTAAGTGGAAAAGGGCAAGTTACTCAATGTTCAAAATCAAATCGTTACCATTTGTTACCCATTTTGGTAATAAGTAATAACATCGAACACATACAAGCCCGTAACCACCCAGAAAATACAATTTACACGACGAGCTTCAACGAACAGATTTATCAGCAAATAACTTGTCAATCGTACTAAACTGAATTGCAGGAATGGATATCTTGTAAATGTAATTTGTGGCCGACATTCTTTTTTGGAGTCAACGTTTCCAATTCAATTTGAATCTCAAGATGTTCAAAGAAACCAGCATTAGTTCTTCTAGTATTGTTCACGCCATAACATAACTGAAAAGTAAAGGATCAGTCAATATTACCGGTAACAGCGGTCAAAGCGATATTACCGGTAAATGACAGCCGTATCTGCATTTGCAGTTGTTAACCTATCGGTGATTTTAGTTGGTAACGTTTAAACAGCGTCGTGGATGATACGCCTGAATGGTTCCCAAGCGCTAAGCTTATCCTACTCAGAATCTCCGCTGATTACTTAAGCTAAGCTGCAGCTTCTTCTGAAGTCTCCAAAGCCGCAATTTATTTGTGTAAACATCTCGAACTCGGGAGCTCTTTACTTGGACAAATAAAATGCATTGCAGATGGAGAGAAAACTAACATTTATATAGTTAAAACTTGCTTCAAAACTTCCACTAGTCTCGGCCTTGGTTCCATTTCTAATATTATTGAACTCTTGTTGATTTACGCACACACGTTCACACATACGGCGTATCACTATAAATATATGGCCGTGTATCGTAATTTGTTTGTATCGATCCGGCGAGTGCGCGATTACGATGCTATCTGATGATTTCATAGCTGGCTATGTACTGCGGCTTAGATAACACTGTTTGCCTTGTTCCTATTGGTTTTCGGGTTTAAGTCAAAAGGCTTTAGCGCCATCGCCATGAGAATAGCAAACAAAACTGCATGTGTCGTACGATCCTTGAATAACATAATATTTTTGGTATATTTTCAGCAACACAATAGTGTATTTTGTTAATCTCCCTTTAATGGAAGTGTTCTACTTTCAGCTTTTGTTATTGTAATTCAATTTAAAAAACCGCACATTGTTACCGCTGGCCTCGGTGACATTGTTTAAATTATTGTTGGTTGTTGTTCTGTCCTATGTGCTGCCGTTCGAACTGGAGGCCTTTATTATTGCAAGGAATTTGCAATAACTTTGTTTTTGTACCCAATGTTTCTGGTAAAAACAAGGCCCCTTTATTCCTATAAATACTGAAAATATCTCTTCTATGATCCCTTTGGAAATGAAAGGCTTTGATTTGACGCCATCGTTTGACAATGACGGTGCTAAGCCCCATGACCCGACAAATGACGATCCTTTAGCAATCCAATCCCGAAATAAAACGTGATTTCTTTCTGCGGAAAAACACAATCATACTTTCTGGCCATCCGGGAAATCCAACTTCAAGATACTCTTAACCTTTTACAAAACCAATAAGGTGTCACTTACCAAACCCTACCCTTCTAGACAAAGGTACAAATGGGAAAAGGAAATTTAAAAATACAGGTGGAAATGATCCCCTAAAGCGGTTTAATTATGCTGATTGTTCTCATTTTACTTCAATGTTAACCCACGACTTGTTCAATGTAGCTTGCGAATAAATGTGTTGGTGAAGCTTTTCGTTCTCAAAGAGTTCTTTAGATGCTTTTACCTTAAGCATGTCGTCGTCTTCGTGTGTCGTCTCTCGTTTTCCGTAAGCATTAAGACCACATAAGGCACCTTTAAAATATTTGGAATCATACCGAAGAATTCAGGTCCATTGCCTGAACAGAAAAGTATGTTACGTCATTTTTTGTAGGCGTCGTTGTTAATTTTTTGTCAATATTACTAACTTAATTAGCTAATTGGACTAATTCTAGACCTGCGTATCTAGGAACTTGTACTGTTTCACAGTAAAAGAACTTTGATCATAACTTCACTGATTATTTCCTTTATGCTATTGTAAAACAGACAGGCGAAGCGAACGCAAAGCGAAGCGTTTTTGTTTGTAACGTATGGAATTGTTTGAAGCTTTCGCTTTTCTATATGACAGGATTCGGATCGCATTCGCTTCGCCTGTCTGTTTGACAATAGCTTTAAAGAATGTGCTCCCTTTTTTCAACTAAGCGGTACCTTCGTTTAAAAATGACACCAGCCCTAAAAAATGTTAGTTTCACTAAAACAAGGCATAATATACACACATCAAAAGTGTCTAGGGATCAACATATATTTTTGCAATAACTTTTCTCCTGATTGATATTAATTAAAATTTTCTTTAAGGATTCATCAAATAAAGTGTTTTCGTTTGTCACAGTAACGATAAACCAAGTCACCTTTGCATTAATAAAGAAATTTGCCATTTTCCTAATAAAGGGATTTTTGACATTTGAACCACTAACACAAAAGTTCGAAAAAAAGACTGAAATAACAGTTTTCTTTAAAATTTTATTGGGTAACTTAAACAATTAATAATCCGTGTTTCTACCGCGAACACTAACAACACAAGAACATCGGTTTGGCATACTCAAAATGAGTTCATCCAAATCACGCTGTGGAATGGCCGCCCATGTTCGTTGCAACAACAAAAAAAGGTCTTCTTGCGACTGGATACCCTCCATATTCGGCAGAGCTCTTCTCTGTAGCATATCCCATGCATGCTCAATCGGATTCAAGTCTGGCGACTGAGCAGGCCAGGGCAGGACATTGATGTTAGCTGCGGCGAGAGTCTGTCTTACAACTCTTGCGATGTGCGGTCGTGCATTATCATGCATTAACTGAAATAAGGGACCGATTTGCACTTGTAGAGGAACGATGACGTCTGATACAATCGTCTCAGCATAAATTTGAGCGTTGAGGTTGCCTCTGATCCAAATCAACTCAGTTCTTCCGCCGATCCAAATACCCGCCCATACCATGATGGTTCCACCACTATAAGGATGGACTTCCTGGCAGGATTTTAATCGCTGTTGGCGTCCAGGGGTTCTCCAGTGTCGTATACGTCTTGTATCCGGTCTCATACCGAAACGAGACTCATCAGAAAAGCACACGAAACGCCATTGTTCTTCTGCCCAATTTCTGTGTTCAAGAGCCCATTGATATCGAATCCTACGATTGTGCATTGCTATAGGTGGTACCCGTAGCGGTCTTCGGGAATGAAGGTTCACTTCATGCAAGCGGTTTCTGACTGTTTGGTCGCTAATTAAGTTCCCTGAAGAGTGATGAAGCCTCACGGCTAACATCATGGCGGTTATTGTTGGAGCTCTTCGAGTTAAGATTTGAATGTATCGGTCTTGTCTCCGTGTGGTGCAGCGATACCGTCCTCCATGGCGCTCAGCCACGGTACCAGTGCTTCGGTAACGTGTCCAAAGTCGACTGATAACACTCTGACTTGTATTCAGAGCTAAAGCCACAGTACGTTGCCGGGAACCAGCTTCTAACATTCCCACGGCTCTGAGCATTTCTTCCCTGCTTAAATGACGTCGCCGCTCCATAATAACGTTGGTTTTAATCAGTAGTAGGGAAACAGTAGCACTAATAATGTCTTCAATGCGTTGTATGTTTTTATAGGGAAAATATTGACAGCTGATTTTCATCTTTTACTCGAATTTGATTCACAGTTCCTGATTCAAATTATGAAATGCACCAAAAAGGATCCATATAAATTTATAAAATCATAAATTTATTACAAAGCCACATCTCAATCTCAAGAAATCCGCATAAAAATGCTTGATCCCTAGACACTTTTGATGTGTGTAGTTATTGAACAAGAGTCCCTTAAAAAAGCATTCGGTGCTTGGATTCAAAAACTCACTGAAGGAATTCATGCCTTGTACTGATACAGTCAACAAGAATGGAGGTTTACCAAGCCGTGACGTATTAATACCAGGAGGGTTCCGGAAGAAAACTAATCCCCCGATGTAGGGGAAAGCTTTAGGTAAAGCCACGATATATTGACAGCGAGGGACCTATCAGTGGCGGCCACATCTCCCTTACTTATTGAAGAAATTCCAGAAACTTTCATCTTGTTGTATTTTTCTTACCAGGGCTTTTGCTTGTGCCGTTCTGAAAATTCTGAATCTTATAAAACTTTAAATTTCATAGAAGAATTGGTAACAATTCTTCACAGTTAGATGTTCCCACTAAATAATATATCATCCTCAAAAGTTGCTTAAAATAAAATTAACAGCCACAACTTCTTCAATATCTCTTAACTCCAGCTATTTCCGAATCTCCTGCCGAGTGCGCTGACTTTGTTTCACCGACTTTTGATAAAGCATCGAAAATATTTTAACCGCAGCCAACGCTTAGAATTTATACGTTTTCTTCCTTCACGAGTAAAACCTTGAGCTGAAGTAATGTGAAGTAAGATAGCAAAGCGCACCCCGATAGCGTTTGAAGATTCTAGTCGAGCATAAAATTGAGTTCAAACTTTTCTCCAACCTAGTTCTCTTAACATGAAAATAGAAATAGGTGATGCAGCTTATAATTCTTTCTATAAAAATTGTCCATGAAGAAATCAATAAGTCTTTAAAACTATAACAGTACGTATATTTTACCTTGTACGTACGTACATATATTGATCAAATTAGCATGAGGCTTTTATCAGAATGAAAACCCAAATGAAATAAACCAGCCAATCAGACAGATATGAAACTTTCATTATCACACAAGCCTATACCGCTGGAATATTATAAAACCGCAGGAGGATTCAAAAAGCGGTCCCATCAAATTATATTTGACGTGTAAAACGTGAAAGTTTTGTGAAATATGACATAATATGAACGAACCGAGGCCTACATGACGGGCTGGTTAAGCCGGTGAAATGAAGTCGCTCGTACGAGCGTTTTGCGGGATTCTCATCGGCGCATTAGCGAGTGTTCCTGTGTGCTACGATGTGTTTCAATTACGTCGACTTACTAACTGGCGTGTGTCATGTTTTAACGTCGCACAATTTACACTTCTGCGAGGGATTCTGACGGATTTCGGAATTAAGTGGTTTCGGGAGATTGTGATTTTAATTTGAAATTTCGCTCCCTATCTAAGATATCTTCTTTGTTTTTGTCTAAGGCTTAGCTTATGTCTCAGCATGGCTTCATGCTAAATGCAAATGTAATTGACTTGTCTCTTATTCACGATTACGCCAATATTATTTACTCTTATTTCCTTCCTTAAACCTCTCCTTTGTCACTTCTAACTTCAACAAGCTAAATTAGCCACACGTTTCAGTTCACGCAGGTCATCTCCTTAAATTAAGTTAGTATTTCCTCAAAATCTGTTACCTATAAACGGAGGCGTTGGTGCCTGAAATGTTTTAATTGGAGCGATTGACCCGCGACCCGCCACCGCCAGCTCGGCCCGCTGACTCGCACCACTTCTCCTTTTTGCAATAACCACTGATCAATACCGCCCATGAGTTATTGGACTTTTGTGCTATACGTTCTGATCAATGAGTTTGCTTAGTTAGAGGACGGGTTAACCACAAGTTTTGGGGTTGTTCAAGTACTTCGTAGGGATAATTGCTATTAGCTTGCTACAGAATTACGTAGGAAAGGAAAAAATGGTTTCTTCAAGCTGAAATATTTTGAAGCCAAAATTCTGGTTATAAATATTAGAGAAAAATACGACAGAGATTCAGCTCATAGTAAAGTGGTAATCACTTCCGACTTCCCGAAATATATCGAGTTGTATGAACTCGGCTTTTATTTGTTTCTGATTTGACTTATGCGTGTTCAGTCATGGTTATTTTGTCTTCGATAGGCTTACCGCAAGTGAAATATTCGAGAAAACCTTCTAGAGGTTCACAGTGTTAATTTGCAAGCTTCTTAGTTTGAATGTTGGGCCTCTCTATTTCCTTTACTTAAAATTATAATTAAAATGCTTTTAACAAACTTACTTCCTTCACGTTTGTGATGGTTATAATTAATATTCATGCTGAACCCTTTCTTACTTTCATATTTTTTCGTTAATTTATTTTAAATTCCAACTTTTTCAAAATTACCATTTATGTTAGTGGACCTTCTAATATTTCCAAAAGCTCTAGAATAAAACTTGTTTGTTAGTTGATTGAACAGCCTCATTCTTTATCTTATAAATTAGTTATTTTGTTTCAATCACCATGTCAGCTTCATACGAAAAACGTTCCAAGTCTAGTTCAGTGCCCTTAAGGTTGGTCTATATTAAGACGAGAATTATTTGCTCGCACAGTTTCATGCGCAGGAGTCTGTGTTCAAAATGACACATCGCTGTCACTATGTAAATAGGCCAATCTTCGTACATTGACGTTAGCTACGTCACAGTTTTCTTACACCTGTTTATCTAAACTTGTGAAATTGTTTATTTACATGTTAAATGTATTTTGGAAGTTGATATCCCTTTTAGCACGACTTCAGCTTTTTTTTGTTATTTCTTTCTGCTGTCAGTTAAATAAAGGTCTGGCTTTCAATTCTTCTATTCGTTGAGATTTTACGTCAAGACCTTATGAATACGTAATCAACGAGGAAAATGTTAAGAATGGAACTATATCTTTGTGTGACTTTGTCTGTATTCATGAAGGTCGTTTCTTTTTCCTCGTGAACCCTGTTAAGATATTAATTCAATTCTTAAATTGTCATGGCACGAATTTCAAAGCAGCTAGTATTAGATCAAGAAAATATTTCCTCTTATCATTCTTTATGAGACATTCTTTGCGTAATTTTGTCATATTTTCATTTCACGCTTCCTGTATCTGATTTGATTCCTGGTAATTCCGTGCTTACTCATCATCATTTCCATCTATTAATCATGAAACATTTCCACTTTTTGCTACAAATTCTAAATTACATGTTGTCTACAATTTCCCATGTTACGCAGCACTACAGATATTAATAAACCCCATTGCTGTAATGGCGGGCAATTTGTCGTGACGTCAACACCATGCTGTGTCAGTACAAGTGTGACTAACGAACTACATAGCTTCTTTGTGGGTAGTTTCAGTTATTTCTCCAGCTACAATGCCACCTAATCATCTTATTAAAGTTATTTATGATACCGGTTCACTGACACTTAATAGAGCTCTCTATTCATGTTATTTGCCTCGCTATCTATAAGTTCTCGCTTGGAGAAACAATGCAAACATTCACTTTTATCGACTATCGATACAATTCAGATTTAGCTGTCGTAAAATTTTACAAGTGAATATATCGAGAGCGGTATTGACTGTAATGTGACTGTCGTTTACATTGGAGATGTTCTTATTTGAAGATTTTGTACAAGCATGTTACATTGCGCTTAGCAATTCGAATAATATTACGAGTACTACACTTCTTTAATGAGAGTTTGTAGACATAGTGACACACCACTAACTTGCCGCATGTGATTACTTAGCGTTACAATCTCGTTACATATTCTGACTCGTGCCACTACTAATATAAATTACATATATATTAAATTTCTTGGAAAAAAATAAAAAAATGTCACCGAACGAACACAATCCGCTTCACTTTGATTCACTTCTCCCAGATTGTAGTAATTTGTCCCTTTTAGGGTCCCACAAGTCAAATGGATCGTTTTAACTTCCCCGAGACAGCCGTGTCATTTCACCGATGGTTCCGTATTAATCTTTCCACGTACACTTGGGGCCAATGAAAATGGACCGATCTATGTACGCATACAATTTTCATCTTTGTATACGTTTTATTTATGGTCTTTATTTATTGTGCGATTCTGTTTACCGAATGAATAATGGTGAATAACATTTGCTAAAAGATGAAAATGTAATTGAAATGTGATACGGAAGATTTATATCCAAAATTACGTAGCGAATGATTGCTTTTATCATGGTACCGTTTTTTGCTCGCTCTATAATAGATTATTTGAATGGCTTGTCTAAGAGATCTTGGATTTCATTTCGATTGAACTATTTCCAAATAATATTATACTGTTATTCTGATGAAAGGAACTTCTTTGATTGAAATAGCTTTTACTACGCATGTTTGCAGAGTTTTATTAAACCTTGTTCTGTCATGAGAATATGAAGAAATATGCTATTAGGGTTATAAAAACAAATAATTATTATGATTGTAGCAGAAAAGACGGCGGATACACTGGGGGCCAAAATAAAGTAGACATTATTTGTATTTCTGAGCTGAGATATTAAATTGTTCTGTGGAATATTTATTAGTAGTTTGTTGGTGAAAAGCTGGGCTTTGCGGCGTTGCGTGTCGACAAGGCCTCATTCACGGCTCCGCAAATGACAGCCGTCCCTCAGGGGTAATCATTATGTGCTCGACTTGATAGCGGGTAACAAGCGCTGCTTGTAGCAGACGACTTGTAATCTTTATTTAGAGTGCTCTTGTTCCTGGCGGAGGCAGAAGTGCTGCTAAATAATTAGAGGGTGGATTTGCATTACCAGTATTTCTTTTTACATTCAGTTTTGTATAATAGGACGTAAAATCTACGATATTGTTGTAAGTTTTTTCTTTTTAATGGATTTGTTACGTATAATTCTTCGAATCTTTAGAAAACATTGTCTGCATTTCGAGTGACATTCAATTCAGGTTCTATTGTCCAAAAGAGATATTCAGCATGTAACAGGCCCGTAAAGTTTTGTTTCAAGTTTTAGTGAGGTCGCATGCATGCGACTCTGTCAACATGAATTCATAAACCAAATATTCTGTATACAAAAGTTGAATGCCATTCAAGTTTCTACCTTCAAAAAACTTAAGTTGAATAGCTACTTGGTTTAAAAATAACCAGGGTATCAGATTTGTGCCAGGTCGTAGTCAGGCATTAACTGCACGCAATGCCTTCACACCTAACCTTTCCTTGTAAAAGTTGGTTGTTCATCAAACACTTTCACCTGGTTGTGCCTGTGTAATGCCAGCTGTAACTATTTAGTTATACAGCATTATGTCATCGGCAATCCAATTTATATTCCATATTTTTATGCAAAAATCATATTTTTCGTTGATTCAGCTGTTGTAATTTTACACGTCAATACTTGTAAAAAAAATATGTGAATAATTTTATGCAACGTTATGAAGTCGAAAAATAAGTAGAGACAAATGATTCGATTCGCTTTTCAGTCATTAGTTCATTGTCTCTCGTATTTGCACAAGTTTTTGTATAGTGGCATGAAATTGAGAAACATTACCATACCACGCATCACGCATAAATAAATATTTCTTCACCTTTATTGTTGAAACCGTTGGTTGTTTTCCACTACGGTTACCTATCGAACTTTGAACTGACGTATTTTCCAACCATTACTATTAATTCTAGTGTAGCGTATCAAATACCCGGAAAGTACACAGAGCAGTTATTATTCTATCATCAAAATTGAAAGCCTCCTACACAGAAGCAACAACACAACTGTACAAGACATATTCGTCTATATATCTATGTGTTTTCCCCCCCCCCGTCCGTACACCGTCGCGAGCAGACGTGTTTTTGAAAGCTCCGTAATTTTTATTCGTAATAAGTGAATTTACGTACACTAAACATCATAAAACTTACGTTATAGTTTACTGCTACAAACCGAGTGATTATCTAATCAGTGTTTATCCAATTCAATATCGGAACTATTGCATGAAAAGTGATTAAATAAACATAAAACTGTTGGTGACAATTTAAGTGACTGTGCTGTATTCCGATCGTACATTATATGAGGGTAAACTGTGCTTTATCAACATAAACTCTCGGCAAGACATTGGTAATTTCAGAGTGCATACTCGTAGCCAGCTTGGTCTCGGTGCGCAAAGCCCCGCCCCGATAACATTTAACTCACAGGTGATGTGAGTTCGATCCCAGCCGACGGGGAAACTTTTTGGAATTTTATTTTGTCATATTTGTTTGAATATTCTGCTTTATTCGATACGATTGAAGTTTATATAATTATAGAGGCACAAAAGCATTTTTGAAGTACTTTTTTTGCAATAAGGAACCTTCTCACTGTCAACGGACGAGAAGGAAGATCTCGGTATCGTGAGTTAATCGTCATCCAGATTGAACAATCGTAAACTTCAAAACTTGAATACTTTTTGCGTAGCAAAGATGTCATCGTATCGCTCTCCTCCCACCCCTGAAGATAAATTAAATCCGCCAAACCTTGTACTCCACTATAACTCGGACCCAGCTCTTGATGTGTCTAGTAAGTCAGATTGTGAAGATAACTGTTTTAGTATAACAAAGCGGCAAAAACGCACGTTTAGTGATCTTACAGGACAAGCATTGTCCTCTTTTACTGAAATCAAAACCATGTTCGCTGAGTACAAATTACTACAAGACCAGAAGTTTGATCTACTAAATACCACCCTGAATACTATTATTGCACAAAACCATGAGATACAGAAATCCGTAGACGCTCTTACGGCCCAGCATCAAGATCTTCTCGCTAAAATTCATCACTTAGAAAAGGAAAACTGCGAATCCAAAAAGCGATTAATCTCCTTGGATAATCAGTTCGACCTCCTTGAAAAGAACGCGCGATGTACTACTGTTGAGCTCCGAAACATACCCAAACAGCTAAATGAAAGTAAAAAAGTCCTCTTCAATATAATCCAGAAGCTCGGCTCGACACTAGAGCTTGATACTCCAATTGAGACGACGGAGATAAGAGATATTTATCGCTCAAGATCTGAAGCCATAGTTGTGGAATTTACTACAACACATCGGAAAGAGTCTGTTATCTCCAACTGCAAAAAGTTCAATAAATCTAAACGTGCTGTAAATGAGCCACAACTGAACTCGCACCACGTCGGTGCTTCTGGCGAAGTGCGCCCTTTGTATATCTCAGAGTACTTGACAAGCAAAGCTAGAAGATTGTTCTATGCTGCGCGTCTTTGCGTCAAAGATAAAAAAATTGCTGCCACCTGGACATCCTACGGGAAGGTCTATGTCAAAAAAGAAGAGAGTTCACCTCCTCTGCGAGTTATTGATGAGTCTGAGTTAGATAAACTCATCTTGTGACTAGCCCTCCGTTATAGCTACCTTTTTTTACCGTTTATGAAATTTTGTGTAATATTGTTAGTCAGCTGCTTATTATTGTATTTTATTGTAATTAGTACCTACATTTGGAATTCCAGGTCTTCACACTCAAATACTTGTTGTTACCAACTAACTCACGACACACAAAGCTTACCACTTACTTCACTTTCATCAATTAATCGAACTCAATCTCGGTATGTATGGGATCTGAGCAGCAAACAGGCCATGTTATTTTTCCCTTCAATTCACAGTTGTAACATCATAGCTATCCGGGAACAAGATCTGCGTCAGAACTTTCAATATTTAAACATTTTAAATAGTCACGTATATCACGTGACGGTTATCTGCTTACAAATTAAATAATGCAAAGTATTGAGACCTTAAACTCAGATCTTGACTCTCTTCAAATAGCTAAATCTATCACCTGTGACATTGAAGATGTAAAAAATCATATCTCAACAAATAACTGCACTTTGAATCTCTTATCACAAAATATCCGAAGTGTTAATTGTAACATGCCAAATCTTATAACACTTCTCCAACGATCAGAGACTTCTTGGGACTTTGTGGTCCTCTCAGAATGTTGGCTTCCTTCAGCTCATAAAATACCTCATCTAGATAACTATAACCTGGCGTCGACGACATCTCACAAAACGCAAAATGAAGGTGTCGTTATCTATTATAACAAGAACCTCAAAGTAACTATTGAAGAACCCAAAGTTAATGATGCAAACTGTCTATTGCTAAAACTTAGTACAGATACATGTATTATCGGAATTTATCGCCCTCCTAGTCAAGCCAACACAAAAGATTTTATTAACTCATTGGACTCCCTGCTCTCAAAATTAAGAAAGTTTAAAAATATCATTCTCTGCGGCGATATTAATATTGATATTGTTCCCAACAGTCCGGATAAACGTTCACATGAATATTTAAACATGTTAGCAAGTCACTGCTTGCTTCCAGCTCATACTGCACTTACTCACGGGCGCACATGCCTGGACCACATGATGCTCAAAACGAAACTTGCAGCTAAGTGTTTCATTTTTGAGTCATCTATAACTGATCACGAGACTGTTGCTGTTAGTTTAAACCTTAAGACTCGCCCTGATTACTCCAATAAAACGGTCAATAAACTCAACTTTGAATCTCTTGATGAAGCAATAAAGCAAATTTCCTTTCAACCTATTGTTGAGTGTTCTGATGCTAATATCGCAACAGACCTGTTCGTGACACTACTATCCACTGTGATTAAAAGTAACTCTCGCACGATAAAAATACCCAAAAGACAGCGGGTCAGCAAACCATGGATCACGAAAGGGTTACTGCGATGCATGAGAAATAGAGATTATCTTCACAAAAAACTTAAGAGAGATCCCGATAATGAGACAATTAAGTTAACCTATAAACGTTACAGAAATTATTGTAACGCTATCATCAAAAAAGCCAAACGAAGCTATGAGAAAAAAGAGATAGAAAAGTCAAGGAATGATAAAAAGCAGTTATGGGATACAATTAAAAGAATAAATGGCTCCAATATATCAGCGGATTTCTCTTCCTGTCTTATTACATCTCAAAATCGTGAAGAGGATCTAAATGGCGTCAATCGTTTCTTTGCTAACGTCGGCAAGAAACTAGCGGAGAAAATTACTAAGTCATCGAATAGAGCATTGCCACAAGAATTGTCGTTTCAACCTCCCCTCAACTCCCTGATCTTGCTCCCCCCAGATGAAGATGAAGTATTTTCCCTCATAAATAGTTTAAAGGACAAATGTGCGGTAGGAATTGATTTGATATCAGGCAAGATTTTAAAGAGGTACATTAACCTTCTCACCTCCCCTATCACACACATATGTAAACTAGCTTTGGCCACAGGTGTTTTCCCTAGAGCATTTAAATTAGCGGTTATCAAACCTATACACAAGGGGGGTGACAGGGACTGTGTCAATAACTACCGGCCTATCTCCATCTTGCCAACTCTGTCCAAGATATTAGAACGACTCATAAATCGACGACTTACTAACTATCTAGAAACGAATAATTTTCTTGCTCCGAGTCAATTTGGGTTTAGATGCAATAAATCAACCAATGACGCGGTCCATGAGCTTTTGCATTCCGTTGTTACCAATGTAGACAATAGGAGTAAATGTCTAACGGTGTTCCTTGATCTGGCAAAAGCTTTTGACACAGTCTCTGTCCCTCACCTACTGTCTAAACTCGAGGGGATTGGTGTAAGAGGTGTTCCATTCGAACTTTTGAAGGACTACCTTTCAGAAAGGAAACAGAGGGTCCGTATTGGCGATGGAATGAGTGATGAAGTTTGCGTCGAATACGGAGTGCCCCAAGGCAGCATCCTTGGCCCAACCTTATTCTTGGTGTACATCAACGGCCTCTGCAAGCTCCAACTTCATGGGGGCAAAATTGTTACATTCGCTGATGACACAGCCCTCTTTTTTAGTGGACAGAACTGGGACGAGGTCTTTGAGACTGCTCAAAAGGGTTTTAATGTAGTTTGTGAATGGCTACGATCCAACGTTCTGACTCTGAATGTTAATAAAACCAAATATATTACATTTGCTCATCGGTCAAATCTACTGCCTCCACCTCATCTAGGTATTACGTACCACGCTTGCGCACCTTACACCTCACAGTGCTCCTGCCCCCTTCTCCATAAAACAGATGTAATAAAATACCTCGGTATCATTATCGATCAATTCCTGACCTTCAAACCACAAATACAAGTTCTTGTAACGCGGTTGCGAAAGCTTATTTATGTTTTCAAAACCCTTCGACATGCAGCGGATCGTCGATTAACAAAAATGGTTTATGATGCCTTATGCCAATCTCTTATCGACTATTGCATCACATCCTGGGGAGGTGCCGCTAAAACCCACCTCATTGAAGTTGAAAGGGCACAGCGTGCTGTTCTGAAAGTTGCCGCCGGTTTTCCCTACTTATATCCCACGGTAGATCTTTTCAAGCATTGGGATGTACTCACGGTTAGACAAACTTTTATATTGAGAACGGTTCTGAAAGAACACTCCCTATTGCAATACGATCCGACTCTTCACAAGGACTTGCGGCGTAAAGGTAGGGTTTGTCAAACTAAATCATTCAATTCTTCACACTCGCGTAACTTCTTCTTTTTTCTCGGTCCTTTTTTGTATAATAAATTAAATAACATTCTCGACATATATCCCTTAACAAAATTTAATTGTAAAACCTTAGTCACAAAATATTTGAAAACTTTAGACTACTTCGACACAGAGAACTTACTAATTCCGTTAAAATAGACCATCTGATATCTCAACTCTTTGTTTGCTGCTTCTACACTCTTATCCTTCACACCCCACCCATACACCATTCATTACACTCAACACACACTCACTCACACCTCTCTCCGGTATTCCGACCTATTTTAGTATAAGTTCGTTTTATTTTAAATATTTTTTTTGTACTTCTTGTGTTCTTAAGTAAATTCAATTTATCGCTCAAAACACTGCTATGTAATCAAACGGGTAATTACAAGTGTGTAGCCGAGGGAGGGCCCTGGTGACCTGTGATACAGGTTCTAATGAAACCTACTTCAGGCACCAGTCTCTCACAACGTTAGTTCCTTGTTTGTATTGTACCTACTGTTTAAGCCTAGCATAAATTAATAACTTGTGTAGAGAAATAAATAAATGATTATTATTTACTCGATTCTTTCAGTATTCAGTGGTCGTTTCCACAAGTTCCTACGTCACAAATCAAATTACCGAAATCCGTTTCTATTTTCGTCAGCGCCAGCCTTATTCGCTTATGAATCTTATTAGTACAGTCAGGGACACTTTCCTTTCATTAACTTGCTGACCGTTAGAACTTCGCCATATATGCGCGTGAATGTCATATCATGTTGCCACATTTGTCTTCCGGTTCTATTAATTATTTTGGCTTTGTCTCTTACTGAATAGTTATAGCAATAAGGAATTGATTAAATTCAATTCCTATTAAAATCTGTGTATGTATGTACGCATTTTGACGTGCGACGTAAGTAAGCAAACATTTCAAACGTATTTCTGGTTGTGTGTCTTGCCCAGTCGTGAAATATGGACCCTTTGTTAGCTCAAAGAAAAATGAACGTCAAGTAGTTTTTCCGCATGTGTACTGGGGCTATTAATAACGCCTTATTTGCACGCTCAAGGCAGGACTGGCCAAGTAGTCCTGAACAAGTGACGCGCGCTAGCCGTTAGTGACGTCACAAGTTGCGTGCCAAATGTGACGAGAACCTCGCGACCCAACACACCGGTAACAAGCCACAGCCAGTTACATTCCAACACTGACGACGAACGCACGTTCTAGTACCCTCTTTTATATAAAAACTTTATCGTAATTATTTTGTGATGACTTATTAAAATAATGTGTGGTGTGACATTTTTTTGTCCTCGAGTGTAATGTGTACTATGAAGTGAAAGTGAGTTTTCTGATGTGTGTGCGGACTAGTGGTATGGTGGCGATGGGTATTATAATAGGAACCTGTGTGCCTGACGCCGAGCAGGACTCCGCCTATGGGGCTCAGATACGACGCCCGCCTCGGAGGATTTTATACGGTACGCAGTCCTGGTATTTTCATTAACCTCTCTCGTTTATAAAACATCTCATTGTTCAAGACGTAAACAGAGATAATAGCAGCAATTATAAAAAAGGTTAAGTATTATTAATTGTTCAATGTAAATTCTTAAAGAAAATTCCTTTAATATTGACTCCTTTTAATTCATATTTTGGGTCCAACGACAAAATCCTTTTATTAAAATTAATTACAAGGTTCGAGCCGGTTGTTATGGCTTCTGTGCTCAAAGATCCTTGTTGTCATTGTAACGGTACCTAATAGAAACTTTATGAGGCTTACCTTTTACCTTGCTTGTATATTTTAATATGAGTACATAAATATAATTTGCCGTCACAAGCCACGGCGGGTTACTTCAACTGCCGACAAGGACGACCATGTTGGGAAATTCTCGTCTGTGAGCAAGATAAACTGCTTTACTAACTATGATGGTTATGAAGTATTTTCCATAATTGGAGAGCCTATGGCAAGTGATTACTGCCATTGAACACCGGCAAACTCATAGATACGTCACAAAAATGTATTTTACAAATTAAAACAAAGTAAAATACCCTAAAATGGATCATGTTATTAGCATAGTTGTTGTATTTACCATATCTCGATTCTCGACCCAGACGACCCTAAGATACTAGTTCACGATCACGACGATTTACAAAACTAAAATGTTTCTTCAAACGCTGGGTCATATTTTCTGCCAGGTAGTGTACTTACCATAATTTGATCAGCGACTCTGATGAATCGTTGGCTCCTTACACAAATATCGATCGAAATAAAACAATCATGGAGAATGTAATAAAAAAGTTTGTGTGTTATATACAACAAGGTACCTATAGTATATAACTACATGCGTCGTTTGTGTAAACATAGGAATATATCAATTTTGTTCAGTGAGGTCTTTGCGGATTAATGTTCTTTTTGTAGTATTATTCTGTTTGTTTTATATTTGATTAATCGAGTATATTTATTAATGATTGATAGGTTTACAGAACATTGGCGATACTTTTTGTTTGATGAGAATTGAATCAAAATTAATAAACAGTAGTTAAAACTTTAGCTATGTCATTACTGGCGCCCCTTCTCGGGTTCGCACAGTTTTTGTAACATCGAAAAACAACAACAAAAAATAACAAATTGATTTGAATATGAATGAGTATTTATCTTCTGAAATAGTCTCTAAATTATGGTAGAGACCGCAGCAACAGACAGACTGAAAAAAAGGCTATAATAGATTATTTTATTCCCCTGTTCACGTGGCTGGTAATGTAATTTGCAGAGCTATTAGCTGGTATATCCAATCACTCAACATCCCCACTTATCGACACTGCTCTTAAGTCCTGGTAACAGCCTCCGAGATCGGTCCATGTGATTAGGTGTTAAATTAGAACGTCTGTCGTCCTACATCTAACACATTTGTAAGACTATTTTTCTATCAGACGACATTTTTCTTTTTTTTTAATTTTAAAGTCAAGTTATAGGTACGTATTTATGGAAGAACTCATCTATACATAATATAATAAATCTGTAGAAGGGTCAATTCTGTACATTGAAAATATTGAAAAAAATAAATAGCGGGGGGTGTTGCTGGATTGATACCAAACCCAAATATGTGATTAAAAAAAATTTGTCTGTCTGTCTGTCTGTCTGTCTGTCTGTATATGCAGGCATCACGTGAAAACTAACGGTTCGATTTCGATGAAACTTGGTATAATTATACCTTATTATCCTGGGCATAAAATGGGATACTTTTTTTCCTGGAAAAATACGTAGAAAAAAAAAACTTATTTTGCAGTTTTATTCATAGACGTTGTTCTGTAGAACCGCGAACACACGTTGCATTACCCGCAGTGGATTCAGCGCCGTAACCTGTAGCGCCGAAAGTCGGATTTGGCTTGAACTGTTTGCGGCACACGCGGGCCACGCCTCCCCGCCTCCTATATAAGGAGCCGCGTTCCGCGCCGCGCGATGCATATACATTCTGAATTTTGATGCGATCGGACGTGTCCAGTGTAGCGAGCGGTCGTCCGTGGAATAAATATTGTATGCGTGTAATTTTAAACCGTGCTTTTCAGCGCGACCTTTTTGATTACTGTTCCGATCAGTTATTTGTAAATACAAGGTCGGAATTACTATGAAAAAAATACCGACTACAGATCGCGAGCTCAACAGCAGTAGCTCAATAGAGGGATCTCCTTAATTATTATAGGCTTAGCCGTATTTGGGTCCAATAGATATTTATAAGATGTCATTGTCAGAGTTACTCAAAATGGAGAAATAAACCATCCACGCGAAGACCGACATCCGCGCGGACGGAGTCGCGGGCGGAAGCTAGTACTTAATATTTTCAGGTAACTTGACTTGATATAATCATATTACCTACAAAAAGGGTAATTCTAAGCAAAATAATACATAACAAAACTAATTTATCTGTAAGGATCGTTTTATTTTAGTGGGAATCTCCGGAAAATATTTTATTGGACGTATCTTTAAAAAGTTTGGTTTATAACTATAAACCATGTATTTTGAAGTTGTTGATAGGAAATAGACGAAACACAACTCTACTGATTTATGTATAAGGGTTGTGGAACTAAATCCGTTCTACTGAGTTAAGGGCCTCGCACAAATGTGCGGAGTAAACGTAACGAATCATTTACAACACCTGGTTCTGTCAAATCCATTCAGAAATATTTCATCACCGCCGTCACCGGACACTGACAGATACTTAATTACATAGAAAACAAGAAATGTTATTAATATCTGTCGAAATTAATCGAAACGGTGAGATTGCACCTTAGGTTGAATCAAACATAATTTGTGGTGATGCTAATTTGTTGTCGCAAGAAATTCAACCAGAATGCATTTAATTTAAAAATGTTTTCAATTTGTTGTACTTTTTTGTAGCGCGTTCGTTTTAGGCCCTCCGGTGCTTACTACCTTCAATCACGAACAAAGTAGAAGCATTACTTTTTATTGACGACTATTGTTTGCCTTTAAAATTATTGTCTATCGATTGTGTGAGCTCACTGGATTATACGTATACCACGAAATTATTTTTGTTAGATACTGTCACTTATAATACCACAAGAGCTTCAAAATTATCGGGTATTTTCCGATAGGTTCGTTGCAAACAAATGAAGGAGTCAAGTTTTTCAGGTTAAAAAATCACGAGCGCGAAGCGCGAGTGATTTTTCCTGAAAAACTTGACGACTTTATTTGTTTGCAGGGAACCTTGAGGGAAATGCCAGATAATTTTGAAGCTCGTGTGGTATTCAGGGGATTATTTTTCCGACCCATCTCCAATTTTCACAATTGAATTCAACCTGTCAGTTTGACGTGACTACCAGAGAAAATTTTCAAAAAATTATCAGTATAATACCATGTAGGTTGTACCACGTGACGTCGAATGGTGCAATTCTATTGGTCGATATTTGGGTCGGAAAAATAATCACTTATAATACCACAAGAGCTTCAAAATTATCGGGTATTTTCCGATAGGTTCGTTGCAAACAAATGAAGGAGTCAAGTTTTTCAGGTTAAAAAATCACGAGCGCGAAGCGCGAGTGATTTTTCCTGAAAAACTTGACGACTTTATTTGTTTGCAGGGAACCTTGAGGGAAATGCCAGATAATTTTGAAGCTCGTGTGGTATTCAGGGGATTATTTTTCCGACCCATCTCCAATTTTCACAATTGAATTCAACCTGTCAGTTTGACGTGACTACCAGAGAAAATTTTCAAAAAATTATCAGTATAATACCATGTAGGTTGTACCACGTGACGTCGAATGGTGCAATTCTATTGGTCGATATTTGGGTCGGAAAAATAATCATAGATATCTACGTTTTAATTTGCATTTTATTTTATTTTATGTTATGACGAGTTTACTCGATTTTCCGGCAAAAAAACACATAGTAACAAACTATAATTGCCAATACATAGGTATATAACCAAACAACATAATAATTTGATTTCCTTTTATTTGCCTTTGGTTAAGGAAAAGCATAACTAAAAATATTATAATAGAATCAGGAATAGGGAAAAAGTTTTTGTTTGATTTGTTTAATTTTAATATTTAGCTAAATATTGTAGAATCAGTCTCATAGAAATCTAAATTCTAAAAATGTAGCAATTATAAGCACGTCCACACAAAATTAGACTGGTAAAAATAGTTACCTTACTGTTTGCACAGATAGTTGATCTACTTACCTGCTCATATTAATGAGAAATGAACATCCTGAAACTTCATGCTGACCTCACATCAACGCCGACGCCTGTTGATCACCTGAACATACTGATGACGCAGTTAGTTGATAGATGGACACTCAACAAGTCATCTAGGACCTCTAGAATGTTGGTAGACTTATAACCCGTAGGCTAGGCTGCCGAACGGAAAACTTTGTCAAGTGATACGATCGTTTTTTCGTTGGTATTCAAATTTAGATAGGGGTTGGTGTTTCTGCTCTACAGTGTAGTTTAGAGTCGTCTATCAAGAGTGTCATTCTAGTATAACGGCTAAAATGACCCCCATGACGTAAGCAGGTGTGAATCACTTACCTGTGGTCCTCATTTCCTCGAATTTATGGGATGTGAAGG
Organism: Agrotis exclamationis; assembly: GCA_950005045.1. Classification (NCBI taxonomy): domain Eukaryota; kingdom Metazoa; phylum Arthropoda; class Insecta; order Lepidoptera; family Noctuidae; genus Agrotis; species Agrotis exclamationis. The sequence goes on from OX465430.1 coordinate 22,161,760, forward strand.
CCTCAAAGAAACTATAAGCGTCCGAAACGTATGCGACACACGAATAATACTCGTATTAACTGAAGACGAAAACAGACACATTATAATCAATCATTAGTAGATTTATCATCGTATTGATCGTTAGCTAACATGTCAAAACATCCATAAAGGTGTTAATGAAACATCATCACGCGATGATGACCATCAAAGCGATATTAACCAATTTTTGACAGCTCTGTTAACCGTCCCGTACTAAGCCTAAATGGTGGCTATGACCCACTCCCTCAAACAGAGAGGAGGCCTGTGCTCTAGCAGAGGGAACAATAAAAATTGGTATCATTCACTTGCATCACAGTTTCGTAACCAGTATCGCCCAATTGTCACACAAAGCCAAACAGTAGTTAATGAAAATGACGTAGTCAACCTTAACAGTACACTACGCAGTAACTCATGAATAAACAAAATCAATTTATACACATTTGATAAAAACAGGTTATCTCTGCACGGGTCAGGGACTCGGGGCCAACATACAACTAACTTTGACGTAAAGCTACGTTACATTCATAGATCTCACTATGCAGAGAATGAAGGGCAGAAGTAGCAAACGATCTATCATTGACAAAACCTACTCGATCACATTGAAGTAAAGTAATTCTCCAAAGTCGAATTAAGATATATGTATAAGAAGTGGTTGTGCATAGTTAAAACGTGTTATTGAATACAATGAGGTTAACAATTGTAAAAGGTTAAACATCCACTGAACGTGAAAGTTTTGTAGTATGTAGGTACTTAATCGATAAAATCCGGCCGCGGCTGAAATAATCCAGCACACAGGGAAAATATGAAATGAATACAAAACACTTACTTTATTATAACATAGAAGCGTACGATACCAAATAATATTAGGACACAAATCTTATACATATAAAAAAAAACATCCGTACAAAAGACAAGCTGCTCCTACCACATGCGAATGTTAAATGCAACATCAACTAACTATCAAACTGCATTCTTTGGCAGTCCTATGAACACGTAATGATAGTCCTCATTCACGGAACTCGGTTGGTTCTGCGTAGGGAACACGGGCTGAGTTAATGGTTGTTTCGGATCTGTGGTTATCGGTGGTTGCGGCGGGAACGAAACTGGCCATTGCGGGTTTACCGGCGGGTACATACCTGGCCCGGGTGGGGGGAATATGGGGCACGGACACATGGGGGGTGCGGGAATCATGCACGGATTCATGCAAGGGTTGTTTGGATGAGGCTTCTTCTTCTTCACGCACGACGGTATGGGTGGGCACGGCATTTGCGTTGTGGTGGTAGTAGTCGTGGTTGTGGTGGTTGGTGGCTGTGTTAGGGGCATCGGGTCCTCGTCCTCTGTGTCTGAGCATATCGGCGGCGTCGGGCAACCAGGCGGAATCATCATACCTAATCATCAAACAATATTAATATGTAGGTACCAAAGTACTCAAGTAAAAGTAAAAAACGTTAAAAGGAATTTATTCGGGATTGTTCCTCAAAAAATCTGATTGAAGTCCAAGTAATTTTAAAACATGTTTTTTGTAGACTTCATTGTTGCAGAGTCGTCCAGTCTTACAGTGTCCATACGAACCTCGTAGTGTTTTTTTCGTCGTATATCCTAGCTGGGGCTGTTGTTGTTCCGGGGGCTCCTGTGGCGGCTGCTGCGGTGGTGGGAACAATGGCTGTTGTTCAAACTGTTGCCGAGCCTCGTATTGCTGCTGAGGTTGTCCTTGATATTGCAGCTGTGAATCCTGTTCCGCTTGTTGATATTGTAATGCTTCCTGCGGCCTTAAGATCAGTGCTTCGTCATCGGTGCTAACTTCTACACCATCTCTCATTCTAACCAAAGGATTTTCTGTTGACTTTATCTTGCCCTTTGTCCGTCCCAACATCCTTTAAAATCAAGAAGACCTTAGATAAGTTAATACCGAGACTTCCACCCCCAAGATCAAAATCAAAACATGAAAATGAACGAAAGTACCTTTCTCGTCGTCTCTGCTTGCACTCTTCGCACATGGCGCAGTACACTTCCAGAACTGCTGGGTGCTCTGTGTTCTCGTGGCACCTTCTGCAAGATATCCTGCAGTCTATGTAGCTGGAACTTGAAGGTATGATGACCACCAATACCATTGTAAAAAGAATTGGGGACCTGAAAAAGCGTAATTCCAACAGATTATAAAAGTAATTCATGTGGTCACGATTTCGCGGTTTTCAATTAACTAACTGGCTTTTGATTTCTATGTCTTTTGTAAACCAGCAGAAATTAGGTTTCTTGCGCTTCAGAGACACAACCATTTTTTTTGCGAATATAAAAGTAATATTCAAAGAAAATATATATTATGGAATCGGAAGTAAACTAAGAAAACCGAAAAAATCCCCTGGCATTGAAATAGACTCTTTGAATTTTTTTTGTTCGTTTCCTAAAGCCATTAGCAAAGTATTTAATTTCACGCAAATCTGGCGTTCAAAGAAAAACGAGACGTGCGCTGAGAGATTTATTTGTTGACTCTAGTATGTTTGGTTCATTCACTCTTCACTCATGCGATCCAGGATATTCAAATGATGAGTCAATAGGAAACCTCATTAAATAGTTTATTATTTTCCGTATTATTTTAAGACTGAAGATGTTTTCATTGGATTTGCGTCAGTTGGAATAATTATTATTTCAAAACCTAGACTTTTTATGATCTTTCTTTGGATTCAAGAATAATTTACCTGGACTGCGATTCTAAAAGTACTGTCTTCAATAAATATACTTAATTACTTACCACTATAATTTTAAGTATCAACATTCTAGAAATACAGTTCTTTCCTTAAAATATTTTCCATCTGGTCATTATTTTGAAAACCTAACTGTTCCCCGTGGTTTCAACCCCGTGGCTCGGCTCCTATTAATAGTAGCGTGATGCTGTATAGTCTATAGTCTTCCTCGATAAATGGTCTATGCCACACAAAAAGAATTGTTCAATTCGGAGCATTGTTCCTGAGATTAGCGTGTTTAACCAATCAATATCTTCAGCTTTATAATATTAGTAAGTATAGATAATTATTCATACCTGAATGTAGCATATTTTTTCCCATTATCCATTACAAAGTCACAGCTGATGTTTTCTATGAAAGTTGAACACTATTAGTGTATCGTTTGTTCGAAGCAAGTTGCTACTGATACGTTTGAGTGTAATATATTTCAGTGTTGTTACGCAAACGTTGCGAAAGCAATTTATGTGCCGCGAAGTTATTTGTTTTAGTTATCGGGGCATCAGGTGTTCAGTGTTTAGGAGTTGGCGACGCAATACATAGAGGTATAGTATACCCCATACCGCTGTGTATTGCGGAAACTTCAAAGTGAAGAGTTTAGCACTTCGAGATGACAGTCTTATGAGTTTCTAGAATTTCTTCTTCTCCTTTCTGAACTCATCTTATTTGCGGTTGCGTCACCTTGGGCGCCTTTGGTTGGGGTATTAATTGGATGTCTATGCAAATCTTTGTAAATAAATTTGGGTATAATAATAAACCATTTGCTCTTATTACAATTCTATTTTTGACATTTAATATTACCAATCTGTTGTAGCTTTTCAATATTTCAATTAATTTTGTCGAGACCCAACTGCCACCCACTGGTTATACGCCAACTTTATTATGATACAAAATATGAAAGTTTCTACATATTTTGATACACTATAACGGTCGGCCGGAATTTCGTCCAAAGAATCGTTTAGCATACTGAGTCCGAGCGAAACCTTTTGAGCTATTGTTAGAGGCTTAGCCGACTTTAGGACAACCCAGAAAGACGATAATCTATTTCAGTACAAGTTTTCACTTTGTCGGCAATAAATCCAATTTTCTCCATAGATTTGAACCAAATCTTTTTATCGGATCTTTTAGGGATATTTAGTTAAGAAGATGCCTAAGCCTACCTCAAGTTTTCAAGACAAATAAACCTTACTAAATCAGCCTTTGTCACGCAGGGTTTGTCAGTACATTTAGAAGTACAAATAGAGTTGATCACAGACCCGTAGAACAATGATCAATTGAAGAGTGCGAGTGCGCCGGGAGCCGGTCGTTAGCCGGGCCGGGCCGTAACCGGCACAATGGGCCGGCGGCCGTCACTCTCGGCCGGACGTGTGTGGACTACGGATGAGCTGGGCTTACACCGCCACATATGAACCTACAGAAGGCTTACTTAGATATAACGTTAAGACTGTGTGATGTGATCTGAATAAGCTAAATTGCCTAAATGCAAACATATTTGCTGATTGTTGCTGGTTTTCTTTTCACTTAAAGAGCAGTATATGATATCAGAAGCCACATCATTGCTTTTATACAACTCAATGAAAGTTTTCGAAGCAAATAAAGCTGTTCTCATAGTTTCTATGTTTCATATATCACGTGGAACTTCTGTAATTTCGTGGTCTGTGGTTTGCCTGGCTTGTGTTGTGAACGGGTCACTTGGTTTGTTTTTATTCGGCAGACATAGGATTAGGAGTTTAGTACCGAGTGTTTGCTAGCGAAAGAGAAAAGGTATACCTGTATGTTTATGATTATTTTAAAGTTAACACTAAAATTATAACCTACTGGAAGAAGTCACTGACTCCTGAAACACAGGCACCTTAACCTAGCTCTGGAGTCAGGGTCTCATCACTATCTGTAAAAGTTTTTGTCAATAAAAATTATCTAAAATTATCTTATCTTATCTTATTTTACTCTCTTTTCACGGACCTTCGGATAATGTTAATTTAAATCTGAGCTAGTTTTGATAGTGTTCTTTATTTAAGAATAATTTTGTTGTCGCTCCTGTTTGACATTCTTTGATAATGTTCTTCTGTTTTTTGGTACTTCAACTACTTGAAGGTTGACCATAACTGTTGGGTTTTTCCTTGTCCTTTGTGCGGTGGCTCAGATCGACTCCGGTTCTTTCGCTGACATTTTACAACCAAAATATAGTAACTTGACAACTCCAAATTCTGAAATTAGTTGACTACAAACTATTCCTGCATGACTAACTATAAGTAAAGAAGATGTCTACATATATAATTTTGTATTAAGTTTCCTCCAGTAAGTTGCATACAATTTAATCTTCTCCCTCGTGGCGAAAGGGGTGCAAGGTTTTCCTCTTTGTGTGCTGTAATAGAATGAAACCAATTAAAGGGGTCGTTGTGGCGCTCCCAGTAATGGACTTACAAACTGTTATGTTCAGCTACAATGTTGTATACAGTGTGTACGATACAATGTTACCGGTGCTACATACACTGAAAAAATTTTACTTTAGCAAAGTACCTTTTTGGCTCGGTTACAATCATATTGGTAAATTTTAACTAAGACTTGCCTAAAAATCTACAAGTAAACTTGACAAAGAGTAGACTTGTGAATATTGTTAAATATTCGGTTTAGTCTAGGAATGACTAATTCGCGAAATGACTACATGGTCTATAATTGACCAATTCTTGAAATGTACAATTCTTTAAATGACTGATTCTACAAATGACTGATTCTATAAAAGACCGATTCTTTTAAAGACCGATTCTATAAATGAACGATTCTTCAAATGACTGATTTTTCAATTCTATGAATGTGTGTAAATATCGTAAATAAAATGCTACATAAGGGTTGGCAAATCATATATTTCAACTACATAGTTTCAAAAAATAACTTCTATCATGTCCCAAAAAATGACTTGTATAATGTCACGTACTACATTTTGTAGCGCAAAAGTAAACATTTATTCGGTTTCTTTTCAAAAAATCAACAGTTATCAAAAAGTCATAAAATCGATTATCAAAAAATCAACAATTATAGAAAATTAAGAAATAAATCACTTAGGAATATGTAGTTGAATATTAATCATTTTAAAAAAAAAAGACTATCCATATCAAAAATAAGAAAAAAAATCACTGAGGAATATGTGGTTATAGTGTCACGTACTACATTTTGTAGCCCAAAAGTAAACAGTTATCAAAAAGTCATAAAATCAATTATCAAAAAAATCAACAATTATAGAAAATTAAGAAATAAATCACTTAGGAATATATAGTTGAATATTAATCATTTAAAAAAAAAAAAGACTATCCATATCAAAATATAAGAAAAAAAATCACTGAGGAATATGTGGTTATAGTGTCACGTACTACATTTTGTAGCCCAAAAGTAAACATTTACTCTTTTTCTTTTTTAAAAATCAACAGTTATCAAAAAGTCATAATAAAATCAATTATAAAAAAATCAACAATTATAAAAATTAAGAAATAAATCACTTAGGAATATGTAGTTGAACACAAATCATTTTAAAAAAAAAAAGACTACTGATATTTCCCTATTTTTAATTTTTTTTAATACTTTTAAATGTATTGATACCGAAAAAACCAAGTCTCTTCTACTTTATACAAAAGTTGAAGCAAGAAGCCAAACACTGTGATATAAGGTTAAGGGATACTCTTTTCCAGGTTTCACGAAAAAATCGCCGAAACCGTTATATTTTATTTGATAAAAAGTATTAAAAAAAAAATACGGAAATATCAGTAGTCTTTTTTTAAAAAAACTGTTGATTTTTAAAAAAGAAAAAGAGTAAATGTTTACTTTTGGGCTACAAAATGTAGTACGTGACACTATAACCACATATTCCTCAGTGATTTTTTTTCTTGGTTTTTGATATGGATAGTCTTTTTTAAAAAAAAAAGATTAATATTTAACTACATATTCCTAAGTGATTTATTTCTTAATTTTCTATTATTGTTGATTTTTTTGATAATTGATTTTATGACTTTTTGATAACTGTTGATTTAAAAAAAAAAAAGAGTAAATGTTTACTTTTGCGCTACAAAATGTAGTACGTGACATTATACAAGTTATTTTTTGGGACATGATAGAAGTTATTTTTTGAAACTAGTTGAAATATATGATTTGCCAACCCTTACATAGCATTTTATTTACGATATTCACACACATTCATAGAATTGAAAAATCAGTCATTTGAAGAATCGGTCATTTATAGAATCGGTCTTTAAAAGAATCGGTCTTTTATAGAATCAGTCATTTGTAGAATCAGTCATTTAAAGAATTGTACATTTCAAGAATTGGTCAATTATAGACCATGTAGTCATTTCGCGAATTAGTCATTCCTAGACTAAACCAATATTCTTGGCTAATAACCAATAAGCATGTTGTTGTTACTAAACGAGTATTTCACTCGGTTGTTTTTTCCAAACATCTATAGTTAATAATAGATAAGTACAACTCTGTTGATTGTAATCGAGTAATTATTCGGTTGTTTTTTACAAACATCTATAGTTAATAATAGATAAGTAGAACTCTTCTGATTGTAATCGAGTAATTATTCGGTTGATTTTTACAAACCAACATATTTATCAATACATAAGATTAACCGATTCATTGCCACCTTCATTTTCGTGAACATTTCAGCCAGGCCCCATTCATTGGTCGGTGGATCACCATTTGAGTCATCGGCCTCCCTGAAGGATGACTCAACTGATGAGTCATAAAATATTTTTCATTTAAAGACGTAGGAAATTAATCTCAGCTAAATCAAATGTAGGTATGGGCGGCTGCCATTTTTCTTTACTCGGTTGCTTCTTGCAAACTACCTCTGTTAACGGCAATCGGTTCGTGTCGTTTAATTTTAACCGAGTAGCTAACTCTGTTAAAAATAATCGAATCGTTTGGCTAGCATCAATCAATCCCATCATTCGTTTAGTCTCGGTCGCTAGTTCGCTCGTTCATTTGCTCGTCGATTCTCTTGAAGTAAGCACGCGTGCATGCGCTCCTCGTTCGTGGCTCCGCTGTGAATATTGGGTGTGTGTGATAAGTTTGGACAAGTGACACGTTGTTTGGACAATATTATGGACGATTAATGAATTAAATTTGTATTATCAATAAAAATACTTAGGTCAGTACTTCCAAAGTTTTTATATTTTAAAGTGTATCTACTTTCGAATATAAAAACTTTAGAAGTATTGACCTAAGTATTTTTATTTAATACAAATTTAACTGTCTTTATGCACCGAATTAAATTGATTACGAATACAGAGTAACACTGCTCTAACTACCGAGTAGGCTGGCTGTGGCTACAGCTTAAATTGGTTAAGAAACGGTTTTCTTAACCAATTTAAGCTGTAGCCACAGTCACACCACAGCCACAGTGTTACTCGGTAGTAACACTGCTCTAACTACCGAGTAGGCTGGCTGTGGCTACAGCTTAAATTGGTTAAGAAAACCGAGTAACACTGCTCTAACTACCGAGTAGGCTGGTTGCTGTTACTAGATAAATTGGTTAAGTATACTGAGTAACTCTGCTCTAACTACCGAGTAGGCTGGCTGCTGTTACTAGATAAATTGGTTAAGTATACTGAGTAACACTGCTCTAACTACCGAGTAGGCTGGCTGTAGATACTGGATAAATTGGTTAAGAATACCGAGTAACACTGATGTTATGTACCGAGTGAGCCGGCTGTAGTTAAGTTAGTAAAACTGGCTAAATGCAGCCAACTTAACTCGGTCGTTACTAACGTAAGATACTGTGTTATTTCTAACCAAGTAAAATTGGCTAAATTCAGCCAACTTGACTCGGTCGTTACTAACTTAAGATACTGTGTTATTTCTTACCAAGTATTTTTAACCAATTTTAACGGTTAATATTTAACAAGTAATGTCAGCAAAGTTGACGTATTTGTTTTTAGCAACAAACTTTGCAGGTGCTATGTTGACAAACATGCTGGGTTATTTTTAACAGTATTTTATTTATTTTTAACCCTTACGTTTTTTGAGTGTATGCTTGCACATATAGTTAGTTACGTAGACGGATTATTTTATACATATAAGACGATTTTCCAACTGTAATATTAGGAACTGATAAGTTAGATTAACGAATTCGGTTTTAAGAGATTATCCATGGAGTTTCTTTTCCGTTCTTGTCCATAGACATTTCAATTTTGATATTATTGGGCAACTACAACTTTTGACTACTTAATAGTTCAAAAATACCCGAAAATTTGGTGATGGTGGTGTCCATCACCAGATAAGAGAGGTATTCCACATAGGTAGGGCACCCGCTGACAATGGCACCTGAGCTACTAGCACCTTATCTATTCCACATAAGGCTCCTGTCAACATTTTTCGGAGGTGCCAGGTGCCCTATGTAGAATACCTCATTCTGGTCAACAAGGTTCATAAGTGAGACTGACTACTCAATATGATGGGATTCACCTAATAATTAGCATATGTGGTACAAAACATGTCATGCAAACTTGTTTACTTACACAAAAACACAGCCTAACATAACATTATATCAACATTGGCAAAAATAACCAACTAGATAATAAACAACTTGAATTTTTTGTTACAAAACTGAATAAAAACTTGGCATACTTAGAAACCACATCTACACATGTTTGAAGATAACTTTGCGCACGTAGCACGTAGTTAGGGTGCGGCAGACGCGTGACCGGACTTCTAACTCGCGGTGCCGGGTTCAAGCGTGTCCGTGTTTTTGTTGTGACCAACCATCTGGGAGGGAATTGTATAATAATGTGTGAAGTTCTTTGTTTGTGTACTTAGCTGGTGGATTTTTTATTTTTGATTTGACAGCTTGCATTTTGAAAAGGTTTTATTTTGCCCAGTAGTTTATAGGTATTCGGAATACCTATTCCCAGTTATCCATCATCGTTAGACGTTAACCCAGCCTTCTTCTTTCTTTTCGGATGTTTATAAATCCGCGACTCGATCTGACCTCTACAACCTAGTGCGATGTTTTACTATCTTGACGTTGCGTTGCCTCTTGATTATCGGATGTCACAAGTTTAACCGTAATTATTTAGTTTAGTAATTGCTCGGTATTTCTTTTTACTTCATAATATAAAAAAGTAAAACCAATGCCTTCTAGCCGGTTGCCTAACAACGTGATAGTACTATTACGCACAGTCTGGCGCTCTCGCAGACGGGACCCGTCATCACATAAATAACTAGAATGCAAAGTTTCACTGCTTGAAACGGCCAGCTGTAGGAGATCCAGCATACTTTCTCATCTTTGCTGTTGGTGGTTTAGTCTAGGAATGACTAATTCGCGAAATGACTACATGGTCTATAATTGACCAATTCTTGAAATGTACAATTCTTTAAATGACTGATTCTACAAATGACTGATTCTATAAAAGACCGATTCTTTTAAATAGTCTTTGAGAATCGGTCTTTAAAAGAATCGGTCTTTTATAGAATCAGTCATTTGTAGAATCAGTCATTTAAAGAATTGTACATTTCAAGAATTGGTCAATTATACACCATGTAGTCATTTCGCGAATTAGTCATTCCTAGACTAAACCCTGTTGGTCTGTCTTTTGTTCTCGGCATCTAACTCCAGTATTTATGCTAGGTTGCGCGTGGTAATTGAATTGTTACCATCAGATGCCTGAAGAACACATTGTTTTTTTTTTATAAAGGTATGCTTTTTCGTAAGTGCTTGATAGGGCATTCTAAAAGTAAAGATGAACATTCCCAAAGACCTTCTTATGCGCAGACACACTTACTATATTAGTATTATTTTATGGAGCTAGGTTAGCAGACCCGATAGAGGATGATAAGAAAATCTAGACAAAATCTACAACCAGCACGCGGAGTATGACACCGTAGCAACGGGTTTTATTGACGGAGGAATCTATAGACAAAATGACAGAATTTAGAAATATTTATACTGTCCTAAGCATGCCAAAGCTTATAGCCTCCTGCAGAGACACGCGATTAATCGCGCTGCGACAACGAGCCAAGCTAATTTCCACTCTAAAAATACTGCGAATGGACAGCGACATGTCGCCCCGCGCGATTAATCGCGTGTGTCTGCAGGAGGCTTATAATGAATTATGTAGTCTATTCTTCAGTCGTCGTGGGACAAAAAAATTCGTATTGTATAGAAGTAATTTTCAATTCTGGGTAGAGGAGATAGAACTGTTGATGCTACGCGTGCAATGGTTCACTTGACCCTGGAGCGAAAGGACCAGGATGTCATAAGGATAGTAATTTGCTCAGCAGTGAGATGCCACTGGCTAGCAATAAAAGTTTTAATCAGAAAATCTACAGACTCAGACGCGACAATACATTTCAACAGACATAGCGTGATATTATTCGCTTTATATACTCGCGTGGAATTCTCCGAGTAGCCGCAAGACGCGTAGTATACATTGGTATATAACACGTTCCATTTCATTGATGACCGGTCACGTACGACTCATTACATTATGTACACGCGCACCTAACTAGATTCACTATCGCTTTATTAACATGTTGTGTAATGTAGATATGTTATTAATATTATGTATAGCTTCTGATATGACTATCTGCCTTGGAGTCATCCTAGGGAGGATATGAGGTTTTTGTATATTATTTACTCGTATTACATACGCAATCGTATCGGCGCAATTTACCAGACCAGTCATTTGTTATTGCTGTTCTCGGCTCCTAAACACCCTCGCCTACGGCTCGGTTGAGAATGCCATGCCCCACTGCAATTTTTTGATCGTCTAGTTAAAAGTGGTTTTAGAAATCAAAGATATTTTTATTGGCTGATATAAAATAAAACTCTGACAAATACCCCTTCATATTAAATTTTAAACTCGTTAAACCAGTGATTGTACAGAAAGGCTAGCGATTAGAACAAAACGCACGTAGCACAGCAGTATCGATTATTGTCAGTGGGTGCTCAACCACTCACATTATCATCGACTTTGTCTAATTGCAGGCAGTATTCAGTGGCCTCGTATTACTTGACTTCATATGGATAATTGACGATCAATACTATTGTTTTAAATTATCATGCCTACCATACAGTGAAACATAATGATTTTTTAGATTAGTGATATTCCTTATAATCGATTGGGGCTGCGCTGCCATTATTACAGTCCACCTTACAAGATTTTCAACAGCACTCGGTTCTACACTTTTCCGTCCAGTCTATTCCAAGTTCTTTTCCTCTTTTCATGGTCATCGTTCCATCAGAAGGCTTCTCATGCGAATTCCTACTGTTTCCTCTCCACCATATAAGGACGAGAAGGACTTGTCAACTCCATAGCAATATTTCCTTAAGCTTCAAGCTGTTTTTAGTTTTGGTCCACTGAAATTTTCTAGTCGACTGAAACACACGATAACTTGAACTTTCTTGCCATAACACTAAGTAAAGTTTAAACATGGATTCCACCTTTCATAAACGTTTACTTCGTTAGCGAAAAGAATATAATATGACACAAACACTGAGCTTGGTACCCCCACAGGTATATAAGTAAGCGTTAAATTGGCTCTTACAGGATTACCCGATGCTGTGTCACACAGAATTTTATATCATCCCCGCCATATTGGATTACTCTTAGATAAAGTCCGTAAAGCTCTGCTCATTATTTATTTACGTATTGACACTAATACGTTATTTATTTTATTAATTACATTTAAGTTCTAGTATTATTATAATTATAGGTATACCTTAACTTTACTGTACGCAGAAGCTGTTGGAAAACCATAATAAATAAATAAATTTATTATTCCTTAAACACGAATGTATATCAAATACACACTTGTTTGTTAAACTTCACGGATTAGCATATAAGTTCTTACGTGATATTTAGAAATTGTACTTTAAAGTTGATGGTATCGGTTGGCCTTGGCTTATGTTTTTCGAATACCAATACACTTTGTATGATTATTCACTATATAATATCTAGTAATGTTCATCATCAGTGGAACATTTCACGTAATTATAAGTAAAACTTTTTTTTGGAAACTGATGAAAATATTTTCAGAAATCACGATTTTTTCTCTTGTTCTCATTTACAATCGTATAATACTCGTAGTTCCAATTGAGCAATTAATTGATGTCTTGATCAATTTACTGCGTTTATTTTCTGCAGTACTTATACCCTCTATACATATTGTTACGTCGATCGAATTGCGAGACCTATCTGTAAGCTTCTCGAAAGTTCCACAAGGTTCTTGACAATTCTACCGAAGATTGGTCTGGAAGTTTCTAGAAAGTTCTACCCTGTTCTAGATGTTTCGAGATAGGTCTGGAATGTTCTAGAAGGTATGGGACTATGTCGAAGTCTATGGATGTTTCCAGAACATTCGACCACCTTCTAGAAACATCTAGTGGGTCCGGCGGTAGTATAAAAAGGGCGCCGATCGGCGACCTGAGTCAGTCTGGTTTTGACTACGATCGAGGCAACTCGAAGTGAACTGGAAGCGATCTCTAAGTGATTTTTACGTGTGATTAAGTGAGTTTATAAGTGTTTAATTGTTGAGTAGTGTTAAGTGTTTGTTCTAATTACTGATTCGTGTGTGAATAAAGTTTATTTGGTTTTAATTGGTGTTAATTAATTTATCCCAATACCCAGCTCGTAACATTTGGTGTCAGAAGTGAGGGATATAATGCCAATTTTACCAAAGGACGACACGGACGGTATTCGTACCAGGAGTCAGCGCCAGCAAGACATGGACCAGAGGCGGTTTGGAGGTTCCCCGATACAGACGCCGGGTGGTGCTCAGCCTACGATAGAACCAGTGGCTGGTCCGTCTGCAGTCTCTTCAGCATCAGCGGTCCCAGACCTGTCTGCGCTTATGGCGCTGCTGCAGGAGCAGGCCCGCCGCCAGGAGGAGCAGGCCCGCCGCCAAGAAGAACAGGCCCGCCTGCTGCAAGAGCAGTTACAGAAGGATAAGGAGGAGCAGGCCCGCCGCCAGGAGGAGCAGGCCCGCCGCCAGGAGGAGCAGGCCCGTCGCCAGGAGGAGCAGGCCCGCCGCCAAGAAGAACAGACCCGCCTGCTGCAAGAGCAGCTACAGAAAGATAAGGAGGAGCAGGTCCGACGCCAAGAGGAACAGGCCCGCCTGTTGCGAAAGCTGCTTCAGGAAAATAAAGAGGAGCAGGCCCGTCGCCATGAAGAGCAGATGTTCCTGATTAAAGACCTGCATGCAACATTTGGCAAAGAGCTCAAGTTGATGAAAGAGCAAGTTCACCAGCTAGAGAGTCGTATCTCAGAAGCTGAAGTTCAGATTGCTGAGATGAAGAAGACTTTGGGTGAACTTAGGACTGGAGACTGGATTGTGTGTCCAGTGGTTGCTGCACCTCCGGTACGAGGGTTTAAGGTGCCACCATTCGACGGAACATCATCATGGTCGGCTTACAGGATGCAGTTTCAGGCCGTTATGAAGGCGAATGGGTGGACCAAGGAGCAAGCTACGACCGGGCTCATCTTGGGTCTGCGAGACCAGGCCCTGACCGTACTTGAGGCTCTTGGCAAGGATGTGACTTATGAGCAGCTGCTGGAAGCGTTGGAGTCCAGGTACGGCGACGCGCACCTGGAGCACGTATTTCGCGCTAAGTTAAGGGATCGTGTTCAACGTAGTACCGAGAGCCTACAACAGTGGGCCCTAGAAATTGAGAAGATGGTTCGGAAAGCATATCGGTCCGTCCCGGCTCTCATGGATTGCAATTTGGTACAGGCTTTCATTGACGGAATCCGTGACTTGGAAGTTAGAGCAGCTGTAAGACTTGGGCATCACGAGACCTTGAAGGGCGCCTTGGCCCATGCTTTGGAAGTGGAAGCAGTGAGGCAAGACCATCGAACTCAGCGTAGCAGGGAGGTTGTGCCATCTTCTGTACGCGACTGTTCGAGAGGGTACAGCCCTAGGTGCTATACTTGTGGAGAAAAGGGTCATCTTCGGTCAAGCTGTCCAAAGCGAAGGGCAGCTGATATGACCGCCCAGCATCGTAATTGGAGAGCGCATGGTAACGCTGATACACCGTCTAGAAGACCTTGTTCTGAAGACAGTAGGCACAGCATCAAGCAAGAGCCTAAGGAAGTAGTGCACGTGAGGACGCTACGAGAAAACACGGATCTCGGTAATCAATGGAAGGAAACCCTACAGCCTGCGCAGGAAAATGACATGGATAACTGTGTGAAAAGACCTCAGACAAACAGTAGTGGTTTTGACGAAGCGTCACTGGTTGTGCATAGCCCAGTGCGAAGGAAAAGGAAGCCTCGTAAATTAAAAGTGAAACGGGATGGACCATACCGAGTTGCGACCAGGAGCAGTGATGTTCCCTACCGCATACAGAGTGCTCAAGGCGGTGCGCCTAAGTTTGACTTCGTTAACTGGTTGCGGCGATACAACGACGACTACGACGGACTGTGCATGCTCGGGACTAACGATGCTCGGGACGAGCATGTCTAAGGAGGGGGCAGTGTTACGTCGATCGAATTGCGAGACCTATCTGTAAGCTTCTCGAAAGTTCCACAAGGTTCTTGACAATTCTACCGAAGATTGGTCTGGAAGTTTCTAGAAAGTTCTACCCTGTTCTAGATGTTTCGAGATAGGTCTGGAATGTTCTAGAAGGTATGGGACTATGTCGAAGTCTATGGATGTTTCCAGAACATTCGACCACCTTCTAGAAACATCTAGTGGGTCCGGCGGTAGTATAAAAAGGGCGCCGATCGGCGACCTGAGTCAGTCTGGTTTTGACTACGATCGAGGCAACTCGAAGTGAACTGGAAGCGATCTCTAAGTGATTTTTACGTGTGATTAAGTGAGTTTATAAGTGTTTAATTGTTGAGTAGTGTTAAGTGTTTGTTCTAATTACTGATTCGTGTGTGAATAAAGTTTATTTGGTTTTAATTGGTGTTAATTAATTTATCCCAATACCCAGCTCGTAACAATATAACCCTGAATGTAAATGTTCCAGAATATACATTAACCCAACATTAACCTTTATGTTTTCTTGTTTTCCAGGTATAAAATGTCCGGTATGCAGCAAGTTCGTGTTGCCGGACGACATAGAGTGCCATCTGGTCATGTGCCTCACAAGGCCAAGACTCTCCTATAATGGTTAGTAACACCTTATTTATATTGATTTGTTACTTAAGAGTATAATAAAATTGTTGATTGATAGTGTCTAGCTTGCTTCACCGCTTACCATTTATTTTTTTCGTGGTAAATTCATCAAATGAGTCTCCCCCACCCAGAGCGAGACAGGAGGGACTGTCAGACTTGTACTGACTAAACTCCACGGTGATCCTTCAATAAACCTTTACGTACCAGGGTCACGGTTACCTACTTGATGAGACAGTCCCGCGCCAGTGGTCAAACGCCTATCGTAATATTGATGTAGAAAACACTAAAAAAGTCAAATGGAATGATGATGACGATTACATTTTCCGTAGGAAAATGACTTTGAATTAATATCTTCAGTTAAAGTTTTTATGCTGTGGAATATTTTTAAATCGGGCAAAATAATAATGCAATGAGTCAATATGTGCGTGCTTGTGTAGTTTAGTCAGCTTCTCAGTATTGATTGTAAACACAAAACACGTGCGCGCATTACTAGAAATGCCAGCGGACTATTTTGATAGCCATTCCTAAAGTCATGATTCTTACCAATATGTAGTGAACGGATTGAACGGTGAATTGGATTCTTATTAAAATGGAGTTCAAATAGTAGCAGCGTGCAATAATGTTCAGTATTCAAACAATTCGAGATTCAGACAAACATTTGCTAGAAGAAAAAAAATATCTAGCATTTAAAACCATCACAAAATAGTGACAAAGATGATAAGTACAAAACTGACAATTTTAAACTGATTTTTTTTTGTGTAGGTACAAGTACAATTTAAGTCCATCTACTGTTCTTACAATATTCTACTGTTTTCACAAAGCCTTTTACAATCATCCACTTCGTTGTTTTAAAACTAATTAACCATCAAGTAAATTACTTCGGTAACTTCCAACGAGATTTGTGAAGCAGCTGAACATAATTCACAATGCGATTCGCCAAGAAATAGTGGAAATAAGCACTTTAGACCAGGACAGGCTTTCCCTGTAATTGCCAACAAGACTGAGTGAAATACCTCATTAAACATTTAAGTAGAATCAGCCAAGACTGTTCTTGAAATTATGTTTGTCTTTGCATTACTGTTACTGTGTTAAGTAAAATTGTACGAGTTATATTATCCAATTACTAACTCTTGAATAAAACAGAGAGATTCGTAGAATTTAAACAATAATATGGTAGATTACAATCTACCACGGCTGACAACGAGGAGACACGTGTCCATGCATTGGGAAATTATAAGGTGATAATGATTTCTGTATTTGGTTGAGCTGTGAACATGGGGTACTAAGTTCGATCTCCCAGTTAGAGAAATTAGGAAATTAGTAATTGGAATGTCCCATTTGAAATTTCTCAGTGGTTTCAGGTTTGATGAATAGGTCTGAGGTTGATGGGAAACGGCTAATCCTTATTACACGAAACTTACTTAACTGGCAAACTGTAAGTGTTATGTTGCCTAACCAGACATGATGTTAATGCTGGTCTTGTTCAAGTTTTAAGAGCCAATGTAGTGTAATGTTGTGGAAAGCATTAGTTTAAGGTAACGCGAAGTCAGATCCCATTTATATTCATCAAACCAAGTATGTAGATTTTCCTTAGATTGAGCCAAACTTTACTAATAACTAGTATGAAGCTTTTGGTTGGTCTATAATTAATTCTACTTTAAAACTTGCTCAATAAAGTTGAAGGTTCTGGTAAACTGTAACAAAACTAGACAAGCAAACTGGGCTGGGCCCACATCCTGTTACCATGGCCATCTGGGGATCTAAATTATCCCTTTGTTTTAATCAACTGGTTGAAAGTTGAAGTTAATTCTGTATTCAGTGTAATTGAAATGTATCCTCCATTTCTGTAGTTATTAGGTATGTACTCGTATATTCTATAAGTTCTATAACTGATGATATTGTTGTAATGTTTTCAGAGGATGTGCTGAGTGATTCCAAGGGCGAATGTGTGATCTGCCTGGAGGAGCTCTCGGCTGGAGACACCATAGCCCGCCTGCCCTGCCTTTGCATCTACCATAAGGGGTAAGACCATTGTTCACATAATTATAACCAAAGACTAGTAGCCTCAGTCTCGGTGCTTGCAAGCACTACTGCATGAGGTCCCGTGTTCGACCAGGTTCGGCAAAGTTTTACTATAGGGTTTTTCATCATGAATATAGGTGGGTTCTCGGTTGATGGCAACATGCTCACCCCCTATTGAATGTGACTACACAGTACTTGTACTAAATTGTTTACGTTTTGTTAATGTAATTGTTACTCTCTGCTTAACTTTTCGGGAAATATAGGCGTGATCATGATGTTACGTTGACAAGCTAAGTACTTCATAGCACAGAATAGTTAATAGTGGGTACTACGGTCGTAGTTTAATTGCGTTTGTTTCTATAGGGGTACAAGAAGAATAGATAAGAAAATCCATTTTAAAAATAAGGCTCTTGCAAAACAGTGAAGGAAAATATGTTTAAGTTTTGCAACATTCCACAGTAATTGTCTCCATTAGGACACATGTTGAGAATGGAGGAAACAGCCAAGCTAGTTAGGAAAAGCGGAAGCAATTTAATAACACAACAATTTCTACACTTTACATTATTTTCTAGAAACACAAAACTCAACGTTTTGCGCAGTAACAATAAATGTAATGTATGCAATCAGTTTCTGATGACACGCGATAACTCACCAAATAATAGCCCCGCGTCACTAAATCGTCGAGATTAAATGACTATAATCATGAATAGTCATTGTTACGTCGCATTTTAATTGTTTTATTTGTTTACTAACACGCGGTGATTATCACGCATTAACTTATTTTATCAGCGGATAATCTTGGAGCTCCTATACCGCAAAAAGATGTAATCTTCAACCTTAGATCGTAGTTTCCCGTTGAATGATTAGCAAAATAATTTTAATAAAATAAGTAGTTTTTTCGTCTGGCTTTCTGCCCTTTGGTAAAAGCTATACAGTAAAATTTAGTTAAACTTAAAATAAGTTATAATTATTATTTCAGGAAGGAAAATCCACTACAGTTGGGGACTTTCCTGTCAATAATATTGTTTTATTTTTAGCTTTTACATAATATCAACGTCAGTTTCATGTAACTAAGGCTAGATAACACAAACTGATAGTTTTACAATCAATTTGCCGATAACGCATATCTGATATTACAGACAGATAGACATTGATTATTTATTGAAACACCGCGATTACCGGGAAGTGAATCAAACATGCTATCTATTCAAACCTGCAATTTTATCATGAAATCATTATTATGACTACATTGTTGATTATTCATAAGTAAATTAATTTTAAATAACATGACATTACACTTCTTTCTGAAGAATATATATCTCAAACTGTGGCCATTTTTTAACAATTGTTTTGACAATTGAAAGCCGACCAATTAGTCGCCTCAACATTACACCGGATAAGCAAAAATGTAGCTTTAAATTCTAATTTTCTCAGTTACAAATTAAATTCCATTTATAAGTAGGGGTGGGCGTATTGCCGTCAATCAGGCTGACATCTAGACTCAACACATTAAATATGTCCATACATAAAATGTTGAAAATAATTAAAGAGCACACCTGAATTTACAAAGGGTCGATTGGACTTCAAGTAGACTAAAAAGTAGTTTTAATTTGTGGCCTGGGCCTGTAATTAACTTTCACTAACGATAGCTTGTCAATACAATTCTTAGTACTTTTGACCTCCATCGAAAAGGTTGCGTAGGTATTTCTATTTTTAACCGACAAACACATAAGGAGGTTCTCCATTCGCCCAGTATTTTAGTGCTACTTAGATCGAAGTAACTCTTTCCTTACTTTTAATATTTACCCTACTCGGAGAAAAACTCTTTTAAATCCCTCTTAGCAACATCGGTGCCTCTTCAGCCCTCTCTAGGGCTCAAAGGGCGGTACCTAGACAAAGCTTCCGATAAGGCCCTCAACAATCTAGGTCGGCCGATACTTTCGTCGAGAACATTTGACCTGAACTGTGGTACCCTAATACCTTACCTAGCCTGTGTTGTTAGCTATTTTCCCACGTTTTTATACACTCACAATTCTTGTTTGTTTGTATGTTTGTTTGTTTGTCGTTCCGGTTGGACTTTTGCAACTCAATTTTGAGGCACTTCCCGATAAGCTAGCAAGCTGAAATTTTGCACACGCTCTGAGTTCTGATGACAATATATGACTAGCTAAGAAACGTCATAACAAATCCAATATGGCGGCCTCCCCAAGATGGCGGACTGACTGTTTGAAACCCACCCCCCTGATATGGGTATCAAATGAAAGGGTTTGCTGTCAGGAATACGAAAAAAATAGTCACGTGACTTAAATCCAATATGGCGGACGTCCAAGATGGCTGACAGGCTATTTGAAATGCACCCCTATGATGTGGATATCAAATGAAAGGGTTTGCTGTCAGGAGTACGAAAAAAATAGTCACGTGACTTAAATCCAATATGGCGGACGTCCAAGATGGCAGACTGGCTGTTTGAAATCCACCCCCCTGATATGGGTATCAAATGAAAGGGTTTGCTGTCAGGAATATGAAAAAAATAATCATGTGACTTAAATCGAATATGGCGGTCGTCCAAGATGGCGGACAGGTTTTGAGGCACTTCCCGATAAGCTAGCAGGCCGAAATTTTCAGGGTAGCTTCAAACCCGATGAACAAAGATAAAAATAATAAAATAATTAATAGATTTAAAAAAATCTAAAAACCCACGTTTTTAAATGTCCTAAAAATAAGAAAATAACCCTACGGGGCTGAGAGAGGGGCCACTCAAAACGTGGGGGCGATATTTGCAAGTTACACCCACGATCACACATCATATACTCGTCATGTAAATATGTCCCATAAATAATCCATTAAATAATATACGCCCCCACTATTTTTTTCGTACTCCTGACAGCAAACCCTTTTTATACCTTTATGCAGCTGTTCAAAGTGGTTTGTGAGTGCGTGAGGGTAGATAATGTTCGAAAGTTGTAACTGTTAACGCCATCTGTTGAGTGCTTTGGAGTGGCAAAGTTACTTAGTACGAGATGGCGTTAGTAGTATGTATGTCGTTATAAAACTGCTTAGGGTCAGTTCAGACCGAGACGCGAAGCGACGCGACGATGCGTGAAGAGGCCTGTCATTTCACGCTGCGTCGCGCTACGCCTCGCGGCGCCGCGATGCGCCTCGCTGCGCCGCGAGACGCATCGCAACGTCGCGAGGCGCATCCAGACACCGCGCGGTGCAGCAGAACGTGTCTAGATTTTCCACGTGCTCCCGCCCCGCCCCGCGTCCTTTCCGCAGTCCCATTTGCAAATGGCGGCCTCAGCTACATAGTCCAAGGGCTAGAGGTAGCTGAGTATGCAAAATCCGAGAGACGGCAACTATGACCGAATTCTTATACATAATATTATTTTGCGCTTTATCTGTCCCGCAAAAAGCTGTGATCTGATTTTTCTATAAATTATTACGGAAATAATCATTAAAATGATTTTAAATCATGTACTCAATACATTCCGTTTACGAATAAGAGAAGAGGGCGAAAAAAATGAACCAAAAAATTGACCGGCAAGTTCTACATTGTTATTCTTTGACCTTTTCTTAACTTAATTCGGTTGGCGAAACTCGTTACTCACAATTATGCATACTCAGTCACCTCTAGCTCCCGGTCTTCACCTCGCATCGTGGAGCATCCGCAAGCGGCGTCAAGCGGCGCCGCGCTGCGTCGTGAGGCCTTGAGAGGCGCAGCGCAGCACCGCTGCTTTGAGATGCGTCGCGCTGCGCCGCGAGGCGTCGCGCGGCGCATCGCGGCGCATCGCGACGCATCTCAACGTATTCTAAATTCTCACAACGAAATGTGTATCTTTTGGTGAAGAAAATAAAGTCGAATTTTGAGTGGCTCTTAAAAGTGTGCGCGCATCGTCGCGTCGCCTCGCGTCTCGGTCTGAACTGACCCTTAGATTCATCTTTACGGAGGGTCCTGTTTTTTATGGCTGTACTGAATATAAATGAAAGAAATTAATTATTGAAGTTTCAAAACTCGGAACATAATTATCATTCTTGCCAAGGCCATATGTCTATCCTTTTATTGTATGCATTATTTGTGTTTTTGTAAGTGTAAAATATTAACATGTATCTTTTTGTCATGTTCCAGATGTATAGACCAATGGTTCGAAGTGAACAGATCGTGCCCGGAGCACCCCGGAGACTAGTAGTGCGGTAGTGCGGCGCGGTGCCGCAGCCATGTGCGTGCGAGTGATACTTTTATACTGAACTGACTGTGCCCACGGGCTTGTAAATATAAACTTATGCTAGTGAGATGTTTTACCGTTTAATGATTAAAACAAAATAAGAAAAAAACAAAGACAATTATAGTAAACGAAACGCTATGGGAAATTCTCGGTGGAGTATTAATAATACTTATAATTATAAATTTTACAACGTTACTCTTTAGTTCAAACGCGAAAATGAATAGATTGTTTTTATTTGATATGTATAATGTAAATTATAATATACTTGTATGTATAGTGAACGTTCGTTTTGTTTTGCAGTAAGGTATATAAAGCAAGGGTTATGTTAGAGCTGGACTGTGATTGTCGCGGTTTACATATCTGTTTCTTAAGCTTATATATTATAATATATGATTTGATCTTTTTCATCTTGATAATAAAGTTGATTTGTTTCTAAATTTTCTAACATTGTTTTCTTTGTGTTGTATACCATTTCAGGTGGAAAGTCACTAATACATTAATAAAACAATAAATTATCTCTATAATAATCATATTTATTGACTGAGCCTACTACATAATATACATTATAGATGTCATTCCGACGACCGTGACCAATCTGTCACAAGAACTCACGAACAGAGATCATTTACACACAGATACTATATTAACGACAAACTATAAATAAAGTTGATATTGGTACGACGTTTATAACACCCCGATTTCTTTTTTGTAAACTAGATTGTTTTAAACGGCCAGAGAACTGATTTTGATCCTGTTTTATTCACGCCCTAGTTCCTTTCCTCTCACTAAGCGCTAGTGCTCACACTAAGTGCGGGTACCGCGGCACTTGTGTGAGGTCTGCGGGAGGTCATCGCATGAAGGAGCGATGTCGCGGCCCTCGCTGCATACGACCCGCGCCGCCCCAGCCCATGCCTCCTGGAACAACATACACAACTTTACAATACAGTCATACTCAAATACAGCATACATGTTTCTTTTAAATTGGCCAAAAGGGAGAAATCGGCATCCATAAGAGATACGGGAAAACTTTTTTAGGAACCTTAGCTCTTTTTTGGTGTTGACAATTCTGGAGTTTTTATTTTCTTGGTCAAATGTGAATTGTCCAAAAAAATGAGTGAATTGTGAGGCCAAAAATTTCTTTAATACCGTTCGACTCCCGCCCCACCCAGGGCGGGAGGACTCATTTGATGATTTTGCCACCCTAAAAAAAAAAAAAAAAAACTACCGTTCGACTCTCTTTCATATAAGGATCATTGACATTACATTAAATCAAATATCATCATAAAAATTAGTCCCGCAATCCTCGTTAGTCCCGTGACCGGCGTTTCCGGACCTAACGAATTATTAGTAGGTATGCGACGTATGTTCAGTGTGTGGCATTTGAGCACGATCTTCAATCTGACTTCCATTCCCTATTATTTTTAGTAATTTATTGATTTTAAATCCCTTATACATACCCCCGCCTAGTTGCCATCTATATGACTACTTATAAGCTCAGGAATATAAAGTAACTTACCCATCATGTACTGTGTCGCCGGCGGGAAGTGTCCGAAATGCGAGGCTCCCATCTCCCAGGCACCGCGACCGCGACTGGAACAAAACAGATCAACTTCACTGCTGCACCGCTTTGGGTTCGATTCTCAAATGGAGCAAACCGGGTAATAAAAAATGATCTTTCATCTATTCTTTTCTAACGCATGTTTTGTTTGACCGTGTGGTTAGTGCGATTTTTTTTACGTAGACGCGATAGTAACGTTCAACCGCGTTTGGCGCTCTCATTGGTTGAGAGTTTTCACGACCTTGGAGCGGACCAATAAGTGCGCCAAACGCGGCTAAACGTTACTATCGCGTCTACGTAAAAAAACTCGCATTAACCACACTGTTTACTTAATACAAAGCGTAATATAAACAAACGTAGTTTTTGTTCTAACTCGCTACTAGTAGCTCCATCTATCGGCAAATAAAATAAGTAAAACAACGCCATCTATCGGTAATGTTGAGAGAACTGGTATTTTTTGAACATGTTATCAGTTGAAGATGATACATATTACCAATAAGGGTCGGCTCAGACCGAAACGTGACGCTGCGCGCACATTTCAATAGAGCTATTCATAATTGAACTCTATTTCCTACATGAAAAGATACACCTGTCACAATCCGGCGCGGCGCAGCGCGGCGCCGCGCTGCATTTTAATAGCGACTCAAAATCTAACCTTATTTACGACAAGAAAAGATACACATTTAACGGTGCGTCACGTTGCTTCGCGTCGCGTCTCGGTCTGAACTGACCGTTAAAAATAGTTCATCTTTATGAGGTTTTCTGAATATTTTGAGACTATACCTAGGTAATACTGGCCCTGTAGCCATGTTACAAACGATAAACGCAAACGCTGAGTAGGCTTTAATAGATTTTTAACTTTATGTGCTTGGGTATAACGTTGAAGATCTAGTGAAGATTGCTTATCGTTTTCGACCTTTCCTGTCGCTAACGCTCAGAAATCTTAAGTAGAGTTGAAAATCTATTGGGGAGTACCGAGCGTTTACGATTATCGTTTCCGACTTGTTGTGACTTGCCTAGGGGGGGGTGATATACTCACAGATGCCTGTAGTGTGCGTGCATGGGCGCGGCAGACGCGAACCTGCCGCGATCAGCCACCGCTATGCCGCGCCGCATGCCTCTGTAATCATACAGGTAATATGTAATACACGAAATATAATAGTAAAACAGATTTAAAAAACCTGGCAATATCACTGATCGCATGTTAATTTGCCACCAGATGACATAGTCGATAAATAGATAGAGTACTCTTTCCATATACCATAAAAATGATGGGACATTTACACGTGTCGATTTCTCGGCTAATTAAATCTTGCTGCAAGTCGTAAGTCGCTTCGGTTACCTTTTACTTAATAGAAAAATGTTTGTGATCACTGTCAGTAGGTAAAGGGGTCAATGTACGAATTTCGTCCTGCTCTACGACCGAACTTTAGTCTGTGGTAGTTACCTGGTGACTTGCGTGGCGGTGTATGGCTGGTGCAGGGCGGTGAAGTCGTCCACGTGCAGTGAGGGCGGGCGGGACGTGTTGGGCGGACGGGAACGGAATGCATCGGCGCCGCCCTCCGCACGAACGCGGGTCAGAGCTACTGGAACCACCCCGAGATTATTAAGACGAAATAATTTTTGACAAAAATGAGTTGGTAGTGGTAAGCTAAAAATGGAACGCTCTGTGTGCTTAGTACGAGAGTAAGGGTGCTTTTCCACCAGAAATGTGCTATGTAGCTGTGCTGCGAGGATGTAAAAAGCTGAGCTATGTAGCTGAGCGAGTAAGATGTGTTATGAAGATGCGCCGCCACAAAGTAGCTGTGCAGCTCGAACTATGCTATGTATCGATAGTAGGGAAGACGACCCATAGCAAGCCTCCATAGCACGCATCCCTCCATATAAAAAACACATCTTAGTTGAATCCGTTTCCACCAGTGCTGTGCTAGGTAAACCAATGAATATGATTGGTGGATGTCAAACGCATCCGCAGCAACGTAGCATAGCGCATCTCTGGTGGAAAAGTAGCCTTAGACTTCGAGTCAGTAACGCTTCGATCATACAATCATAGATACACAGTCAGCGACAAGAAACGTCATCAACAAAAGAAGGACCAAATCAGAGATTGGTCCATCTTTTCGTTTAGTACTGTTTTAACGCTCGGAATGTAAACATGGCTCCGTGCTCGTTTAAAAAGTGCAAAATCAGTCTTCCAGGACCGCAAACAAGGTTAAAATTTCATTTTTTCAGTAAGTACTAATATTACCAATGTACAATAACTATTACTTTACTAATAAATACTGATATTTCGTCAAGAAATCGCCGTAAAACATTTATTTTAAAATTAACGAAAGTATCAGCAGGGTTTATAAAGCACCTAAATTGAAAAGACTTTTACTAAACGAACAGTTCATATTGTCGCATGGCTACTCGAATCAACACATTGTGTTGATTCAAGGAGCGGTGGTAAAATTTAATGTGTTTTTTTATGTCCGTTCTAAATCCGACTTTAATTCATTCAAATAAGGTTTAATTTATTTTAGTATATGTTGGGCAGTTATATTTCTGTTTTCTTTCTCTTTCTATTCTACGAACCTGCTTGAGGACAGTTTTAAGTTCGTTTTTGTACGGGATAGTAGTGTATCTATGATTTTATGATCGAAGCAGTAACGGCAAAATGATGTAATGTTGTGTCATTACCGGGCGGTCGCTTGTCGTCGACAGGCGCAGGCTCGGGCGCGTGCAGACACCCCGCCAGGCGCCGCACCGCGCACTGCAGCGCCTCGCCGCCGCACAACAGGTACACAGACGCTATCTCCATTATGTCGCACGACACCTGACCAATATGGACACACATCATAAATTAAGCAATTTTATTTAATTTAGTTTTATATGAAAGATGTCAGGAATCAACCTTCCTTCTCAGGAAGAGGACTTCATCTTAAATTTATTTGTTTTGCATGTGCAGAAAATATTCAAAATACTGTAACGAAACATTAATTATAGGCAATTATACGTTAAATAAAAAATAAATAACTATTTATTTGCTTATCCCTGAACGCGTTGGGTACTTAGTGATGTCACGTATCTGTGTGTAGAACCACAGACAACAAAGATAAAAAGTTTTCGTTTTTGACTTTTAAAATAATGACTAAAACATATAGACAATGAAAAAAAAAACGTTGAAATGCAAAAACCTACATAATTTTGCATAAAATGAAAGTATGAAGATAACAATCAAACAGTTATAAATAAAACAAAATTAAACCCACCAGTTCACTGTCATTGACATCCTCCTCCCCGCCCGCTGCTGGCACATTCAACCAGTAACTGGACGTCAGCCTTTCATCACTCGGCTCCCCTATGGCATATATGGTCCTGGCCTGGAACTGTGCCACCAGGCTCTCAGGCCCTGGCAGCACCAGCTCCTGGCCATCCGGAGGAGTACCCGGCTCCTCCAATACCTTCAGCTTCTGGAGGTGGCTGGCCAGGAAACTGGCGTTGGCCAGGGCGTCTTCGTCCGAGTTTCGTTCCTGAAAACGGTGATTAAAATTGCTGTTCTGTTCTCTTGGCTGTGGAAGGAAAGTCTACTCTTAATATTTACCTAAAAGAAATGTGTTGATTAGGTTCATGCAGGAATAAATGGTAATGGTGTGTCTACATTCGTGGCTTTGCAACTTAATTTTTTTTTATGAATTTCAATTGACTTTGCCCATGATGCGGTGGGATAAAAGCTGATGGTTAATCAGGTTTTATTTCACCCCACTATCGCATATCTTTGACGCATGCGGTTTTTTGTTCTCTCAAGTATTCTGTCGGAACAATTTGCAAAATAAAGATGAAAGCGAAATAAATATGAAAGCGAACGAGTGTGGACAAATCAGTAAAGTAACAGTATGTTTGCACCTCTCTCTCTCTTATTAATTATATGAATTTTTCACCAGTGCAAAATATAAAGTTACTTCAAAACAAAATGTGTCAGGGAAACAACAAAAAAAAAATTGATAATTACGAAGCTCAATCAAAACGGTTTTGGTTTTAATTCATAACAAAAGTCAGTCGAAAAAATAAACTTCGTCTGAATAAGAATGATAATAAAAGCTTCCATAATATAGAATAAAACTCACTCTCAGAATCTTATCCAACTTCAAGACAGGATGCTCTTCATCACTAGGTGAGAACCCCACCATGTCAGCCATTTCTGCCACCGTAAGCATGGTCTTTCGACCAACGGCACCCTCGCCCTCTTCCATCTTAAGGATCCTGATCAGATCGATGTATAGGCTCAGACACTCTGCCTTATCTTCCCCCTGACCTTCCAAAGCCCATTTGAAGAACTTTCCCAGACTTTCTCGTCTTTTGGACACGAATTTCCTGAACTGCTGAAATCCATATTCGTGTTCTGTTAACACAAAGTACGCTCGCAGTATGGACGACGCAACAGAACAAGTTTTTGTGGCCGACTCCAGGCAGTCTGCTGTTGCGTCTAAAAACGCTGCCAATGCGTCTTTATTTGGTAGTGAGTTCGATAGAAGTGTATCCGATGCTCCGTTTAGTGGTATTAGGGTTATTTCTGCATCACAGAATGCAGCTAATGCATGTGCTGCATACTCTTGAGCTGCGGCATGTTCGTTAGATGAATTGGCAAGACTGAGTACTGAAGCCAAGGCAGTTTGGACATCTGCCGCCCTTGGTCCTCCACTATTCATAGCATGTAAGACCGCGCATTTAACGGGCGCATGGGACACTAGGCAAGCCAAAAAGCCCAACACTCTAGCAATGCTGGCCGTCGCTGGCTCTCCCGGCTTCAATTCTCTGGTCACAGCCCCGACGGCAGCTCGTGCGACCGTAGCAGCTGTATTAGGAGCTAAATCGGCTATTTGTACACAAACCCGCCGTAGCATATGCACCACAGGCCTATAAGTTGACATACAGATGATCTGTATCATGTCTGTCAAATCATTGGATAGTGCATGAAGATGTGCTGACCAGAGACGTCTTTCGTTGGACGCATCAGCTAATTCTCTGTCTGTAGGTGGCGCTTTAGTCTGCATTGGGAGTGGAAGAGGCAGAAGCTCCGAAAAGACTAGAAGACCAGGAACAAAAGTGTATGGAGCTGTCGTTATGTAAGATATAACTTCCGAACACAGTGATGTCCAAGGTCCTCGACGAATGGAGTCTCCGTCATTTGCGTCATCAGCTATCGGTTGTGCGTATGCCAGTAATGCTCTCACTGAAGCTTCAGCTGCTTTCGCGGCTGTTCTATATCCTACTGATCCAACTGGGAAGGCCTTTGCTATGCCGTAAGTCTTTAGTAACACTGGTGCTGCGGTCAAGTCTCGGAATCTTGGACCTCGACAGCGAACAACTCTAGCCAGCATTGCATCTAACAATCTTAAACATGGCAGTAATATCTGAGCCAGTTGTAACCCTTTCACTGACGCGAATAATGATGTATGCATGCTTGGTTGGTCGAAATGTGTAGCCAAACGGTCTAGGACTCCTGCTAAATGCGCTACTCCGTCCAACGAAAATAGTTGAAGCACATTGTACTTGTATTTAAGCTCTACGTATTCCTCTGTTGCTGACTCGCAAGCAATGGTCACGTTGTTCTCATAGTCTGATATACAGTAGTGTCTCAAGATTCTCAAACATGTCATCAGTTCTCCTGGTAAGTCCGGAGCATGTTCTGAACTAGCTTTTAGTATTTCCACACACTCTGCCATGTCTTCTCCTGATAAAACAGTTGTTTTTTCTACTGGCTTTAGGTAAGGTATGACTTCCTGTAACACACTGGAAACACTAGGCTCAAATCTATCGTGTTCTCTAGAAACGTTGATCAGTCTCTGTCCGTATTTCTTCAAGAATGGCACATTAGCCGCAAATCGTACTGCAGAAACTATTAGCTCAATGGCGTATCCTTTAGCTGGAGATTTCTGTTTTAATGGTGAATCGTTCTTGGTCTTTGCTCTCAAGTTGTTTTCAAAGACTTCCATCAAACATTCTGCGTTGTCTCCCATGACAATCACATCAGGTACTGCTGTTCTACCGATACTGCCGAAGCTGAGACAGTATAAGGACTGTAGTCTATCAATAAGTTCGTTTTCATCAGCCTTTCCTGCCTGTTGATCACAGATTGAATGTAAGTAATACAAAGCTTTCAATCTGTACGCCAATTCTAAGCCTAGAATCTGCAGATCACTGTAGTTACTTAAATCATGAGGGTAAAGGAACTCCTCAGTAATCTGTTGGCTATATGGCAGAGTCAACGTTTTGAACAGCAGTCCACTCATTTCCATGTTTTTGTATAGGAAATTCAGTCCATTTTGAGAATTTATCAACTCGTATATCAAATCGTGAATCGGACTGACAACAACGAGATTATTACAAGTCTGCGGACATGTCAACAAGTACAAACAGACTTCTAAAATTTGGTGAATGTCGAAAAATTCCAGTAAAGTTTCATTTGAGCATTCTTTATTTATTTCAAATTGAGCAGAAACTGGTAGAAAACGCTTCGGTTGGGATAAATGGAAACACTGCGACCGGTACATGTATAATACCTCTTCGAGGGCATTTACTATGAAATGAGAATCAGCTTCCGAAAGCTCAGAATCATCATTATTGGACTTACTGAAGTTAATCACCAAATCATGCATTTTGTTCAACAATTCATCAATATTTAGTTTTTTTATCAGTGCACTGATTGAAAACTTCAATCTTGACAGAGGATTCGATTGCATCATTGTGATCAAAGCTTGGTATCCATTCCGTGGCTTTCTATCATCATTCTTGTCAAACTTGGGGAACACTGTCTCTTTCATGAAATTATTTATCGATTCTTTTGAAGACAGACAAGCATTTAATGCTTTTAAGATCATAAGGCGAATGCTCAAAGCCATGTATTCTTTAGAATACATTTCTAGGAGTAACATGGACATGTCTATGCCAGATGAAAGGAGCAGTTTCGTCACTTCACCATTATGTCTGTGTCCCACTAAAGCTTCAGCGAGACGTATTCCACATTTCATGTGTCTTATTTTGTATGTTGGTTGCTGCTGAGCTAATGCAAATTCGAAGTTCAAGCCAATTTTGCAGAAAGTTATTAATAAGTGATATATCTCTGTAAATTCATCACTTGCGTCATTTTTGTTTGGGTTCTTGAAGATTCTTAGTATTATATCAGTGTTCTTGCAAAGGGTTGTAATAGATACGTAAAGTTGTTCGCATTGGTGAACCCATTCTTCCCTACCAGTGTTGTCAATTTCAACAAATGTGTTTGTTAAGTATTTTTGGTCTAATTTCTTATTAGATTTTGCCAATTCAGAGATTTTGAAGAGCTCTGGACTAGCATCAGCCAACTCATCAAACGTGGCATTCAGTACATCTTTGACACCTTCCCTGTTAGGTCCTAATAAATGTATTTTGTTCACATGCTCATATTTATTCCAATCACACTTGAATGGATTGTAATACTTGATGATATCATCAACACCGCAGTAATCATTTACGTCGTAATCAACTTCCATATATGCTGGACCTTCAAGATCATCACAAATATCTTCGTCAGAAAGAATGGGTTCAAATTGTTCAGCATCCATAGACCTATCTTCTTCTGGGTTTCTATTAGGTGATTCTATGGGCTTAGCGGTCGCATTGTCAACTATTTGGACAGTTACCAAGCTACTGTGCTGTTGTTGTTCCACATAGGCTGCATTTTCGGCTTCTTGGGAAGGACTGCGAATTGAGGTCTTGTGACGGTAACTCTGATGGTAGAAGTCAACTCTAGGGATTTGTTTCCCACTTCTATCATACTCCCCACCGTCGTCAGACCTGATAGAGTTGATGGGACTAGAGGCATCTACTTCCCTTGGAGACAAAGGTCTTCGACTATTTTCTCCAGGAGGAGTCCTAGGCCTCTTCCTAGGATCATCACGACTTGGAGACCTGCTACTGTAACTGGATCCCCTGATACGACTGTAAGGTGAATGACGCTTCCTATCATACGAGGACTGTTTCTCATAAGAAGGCGCGCGCCTTTCATAAGAGGATGCGCGTTTTTCATACGGTGACAAACGTTTCTCGTACGGGATTTTCCTTTCGTAAGAAGGAGCTCTTTTGTCGTACGGTGAGCGACGTTCGTAGGTACCAGCTTCTTTGTCATAAGAGCCGCCGCGAGATCTATCGTACGATGGCTCGCGATGACGTCGGTAATCATCTTTTTTGTAGGATCCTCTGTCCCAGTCACGGTCGCGGTCTGTAGAGATCGCACGCCGGTCGATACTGCGGGACCTCGATCGACTAAGAGGGCGGTATTCTCCCTTCACTATGTATTCTCTATCGCGGCTCCTCGATCGGGACCGCAGTCTATCTATTCTGTCGATCTCCCTGCTTCTGTCTCGAAGTCTGGAAGACTCCCGACTACGTCCTCTGTCGAGGGACCGTCTGCGACTGCGATCGTCTCTTCTATCTCTATCCCGATCATGGTCGATAGACCTGGGACTATGACGCAGTCGGTCAGGATCTCTTTCAATACTGATATCTCGTTTCTCCCAAGTGTTCTCTTCAATGTGCTGGTAAATACGAGGATCCTTAGGCTGTTCAGCGTCGTAGTAGTCAGCTCTATACATCTGATTGTCGTAATTTTCAGGATAGTTGGCAGGCCCATAGGCTTCAGGATTGGCTGTGGCTACATTACCAGTATAAGCCGGTATTGGGGCCACAGGCTCTTGGGTCCATTCTGGGTTTTGAGGGACAGCTGGTGGAGGAGCAGGCGGGGGCTCCCGGGCCACCACAGGTCTTTGGACAACTGGAGGAGGATTGGCACCTACGGGGGTTTCCGGTAGCACTTGAGTCAGGTTGCCGTAGACAGCCAAGGTGATTGTAGTGTACCAACCTGGAAAACAGCAGTGAGAAATGTGAACTTGAAATAACTTCAGACAACTTGTTGTTATTTTTAGGCAAAACTCAAACAAGGTCGTTTTCCTAACCACCACTTAAGGAAGAGACTGCAAACACAAGGAAAAGCTATTAAGGAAACAATGTTTTAAATGTTAAATTATTATCTTATTGAAGTTGTAAACACAAATCTATTAACTCATTCAGATTGACTTCCTTATAGCTAGCTTCTTATAGTTAAGAAGATTTTAATAGTGGATGTATTATTACCAATAATTTCAATAAAGTAAATTATATTTGAAAATAGGTAGGCTCTGCTAAAGTCACATTAATAGTGAATTAATGAATAATGTTGATTATAATATGCTTGTTTTGATTACAATTTATAACAGAAAGTCTCGTGAATCATGAGAGACTCATTCATCAAAACACTAGGTAACAATCTTATAAAAATTATAAAATCTAAGTTTTGTTGTTGCCCCTGTGGCGGTATTTGACTGCATTGCTATGTTTGCAATTAATTACATTTTCAATGTATAAATAAGCATTAAAACATTGAGTAACTAGCACTCCGCCCGCGACTTCGTCTGCGCGTGTCTCTAACTTCAAACTCAGTGAATTTAATGCCCGGTCACCCTTCATAAAGAATACTTTTGGAAAATCTAAAAATTGTGTAGTAGTTTAGGAGCCTATTCAATAAAAACAAACAATCAAATCATTCCTTTTTTTGAAATATTAGTGTAGACAAACTAATTTTCCAATGTTTATCCCGCTAGGGATTGATTATTGAAATATAAATAAATACGCATCCTTTATTCGATTGAGAGTTAATAGGATTTTGGAAGCAAGCAGTAAAATACTTCCCTTAAAACTTAATCATCCCTTTTCACCAATTTAGGGGGTGATTTTCCTATACAAACTTTAACATCGTCTAGATTACCAATGGAGGGTAGTTTTAAAAAAGTAGTAACGCCCATCTTTTTTATTTACTTATACTCATATTCGTACCAAGTTTCAAGTTCATAAACCCAAGGAATAAGATTTTTCATACAAACGTTTTCACCCCTTTTCACCCCCTTAGAGGAGGATTTTTTCGCAAAATCCCTTCTTATATCAACTACCGATCAAAATTCAGGTTACACGTTTAGCGGTTAAAGAATCTCCCCTTTAAACTTGAATACCCCTTTTCACTAACTTGGGGGGTGATTTTCGAAAAATCCAAAAACACGTGTTTAATTATTTTTGATCTTGTATATAAATACTGATTTTCACATTAATCAACTCACGCGTTATGATTTTCCCATACAAACTTTAACAACACCTAAATTACCAATGGAGGGTAGTTTTAAAAAAATAATAGTGCCAATCTTTTTAATTTATTATTGTTCTTATTCGTGGCAAGTTTCACATTTATAAACCCACGGAATAAGATTTTCCATACAAACGTTTTCACCCCTTTTCACCCCCTTAGAGGAGGATTTTCGCAAAATCCCGTCTTATTGCTTCCCTACACGGTAGACTGCAACTGCTGTCCAAACTTCAAGTTACTGCGTTTAGCGGTTTTGGCTGTAGTCGAGTCTTAATAAAAAACCCTGTTCTTTTATATACAGGGTGGAATTTTGTAATGCCACCTGGAGGGAAAGTACTCTTAATACTGCAGATAGAAAATTTTACTCAAAGGAAACATTCTTTTATTTTTGAATAGAAAGCAAACAGCATTCAAAGATTCCAAGAGAATGGAGCCCATTTCGAGCAACTAATAGTTAGTTTACCATTTTTTGTAAATAATTAAATTAATTTAAGATTTCCTGGTTTTCCTTTCATTTAATTTATCATGTTTGTTAAAGAGATTTCATCCTTATTATTGACCGTAACGATCGATACAATAAAAGTACAGGGTATAATTTTTTTCAGATTTTAGCCGGTTCGATTCCCGGGTGTGGGAGAAGAGAATTTTCGAAAAACTTTGAATGCAGTTTGCTTTCTATTCAAAAATAAAGGAATGTTTCCTTTGAGTAAAATTTTCTATCTGCAGTATTAAGAGTACTTTCCCTCCAGGTGGCATTACAAAATTCCACCCTGTATATAGATTATTGCTCAGGCAGCAATCAGCATGAACAATTAATAATCAATAAAGTAATTATTGTATTACCAAAGTAGATTATATTGTTTTAGCCACAATATTTACTCATTAACATAGTTTTAAAGAAATATTGATTGTTGTCTTGGTTATAGAAATATAAAATAAATAGCAAGCTAAAACATCCACAGCAGATACAACTGGTCCGCAGGATACAAAAGTTTTTTTTTGTTACAGGAGTCAATGGACATTTCTGAGAGTGCTAAACTCATGGCCCAATCCTGGGCCAACTCAATATAGATTGTCATCAATACAATAAGAAAAAGATTATCTAATGAGCCCTGTCTGGCGTGGAAGGTAATGAGAGACTATTACTGACTAAAAATCCATCCTGTTCTTTGAGTCCTCCCTTGCGTTCCAGGATCATGGTGTCCTTCACAAAAGTATAACAATGCAAAATATATACATTGTTTTGTTAATAATACTAATAACATACAATCTAACCTCTAAGGACAAGTCCATCGGTGGGTATCCTGGGTTGATCCAATCCATTGCCGCACTCCATGTGTATCTGTCCATTCTGGCAGTAGTCCAGGCTGCCCAGAGCCTCAAATGTAGACGCTCCAGGTTTACTCAGGTCGTTCACGAAGAAGTCTATGTGAAACTTAGTGGGGTTCGTAGCGCCCAGTCGCACACCGCCCGGAAAGTCGCCTTCCACGCGCGCCCCCAATGGAATAATACGTATCTCCCTCACATAAACTGACTTCGGAAACTGCACCAAATCTAAATTAAGCTCCTGAAATAGGAAATTCAATGATTTACGTAAACTTATTCTCATGGATTACGGTAAATAGTAGCTGTTTGGGTTTTTATAATGTTATGTTTTTCTGTACCTACCTCACTAGTGTCGTGGGAGAATGTATCGAAAAATAAAAGATCCGGCTGTTCGTTGGCCGTCATTTTCACTGATTTCTAGTCAGCCTTCCTTAGTTGATTAAAACATTTTTTAATATAATTATAATCGAACAAATCGCGTCGCCTGCTTTTGCTTGCGCGTTCTCGATATCCAATAGAGTACAATTTTAAGCATCACTTCGGCTCGAGGAAAATATATCGTGTTAGAGTAAGATGGCTATAGCTTCATGCTTAAAATTCGGTATAAGATAGCTGGAACAAACCGAACAAACTAAGGAATGACGTTTCGGTTTCGGCATAGACGTTTCGTTTCGTATTTTTTTTATAATAATAAAAGTATTTTTTTAAAATGTTTTTGGCATGGCTGCGAGGCCTTTATGCCAATCGCGTTTCGTTGACTGTTTTAAATATTGCCAGTAGTAATATTCCTAGCTGTAGCTGTGTTGTCACTTGTCAGTTTTGCGAGGTTTTGCGGTGCTTTTGCTTTAGTCATTATTCTGAGTTTTGCGTTTGTATCACAGACTACATAGACACTGTTTGTATGTTCCACCAGCCAGTTCCACCCACCGCACCGTAGACCGTAGGTGGCTAACCTACGAAACGATGAATTTGATGTGATCGATGAATTTAATGATTCGTAATAATTCAACAACCCAAGTAACACAGGCTATAATTTTATCAAAGAGAAAGATCTTGGCGAGGCGTAATTACAAATAATATTAATCTTATTGTTTCTGTCAACGGAAAAATCTAAAAAAAAAAAACTAAATCGCTACTGCGTTAAAATCTTCAGGTACTCTTTCTTTTGGTTTCGCCCACTGTAGGTAGATATACTATAGATAGGAGGACCCCTCTAGTCTGTGGGAGAACCTAAGTATACAATGGGTGCGTTCGATATAATAAAAATCATGTCAGCAACTTTCGCGCAGGTCAACCTACCCCAATCTGTCTTACCAATCCGTCTTACCTTCCATTATTGTGATAAGGTTGAAAATCTATTCAAGTTTTTCAGATTGAGGTAGGTCGATGTGCTGGCGTCTGTACATACATACATACATAAATATGTGCCGTATCATGTTTGAGTGCGACTAGGGGCCTTTTTTTTGCGTGGTAAAATCATCAAATGAGTCCTCCCGCCCAGGGCGGAGCGGGAGGGACTGTCAGACTTGTACCGACTAAAATCCACGGTGTTCCTTCAATAGCCCATAACGTACCAGGGTCACGGTTACCAGGTGAGACAGTCCCGCGACCCCGGCAGGCTTTGGCCCTCTTAGGGGGCCCCGTCAGATTGCTGACAGCTCTTTGAGGCGCGCGTGGAACACAACGCGCCGTCGACCCGGGCATGGTCCATGAGCGAAGCGCGAGTCACCCATTACTCGCCGCGTCTTGCGACGTCCGTTGCCGTGGGCGTCTCCCGCGGCGGCTGGGTCGTGAGGTGGACGCTGTCCTCTCCCTCACGCGTTCCGCCTCCTCCTTTGCTAGCATTACTACTTCGCAAAAGGAGGCGACCGCTTCCCATTCCGTCTCGCCCCGCAGCATGGCCTCGACCAGTGCCAGGCGCGAGAGGTCGCCGCCTATCGCCTCCGTGAGGACACGGCGGTGCTCTGCCCAAGCGGGGCAGTCCTGCACCGTATGCTCCACCGTGTCCTCCGGGCGATCCTCGCAGTGGTGACACCCAGGCGTTTCTTCCTTGCCCATACGACACAGAGACCTCCCGAAACATCCGTGCCCGGTGAGGACCTGCGTCAAGCGGAAGGTGAGGAGGCCGTGACGCCTCTCTAGCCACTCCTCAAAGAAGGGTCTTACCGCCGCGATTGCGGCGTGCCCGGCGACTAAGGGCCTTGAACATCTGCATTTTTCTGAATTTCTATTTGAATTATTTTCTTGACCTTTGGTTCTCTATATCAATGTCGGCTTATAAACTTGGGTAAAACAGGAAAATCTTTAATTTATTATTTCATCCGAGTAGATTAACAAAAAGAAGTAGTATTGCAAAGTTGGTATTTTTATTTATATTAGATTAAACATCAATCTTATTTTCCTCATGTAGATCCGTGCTTGGCCGTACCAACTACCTACCAAGTGTTAGGTACGTGTGCATCGTTACAGGGGGAAACCACTGATACTTATTGAATTACGAGTAAGTATAGCGCTGGTATGTTATGACTCGTGAGATACGAGATAGGAACTATGAACAAAATTAAATAGGTAGGTGACTTTATTGAAGCCGAAAGGAAATGGTTTGGGCCCACATGGCAAACCAAACCGTGTAGCTTTTTTGTTTCTTCTTCTTTTTTGTTCTTTGTTTGAGTAAAGAAGAAGTATAGGTACAGGGTTCAGCAACCACTATCAGAAACGAATATAATATCCACCGAGTACCTTTTCGCGAGCATCAGAAGCCGACGATCCGACAGAATTTTTCTGAACAGTGTGCGGGATTTCAAATTAAAATATTTTTGCGGATAACGTGCGTAGAGCGTTATAATAAGTGAGGGTTTTCCATCAAATGAGATGAAGTATTGCCATGGGAAATTATTGTTTTCAATAGTAGAAAAAATATCATATTTTTCATGAGAAATAGTGTATTACTAAATTCAAACGTGAGCATAATAATGTATGACAATCTACTTCTGAAAGATTGGGGTAGGTTTTTTCTAAGAAAAGCGCACGAATAAGTTAAGTGGACTAACTTATATGTTGAGCACATATTATCTATGGAAAGATGTCGTTGTAGGTAGATAGGTAGGTACCGTGTTCAGGGCCTCACAAATATGGGGGGCCTCGAGTTTCGATAAATACCAAAAGATAGGCTAAAAAAACCTAGCTTATCCCCGGGTTTCTGAAACTTTCGCGTTCTCTAAACTGTTTTAAGGCCTATCCGCACGCAACAGTGCCGGCACTGTTGTGTGCGGATAGGCCTTTATCCTACATTTTTTTAATTTTTTTAATTATCTTGATTAATCAATAGTTACACCTACGCAGGTACCATATTTTTGTATCAACGCAGAACGATCAAAAGAAAACCTTACGTATCCGAAGCGGTGTGATAGTGAATTCGATTCACTTTTCTCGCTTTTACGTATTGCCGTTGTGTCGCGTCCCGTCCAGGGTAGTCTTAAAAGTGCCCAGAGCTTCCAGTAGAGTAAAACGGCCCTGTGTTCTCTGTGTGATTGATGCGAGCCAGCCTGACTCATTATCGGTAACAAGATTCTGTTGAAAGTTAATGAACGTCTACAGTTACTAAAACCAATTAAACACGGAGCTAAAGGGCTCTTGAATACAAATATTAACAGCCACACTTAACTAATGCTTGCTGAGACTAAAAATATCACTTTGTATTGCTAAATCTGACGATGGGTGAGTACCTATCCATGACATAACGAGAATTCAGGGTCTTGGAAAGCACGTGAAGCCTTTGGTCTTGGTCGTCGAGGACGTAGTTGATAGCCGTTGATCTTCTTTCTTAGATTTAATATTATGTTATTGATAGAATCGTTTGTTGCCCATGGTATGTACAGACGCCAGCGACAGGTCAACCTACCCTAATCGTCAAATTTTATCAATCGATTTACCTTTCACTATTGTGATTAGTTTGAAAATCTATTCCAGGACAGATTGAGGTAGGTTCATGTGCTGGCGTCTGTACTACCAGTTCTACAACGGGTAAAAAATAACGGCAAAGTCGATAAGGACAAGGACACGGACAAGGACAAGGTCTAAGGACAAAATAAAAGTCAGCGTCAGTTTCAATGCAAGTGTCAGTGATATTGTCAGTCTCAGTGTCCGTTTCATTGTCATTGTCAGTTTCAGTGTCTGTTTCAGTATCAGTATAAGTGTCAGTGTCCATTACAGCGTCATTGGCGGTTTCAATGGCAGTGTCGGTTTCAGTGGCAGTGTCGGTTTCAGTGTGTGTCAGTGGCAGTGTCAGCGTCATTGTTGGTTTCAGTGTCAGTGTCAGTTTCATCACATTGGCTTTCTCAGCGTCAGTGTCAGTGCCAGTTTCATCACATTGGCAGTCTCAGTGTTAGTGTTGGTTCCTGTGTCACTGTCAGTGTCGGTGTCATTGCCAGTGTCGATGTCATTGTCAGCCTCTGTGTCAGTGTCCGTTTCAGTGTTAACACATTGGCAGTTTCAGCGTCAGTGTCCGTTTCTGTGTCAGTGTCCGTGTCGGTTTCAGAGTCAGTCGATGTCATTGTCAGTGTCAGTGTCGGTTTCAGAGTCAGTTTCAGTTTCATCACATTAGCAGTCTCAGCGTCAGTGTCAGTGTCGGTTTTAGTGTCAGTGTCAATTTGAATTCACTGTGGTTTTGTCAATTGGGGACCGAACCCCCGACTCAAAAGATGATTTCACTGAAATAATGCGTTTGTGGACTGCATCGTAATAAGAATAATACAGAAAAGTAAGTACTTAAAACTTGAGGAAAAAACAAAAACCCGGATTTGTTTCGAAGAAAACTCAGTCATCGTGTAAAAATGTCGGTTTGGTGTTTCTTTATCATCTGTAAAAAAGACTTCATAAATTAACTACACATTTTGGTGTACATTATCTAATTACTAAGACTCAAATGTATTATTGCCAGTAGGTATGTACGATATTTATTTACTTACATAACGTGCATGTGCAAAAAACAAGGAAGAATGTGAAAATTTCTTCTTAGCGTGTCGATGACAATTTATATTGAGACGGCCCAGAATTGGGCCACGAGTTTAGCACTCTCAGAACACTGTCCATCAACTCCTGCACTTACCAAGTTACCAGGTCGACCCATGGACGGGCCCATCCACGAGTCGACCTATAAAGAAAGAGTATCCTCCGTCCTTCACCAAGAACGCCATTGGTCACGATTCGGCTGTTCTTTGTAGATTCACCCTGTGATAGTTGTCCCTTTCTTAGTAGTTACGGGGCGGCACGAAGTATGATAAAATAATGTTCTAAGAAAGATTCTTTATCTTTTATCATGATAATGGCAGAAAGGATGCTCCTGCGCACGCACTGGGCCAGTCACCGTCAGTGTTATTATATTGAGCTGTGTTCGTAACACAATTTTAGAAAAAAACTATTTTAATGCAAGTAAGGAGTTATGAGCGCAATATTTTTTGTATCTATGAAATAGTCGTCGTTGATTAGCATGGTTGGTTAGCACCGCACGCAGTGGTTGAGCGATCAACTGCTGCTCAGCGTGTCGCGGGTTCGATCCCCGATTGGAACAAATATTTATATGACCTACAATAAGTTGTTTCGGGTCTGGGTGTTTGTGTATGTGAGTTTCTATTTCTATAGTCCTATACATGGTCGTACAGCATTCGTATTTATTAACCTATTTAAGATCCAGAAAAGTATGCACAACACACACATTTGAAATCACAATGTGTTGCACGTAGATTTGATTCCCAGATCGGACATAACATACCTAGGCATCTTTAATATGGATTTTAAAGACACAAACAGCGGTTCACACTTCACAGCCAGGTGTGTACCAGTCATAATTTCACTTGAAGCAATCAAAGGCACTCGTCTTAGCCACGACCTCGTCATAATTTCGTCAGTGATTTCCTCTCAAGCGACAATTAATTAGGTAGTAGACTTTTTTTTTTTTTTTCGTGGTAAAATCATCAAATGAGTCCTCCCACCCCGGGCAGGGCGGGAGGGACTGTCAGACTTGTACTGACTAAAATCCACGGTGTCCTTCAATAGCCCTTTATGTTCCGGGGTCACGGTAATGGTATAAGTCCCGCGACCCCGGCAGGCTTTGGCCCTCTAGAGAGCCCGTCATTATGCTGACGGCCTTTGAGGCGCGCGTGGAACACAACGCGCCGTCGACCCGGGCATGGTCCATGGTCGGGCTGCGAGTTGCCCTTTACTCGCCGCCCGCATGCCCGCGCCTACGGTGGCCGGAGATCGTCTTGCGACGTCCGTCGCCGTGGGCGCCAACCACCGCGGGAGGTAGTAGACTACATGAGGAAGCTCTATCATTATGATTCGTGGAAGTCAGCTGCAGTTCGGTTGGTGGGATAGCCTTTTACAGACGGAGAAAAAGATATACATTAGGTGCGTCCACAGCCACACTGAGCGAGCAGCCTCGCGAGGCAGTCGCGGGCGAGCGACCGAGCGCCCGAGCCATCCAGTGCGGCTTTTTGTTTTGGTCGCGTATTTTGTTTCGTGCCTCGGTCGAGAAGCAATGAGCCCGTCCACACAGAGCAAGCAGCCTCGCGAGGCAGTTTCCTCGAGTGGCAAATGCCTCGCGAGGCTGCTCTCTCTGTGTGGAACTGCGGACGCACCTAATCAGTAATTTCCTCCCAACTGAACTTAAAACAAATTTTCTATCTACTGCTATCGCTGCTAATTGCACCAACGGAACCACAGTTGACTTCCACGGATCTTTGTGAAAGAATTCACTTATGCATTCTACTTATCGCTTGAGAGGAACTGGGTCAGATAAATCTGTCATTGGCCCTCGGGGTATCATTTGTCCTCAAAGAAACTATAAACAGTTGTGAAGCTTTATGATCGTCCTCGTTATATCAACAATGCTATACCTAGCTATGGACAGCATGAGCACGCATGACCGTTGGATAGGCCAGGGAGAATGAAATAGCGGACTTTTTATGATTAGTTAAATACCTAATGTGAATAAAAAAAAATACAAAATGAGGTGTTTGCGCGACAATGGTTTCGAATGCTCTAGTGTTAAAGAGCAGGGATAGTGAACCTTTTTAGGCTCAACTCACACCAAAAGAGCGTCGAAGCGCAGCGAGGCGGAGCGCAGTTTCAGTGTCATTTATGAATTTTAACTTTATTTTCATTACTCTATTACTTATTATCGAAAGCGCGGAGTCACACGGCTCCGTTTATGGAATTAGCCGGAATTCCCGCGGGGCGCGCCGCGGGCATCCGCGCGACTCGA
This sequence comes from Agrotis exclamationis, assembly GCA_950005045.1. Classification (NCBI taxonomy): domain Eukaryota; kingdom Metazoa; phylum Arthropoda; class Insecta; order Lepidoptera; family Noctuidae; genus Agrotis; species Agrotis exclamationis. The sequence continues at coordinate 22,204,211 of OX465430.1, forward strand.
TCGAGATTCTCATGCGATAATAAGTATTATAGTAATGAAAATAAAATGAAAGTTAAATTTAATTGACACTGAAACTGCGCTCCGCTTCGCTGCCCTTCGCCGCTCTTTCGGTGTGAGTTGACCCTTATTTGGTGAGTAATTTTTTTGCAAGACGTCTTGCAGGATTAAACAAAAGTTACTAATTCAACAAATTGCATCACCTTGTCATGTCAAACCATTTTATCATAAATCCATAAGATACTTATTTGTACAAATTAGACAAAAATACTGACACTTTTTTAAATGATTAAAAAATACTTTACTTTGACTGTCAATTAAGTTTACTTCATCAATACCAAGATCACCAAGTTAGTAGTGGTTTAGTAGCTGAGAAGTGACGGAACAAATCCTCCAGTATCAGCAGTGCTATTCTCTATAAAACACAGCCTCGAAACTACTTCAAAGCCTCCACGTCGAAGACCACACCGTGGAGCGCAGTAATAGCGTAGCATAGCTGTACACTAACATCCTACACTTTAGTGATCAGCAGGGCTATTGGCTAACTCGATAGTCACTGACCAGCGGTTGTCCACTGAACTTGGATGGCTTGACACCTGTTATGAGGCTAAATTGAGGAGTGGAGTGCCTCAAGAGCGTTCGAATAGTTGATTTCAGGGAACATTTACATTTATCAGTTTCATTGCAAATGCAAAAGCAAACACGAAAACCTTTTGACAGCCATTTGATGGTCACCACACAGACACCGAGATACGCAATAGCCCCGCAGGTGACTTACCATGACGTCTTAAAGCCAAAGTGAGGAAATGAGGTGGCGCTAGACGACTTGTATAACTGTCTCTTTGGGCCAGCAGGGGGGGTATTACAACGTCTTAAAACCAGGCTTGTTCCGGCGAGTGAAAGTGACAGAACTATACAAGTCGTCTAGCGGCATCTCGTTCACTCACAGCTCTTTATTTCAGATAGATTTTGACCAGAGAAAATATTTAATTCTAAATGGATGTTGTGGGGCTCCCGAGACCTACACAGGTTACATCGCTTCAGGGCTCGGGGCATTCGGGGCCCCGGCCCCGGGGCTCGGGGGCAGTCGGCAGTGAGGCGAGTCTGTTTACCCGCTACCGTCTACCTGCACCCTGCGACCACCTGTGAGAGTCGCGGGGTTGCCAACGCAATAAATAGTCGCACGATTCGGGGACTTTCATAGCAGGGTAATTCTTTTCTTGCTTGAATCGTCTTGTTTGTTGGGAAATATGAAAATAAAGATACGTATGTTCAAATTTAATTTAGAATAAGAATGATTTATTTTAAATTATTGTAATTATCCATAGCCTCCTCAGTCAGAGCTAAAGTGCTCGCTTTGGTAAATATATCTTCATGTATTGCAAAAATGACCTATTTGGCCATTTTTACAATAACATCTTAACGATATACGTGTAAAACTATTTATTTAACGCTTCTTTATTAGACAGGTTCGTCATTGGCATAAAAGGAGTTTCAAAACTTGTATAGTGTCTAATGCAATTCTGTTTAATTACCTATTTGCCAGTAACCTCTATGCAAGTTTTGAGCAATCCAGACAATGCAAACTCAAAAATTGCAAAACTCGCGTGAAAAATAATCTATGTTTTGTGCAATTTAGTGTCGCGGAGCTTGCCACCCCGAGTGAAGCGAGTGGAAGCCGGCCGGCACGCTCAGTCGCTAGTCCGCGCCAGAGTCGAGTTCACGTCTGTCGTCGCGCGGTGCGCATCGACACGTCACCAAACTTTCCAACCCGAACTAAACTTTCTTCACGTCCCACTAAACGAATATAAAGTAATAACGCGAGTGTACAATTTTTTATTGATATTATTGTGAGTGTTTGTATGTGTTGATGTGGTTTGAGGTGAAGTGAAGATGCGGAGCGCCTGGGAGGCGTTCTGCCTCCTGTTGCTGGCTGTAGCAGCCGCAGCACAGATTGACACGAGGCACTTATCAGGTCAGAAAAAAATTAATAATCACTTTTAAAAAAAGAAACACCCTTTATTCATCTAAATACAACCGCTATAGGGTAGGTTTCAATATATTTATGACAATCTTATTTCAAATTTAGAACGCAACTTATAAAAACTTTTTTTTAAATTTACGTCATACAGTATTTAAAGAATTTTCAAAAATACCGTGCTAATAAATATTTGCACACGTTTCTTTGGATTTAAAACTGTAAATTATCACAAGTTTCGTAGGTAACGGTAAAAGTCGGAGATATTTTGTCGTGATAGGCAACCTACATACATAGCAACTTTTATCGAAACCGTTGTCTTTGGAAACTTAGTAAAACAGTTTCATAAACGTTGTTTTATAAAATGGAACAGGTTTTTTTAATTTATGGAATAACCTAATCTAAATTAATTAGAAGTAAGAATACATGAATTAACGGAGATAATGAATTCAAAATTGTTGGGTAACTGGAGATATCTTTTTGAAAACAAACAATTCCTAAATACAATCAGTGGTTGTTTATCATACCTGCCTTTTTCGATAAATATATTAGGTAATGATCACGATGAATGAGTTACCAAGTACTTATAAAATAAAATTAATTAATTAATTTTACGATGTGATATTCATAATTCTCTCATATTTTTCAAGTGAAGTTTTACACACAGCTCTGCTTATCCCATTAACGGGGTTTGAAGTTTCTATAATTAGCGATGTTGGGCGAACTTAACAACGGTGTGTTTGCATCACAAAAGCCATAGACAATGGTCTATGGTACGTGATCGCGGAATGAATGGCGGCTCACTGTGTTCGTTGAACTGCCGCGTTTTTTGTCCGCCATCTTTTGTGAATAATAAAACTATGAGTAGACCCAAATTAATCATATTATTAAAAAATAAAGAAATCTCAAGAAATGGATGAAGACGTGGACATAAGTTAGTCTGTCTGTCCCTCCATTGATAATAATTTACCTATTCCGTCTCCGAGTTTGGTCACCTACTTTACGTTATCTGTCTTATCACAGCGGAAGAATTCTCCCAAATTAAGTTAGGGTAGTAGGGTAAAATTATCTTATCGTCTCCAATTGTCATCATAATTTACACTTAGGAATTTTTGACGATAAAGTCGCTTTCCAAATTCTACAGCACTTTAATTTGTTAAAAACAGTTTTAGTATCAAAAGTATTAATATGCACTTTCATTAATGTATTTTTCAACAATAGAAAAATAAAAAAAATGTTTTTAGAAATAAAATATGGGAAGCGCGCTCGTTGAAATCTTTTCCACTGCACTGCTTTTATTGACGTTCAAACATTATTCTACCAAATAATAAACACATTTCCTTAAGCAAATTAATTTGTAGAATAAAAGGTAGAATAGGATAATTTGATTTTAAAGTAAGTCTAGAATCTAGTGCCTTACAAGGCTGTATAGAATTTACGAGAAGTTTACCTCATGCAGCAGTATTGGACCTTGAATGACGGATAAAAAACGATCTTTTGTCTGAATGGTTTATGCTGTGTTCAATTGTGCAAGTGTGTCGAGCCTATGTGACTTTTATGTTCTTTTTTATTTTAGCCTGTTTTATTCCACTGTCCATGGTCGGACATGCTTTTTCGGGCTAGCGGCAAACTCGTCGCGCCAACGTTTTTTAGGCCTGCATTAGCTGCGACGCCCGTCTTCAGGCACTCAGACACACTAGTGCAACTGTCCCAGTCTGTCCCTATAGGTGTGACCACCCCAAGGAAGTCCCACTCTAACCACGCTGATTTCCCCAACATCGGTCACACCTAATGAAATTGTTTAAATGTTACCTGTCAAAATCGAAGTAAGATTTAGTACAGGATCCACAATAATTTAGCAATACCCGTATTACAGAACGTCCCTCAAGAGTCAAGACTCAATCGTTACTTAAAACTAGTTTCAACACTTTCAACCAATCAAATGGCTTGAATCTAGGTTTAAATAATACTTCTACTGTGCTTCTACTCGGACTAAGTACCTATCTCATATTAAGACACGGAAAGAGACGTAGCCGAAACGTTAGCTAGATAGGTAATTCGATCATGATTGTATTCTCTAACCCCGAAATGGCCGACCTTTCGCTACAACTAGCCAGAAGGTATTTTTCCCATTAACTCAAATGCACAAACTAAGTGCAATCTAAACGGATCTACCGTTCGTTGGAAAGTGGCGTAGTTAGGTGTCATTTTGACATAAGTAACAGGCCAGCCTATGTTCTTAGGACGTTGCTGTGTCACGGGTTAGCGACCTCTACGATGACGTCACGGCCACATTGGCCATTTGTTTGAAGAGGCCTACTCTTAGCGTGTTTTGTCCTATTGGTAGGCATTGGGTTATCATTGTGAAACCGGTTGAGGTAATATGAACGTTAAACGTAAAATAAGCAGAAATGTTTGTGTTCTATCTGACCATTTTCAGCCTCTTTTATTTTGCCTCGAGGGATTTTTCGTGTTTTATACGCTTAAATTATCTTCGTTAATTTAGCCATCCAAAGTTCCAGTTATTCAATTGCTTCTTGTCTTGTTTGACTTGTTTTCTGTAGGCGTTTTCTATGCATATCTGTCGCGATATTTAAACAAACCATTTATATTTCATTTCCTTATTAAGTACCTAGGCACATTACATTTTGACTGGATCACAAATTATAAATTAATATTACCTACTGTATTTACTGCTCTGCTCAGTACAAGAAACCTGCTTTTAATCATTTAAATTCACCCTTGTACTGCCATTAAAATTGACAAAAAGATCCAGGATACAATGATACATAGAAATTTGGCAAACGCGACGTGCCTAGCAAATCAAATGTGGACGCGCCTCCAGCCAGGAGAATAAACCCACAAATTAAATCTGATGTCCCATAGATACTACTCAGATTGTTCGTACAATGTACTCACTATTGTCCTGTAGTTGCTATAGACCATACAGTTGATTATACAGAAGTTCCAGGTTGTGGAATTAATGCTGGAAGAAACATGGACATCACAAGACAGACGACTGCAAATTAAATGAGCACTACACTCCCTTCACCAAATCGTCCTGATGCGTGGGTCTATTGAGGTTTCCTTCTCTCAAAATCTCCTGATGTTTTACTTATTAAAACCTATGTAGAATCATAGGTTTTAATAAGTAAAACATCAGGAGATTTTGTTTAATTACATTGCCCTTTTTCTGCGATTGTGGACAAAACCCCAGTTTATGCACGGGTTTAAAACGGCCACTTTCTTCTTTCTTTGAATAATCAATGACGTTGCTGGATCATTAAGAATATTGCATAAAGTGGCCGTTTTAGACTCGCCAGTTCACGTTCTACCGGTGACATCGCAAAACTCCGGTGACATCAAGTTGGTCAACAACTCATCACTACCTTCCAATAGTCCTATTTTCTTTGCGAGTCTTCTGTCTATCTCCCCTCATTGTGTCGGGATGACGTCGCCACACAACCGTGAGTCTTGCCCGCTCGAGTAGTCGACAGCCAACGACATTGACCACCGGAAGACGATTCGTCGCGACGACGTGTTGTCCGCTCAATAAGTCACTTCCGGTAGTACGATGTACGACCCAGTGGGGCACCATCACAATAAAGATTATGCTTTATCGCTAAACAAATAAAGCCCTATTCTGTCTGGATTAAACGTGTTTAGTCTCCAAAACGCTGATGCGTCTGAAATTTCACACGAGTCGCAACTTTGAATTGGCTCAAACGAATTTGTTGTCTAATGCACTAGTTGTTGAGTACAGAATTGCATTTAGTAATTGAGAATTGCATCGCTGTGTGGCTAACCGCAATCCGGTGAATTTGGGTTACGTAGTTAGTACTTTTTTATTTACAAATTGTTTTTTTTTTCTTTTTTGTGTTAATTGATTTCACGGTCGCCGCCCGATACCTCTCACTCGGTAAAAGTAGGCTTTGTAATAAAAAGTTCATGGTTCAAAGAGTTCTCGTAGGAGGTGGCTATTCTGGGACCAAAGTTTTGGTAACAGCTTTTAATAAGTATTGGAAAAGTAATCTATAGTGTAGGTACCTACTTTCTTCTGTCGAATCAAATTGTGCAGAAGTAGGGAGGGATATAATATGGGATACAACAATCTAAATTAACAGGCACAAGCATTTGGAAGATAATAAAGTGATAATGGATAATAACCTAAAACTTAAAAATAAAATATCTACAACAACGCTGGATAAAAATAACAATTGAAACATACTTTGAGCCCGAACAAACAAAATCGTTTCTCGCAGAGATAGCGAAATTAAAAAATAACTTCAAAAACTTTTACCTCGATGAGCGTTTTTATGAAAAAGCGGTCGAAATTACAATGGACACGAACGGAGGCACTTTCTCCCGCCACCGTCCGCGGCGCTCACAAGCGTACGTAATCGCTTTTTTAGGAGTTCAACAACACCTCGACAGGTTTTCAGATTCGCTGTGTTATTTAGTGTTTTCAGACTCAATTGAGCTAAGAAAGTAGAAACTTCGTTGATTAGATGCCTTTTTTATCCGCGCTTAGAATTTATTTAAAGTTTGATCGTGTTGTACGAAATATCACGTGTTTTTACCTGTTATTGGAATTGGGTCTTCCCCGCAGACGAATTCTAAAGAATCGTCGGTTTTTTTGTTAAAACCAACACGCTTTAGTAAACAGGATCTTGCTAATTTTATCTTAAAACTAAGATGTTAAGAGACTACTGCACAACATACACGATGAAGCGTTGTGTGTTCATCTCTTGTTGACTTGGGACTTATTTGGCGAGTCACTTGATATTGCAGCCAATCCTACAGAGTTAGAAACATTTCGTTACACTGAAAAAAATGCAGACTAACTAAGATACATTTTCTCTTAGTTGGCATCAAAATGTTTAGAATAATTATTTATTTTGTTACTTTATACAAAATAGCTTAGTTGCCAGAACAAATTCATTTTATTTAAGTCGACAATTTTGCACATGAACAGTATATTCAACTGGCTTTGTTACATCATACATGCTTTGTTAGATTTTACTTCTCCACTTTAATATATCAAATAATAATTTGAGTTCATGGTAACAAGCAACTTGTTAGCAATATATAAATTTATATCGTAGTTTTTAACAACGAACATGGTTGACTAGATAGCCTGCTTAATTAAATCAAACAAGAGAAGTGGTGGCATCTAATAACGCTTTGTTATGTCAACAAAACGCGGCGGCCGGCCGCCGCCGAACTTGTCAATCTTGTCATTGTCATCGTAAACGCGTACCTACACCTACCTACCGTGAGTTGCTTGCTGTTGTGGGATAATTTTTGAAAAATAAATAAGTATTTGCTTAACTAGTGAATGCTATAGACATGGACGAAGTGGCAGAATTATTAAAGACATGGGAACTGCTCGATCTCATCCCAAAATTTGCAGGTAAGATAAATCATGCAGTAACCTATACCTACTACTTCACGTAAATGGATTGTCTATAAATATTTTTTTTAATTTCAGCACCTAAAGAATAAAAGAAGAAGATAAAAATCTTGCAGCATTTTTGGCAATTCCCCATCTTTTGAATGTTAAACAGAAGAGAAAACAAAAATCTTGTGCCTAGCTGCAGCTGGAAAACATATATGGCAGAAACGCGGGATGCTTTCATCAAACATTTAAGATCTGACACTGAAATCGGTCAGTCAATTGAACTTCGGCTAAAAACGTTGGAGAATAAAGGGGCAACATCACAGCCTTACATAATTATTGTTGGTGAGTCATTAAATGAAATCAAAACATTAGGTACTTACTGCTACTAATTATGGCAAACATTAGAATTTGATGAACATTTTTTCGCTTATACGAAGCTAAACAAAATATTGTCAAATTCCTTAATTCTTTTTCACATCCTATACCGAGCAATATAAATATTCTAAAAATTCAAAAAAATATGTAACTCTTAAATGCGCCTTATAATAAGTGTTTTGTGTTATGTAAGTGATTAATAAAGTTATAATAAAATATGGTTGTTTGATTGCTATACTATTTGTACCTATTTGCTAAGTCTAAGCCGTTGTACTAAGCCGTTGTCATATGAACTACCTGTATTCGTCAATCCAAGTCGGTGTCTTTTGCACATCCACAAAGTACCTACCTAACTTATTGTAATTTTTATTAACTACATTAAGTTACTTTGTGGATGTGCAACATACTTGCATTGACGAATACAGGTAGTTCATATGACAACGGCTCATGTCTATGACGAAAATGAGGTTAGTTGAATTAATTAGTTCATCACCGTTACTTCATGCAAGATCTTAGTTGAAACAACATAAGATTGACGAATACAGGTAGTTCATATGACAACGGCTCATGTCTACGACGAATATGAGGTTAGTTGAATTAATTAATTTATCACGGTTACTTCATGCAAGATCTTAGTTGAAACAACTTATGAACTTCATTGATTTTATAATGTTGCACAGACGTATCGTGCAAGATCTTAGTTGAATCTACAGGTTAAGTGTATTGATGTGACAATGTCTCATCCTTAAACTGGCCAACATTTGGGCTAAATTAAATAACTACCCGTAATTATTGCAATTCATTACTTAGTAGACGGAACTATGATAATTTAACAAAGTTCTCATAGCTGCAGAAGGCAAGATCTTGTTAGGCTCGTATGGAGTCATGATGCGTGATCACATTAAACAAGATGTTTATTAAAGCAAACAAATTTTTTTTTCAGTGTATAGTCATAGATAATTCACAAGACTTCATCATAATGCGGACCATATATTATCTTGATGACATCTTGTCCAGAAGACCTAAAGACCACACAAAGTCACAACTGGCCTTCCAATCTTATAAAATAACTTGTCCATTTAACCTCACACAGGTAGTAAATCAATAGACATAAATTGATAGCTTAATAGTGGGCTTGAGGCAAAATAGCTGTTAATAGGGAATGGATATGATCCTCTTTTCACTGTAGTGCCTTTGGACTTTAAAACTGTTTTTCATTTGTAAAGTTTTTAGGCTTCACAACGGTCCTATTTCAGTTCAATCCTAAGTCCTAACTTTAGAAGTAACTTCAATGTAAAATATAATTCATAATCAAATCCACAGACAGTTATTATCTCAACTAGTCAGCTGCAATTGAATGTGAGTCTATCTGTCACAGGCACTCCAATTAATTTCCACCAACTTCATACCGGTCCAAGATACTGAAGATTTTACATCAATTTACTACGAGTTAGTCCAAAACATTCTAAAGTGGTATCTAAACATGCACTATCTCGTTCTTCCTCCAGGTGAGTGAAAGGGAGGGAGAGTAGAACCAGTTTGGCAAGCATTCGCCTTGAACTTGTTTAACCGCTAGGCCAAGTGGTACAGTCAATTGCTCTTCGAAGGTAGCAGTTTGACTTTGGCAACGCCTTTATAATGTAGCCTTAAAGGCGGTTTTGTTAATTCAAGTGTTGTGTGGGGTTGATGGTACCCATAGTTTTGTGGGTTTGCTAGACAATTTGAACTCATGCGAAGTAAATAGGTGTGTGTGGAATCGAGATTCTCAAAAAAGGCAATAAAAATAGTTGTGTTAGCTTAGAAATCGATTTAAAATATGAGGTGTCTATTTAACTTTTTGTCGCTACTAGCTACGTCAATACTTTATATCAATAACATTTTTTTTCCTTCCATGGACAACATGATTTATATAAGTATTTTTAATTAATTTCTACACCAGGGAAAAATCTATTCAATAATGTTCTAATAATAGGTTGGGGAAAAAGTTTCTTCGCATTTTTTAAGAAAATTCAAAACATTTTTTAATAAAGTTTATTTACATTTAACTAAAGTATGTAGGTACCATTTTGTTCGATAACTTTTTGCCAACTTGTAGGTACATGATCCCATTGCTATAGAAATTTTGGGACTTCTGGTCAAAATACCGCGACAAGTGGTTTTGGCAGTCCTCTCGTGATGTTAACCTGACACTGCCTAAAGAATTCTGAAGAGACCGAAACAGGTGGAAATCTGAAGGTGCAAGGTCAGGACTATACGGCGGATGCATTAACACCTCCCAGCCAAACTCTCTTAATTTTTGTTGGGTGGCTAAAGATGTGTGAGGATCATGATGAAAAATCACACCCCTTCTGTTGATTAATTCCGGCCGCTTTCTTTCAACTTCTTGCTTTAATCTCATCAGTTGTTCGTAGTAGAGTTCAGAATCGATGGTCCTGCCTGGTGGTAACAGCTCATAATGAATAATGCCCTTCCAATCCCACCACACACACAGCATCACCTTGTTGCTAGTTAACCCGGGTTTCGCCACAGTCTGTGAAGCCTGACCGGCCTTTGACCACGACCTTTTTCGCACGTTCTTGTCATACGTGATCCACTTTTCATCACCAGTTATCAGCTTCTTCAAAAATGGTTCGGTTTCATTACGTCGTAATAAAGAATCACAAATGAGTACACGGTTCATTAGGTTTCTTTCAGTGAGCTCGTGAGGTACCCAAATGTCGAGCTTTTTTGTGTACCCAGTTTTTTTCAAATGCGCCAAAACTGTTTTGTGGTCAATTTCCAGTTCTTCAGCTACGTCGTAACTACTGGTATGCCGATCTTGCTCCACTTTTTCAAAAATGGCATCCATTTTATCCGTAATAGGGCGACCAGAGCGACGTGCATCTTTGACATCAAAATTTCCGGATTGAAAACGCTTAAACCAAATTTGTGCTACTCTCACAGACACTACACTAGGTCCATAAACATCGCAAATTTTTTCGCGGCTTGCGTTGCATTTTTACCTTTTTTGTAGTAAAATTTTAAAATGTATCGAATTTCTTCATTAGATTCACTCATCTTGATGGTACGAAAAACAAATGAAAATCACACATTTTCCTAATTTGAATTTGGAATTATGTTCTTTAAAATTTAAACTTTCAATGATACCAAAACCAGCCAGATACAAATAGTATAGCCAAAGAGATTTTATTACAAGTTCATACATACTATAATGCGAAAAGACTTTTTCCCCAACCTAATATAATACATACTATATTTAAAAACTAAAATTAAAAGTAAAATATTTACAAAAATAACTAAACTGAAACTAAAATAATAATAAAAAAAAAACAATTATAGGGCGTCAAAAAACTGTATATGTATTGCTTTTTAATTTGCGATTCAAAGTTCAATATTCTACCTTGTGTCTACCTATTATCTATATATCTATACATATAATAAAACAGTAAAAAAACTGTGTCTGTACATTGAATATATTTAAAAAATAATAATCGAGGGGGGTTTAGAAAAAGTAATAGAGCACGAATCCAAAAAAAAAATTCTGTCTGTTTGTCTGTTTGTCTGTTTGTCTGTGTGTCTGTTTGTTTGTACACGCTAATCTTCGGAACTACTGGACGGATTTGAATTATTCTTTTTTTGTTGTATAGATATTAAGTCGGAGCAACACATAGGCTATAATTTATCTTGGAAACTTGAACACCTGATGCAGAACCGCAACAGACCAGCTAAACTATAAGAGATACAAAAATAGCACCGTAGCAAAAATTGTTCCACGTGATGAGCATTTTCTGCTGCGAGAATAAATTTGAAGATCTGGAACACCTGATGTGGAACTCCAAGAGCCCAGCTATACTATAACATATATAAGAATGCCGTCTTAGCAAGAGTTATTCAGACTGATGAGCACTCTCTGTCGACGTATAAAAATTGAAGATCTGGAACACCTGATGTGGAACTACTAGAGCCCAGCTAAACTATAACATATAAAGGAATGACGTCTTAGCAAAAGTTGTACAGCCTGATGAGCACTTTCTGTTGACGTCTAAAAATTGAAGATCTGGATCACCCTATGTGGAATTCCAAGAGTCCAGCTACAGTATAACATATATAGGAATGGCGTCTTAGCAAAAGTTGTTTAGTCGGATGGGCATTGCCTGTTGACTTACAAAAATGAAAGATCTGGAACAGCTGATGTGGAACTCCAAGAGCCCAGCTACACTACAACATATACAGGAATGACGTCTTAGCAAGAGTTGTTTAGCCTGATGGGCATTCCCGTTGACTTACAAAAATGAAAGATCTGGAACAGCTGATGTGGAACTCCAAGAGCCCAGCTACACTATAGCATATATAGGAATGACGTCTTAGCAAAAGTTGTTTAGCCTGATGGGCATTTCCCGTTGACTTACCAAAATGAAAGATCTGGAACAGCTGATGTGGAACTCCAAGAGCCCAGCTACACTATAACATATTTAGGAATGACGTCTTAGCAAAAGTTGTTTAGGCTGATGGGCATTTCCCGTTGACTTACAAAAATAAAAAAACTGGAACAGCTGATGTGGAACTCCTAGAGCCCAGCTACACTATAACATATTTAGGAATGACGTCCTAGCAAAATTTGTTTAGCCTGATGGGCATTTCCCGTTGACTTACAAAAGTGAAAGATCTGGAACGCCTGATGTGGAACTCCAAGAGCCTAGCTACACTATAACATGTATAGGAATGACGTCTTAGCAAGAGTTGTTCAGCTTGATGAGCACTCTCTTTGGACGTATAAAAATTGAAGATCTGGAACACCTGATGTGGAACTCCAAGAGCCCAGCTACACTATAACATGTATAGCAATGACGTCTTAGCAAGAGTTGTACAGCCTGATGAGCACTTTCTGTTGACGTCTAAAAATTGAAGATCTGGATCACCCTATGTGGAATTCCAAGAGCCCAGCTACAGTATAACATATATAGGAATGGCGTCTTAGCAAAAGTTGTTTAGTCGGATGGGCATTTCCTGTTGACTTACAAAAATGAAAGATCTGGAACAGCTGATGTGGAACTCCAAGAGCCCAGCTACACTACAACATATACAGGAATGACGTCTTAGCAAGAGTTGTTTAGCCTGATGGGCATTTCCCGTTGACTTACAAAAATGAAAGATCTGGAACAGCTGATGTGGAACTCCAAGAGCCCAGCTACACTATAGCATATATAGGAATGACGTCTTAGCAAAAGTTGTTTAGCCTGATGGGCATTTCCCGTTGACTTACCAAAATGAAAGATCTGGAACAGCTGATGTGGAACTCCAAGAGCCCAGCTACACTATAACATATTTAGGAATGACGTCTTAGCAAAAGTTGTTTAGGCTGATGGGCATTTCCCGTTGACTTACAAAAATAAAAAAACTGGAACAGCTGATGTGGAACTCCTAGAGCCCAGCTACACTATAACATATTTAGGAATGACGTCCTAGCAAAATTTGTTTAGCCTGATGGGCATTTCCCGTTGACTTACAAAAGTGAAAGATCTGGAACGCCTGATGTGGAACTCCAAGAGCCTAGCTACACTATAACATGTATAGGAATGACGTCTTAGCAAGAGTTGTTCAGCTTGATGAGCACTCTCTTTGGACGTATAAAAATTGAAGATCTGGAACACCTGATGTGGAACTCCAAGAGCCCAGCTACACTATAACATGTATAGCAATGACGTCTTAGCAAGAGTTGTACAGCCTGATGAGCACTTTCTGTTGACGTCTAAAAATTGAAGATCTGGATCACCCTATGTGGAATTCCAAGAGCCCAGCTACAGTATAACATATATAGGAATGGCGTCTTAGCAAAAGTTGTTTAGTCGGATGGGCATTTCCTGTTGACTTACAAAAATGAAAGATCTGGAACAGCTGATGTGGAACTCCAAGAGCCCAGCTACACTACAACATATACAGGAATGACGTCTTAGCAAGAGTTGTTTAGCCTGATGGGCATTTCCCGTTGACTTACAAAAATGAAAGATCTGGAACAGCTGATGTGGAACTCCAAGAGCCCAGCTACACTATAGCATATATAGGAATGACGTCTTAGCAAAAGTTGTTTAGCCTGATGGGCATTTCCCGTTGACTTACCAAAATGAAAGATCTGGAACAGCTGATGTGGAACTCCAAGAGCCCAGCTACACTATAACATATTTAGGAATGACGTCTTAGCAAAAGTTGTTTAGGCTGATGGGCATTTCCCGTTGACTTACAAAAATAAAAAAACTGGAACAGCTGATGTGGAACTCCTAGAGCCCAGCTACACTATAACATATTTAGGAATGACGTCCTAGCAAAATTTGTTTAGCCTGATGGGCATTTCCCGTTGACTTACAAAAGTGAAAGATCTGGAACGCCTGATGTGGAACTCCAAGAGCCTAGCTACACTATAACATGTATAGGAATGACGTCTTAGCAAGAGTTGTTCAGCTTGATGAGCACTCTCTTTGGACGTATAAAAATTGAAGATCTGGAACACCTGATGTGGAACTCCAAGAGCCCAGCTACACTATAACATGTATAGCAATGACGTCTTAGCAAGAGTTGTTCAGCCTGATGAGTATTCTCTGTTGCTGTCTCGCGCATCCCGTTGATTTCCTGTCCGGGCTCTTAGGATTCGACATCAGACGTTTCAGATCTTCGATTTTGACGACCCCGTTGTCGCTGGCATAAGCAACAGGATCCGCGTACGAAGTCGCGGGCAGAAGCTAGTAACTAAATATTATGCTAAATAATATCCCAGACTTAATGAGAATACTTCACAGACAAGAAGCATTCTTTACCAAGTTTTCCGTCATCCAAACTTACTTTCACTTCGCACCACAGCAAAATTCTCGTTACTACTTTTTCAGCGATTACCGTTTTATTTCTTCACTGAATTCAATTGGTGTGTTTCATGAAAGTTTTGCATAACGAGGAAGCGTGTGGTCGGCAATTAATTGAAAAGTTGTGATTACGAAGCATGCAATTACGTCGCCGTCGTCTGCAACCGATGGCGTGCGTCCAAGATCTATAGGTGATGGACTGTCATGATGAGTTGTCAATTTTGATGGATGGATGACGTATTTTTCTTTGGTGACAGGTTTCTGGACTCTGAAGAAGTTTGGAGAGTAGTTTTTGTACAATTTAGTGAGTGTCCATTGTGGGTTGTGTCAATAACAATTTATTGTTTTGTTTTGTTGCCCTTATCTTAACTACTTTAAGTAAAGCAAAGATAAGATGATTGTTTCAACTACAAAACTGTATTAAGTAGGTAGGTATTTTAACTTTGAACAAGCGAGAAATTGTTTTTTTTTTTAATCACGGGAAACCCCACTATTGCTATAAATAGAAAGTGATATCGAATCGGATGTTCATACTCGTATATTCAACTTTTGAGTGGTATAATGTTCGCAATGCTGAATACATATTATGTATCTCGGATTCGGTATTAAGGTTTTTCTTAATCGCCTTGTTTCCTGTAAAAAGTATTATGTTTTGATAAAAAAAATGCAATAAAATTATAATTACGAACATTTTCCACATACCTCCACTTTTACTGCACACGCGTGCACGCATAACCTTCGGCCACCATAAAACACAATAAAACCTTTTTATCAGTGCATTGTCAATGTCAAAAAACAGCTCCGGCATGGACGACGAGCGCTTACCAATGCGCGGGCGCAGAAGAATGTCAACGTACCCCCCCACCTCGGTCCCCTCTACTTTTATAATTGAAACATCACCGTGTGCCACATACGTTGACGGGTGGGTACAAAGCTATGTATCTATCATGCGAATGTGCCCAGCAATGGATGGGTCGTGAAATGAAAGTGTTGTCAGAGTAGGTCATTGACTCGCATGCATGGCTGGGTGTGGTGGAAAATCGTCGGCAGTTAGTAACCATGGCGGTGATATGCTTTCAAGGGCATGGGGTTAAGTTTGCATGCATCCTTCGTGGGTGCTAACGTTCTAAATGATAATAAATATGTTGGACGGAATACGGACCTGCTTTTGGTACTTTGATAAGAAGTATGCATCGTATTATGTATCAGAGTCGTGGCTTCCGTGAGCTTAGTTTTTATGGAGAACACTTGAGGTGTTTGAAATATTAGGTATTTAACTTCGCTCTTTAGTATTTATGTGTATTTGTGTTTATGAAATCATTATAAGACATATTTCTTTTTCTCCCCTTAGGCTTATGTTATGCCCTAGGCGTAGCCACTCTTGTCTGCTCAGACATACAGGGACCTCAGTTTCAAACATTAATTTGAAACCTAAACATACTCGCACCTATTCTAGCCCTGTAGCCATGTTACAAACTACACACAGACACAGAGTAAGTTTTACTATTCTACTGGTTTTCATGTAGGGAGGACTGAGACCTTCGAAAGTAACAGACGTACTGTTGATTCATATAGATTATACACATCAAAGAAAGTTAGCGATCACTTTGAAAAATTTAAATCTTTTATGTTACGTTAATGTTACTCGTATATTACGATTTCTTCTTGTTTTTAAATTCTTTAAAAAAAAATGTAGATTTAAAACAGTTCAAATGTTTTTCAGTTCAAATTATCAGCTTATAATGTTTATGATATTTTTATTTTAGATTCATCTAGGTACATAGAATTAGAAATATTGTAAAACCGTTTTAGTAACAATTTTGGTGTACAGTAAAGTGTCTATTATCTATCACAAACTTTTATTGATGTTTGAGAAAGAAAGGACTTCCACGAAATATTCAAAATGAAAAATGAATTCAAAAAATTCAGCTACAAATATTTGCATGATCTATAAGTATTGTTCTGGGTCTGCGTACAGCATGTTAGTTTGAATATTTGTAAATGCATCTACGATACATTAGAAATTCCAAGTGTGGGCCCAAAAATAAATAATTGTTAATTGATCAGTCTATCAAAATATTCACTTCTTCACTCGTTATGTAACCATAATGGCAGCAAAGCCTCTAGCTTCCAAATATGAAGTCCGAAATTCGCCACCCAAATAACTTCCAGCCACCCCTATGAGAGATTATCGTAAATCTTGATAACTTCACCAACATATACCCCTAGATACCACAAGTAAGTAAAGAGCTCACAGCCCCATAGTTAATAGTTGGACACTTACCGAGGCAGACTAATTTAACTTTCAAAGGGGTGATTGATGGAAAAACTTCGCTCATTGAAAAAACTGGCTCAGTGGGCCGCCATTGTTGGCTGAAACTTGCGTAGGAGTTGAGTATGGCCGAGAATCCTTGTACAATGATTTAGATTGATTCGGAAAAGTTCCGCGCAGATACGAATTGGGGAAAAGCTAGGGGTCGTTTTCGAGGGCTTATGGAAATATGTCGATCCATTACTACTCTAGCTACGAGCTTTTATTTACCTAATGTATATTGTGTATGGTGGCTAAATAATAACGGCAGTACAGGTCGCTCAACAAGGTTAAGCCGCGCATGCTGAGGTTGGTCAGTGGTCACTGATTTTCAGCCGAATTCAAGCTACTAGCTAGATAATGATGCTGTGTAAGATTGCAGTAGGCAGTCCTCGAATCTAGTGCGCATTATGTAAAGCATGTTTAATACCTGACTCAAAATCGTAGGTTATTAAGCATGCAGAGCTAAGTTAGAAATAGTTTCAACTGGCTATTCACCAGTAAATAAGTTGTGGAAGAGATTTGTTATCGTCATTGTCTATTGTAGATCCTAAGATATCATGTTTTCCTTTGTATCGGCGGCACACTGACCTGTAAGTACAGTGTCAACCAAACTTCCCTCTCACCGGTGTCTATTCCGGTCACTGACGCTCACTGTACTATCAGCCATGAACTGCGATGGCCGACCATGATTGTCTATGGCCAATGCTTGCTAATAATAGTAATAAGTTGTTTTATTTTAAGCTTTTCCATAGGTACATTGGGAGATGTCTATATCACATTATTGGGAAATAATGACATAATAATGTCATAATTGACAGTGTGTATTTTACCCCTTTTAAAGAGACTATTAATTTAAAGAATACTCTAATTTATTATCAGGATATAATATATGGAACCCTCTATTTATACAAGACGAATATTTATTCATACCTGGATATTTGAGACACTGGGAAAATGGAGTAATACCTCTTCAAGTGAGACTTTCCCGGCCCCTCCAGGTCTATGTTTAATATAAATGGTATAATGTACCAAATAAATATTGTTCTTATTTCGTATCGTTCTTACCTTTCAAATCTTGATACGTCATTCAGGTCATCAAAAAGAAAACAAAAGACTGTCTTAAACCGTCATTTGTTTATTACACAGCCCTTTTCAAAGCACAATACCAGTCCATCATTACAATAATAGCGAGCGTCGCCGGCGCAAATACTATAGCGAATTAAAGAACTGTTAGCCGACCTCTGACACGCGAGCAAGCGAGGCTGGAGAAACTCTTGCGCATGTTATATGTACTGTTTGAATAAATGGATGTTTATTGTTTGTTTAGTCACGATAGGAGGGTTTGCTGTTAGGTAAAGAATAAAGTTGTAATGGACCACCCATAGGGAATGTGTGTAGAGTAAAATTGGTATCCGCATTTTGTATTAATTTTGTCAGTGATGATTTTCATCATAAATGTTGCGATTAAAATGTAGATTAGCATGTTTGAGAAATGCAGAGACTATGGTAGGGGATCAGCGTATAAGACGGGGACGCGGGGTATAATGGGGACACACACTTACGGCAAACTTAACATTAAAGTAGCGCAAGCGCCAACAGGATGCCATTTCTTAATGGCCGCTTGCAAATTGCGTCGTGTTGGCGCTTGCGCTACGTAAGTATTGTGTTAAGTTTTCCTTAATGCTATTGTCAAACAGACAGGCGAAGCGAACGCGAAGCGAAGCGTTTTTGTTTGTAATGTATGGAATTGTTTGAAGCCTGTCACATAGACTATCGGACCGCTTTCGCTTTTCTATATGACAGGATTCGGATCGCATTCGCTTCGCCTGTCTGTTTGACAATAGTTTAGGATGTGCTTTCCCACCCGCGTCATCTGTTCACGTTTCATACCCCGCCCCCTCGTCTTATACACTGTACCCTTATAAGGCCTTATCTGTCTGTCATTTTCTATGAAGTCAGCTGCACTACAAGGTACTGCAGTTGAGTAACTCAAACTTTGCACATAGGAACCCACTAAAGGACCTTATCATCATCATCATCATCTCAGCCATAGGACGTCCACTGCTGAACATAGGCCTCCCCTTTAGATCTCCACATATACCGGTTGGAAGCGAGCTACATCCTGCGTCTTCCGGCGACCTTTATAAGGTCGTCTGTCCATCTCGTCGGTGGACGTCCTACGCTGCGCTTGCTAGTCCGCGGTCTCCACTCTAGCACTTTTCGACCCCATCGGCCATCTGCTCTGCGAGCAATATGGCCTGCTCATTGCCACTTTAGCTTGTTAATCCGGTGGGCTATATCGGTGACTTTAGTTCGTCTACGGCTCTCCTCATTTCGGATTCGATCACGTAGAGAAACACCGAGCATAGCCCTCTCCATAGCTCGTTGAGCGACTTTGAGCTTTGAGATGAGGCCGATAGTGAAAGACCACGTTGCGGTGCCGTAAGTCATCACTGGTAACACACATTGGTTGAAGACTTTCGTCTTGAGGCACTGAGGTATGTCTAAAGGACCTACTTCTGAATAAATACCATGTATGTATAATATATTAAGCAACGCAACGTGTTCGCAAAACGTGTCGTTGAATTATTTAGCACGTTTCTATACGGTACAACCCTTCAAATATGTAGTGGTCAAGATCTCGGTCACAATAATGTTTGTACGCCTCTAGCGATTTAGGGTTGAGACGTTTCTGGGATCTGTTATGATGAAATGGGGAAAGCATTCATATGGTATACATACGTGTAAAGATTTTAAGTGACCCAGTGCTTCCGTAATCAAGTAATAAGTTTGAGCTGTGTTTGATGTATGTTTAGGGCTTGCTGACTACGAGTTATGGGTCCCAGGTCAGAAAACTGACGGGGTCGACGGTTTCCGAAAGGGACATGCCCTTTCGTTTTGTTTTTATGAAGGATCAGGGTTATTTTAGTCAGTCAGAAAGAATTTGACTGTTTCTTCGGCTCCGTTGTTCCAGGATTCATTTCCTGCTTTGTACACCCCAATAAAATATGTAGTTTTATTTGGATTCTTAAGGATTGTCTTGTTGGTCTATTTTTCATCAGCAGTAGTGCTCAGCTGTGCATGAGGTTGGATTGGATCCTGGTTGTGCAAATTGCGAGGGGAATCACGTGCCTGGAGCTTGATCGCTGTAAGGGCATTTTAATTTCGAAAAAATAAGACTTGAAACAGGATAGGTACGTAGGTCTAAAAAATAGATGAATTATAATAATGGTTTATTAGTTTTAACAAGTAAACCTTAATAACTAAGGGTTGGGGCCTCCTTTTACGCCTGTGTCCAATATGCCTGTGTTAAGACACTCCGAAAGTAGTCTTTGTGTGTAAATTTTTAAATCTTCTAATTCAAATCTAACATATTTTTCTATTTTATCATTCTTGACCACTTGTGTAGTATTTACTTGTACATTTGCACTCACTCTAAACGGACAGTTTGAGAGAGCAATAAAAATCACTTTAGCCTAGTCATCGTTACGTTTGAAGGCCAAGAAAAAACTTATTTGTTCCTCTCCTACCTCTAGCCACGACTAGGCAGTAAACAACCTTAACTTCGCTATTTATGTACAACACATACGTCAGTAGGTACATTATACATGACTATGTATTAGTTATGTTCGTAACACGTGATTAGCACGCCATACACCGCGATGGGGCGTTGTGGTAAGACGTACCATGATTTATAGACCCCCATGCCGTACTTATGAGGTTTTGATCATGTGGCATGCCACGTGTACATAATGGACCATGCTGGCTGTTTGAATCGTCATTTCAGACTGTTGTTTAGCATATTGAATAGTCTTATGGGTGCCAAGGAGTTGGATTCCGTTATTTATTCAAAGAAGAAAAAGAAAATGCTATCGCAAAGGTCCGGTCAAATCGGACAGATTACCGATTATTATCAGCGGACACCGGACACTGAATATTATTTTGTCTGAGCCCGTCTGGTTTGTCCGTAAATCGTCCGTAACACTTTGATATAGGATATTGTTGTCCCCACTATGTTTTAGGAAAATAAATTGAGTGAAAAGAGTAATGTTTATAGATCTTGGCCTTAAAGACACGTGTATGATCTATTGTTTAAGTTTATTTTAAGTATCTAATGATCATTTTCAATAAAATATACTTTTCCTACACAATAGATAGAAGGATTGGAATGCATTTATTTTATAATTTACTGAAGCCACAATACTGAAAGATATAAAATAAACCTCGACTGTTATTACTAATAATGAAAACTGGTAATAATATTTAATAACCATAATATTTTGAGACTATAGGTAATAATACAGTCTCCTATAGACCTTTAGAATTATAATTACTTATTGTTTAAATCAGATAATGAAGAAAATAAAGGGTATTCATTCAAGGATGGTCGTAGACCCAGTACGCTATAATTATAGTCATCTAGGTCAAGAAATATAATAGAAATGAAGACAACAACTGTTGTGATTTGTTAAACCTATAATATAATAATATCGCTATGGTGTTCTACTACTCTGAATCGAAAGAGATACAGTCTAGACCTCTCTTGTATGGTCTGTGCTTGATAATCCAGGTCTTGCTCGTAATGACCTGGAGACCATCCAGACTACTGGCTGCTCGTCTGCCATTGCCATCGTTCTCTCTACCATTGCTCCACCTGCATTGAAAAAGATTGATTTGAGAAGAACTTATGCCTTGAATACTTAAAAGTTGTGATGCGGATTTTCAGGAGTACGAACTCATGAACAGCTTCAGAAAATAATATGAAACAAAATGCTGATTTTATACATACATAGCAAAACTGGTATTAGATACAAAATCAACAAAACATTGCAATATTCAATCAATCAATCGTGAAAAAGGCGGATTCAATTGCATGATTGGTGTGTAATCATTGCTTATTAAAATTCCACGCGAACTGTTATTAGGAATCAAGTGCCTACATACCTACTTGTACCTATAATATTAACCTACACTGCTTTGTTGGATTAGTGATTTCAATCGTTACTGATGAACTTGTAGAATTGGGATAATCGTTTCCTTAGCTATGACAGCCATTGTTGGATTTTCCAATTAATAATCTCCAACTGCCAGCAAGGAGCTTAGAACTGCCCGTTTGGTGGCTATAGTTACTTCCCTAATTAAATATTACTACAGAAATGTGAGTGTTCAGTGTGAACTCTGCTTGACCCCTCGGGGATTATAAACTTAACTATGTATGTAGTTTTATGTGCCTATTATTGCTGTCGCTAGAATAGATATCAAACACAAACTTCTCACCAATTACAGTCTGTCTGTCAATTGCAAATTCGAGGAGCCGAGCATCCCAAAGTACAATATACTAACCAAAGTTAAACTTAACTGTAGCTAGTTATTATAACTTTCGAATAACAAACATGATCTGGCCAATTAGAAAATAGTTTAACCTATCACGATTCCGCAGTTAACTTCGCTCTGTTCGTTACTTCGTTCAGTTACTTGAATAGCAGTTTAAAATGTATTTAGACGAGTTATTTAATATTATTTATTGTATGAGTAAAAAATAACAATCAATTTGAAATAGGCTGTGAATAAGCAGCATCAAAAAAAGATTACATGAGACTGTCCCCCAAAATTCAAATCCCTAGTCATTAAGCTTGAAAATAGAAGTGGGTCAAACATACTACCCAGCAATACTCCTGTTAATAATCATCATTATCAATCAGCTAGAAGTCCACTGCTAGACATATCGTGTCCAATCGCAGATTCTACAAATACCATGTAACATTTAAAAACTATCATCACCAGTCTTTAACAGATTGGTTCTAGACATAAATGCCTCTTCAATCGTATGCAATCCAATTTTCGGAAATTGAACCAACTGCTACTAGCCACTCTGCGAACATCGTCGCTCCCTGTAGCCTGAGGGCAACCTACCCATCGTTAATCGTTTGTTTGGAATGTTGTCAAGTAACTCAGATAGTAATCTATTTTATGTTCTAAGTAGTTTAACCTTGAGTTTACCTCTGATGTCATAGTTGGTACAAAACTGCTTTACATTTGTATGCACAAGTGTTTCAATAAATTAACCTAATTCACTTTCAGCTTGCTTTTGTTATGGTGACAACCTACACACCGACCCATCATGTTTCAAGCCGCGGCTACATCTGCCTGAACTCTTTTCACTTTTCGCAGTTTGTTTGTTCAAGTGTGAAATTGAATCAAATGATTGACACAGTGTGTTTTTTGCACGGTTGCCATTTTGCCAGTCATCATATTTCAAGTCACGGCCATAGTTGCTTAACTTTCTCAGTCCGCAACGGTAAGGGTTATTTTGGCCACGTTTGTAACCCATCACTTTCCAAGTCTCGGCCATAGTTGCTTAACCTTGCGTTCACCTGCCATTAACATTGTATTTGTGTACACAAGTGTCGAGTCCTCAATGGTGCGGTTATTTTTTTCTAAAGAAACAACTCGAACAGCTACTTGTGTTGTGTTTTGAAAACGACCTCCGTTCTAATAGGGCTGTGAATCGATTGAATTCAGTAATTTGTTGATAAAAAATTTCATTAATTTTATACACTACACGCACACTAGCACTAGAGACTTTTCCTTTATAACATAATTAAGCGACGTATTAATTTTCGGGATATTTTTAGGGTGTCATTTTGAACTTCAAATGATCGCAAATGATAAATGATATTTATAATTATATTGCAAATAGGTTGTCGCAAACACTTTTACAAGTCAAAATACTTTTTTTTAGCTAGATGAGGCCAGTGTTTCGTACCTGACTACTATGAGAAGAAATAGCTGAAACAAACTCAGAGGTCATCATCTCTTTAAAGTCCAGACATTAAATTGGTTAAGTCATGCGAAGACCCTGCAGGTTTGTGTCTGAGATGGTCTTTTGAAGAAAGAACAATACAAATTTGAGTGGACCTGTCCAGTCAGTGCAAGCATTTGTCAGTTATCGTGACGTGAAGCTCCACTCATAACTCAAGGAGCTCAACCAAAATTACTAACTACTTGCATTTACTGAACATTTCCAACGAAGTACGGATCTTGTACCTAACTCGGCAGACGAATGGCATTATAGAAATTTTCCACCTTTAAAACCTTTCAAAACGTCACATAATATCAACTTATTACCAACCTGCCAATTAACTTTGGCAGCCCTAGGGCCGGCGCGCGCGCAGCCTGGCACGGCCCGGCACCACTAATGCACGCGGATCATTGTCAACCGGCCGTTGTGTGTACGGCAACGACCGCGTACGGCTATGACCACGCTGCTGACCGTATCATAATATTACTGAATGAAGAAATGCGGCCCTTGCTACCAATAGAATGATTTGATCATAGAATTATTTTCAGAGATCCTAAGTTGATGGGTTCCTTCATGATCACTGATAGATTATCATCAGATAAGATGGTAGTTGAACATTAATCTTACCTGTATGAATTAATGTGGAAAATCATCTATGAGTATAATATGTAAGCATATTGGTACATGGTCACATTCTGTTGTTTCTACCTATCTTCATGAGAAAAATTAAGGATAAACTTTGACCTTTCCTTTCTTATTCTAAGAAATACAGACAAGGAAGGAAATACTTTCGCAGAAATGATGTTGCGTAAAACAATAAGCATTTAAACCTAACTAGTTCAGCTTTAAGTAACAAATAGCAGTAGTTAGTGTTTGTAACGCGAGTCTTAAGACGCTCAGTCAACAACTGATGAAACTGGGGCACGTGGTGATAACTGATAACAAACTAACGACCCTCTCACTTTATGACTTCTCTCTTTGTTGTTGTGATTTAAAGATTAGGGACAGTTGAAGATGTTGGCATTTTTATGGGACACTGCCCTTATCCCAGTTTATTTTGGGGTCAGTGCGGTACGAGTTACTCTTACAGCATCTTTATTAACCATCTTCTCAGAAATTAGCTTCCATACAAGTCGGAAGCATTACAAGGTTAAGCCGCGTTTGCCGATCATAGCGAGTTTCCTCGGTGTCTCGGAAAGCACGTAACTCTGGCCTCATCAGATACCCACCGCAAAGTAATTGAAGTATAACATGATTCTCCTAAATAAACACAATTAGTAGAAATTCAGAAAGTATTTCTGATATTTCAGCCGTACCTAATACAAATTCGTCTCACACACTTTCAATGGAAGCAAAATGAAATCTTGTTGATATTAATTAACCGGTAACCAAACCACCTGAGGTAATATTAAACAAAAATACACACAATGCGTTTTATTTTAAAACATAATGCTTGTGTTTATAAACTACACAAGATGTAACATCAGCAACTAATGTTGTGACCTAGTTCGCGGCACGTATTGACACGGTCACAGTTTGGATGGGTGTGCACTTTTGTTACTGACTCAGTTATTTGATGTAATTGTTTGAGAAGTAGGAAGTAGTGTTATTTTTGTATTGTTAACCATTTTGAAGTTAGAAAATGGTTGATGACTAAAATCCACGGTGTTCCTTCAATAGCCCGCGGCGGCTGGGTCGTGAGGTGGACGCTGTCCTCTCCTTCACGCGTTCCGCCTCTTCCTTTGCTGGCATTACTGCTTCGCAGTAGGAGGCGACCGCTTCCCATTCCGTCTCGCCCCACAGCATGGCCTCGACCAATGCCGGGCGCGAGAGGTCGCCGCCTATCGCCTCCGTCAGGACACGTCGTTGCTCTGCCCAAGCGGGGCAGTCCTGCACCGAATGCTCCACCGTGTCCTCCGGGCGATCCTCGCAGTGGTGACACCCAGGCGTTTCTTCCTTGCCCATACGACACAGGAACCACCCGAAACATCCGTGTCCGGTGAGGACCTGCGTCATGCGGTAGGTCAGGACGCCGTGACGCCTATCCAGCCTCTCCTCAAAGAGGGGTCTTACCGCCGCGATTGCGGCGTGCCCGATCCCCGGTGTCTTTCAATAGCCATGGTAACTCGTTAGTCCCGCGACCCCGAAAAGGACATGCTATGAGAATATTTTTGAGTATGAATGTGGCTGGCAGTATCTATGGGTACAGAACACAAAGACTTTGTGAAAGAGAATGAGTGAATGACTGTTACGCTACGTATCGCGAATTTGATTCCCGCATCGAACGAGAGAACATAATTATTTGTTTGATCTGCAAGTAGTTGTTCCGTATCTGGGTGTTCGTTAATGTGAGATTATAATATGTTTGTAAAAGCACCCACGATACAGAAGAAATTGGGGTAAAGTTGTTTTAGAAAAATGATCAGTCAAGCTCAAATGAAATATGATGACACACGATGTGTCCATCATAATCGGCCTACCGTCATCATCATCACACTAGGTATTTCACAGAAAAATATTGCATTAAATATAATACGAAGTATTGTTAGCTCACGACATGAGGTGTACTTATACGAATCTCACCTAGTGATTAAATGAAACGACATTAAATTAACACCCACTCAATTCAAAACGCTAACATTTTCATTTGCACACAAATGTCGAAATGTATTGTGTGGATGCAAACTGCCGGAATTGAGACACCATGGGAAACAACAGCGAGCCATAGACAATGGCAATGAGTCTATGCTCAGTTATTACAGAGTTATTTTCGTTCTGAAATGATTGTTCCACATTGTCGTTGAGATATGGGCTATGATTCTGTGAATAGCATACCGATTACTGTAATTTTTTGCCATGATGGAGTAGATTTTCGAGCGGAAATGTACAGTTTTTGATCTAATGAGGCCGTATTAACTAAGCGTTGGATTAGGTTTCACTGCAACGTTCTGGAGTTACAGACGAAATTGTGTATCAAACATCACATCGGATCTGAGTAGGACTTTGTTTGTTGCATGATCTGTCTGGGGCTTAGATATGTTGCAATAACTTTAAAAGCGTCTTGTACTTCTGCAATGTCTTTCAACAGGGCCTTTGTAATGGCTTTTGACTTTCCCGACTTTCATTTTGAAAAACACTTTGTTGTCAATCTACACAAGAAAAGAGTCAATTTTGTTCTGCCATCTCTTTCTGGGCCTGTCGCGTTGCTGTATAAGATCCACTGTTGTTATTTTAGTTTTAAGCTCTTTGGCTTCGGTCTTGGGACTGTCTGGGCAAGAATCATTTGATGATATTTACACCTCAAAAAAATGACGCTCCCTTTAGCTGCACCATGTTCAGTCTTTTAACTACGTCTGTTTACTGTTTGGGTTATGTCTGAAGTCATAACTCTTCTCACAATCATCCAAGTGACGCTCCGCAAAACATGCCTCCCAATAACAATCCTCGGCTCAGAACTATCAGCTATTACCGCTGCAACAGCCACATTATCCCTCACAATAAATATCGCAGTTATAAGCAGAACAGTTGGCTGCAAACGTAGCGCATTACAGTTATCAGCCGCTTGCAGCCGCTGCGTTCCCGTTTACCTTATGTAATTGGACTGTTTGTCTGTTGAAGGCTTGCAGTTTTCATTGGCGACAATTATTTTTATTGAGAGTTGTTGGGGATTGTTCGTTATAGGAACTGACGTGTGGACCGTGAGGTTTTTAACTTGAGTGACGTTCTTGGCAGGCTCTAATTGCTGCTTTTTTTTTTGTTTTGAACACTCATATAATTCTTGAAGCCCGTGATTTATGGCTCAGAATTAGAATTTGTAATTCTAATATGTGTTTTGAAATACACAAAAGCACACATCCACTAGAAAACTCGAGACTCGAGAAGATGTCCGGTACATATTGTTATTGTAACATCTGTTATTATGTCGGTATTCCAATATAACCTAGAACAACATTGAGGGTTTAAATACCCTCAGTCCTCGGTCATCTCACGCTAAGCCTTTATCATTGAAAGGCACTGCCAGGTACTTTCGCAAATGTCAAGTGACAGTAAAATTAGAGCTTTCCGGAAGAGACCTTCCTGGTAAAGTGCTTTGTTTCAATGTTAATTCCTGATGTTCAGTGCTAAGCCTTTGAGGCGATTCCAAGGATACCGCTCGTCCGCGCTTATAATAAATAAAAGTAAATGCACACAGGTAAACCAGTCTCTGAGTTCCTATTCAGGGTTATTTATAAAACATTAACAACCTTCCATGGGCTATTTATGGTTATAAGCACAGTTGTTTCAAACATTGACAACGGAAAATATTTGAAGCTATTACCTACTCGTATTACCACTTACTTTTTAAAATTTATAAAAATCTCCCCTCATTTAATATTTGCGAAAAATACTTGCATCGGCCGCGCACCGGACCGATGTCGAGCGGCTTCGTTACCCCGGACCGTCCACCGCCCGCTCCCGGACCGTATTCATTGATTCCGTTAGTCTTTTATTAGTTGCCCGATGGACTGGACACGATAGACTATTGATCGGTTTTGTTGTGGGAAATAATGGCTTTTCATTTTACTGGTTTTAGATGACTGGATAGATTTAAATCGATCCCAATTATTTAGAGAGAGTTAAACAAAAATGTCATGGGCTTATTGCTAGCAAAAATGAACTAAGTTACCTTTACACTGCAGTAAATTGTAGTTTACAATTAAATTTTTTATTTAAGGTGCCGTGAATCCAGTATTGTCTTTCGGATGCAGTTTCACACACCGGATTCTGACAGATACTAAAACTGAGGCGTTTTATACGTTTGACCAATGATGACAAATATTAGTTGTAGTGAGCTCAAAAATTATCTTTACTTGATTAGTCTGAACCTTCCCCGATGTTTCCAATTTGCGCATCAAAAGCGAGAACATGCCACTTGTCGGACATTTAGTTATTTATAACAATGCTCATTAAACTATTCATCTGATTAACTAGTTCCTTCTTAACCCTTAGTTTGTAAATGTTGTCCTTGTCCCAACCGCTGCGTCCACAACAAACACGTGGACGTGCCGTCTGTCGGACAACATTTGTCCGACGCTGTTTGTGTTGCATGTTGCTCCTGTATTTACGTATTATTTCAGCTAGACACTGCTTGCACCGCCTTTAACTGTAGTTAAGGACGATCTAATTGTTTTACTTGGAGGTTTCATGTTGTTTAAGTAGTGAAATAGAATAGGAGCATGTTCAGAAAAAACAAATGAAGGAACTGCTTTTAGTCAGAACTCATAAGGCTGGGCGCAGATTGTGACTTTTTAACCGACTTTTATAGCACTTGACGGGGAAACAAAAAGTCAACAGTGAGCGACTAGCCAAAGTACTGTTGGAATAGTTAACAATAGTTTAAGAGACATTGATAAAACACGTTTCATTTGTGTTTTAAATCTTTAAGAACAGTTTATTGTTTTTGTTTTATATACCTACAAGGCCCGTTTAGCATCATTAAATAAGGGTTTTCCGAAGATTATTGGTTTCCATAAGCTTCTTCAATCGTACTTCATTTGGCTCTACCTAGCCTGATGGAAGGGCATCCCATATTACCATTGAATTGACAGTTTTTTTTAATGATTGGTTTACTTGCGATATCATCAGAAAACGTTTAAACTCATGTTGCAATAAAATATTGCGAATACTTAAGTTATCTATGGAGATTCAGGAAGTAATACCAACCCCAAGATTTCCCCATTAAATTAGCATTGCAGTCGTAGACAAGAAGTGGTTGCGTCGTACCATCATAATTAGTAGCAAATTAATAATTAATAATGCGCTTGCACACGTGTGTAGCATTGAAATGCGCAAGAGTGGAAATCTGTGCGGATTCACACGTGTTTAGCATTGAAATGCGCAAGAGTGGAAATCTGTGCGGATTTCTCGGAAAATGCGATGAGTGGGTAGTTTATGGTAATGTGTGTATTACATACTTTTACATGGTTTATTGCTTGTTAATGCTAATTTGAATGAAGAACAAATTGTATAAAAGCCAAATCATCTGTCCGTATGATTGCTTTGAAACGTTATTGTGACAAAGGATCATTATAGGTTTTTTCTAATAGCTTTTTCGTCGTGAATTTGGAATTAAATACTATTTTATACCTACTACTTATTCCACCTAGAAATTACAAAACAAGTGTTTTAATTTTTTTATCTATTCATCGATTATTATTAATTTTCTATCATTTAAAATTTTAATCCAAAACGTAAAAAATACGTACCTCCTTAGAATCCTAATCTACCTAGCTTTACCTCAATAATACCTGCCCAAACAATTCATAGATTAATCCATTTAATCAATCAACCCAGCTTACCGGGCTCCTGGGCTATAAAGCCCTTACACACCGGCGGGCCAATAGCAGCGAAGCGATTTTAACCCAAGTACACACTGTACCGATAACAGCAATTAATAGGCGCCACTGAGCGGAGTAATTTGGCAACGAGCAGCGTGTAATTAAATGTTGCTGAGTAGTGTGCAACTAGCCGTATTGCCTGTGAGCTTCTATTGCTCTTGAGATGGCTATAAGATGTTGCTTCTGTATTGCAATTTAGGCTGGGTTTAGACAATGTGGAGGTGTGCTAGTCAGTACCCTGAGGTCCAATCATGACTTTTCCCGTTTATGTTACGTGAAGTAAACTGGAACTTTGACGTTAATTAGGTAGAAAAATAATTCCTCGTTCATACCCTAGAGACAGCTTTTCATTTTTCCATACGATAAACGTAGAAAATACTTCAAGTTCGCTGTAAATACAATACAAAAATCTTGTGATAAGGCTTGTCTGTTTAAAAAAAGCCCACATTTACGTACTTTAAAATAATTAAATGAGTAGATTTAAAAGATTACTGCCTGAAAATTAGCGGTCGACTGAATGGATCCTAAATCCTGTATAATTAAACGGTTGAAAAAGGATTAAGAATCCAGCCAGTCTATTGCTTTAAACCACGCACCAGCACACAGTTCAGTCTGAAAGTTTCCTAATGAAAAATTCCAATGACCTTCGAATCGTTTATAGAGGACCAACTCCAAGCCTTTTCTCAATTATGTTGGGATCTGCTTCCAGTCTAACTGTAGGCTTTTGAACACCATTATTTCTCACCTAACCTATCGTCTCATCATCATCTGTCTACCTTTTCTAAACTAAGTTGTAGTTGGCTTCCATTCAAACAGGATGCAACTGAATGTCAATATTATATATGAAGTGACTGACTGCCTGACTTCCACAAACCAGTAACTGGGTAATACGTTACCCCTTGGTAAGGAGGTCGCGGAACTGTCTCATCAGATATCCATGACCCTGGAACGTAAAGGGCTATAGAAGGATCACCGTGGATTTTAGTCAGTAAAAGTCTGGCATTCCCTCCCGTCTCGCCCTGGTTGGGAGGACTCATTTGATGATTTAATCAAAATATAAAAAAGAAACCCTTGGTAAGACTGGGTGTTAGACCTTCAAGCTTCTGAGTAACAGTAACAACTGTCATAATCTGCTAGCCTTTTTCCCCGGCTTCCATTCTAGACTAGAGGCTGTTGAACACCATTATTTCACACCTAACCTAATGTCTCATCATCATTACCTGCCTGCTGTTTCTCAACTATGTTAGAGTCGGCTTCCAGTCAAACTGGAGGCTTTTGAACACCTACCTACCGTCCACAACCCAGCTACGCACATTCGTCAAAGTGTTTCTATCCCGTTTACGTAATGAATTCATATTAATATTAAACGTGGGCTTTTCAGTCGAAATATAAAAGTAATCTGTAAAGGGTCTGATGTAAGATGTAAGGTACACTGTATTCACTTCGCTGACTCCGGCTGAGGTGGGGCGGGAGTGATAGCGTGCTGTCAAAAGGATAATTATGTTGATGATTAATGATGATTATGTATGGAAGTCGCAATGCTTGGAAAGTTTTATTACCTCTAGTGCGAGATATTATTCTGCAGATAACGAATTGGACACCTTGGAATCCAGATCTTATCATAAACTGAAACTAAGTCTATAAAAGATTAGGCCTTTCAAACCTGTTAAATTCATAGTTTGTAAAAATAAATTACTTTTTTTAGTGTAGGTAAAACAACAATCTTAGTCCTGGTCCTTCGATCCGGATCTTTCCCATGAAATTTATTTAGAGCTTGTGTCCTTCGAGCTTCGATATGTCCCTTCAGAATTATTTGAAGGTTCTAGTTCCTCTGTGAGTGGCACTGGACCTGACCCCAGTGCTTTGACCATCGATGCATGCTTATCCATACGATCAGGGTCCGCTCCGTATTAATTCGGGGCACTCACAATCGCTTTTTTAATATACAAACACGGGGAGCAGTGGGTTCACGAAAATTACAAATTCCTTTGTTAGAAAGTCTTTTGGGTGAGACTTTGATGAAAGGCCTGAAGGATTTAGAATTTGAATTTTAGCTCAGTAAAGGATCTTTCAGGACTTTTTTCAAATCTGTTTATTTGTGCTTTGAAAGGCTTAAGTTCTCAGATTACCTATATTGGATTTTTAATAGTGTATTGAGAATCAATATGACCCTAATTTCCAGAAGTTTTTTAGCAGGCACGATGCTGCTAGATTTTTTTTATTAATACATAATGGTGTTGCAAATCTCTGTTTAGCCTATAATAATGCTAAAATCTAACGGCACACCAAATACTAAGTTTGTTTTAAAAATCGGAGGTTCTGTCAATCAATTCAGCAAAACCCGAATTGATATTGAAAACAAACTCTAATATTGCTGACATAAGCAATAGCAAAAAATGATTGAGTAGGCAAAAAAACATTGTTTATCTGAAAATAATACATACATAATTATGTTTAAGTTTTATGTAACTATCTAGGCCATTATTTTAAAAGACAGTATGTGGATTTAATCTGAGTCCTTATCACATGATTTCTGTATTTTATTTACAAAGTAGGTACTTGAAGTATTTACTGCGATCATTGTATGGAAAAATAAAAAAGCGCCTCTAGTGTACGAACGAGGAAATAATTACTTCCATCAAAATAAACGTCAAAGTGCTAGTTTACGTCACAAAAATGTCCTAGGGCTTTTGAACACGGTTGCACCAGTGGTTGAGCGATCGACTGCTGTGCAGGGTTTCGCGGGTTCGATTCGCGCATGGAAAAAATATTTGTATGATCTACAAGTACCTAGTTGTTCCGTGTCTGGGTATTTGTGTATGTGAGTTTATATGTTTGTAAACGCACTCAGGATACAGGAAGAAATTCCTGGTGTGGGGAAAAAAAAAACTAAGAACGCTAGATTGTTAATTTAAATGTTTATTTTAATGAACGTTCACTTTTGACTTTGACCTATAGGATACTGAAGCAGTGTGACCTCACTCGGTAATGACACAAGTTGATAAACTATGACTTATTTAGACTTATTACCAGTGATCGGAATAGGGTGAGTATATTTACCTACAGTTTGTAGAACAGAGACAAAAATCGGAGACTTCCTTGTAACAAAAAAATTTTTTACCGGTAAATTTACTAGAACTTTAATTGCGTGAATTTATAAGTCTTATTAATTTAATAAAAACGTTTATTGCGTAAATATTCTTCCTTAGATTTTTTTTCACGTTTTCAATTAAACTGTTTTTTGTATGTTTGTTACGCGGTTTTTCTGTATCTTGCGGTCCAATGATTATTTTTTATTGAGAAAGTCATACTTTAGAAGTAACCCCATAGTGATTTTTGAACAGCTACGCTAAGTTACTTAAAGCCTTATCTAAGTTTACCATGGTAACAGAAAAAAAAACGGCCAAGTGCGTGTCGGGCCACGCACAGTGTAGGGTTCCGTAGTTGCCCATCAAAATACTTATGTGAACAAACTAAACAGATTCGCTGAATTTAATTTTAATTAAAGTTACGTACATTAACATTTATTAGGTACCTAAGTGATTCAGTAGCCATCTCATAACGTCTAAAAACGGGCTCACATAGGACGATGGTAACTGTAGAAGGAGTTATAAAAACCAACTTCACAGGTAAAGTTGGAAAAGATGTTGTATATTTGAGTAACACCGCGTGTAGAGGGAAGCGGCTGTAACAAAGATTTAAAACCAGCGTTACGTAATAATTCGAATACATCGCTTCAAGAATGATTTAAAATTTAAAGAGTTCCCACGATTTCTTCAGGATTCCATTATCAGACCCTGACTTGATGATCATGGGACCAATTGGAAGGTGTACTCTTTCCATCAAAAGAAGAATTTTCAAAATCGGTCCAGGCGTCCTTGAGAAATCGGGGAAAATACATAAAAAAAAGATTACGACGAATTGAGAACCTCCTCCTTTTTTTGAAGTTAGTTAAAAAATAGTTGACAATAAAATCCTACCTATCCCCAAAACATACCCACCTATTATAGCTGTAAAAATAAAGTTGACAAACTTACATTTGCAGTTGAAGAACATGTTTACCGATATATTTTGTTTAGGAAAATATGTTATCCAAGTACGTTTTATAAGTTGGTCGACTATTACTCGTAAACTTGTAAAGCCTACTTAGTCATGATAATTTTCTTTTTAATTACGTTATACACCGTGACTTTTTAGTCGTCTTACAAAAGCAGCCCAGTTCATGTATCCAATGACTAGAACACGTTTTTAATAAAAAAATATGTATTTATGAGATTTGAAAAATTTAATCATAAAATTTTAATTGGTTATTATGACACAAGGCGTAGTTAGAAACGCCCTTGTCTCATAGAAAATGGAAATGGAATAATCTACCCGACTATTGCGCTGGGTAGGTACACTCTACAGATTGATACGTAAACATTTTAACAGGGTGTTTCATATTTCTAATGTACCTATTTATTAAAAATAAAAATGATTATTAACGATTTAAAAAAAAATAAACTCGCCTAGAGGTATTTTAGGTCGGATACATTAAGTGGACGACTTTTGTAAGACGACTAAAAAGTCACGGTGTATATACTACTATTGTGAATTTTTTCACACCCCCAAACATAACCGTTTAGCTGGTAGGGGTTTAAAGTGCTAATTTTTGCTCGACTCGAGTGTCCCCCCCACACTCGAGTCGAGCAAAAATTAGCACTTTAAAGCTTAATATTTCACAAACGAATATTTTTATATGATGAAACTATCGATATTTTTTAAAGGCCTATTTAATGATACTACACTAAGGGGTACGCGAGAAAAAAAAAACATCCCCACTTTACGTGTACAGAAGGTATCCTAAAAAAAATATTTTACGAGATTTTATTTTACCACTTTTTCGGCGCAACAAATCCGTATATTTACACCAAATTACTTTTAAAGTACTGGGCGTCTCTGAGCTAAGCTGCGGACAGACGGACGGACGGACGGACGGACATGGCGAAACTATAAGGGCTCCTTGTTGACTACGGAACCCTAAAAAACGAATAAACGGATTTTTAACTTTGTTATGTGAATCACATAACAAAATAAAAATCCGTTTATTCGTTTCGTTTTTTACAAGAAACAGTTTAATTGGAAGCTTTCTTTTTAAGTCGTTAAAAATGTAGAACCACG
Organism: Agrotis exclamationis; assembly: GCA_950005045.1. Classification (NCBI taxonomy): domain Eukaryota; kingdom Metazoa; phylum Arthropoda; class Insecta; order Lepidoptera; family Noctuidae; genus Agrotis; species Agrotis exclamationis. Next base: position 22,239,466 of record OX465430.1, read on the forward strand.
TGAAAAAAAATCTAAGGAAGAATATTTACGCAATAAACGTTTTTATTAAATTAATAAGACTTATAAATTCACGTAATCAAAGTTCTAGTAAATTTACCGGTAAAAAAATTTTTAGTTACAAGGAAGTCTCCGATTTTTGTCTCTGTTCTACTAACTGTAGGTAAATATACTCACCCTATTCCGATCACTGCTTATTACATAGCAAATAATTGTGTCACGTGCGGCTCATGTGACAACACAAAGTGACAGCTGCCTCTCAGACATGTTATTCTCCGAAAACGTGTTATTTTATGTCCTATTTAACTTGAGTTTCCAAATAATCATAATTATGCCATGCAGATCAATTTTGAAAGAAGGTCTCAATAACCTCCCAACTGTCTATTCTACTTATTGGAATTGAAAAATTATTTTTCGTTGAATAGTCTATTTTATAGAGGAAGGCTACAGGCTTTATGACATCACGCTATGAGCCATAGGAGCCGCGCAGCAGGCCTGAAGCCACGGTGAACAGCTAGGATAAGAGAAAGAAGATGATGATGAAAAATGACCACTCCGACACTTCATCATCAGCCTATAATGTTCCCACTGCTGGGAGACAGGCCTCCTCTCTGAGAGAGGGAATGGGCCATAATCCACCACGCGGGCCCAGTGCGGGTTGGTAGATGTCACATGTCTTCGAATTTGATGGTTCTAGGACATGCCGGTTTCCTCACGATGTTTTCCTTCACCGTTTTGAGAGCAGTGGTGATGAAATGAATTACACAAAGTAATGCGTCAGGCTGGGTTCGAACCCAAGACCCGTAAGTCAGGGCTGTTACCACTGGGCCACCACTGCTCCGACACAAAAGCCTAATTATTACCTACATAGTCTGTAAAGGTAAATCACCTTGCTAAACTTATCACATTGCCTCATCAGCAATGTAAACGGATCACAAACAAATCATATCAACACTTACGTATGCCACACATCGTGCTCGATCGACTGGACCGGAAAATGCGTCACGGAAGAGTGGACCGGCTTCCGCTGCGCACACGCATACGATCGAAAAAATCCGGTTAAACTCATATTAGATCCGAACAGGGCTCTAGAAAGTGCTTAGATAACTCATTGGTTAAGTAAAAGTGGTTAAGTCAATAAGTGTTACTCTAAAAAGGGATTATACAAGAGGAGGTAATGGTTTGTAGAAGGTTCACAATCTTAAATACCTAGATAATGGTGGAATAAACTTCCTAACAACTTACTGTCTGTAAGTTTGAAGAACCAACATAATTATTGCATATTAAAAAACTTTTTCAAAAAATTAACCGACTTCAAAAACAACAACAAAACAAAAAAGGGTGAAATAACCTAATTAATAACTTCTTTCGGATGTCGGTGGCTTTATTTTTTATTTCATTGATTTTTAGCCACCGATTTCCGAAAGAAGTTATTAATTAGGTTATTTCACCCTTTTTTGTTTTGTTGTTGTTTTTGAAGTCGGTTACTTTTTTGAAAAAGTTTTTATTTTAGCCTTTTTAGTTACTAATCTTGTAACCCGTCACAACATAAAAAAATCCATATCTCTAAAACTACTGAACCGATTTTGATGAAACTTGCAGTGTACCCTAAGTTGAACAATACCTAGTACAACAATAATTACTTAAATCGAACATGTATTTCCGGATATATGCGTGCACAAACATAAAACATACATACATACATACTCTTATGAAATTTGGCACATTTGTTCAGACGCTGATATAATATAGACTAACATATATGAAAACTGGGCAGTTCTGATAATATTACATACATACGGGTCGAATTGATAACCTCCTTTTTTTTGAAGTCGGTAAAAAAGTTATTAATAAACAAAACCTTGTTTTTAATTTTAATTTATATACAAATTTTTAATATGCAAAATTGGCCGAGTTTTTGAGCTACTGACTGTTGAATTGCGTGTCGCGCGTTTGATTTCCGCACGTAACAATTTTTAATATGACCTACAAGTAGTTGTTCCGGGACTGGGTGTTAACAATGAGTTTAAATGCGCCCTCAACACAGGATAAATTACTAGTGTCGAGCAACAATAAAAAAAAAAGATTTGAAGCAACTCCATCTTATTCTAGTTTTTGCATTTGGTGATCTCTCTAGGACAATTTAGGATAAGACTACAGTACAACCACAAAATACCCTCTTACTTTATATCATAAAGTAATTACTAGAAAAATCCTCCATATTCCCTAACAATAAGACTCATGTTCCCATCATGATATAAATCATGAAACAAGGTATATTGTTGAGCCTATCAGCCATCTTGTAATTACTTCGGCCGAATAGACAAGATTAATTACATATTATTATTAACGAACACTATTTACATAAACATTTCTTGTTCAGCTAGGTGAAGAATGATGCTTTCGTTTAATGGTACTAGGTAGTATTCTAGTATTCAACTGGTCCCTAATGTCGTGAGTTCCTTTGTGTATCTAGATCATTAGCAACGTACTGATATAAGTGTAATTTGGGGATGTTATAATTAAGACTATGTCTTTGTTTAAGCGTTTTTGTAAGCAACCAGAATTACAACGCAGAATGGACTGACAACCCTACCTTAAAATACATTGGTAGCGTTGTCAGTCAATTCTAAGGCACGTGAGATCTTTCGTTAATGCCTATAATGTTACTACTGCTGGAACACGGGCACCTCTAGGAGAGGCTCTAGTCCAAGAGCCCAGTGCGGGTTGGCAGAAGTCACAAGTCTTTCTCTCTCTTCTAAGTTTTTGGTTCTAGGACACCGATTATCGCACGATGTTTTCATTCACCGTTTTGAGAGCGGTGAAGGAAACATGTGAAGAATAAATTACACATACTAATGCCTCTGGCTGGGTTTAAACCCACGATCTACAACTGTTGAGTGGGGCCTGTTACCAACAGGGCAACACTTTTTTTATTTCGATCGTTATTGATTGCACTGGTTAATGACCATTCAAAAGTGCTCAAAACCTAATTGATTCATAAATGAAGCCATCAGTGCCTTTGTGGCAGATTAGAACCATAACTTGGCAGTGGGGTCTAGCCCCCATGGCAAAACCCCAGAACATAAACACACAGCACCGGTGTCCCAACACATAACCGATAACCGGGCTCGATAACCGTCCGACACATTAGCGAGGCGCGCGCCGGATTGGCCGACTGTCCGGACTTTCCGTCCGCACTCCACAACGTCCGGAATGCTGTGTTCAATGTTTATGCAGATTGCGGATTTTACTAAGAGATGCATGTTTTAAAACGTGTCTGCTTTGTTATTGTTTGTTGAAATTAAATGTTGTTGTATAAACATTACGCCTTTAATACTTAAAGAAGTTATGCAGAGATGTACCTTCATACAGAGGGCGAGCCTATTGGCATCAATAAAGTATACATACAGATAATTTCTTCAAAATATAAGAGCGGATATTCAATTAATCGGATTAATGAAAAAAATAGTTATCAACAGTCCATTAATAGAGTTGTGTTGTGTACTATAATTGATAAGACTAAGCTTAAGATCTTAATATACCGATTATCTCATAGGTATATTTGAAACCCTAGCATGAATTCTATTTGACCGACCGTACTTTGCGTGAAGTTACATACGATGTAAATTGTATGGAAAATGACAGAAGTGTCTCTAGTATTCGAATGGTGAACCAATTTTATACATCAAATTAACGTTCACGTTTATTTTACGTCACAAAAACGTGAAAACTCGTGCTATTTTATATATTTAAGTAATTTAGTTCTTTATACACAATAACACAACTCCTTTAAACTCAAAACCTTTTACCCCACCTTCGCTAACACTACACAATATCACTTAATCTCCACAAACAAACCTGCTCCATGCTATCAATAGCACAGGCATCGCGAACAGGTTGAACAGTATCGGGTGTTAACCCTCCGCTGCCATTAGGAAGGCGGCGCACGACCCGGATGTGTCGGCGCTAGCTCGCCGCGGACGGGTTACAAAGCGGGTTGGTGTTAAAATCTAGCTGCGTCTTGCACCTGCTTCGATGCGAGGAAAAAAGTTTGAAAAACTGCTGCAGGTTTTTGAAAGATGAGGATGTGATGAGGGTACTATGATACCCCAGTGGTTAAAAGTTACAACATAAATAACATGACGTCTGTATTCTCTACTCGCCGTTTATTTCCCGGAAAGGTTAGGTTAGAAGCTACCCCGGTTTAAGTGTAGAAGATCTAGGCATAACATCATAAGACAAAAATAACATTCAACCTTGTCTATCATACAATGCATTGACATGAATGGTGCAATGACAGACGAGACAAAACAATGACCAAAAACATGTCATGGAATTCAATTGATTGTTTGTGTGAGTGTCTTTTAATCCCTGACCTATGCTGTAATCCATTCATAACCTTTAAACAGTCATCTAAATATAAAACATAGTCTTGTCTTGCATCATCTTATGCTACAAAACCCTCTCATGATTACCAGTTGTTGGCTGAGCGTGGGGGTATCTGGGTTAGATTCTCAGGTCGGTCAAAGTGTGTGTATGTATCTAAGGAAGGACTAGAGCCTGTATTTCAGAAAGTGAAATATATTGTATGGTAAGCTTCACAGAAAACTCACCCCTTTTGTTAGTGATATCACTACCAAAGGCTGTGAGATTTCTCCGAAGATGTACGATACCGTATTGTCTTGGAAAGCGCGATAAATTTTGTTAAAGGCTAGCCTGTCAAGTTCGTTGTCCACGTGACACGTCGCTGTCAATCAATACCAAATTGTAGTTTCGACGCTGGGGTAGCGCTGTTCACAAGGCTACTTAGAGAATAGCACTGCTGCACTAGTTCCTGATTCCCGTCTTATCGTGTGGGATTGCCATCCCATTGGATATCAGAGAGAAGCGGGTGGATTCCTCCACACACTTGTACACTACCTATCATAGGTATTTTGCCGACGCCTCATCTCCACTAAGATTAAGACTATACACCCCGTTACAATACAAAAGCACAAACATAACAATAAGCCCGCATGTCTGCATACTATCATCACTTATCAACTACCGACAATTAGAGAGATAAACCATTTATCTCCTGGGATGTCAGACACGGAACTTAGCAAGACATCAGACAATTTCCTCATTATAAACAAAGAACTAACCTTGCTTAACGAAGGCTGAAGACCTGCTTTTTTCCTTTAGGCTGAGGCTACACTAGGCCGCGACGCGATCAGCGACACATGAGCGATTCATCATCGTCATCATGTCAGCCCAGAATCGGCCTTCACCTTTTTCTGCCATGCTACTCGGTTCCTTGCGTCCTTCATCCATCCTTTCCCCGCGACTTTGACGATATCGTCAACCCAACGCGCTTTTGGATGACACGGTTTCTTTGGCCATGAGCGATTAAAAGAAATAAATGAATGCTTACGTATATAGACCAAGCACCAGTAAATAGACCGTACACGTAACGTTTCGCTCTTCCACTCGCGCAAATCATAGCCTAATATAGCGTCAGCCTTATTTTTATTGTTTTATCTTGTAATATCATCCTCCCAGGGCGGGAAAGAAGGGACTGTTAGACTCGTACTGACTAAAATCCACGGTTTTCCTTCAATAGCCCTTTATGTTCCTGGGTCACGGTTACATGATAAGATAGTCCCGCGACCCCGGCATGTATCGTCAACCTTATATTAAGTTGCTAGTTGTCACGTATTACCTGTGCCAAGATAATATTTATGGGCAATGTGTTCGTGCAAATAGAAGGAATATTTTTCTGTATTATTTTATTTTATTGGTCGTTGCTATCGTGTGAGATATGGGCAGACCTGTTATTAAGTTAGTTATTATCGGGGTCATGTTTCTTCTTTGCTTAAGGCGATGACAAGAGCTAATGTACCTCTCGCTCGCACGTTTCGACATTTTGAAAGATATAAAATCACTGATCCCATTTTTGAAAAATTGCAATCAACTATTTTTTGTGCAATCACATTGCACAGTTTAGTAAAAAAAAAACATTTTAATCGATACAAGTTTACCTACTCAATTTGCTTAAGTCTAGTAAAGCAAAAGTTGGTCGCATGCCAGAGGGTCATGGCTATCCGGATGATCCGGGGATACCGCACGATCGCCGGCGAATCGGCCAACCTGCTTGCCGGATTACTGCCCTGGGATCTGGAGGCGACTGCCCTCCAGCGCGTCTATGAGTGGCGCGTGGAGGCGCAGAGCCGGGGTGCTTCCCCGCTGCCTCGAGAAGTCGAGGCGCGGCGAGAGGAGGTCCGGCGCGATCTCAGGGCAGTATGGAGGGGACGACTGTCGCAACCGACGGCCGGGCACGCCGCAATCGCGGCGGTAAGACCCCTCTTTGAGGAGTGGCTGGATAGGAGTCACGGCGTCCTAACCTACCGCATGACGCAGGTCCTCACCGGACACGGAAGTTTCGGGAGGTACCTGTGTCTGAGGAGAAAGGAGGAAACGCCTGGGTGTCACCACTGCGAAGATCGCCCGGAGGACACAGTAGAGCATACGGTGCAAGACTGCCCAGCTTGGGCAGAGCACCGACGTGTCCTCACGGCGGCGATAGGCGGAGACCTCTCGCGCCCGGCATTGGTTGCGGCCATGCTGCGGGGCGAGACGGAGTGGGAAGCGGTCGCCTCCTTCTGCGAAGCAGTAATGCTCGCGAAGGAGGAGGCGGGCCGCGTGAGAGAGAGGACAATGTCCTCCCTCCGCCCCACCCGCGGTGGTGGACGCCCACGGCGACGGACGTCGCAAGACGATCTCCGGCCACCGTAGGCGCGGGCATGCGGGCGGCGAGTAAAGGGCAACTCGCAGCCCGACCACGGACCATGCCCGGGTCGACGGCGCGTTGTGTTCCACGCGCGCCTCAAAGAGCGTCAGCATGATGACGGGGCTCCCTCTCTAGAGGGCCAAAGCCTGCCGGGGTCGCGGGACTTATACCATTACCGTGACCCCGGAACATAAAGGGCTATTGAAGGACACCGTGGATTTTAGTCAGTACAAGTCTGACAGTCCCTCCCGCCCTGCCCGGGGTGGGAGGACTCATTTGATGATTTTACCACGAAAAAAAAAAAAAAAAGTCTAGTAAAGCAAATTTTTGAGTAGGTAAACTTGTATCGATTAAAATGTTTTTTTTTACTAAACTGTGCAATGTGATTGCACACAAAATAGTTGATTGCAATTTTTCAAAAATGGGATCAGTGATTTTATATCTTTCAAAATGTCGAAACATGCGAGCGAGAGGTACATTAGCTCTTGTCATCGCCTTAAGACTAGTTTTATTTTCAGGATGTTTCTAGGTTTTGTAGTATTTTTAATCGTAGCTTTGATATAATATTGCTGAAATAAGGGTTTTCTTTTCTAACAGTTTGTTGATTTAATTAATACCTAAATATAGACAGAAACTACAGGTGTCTTGTCTATATCTCTGTCTGTTGCCTGGTAAATATCGTTATTAGCGATATTGATCTATCGATAACGATACGTTTTGTAAATGAGCTTCGTTAAAACGTTGGTGAACAGTAAAGCATCAATTTATACCTGTATTAATTGATCCTAGAATTTCCCAGTATCTGCAAACTCCAATTGTAGGAAAACCAAATAATTAATAAATAATAATATAAATAAATAATATTCCACAACTATCACACACTGACGTCACTGTGCAGTAGTCAAGGTCTAGTGTGATTATTTCGATGTTATTATCGTTACTGCATTTTGTTGAGATAACACTTACGCCGGGAGCAACAAACACTGCGTTACCGTGCTTTGGGTGATATGCCTGTCCAGTATGGGACCGTTCTGCCCACGCCAACCTAGTGGATACAGCTCTTAATGAGACGAACCGGATTGTTAGCGGTTGCCTTAAACCGACCCAGGTACGAATGTTGTATCCACTAACTGGGATTGCGCCTCCTAAAGTAAGAAGGCTTATAGCCAGCCGCACTGAGAGGACAAAGCTGCAAACTGACTCACGCCACCCAATGTACGGGTACATTTCCGTGACTCCGAGGCTAAAAAGCCGTAACAGTTTCTTTGGGTGCGTCAGTCCAACTAGTCCAGCTGGTAGAAACGCGTCTACAACAAGGTGTGAGGTTTGGCGGGAACAGCTCAGACCACCTGATGGCTTTATCGAGCCTTCTGAGAGCCTTCCACCTGGTCACGCGTTGTCGTGGTCGACTTGGAAGTCGCTTAATAGACTGCGAACCCAGGTCGGCCGCAGCAAAGATAACCTCCACAGATGGGGATTCACTGACGGCTCAGACCTCAAATGTATATGCGACGTGTCCCCACAGACAATGGCTCACCTTCTCTCCTGTACCGCAAGTCCTGTCACCTGTACATTTGACGACCTTATGACTGCATCAGTGAGCGGGGTTCGCGTAGCTGAATTTTGGGCTAAACAAAATATATAAAATAATTTGCCATCGACACGCTAAGAAGAAGACTATCACACAACGCCATCTAGTCCCAAGCTAAGCAGAACTTGTGTTATGGGTACTAGACAACTGATAAACATACTTTTTTATATTTCTAAATACATAAATATTATAGATAAATTATACCCAGACTCAGAACAAATGATCGTGCTCATCACACAAACATTTGTCCTGGGTGGGAATCGAACCCACGACCTCCGGCATAGCAGGCAGGGTCACTAACCACTAGACCAACAGGCCTGTCAAATGTCAAAAATAATAATTCAATTTTACAGATCTATACCATATCACTTCCGTATTTTTCTGTACGGCGTACCTGAAGTACTTATATCGAAAATGACTCTAGTGTAAGAACGAGAAACTATTTTTTTCTATAAAAATAACGTCAAAGTTCCTATTTACTTTAGGTCACAAACGAGAAAACTAAAGTCTCAGAAATAGCTGATATTTTACATTGCCGTGTTTTTTTTTAAAAACAGATAGAATAGAATAGAATAGAATAGAATCATTTATTTGCCTGAAATATGGTATTTTACAGATTTTATAAAACGTAAACAATAGCTCTTCATATTCCACCAAGTCCATTCGGCATGCAAATTTTGTAACAATAACAAATTATTTATTTGAATTGGCAAATTTACACATATTAAAAATCAAATTGTTTTTTAAAAAACTTATGAAATTGTTTAAGTACATTTATAAAATTAATGGCATAAAATTAAGTATTCATAATAAACACTGTACTAAATAAATTATGGTGTTTTTTTACAAATACTCCCATTTCAAGAATATATAAGCATGCTAATGTTAATAAATTATTTTTTTTAATATATATATACCCTACATACAACTATTTTGTAAATCCAAACTGCACACTAACACATTTAGCTCAACACATAACACAATATTTTCACGCTCTTTCACTGTCGGGACTGGCAGCAAGCCGCTATTATACCACAACAAAGGAGGACCGTAAGAGGATTTAGAGGGACTCCTCTCACAATAGACGGTTAATGTTGTTAGATTATTAGCTTTCATCTTATTTAACTAAGTGCAATATAATTGTATTCATTATACTAGTAGGTATTTAGAAAAAAATGCTTTAGTTAGCAGTGATTTATTTAAATAAAAATTTAAGAATACAAAACGACGCCATATAAATTTTAAATTTTAGTTTTAATTTAGTTATTTTTGTAAATATTTTAGTTTTTAAAGGTAGTGTGTACATATAGGGTTTTTTTATAATTAATAATTATGTAAGAATTAAAAAAAACTATTGGAAAGAGGTGGCGCAAAGTCGTGAAAGTTGGAAGGAATGGAGGGAGGCCTTTGCCCAGCAGTGGGACAGTTCAGGCTAATAATAATAATAAAAAAACCATTTAAAAAATACTAGCCCACTGTTACCAGGAACAGAAAACATATTTTATACATGTAGATTTTTATAAGCTAAAATTAAAACTATTTTAATTATTGATTTGACGAGCCTTAAGTATAAGTAATCTAAACTTATTACTGTAGAATTTTCCTATTTTCCAGATGTTTAACAAATACATCAATTAAAGTTAATTGTGTGTCCGTGTGTGATTGCGTTGTTCTTCTAAACTGCGCATCAGATTTAGATGCACATTCAATAATCTATGCTAATATTATAAAGCAGAAGAGATTTTTTGCTTGAACGCGCTCATCTCAGAGTCTACTGTTTTGAATTCAAAAAATCTTTGTGTTGGATAGTTAATTTATCGAGGAAGGCTATAGGCTATATAACATCACGGTACGACCAAAAAGAGCCGAGCATTGGAGGTGAAAACGTTTGTGTGGAATAAAATAATATACCAACATCTTAGGAGGCTCTCGATCAAGAGCCTGATTCAGAGAGCAGTTCTTCTGGACACGGCGCGCATTGTTAGGAGGTTCCTTTCTTTGGAGCCCTGACCGCCGTAACTTAGACCCTGTTCCCGATACCGGTGGGCCTCTATTATTTATATTTTTAAATGTTTTTTTAATTCTTGTTTTTGTAAAAGTATTTAAAAATGTATATAGTAAGGCGAAAAAATGAATAAAGGAATAATAATATTCCACAACTATCATTCAACGCCATCTAGTCCCAAGCTAAGCAGAGCTTGTGTTATGGGTACTAGACAACTGATAAACATACTTATATATTTTCTAAATACATAAATATTATAGATAAATTACAGCCAGACACAGAACAAATGATCGTGCTCATCACACAAACATTTGTCCTGGGTGGGAATCGAACCCACGACCTCCGGCATAGCAGTCAGGGTCACTAACCACTAGACCAACAGGCCTGTCTATATAATTAGCAATCCTCTATTTCTTGTTAATTCGTAAGACCAGTGCAAAGATGGGAACAGTTGCTACTTAGGTACTTGTTTATACATTAAAAGAATCTTCATTATCAATAATTTTTCCTCTATTCTCCGATACTTATGGTAATAACATCGCCACCGCAATAATTAAATACTAGGTGATAATATTTTTATTACGTCATGTCTTGCCTGACACATGGTGGTACAAGAATATCTAACGCTAAACGTTAAAAAGTTACTAATAAAGTGTGTTTTTCTTTGCAGGTAATTGCACAGTATTTCTTGGGATTCGTTATGGAAAGATCAGAAGGATTTTATCTAAAGAAGGTAGATATACAATTATTTATAAATGCTAGATATTACAGTATGCACTGTGATGTTTTTTCTTCTTCTTGCTGTTATGTTTCTGAGAATTTTATGATAGCATTTTTATTTTTTGTTTTCACTGTTCTTGATGTCTCGTTTTTAAACTAGATGAGAGTTGGCTACTTAGAACTTTTATTATATTCGTTTCTATTTTTTTATCGTGGACTCTAGTAAGTATTGAACTCAGAATGAGGTAAAGTTTTTCTTTGTTTTAAACCTATAACATTACGGCGACAAACAACCTTACGGCCCACCTGATTGAAAGCGGTCCGCATGCAACACCAAAGGTATCGCCTGCACGTTGTCAACCCTGCACAAAGAGATTTAAAAGAACTATAGAGCGGGCATTGGGAATATTGTCATACAAAAATGTTGATGTCGGGCGTCAGTAGCGCTATCTAGCGTTGTATAGCAAAACCACGTATTAAAATAATTCATCAGAATATATTTCAGCCATAACACAATAGATGGCAGAACTGAGCACTTGTGATAGGGGTGCAACATTTTAGAATGGCACAATTATCGATACATAAACATCGATAAAGTTAACTAGGATTTAAATATTAGAAAAAAATTAAAAAGTGTGTAAGGGCAGAACAGAAATTAAATTATTAGTTATTAATACAATCTTATATTATCAATCTATCGTCATTAACTTAGTCAATGAACAACATAAAAAAATGTTTTTTTTTTCGCTCGTATGATTAATTGATGAAAACGTCTTTTTCTTTTAACCAACTTCCACCGTCTCGATTTTATTCTTCCCATGTCATAAAATGATCCTAACATTAAATGTGTCAAACGGCATTAAAATAAATGTTTTAATTAATTTTTGTGGACAGCTCGCCCTTGAACAAAATAAAAATGTTTCAAAAGGGAGCTAGTCTCCTAAAAAAGTTTTTCCGTAAGTATCTCTTTCATTCATAAACAAGTCAGTATACGAAATTAATCATTTGGTATTTTAATTACTCTTCGACTTAATAAATATCGATAACACATATCGATAAACAGACAACTCTAATTCTTTAGCATATTGTCGTACAGCTACTGAGCAACAGATGGCGTTTATTTAAAAAATGCAAGAGTTCTAGAATAATATCAGACAAACTCTTAAAAACTAGGTAAAAATAAAAAAATATTTAGGAAAACAAATTGATTTCAAGTCCACATGTTTTCTTATATCTTGATTTGCAGTTACGCAAAGCGCGTATTTCCTATAATCGTCCAACGAAGTTTGAATTTTGACGCACGGTCACACGACCTGTCAGGCGGACGTCTCAAACTAGACTGGTCGAGTTTTTACCGAGTGGTAAAAATTTGTGGACCACAACTTTCTTCGTGATGTCCCGTCTATTGCTCGTATATAGTTTAATGTCTTTGACCCTGCAGAAACTTCTTCATGCCCTTTTTGAAGAATCCCATGTTGTAGTTAATAGGGAAAACTTCGGAAGGGAGTTCAGTCCAAAGCCTGATCGTTCTCGGAATAAAATGAATTTGAAATCAGGATATTCGCGATTATTTGGGTTTCAAGGTGGGGGTGAACTCCCCTGTGGCGAAATCTGATAAACATTTGCTAGTCATAGATTTGGTGAAGTTTAAATCAACACATTTGTTGAATTTACTGTACATTTATACATTTATTATCCATAAAAAAGCCATTGAATTGTGTAATTTATCTTCATTCCGAGACAAAATACACAATCATCGTTTTAAATTTCAAACAGGTTTCATCGTTTACAAGAGTAGATTTGCATGCGAAGAGGAAAACGCATAACACTTCCTTTTGTTTGACACAGTCGGATAAAATCGAGGAAAACCGGAAGTGGGCAGATTTATAGCTTCCTTCTAAATGCAATTTGCAGCT